>CM041788.1:35069681-35726705 GCA_023375725.1 Nephotettix cincticeps
AGATCTGTTTGGAACGTATCAAGCAAAGATAGGGAGGAGCCAACAGTACCGTGGTAGTGGTAGTACTGATGTATCCTAATTGGCAACACTGGGACCCAGAACCAGGACATCGCTGATTCAGGCTCGGATCCCGTCACACTACCAAGTCAGATCATAGCAGTTATCTTCTCTGTATAAATGGTTTTATTACAATATATACTTACACGTTCAATAAAATAAAATGTATATTAGCTCAGACAAAAGTGAAATTATTATGTTTTTGCGAAGAGATAAAATGCAAGAGTTATATAAATCTATTTCGAAATCAATGATATATAAACAAAACATTGGAGAATCTCTGATGAGAATGAGGTTTGCTTTGAGTAACTTCGATCAGTCATGACATCGATCCTAGCTCTGGGTGTTGCGAGTGAAGCTCGGGAGGGGATCATAGAAACGCCTTGGTTCACTCCCAGGGGATGTGGTTCTATATCGCTTTATACCCAGCCAAACCTTTAACTCTGTTTTATGTATGAAAAGCGTCAAAATTAACATATTGTGCTTTTTATCCTTATCCTTATATTATTATCCTTAGAAATTTATTACAATTAAATAAATATGCATATTACAAGAATGTTCCAAGGTATGCTAGTATAGTTAACCAATGTTTATCCATTCCTAAATACGTACTCTAAGTTGATTGTAGGTGTGATGATTCCAGACGATGTTATAGATTTTACGATATTTAGTCGTGCTACTGATTAATGTCCAGCTGATTCATTTATCAGAAACATTAATAAATATTCTAATGCATGCAATTTGTCCAATTTGACTCTCCACACATTCTCTCTTTTCCACCCCCTGTACTCCCATCTGTTCCCTCTATTTTTCTAGCTTCCATAATTTTTTCAATTTTATTTTCTGTTTCTCATCCCAACTCAATTGATTGTTCTCTCCTCCCTTAACGGCTGCCTCCAATTGCCCGCGCTTCTTTCTCTCTCGCACCTCCACCCTCTGTTTCCTCCACTCTCCCATGTTCCATTGTTCTTTATCTTCCTTTCTTCAGTTTCCCTCCACCAGTCAACCGTCTTCTCCTCCTTCAACCGCCCGTGCTCCACTCTCCCTTGTATCTCCACCCTCTCCTCCCTCCACTCTCCCAGATTCCGTTGTTCTTTATCTCCGTTTCTTCAGTTTCCCTCCACATTCAACCACCCTCACCTCCTTCAACCACCCGTGCTCCACTCTCCCTTGTATCTCCACCCTCTGTTTCCTCCACTCTCCCAGATTCCGTTGTTCTTTATCTTCCTTTCTTCAGTTTCCCTCCACCATTCAACCGCCCTCACCTCCTTCAACCACCCGTGCTCCACTCTCCCTTGTATCTCCACCCTCTGTTTCCTCCACTCTCCCAGATTCCGTTGTTCTTTATCTTCCTTTCTTCAGTTTCCCTCCACCATTCAACCACCCTCTCCTCCTTCAACCGCCCGTGCTCCACTCTCCCTCGCACCTCCACCCTCTCCCCTGTACCCTCGGGTGCGGCACAGTCAGTCACCCGGGCTAATTGCCGTGTGTAGTGAACGCCTCTCATTATCCTCGGCACGCTCGCAGCACGCCACGCTCTGGTAGCCGTCGGAGTAATGTCTGGAAAGCGTCTGCGGAGCTCCCAGGCCAGATGCTGTCGCTGCGTCCACGCTGGTGGGCGAGGACCGCGTCCAGGTTTCACTTGTTTCCGTCGAAATATTTAACTCATTGGAACTATGTTTTTTGTGTTAACAATTTAGACTTGATTTATTTTGATTGAAAGACAGAAACTGTTTTACTGACTACGCATATCTCAGTTTTCTTTCTTTATTTGATAGTTCAAGAATAGGTAATTTCTAAGGATGTACTGTATACAGAATTGTTTTAAACATTTTAAACCAACATTTTATCTACACACTTAGGAATTTTTTAATTTTTTCTAAACGTCATATATTGATCGGTCAATGTCTCTCTTGAACCTAACAACACTCTTTCAACACTTGAAAATGACACTGGAAATTTTGATATTATATTTTGATTCAAAATATGATAAAGTAGGTTCATAAATGGCTTTTTCTCTGTAAATTTGTCTTCTAGATGCACAGACTCTACGAACCTTATTGTTATTGTTGTTGGATAATCCAGCGCACTTTCCTGGTTTGGTCAATGGCTAGGATGTCGACTCTTCTCGTGTGAACGAACCTCTTCTAAGGTCTCCAGGTCCGTTTTCCTTAGTTCTTTGGCCAGAATATATCTTACATCATTGTGCTTGGCGTTTATAAGGACTTCACCATATATTACTCAAGATTGTGAAGAAGATGGGTAAAAACTGTAATCAACACCAATAACCATGAACTTGAACCTTTATTTACTAAAATGAGGATGTGAAAAATTGTCTAGAATTCTATTAAGACTTATTAAGTGGTTACTGGAGGGGTGGGAAAAGAACTCCCTACGGAAAGTCCTGCTTACTTGCAAACTCACCATCACCAATCAATCAATCGTTTGAAGGAAACACATGCAGCTTTTACAATCCTAATAAAAAACAACTTCAAACGCGCCCTTGCACCAACCACTCCTTGGATTGTGGACGTACATGACGTACGAGGGGTTGTGTTTTACTCTAACTGGTCTTTCTAAACAAAATAATAAACTTAAAGTAATAATTTAGTAACAAAATTAGAAAAATTTAAACAAATATAAATAAAAACCTTTAAAATATCAACTGTTAAAATTAAAAGGTAAAAACAAGTCCATAAACAACTCACTGGAAAACATCAGGTCATAATATAAATATATATTTTACTAATGAAAAGTTGGTGGTAGTGGAGTACACAGGATTGTATCCTTAATCGTAATATAGTTGAAGGACGGTATTTTAAATAGAAAACATTGTTTTTTGAGAAAAACATTTTTTTGTAAAATGAGTTAATTTATTTACGTTTTTTAAAATCACTTTTTTATGGAGAGATTTATATATTTTTCAATATATTTTTCCTTGATAAGTTTATTATTTATATATTATCTAACCTTTTTGGGTTTAAATGGAAATTAAATTGTATACGAAGTTGACTCATATACCGTACATTTGAAATAGCTCATCCTCTTTAGACCATATTCACTCTAAATAAGTGAAACAATTTCATAGAATGTTACATAAAAAAGAGAAAAACGGTAAAAACTGTACTTAATAAACACATCGTAAACCAAATATTTTGTACCTGATATTTCCCAAAAGCGTTAATATGGATTTTAAATGCCCCAAAACTCATGTACTATGAGACTATATTCTGTTAAAAAAATCAACAATAATATACAAACTCATATTATTGAAAATATGTTTGAATTATGGATATAAAATCTTTAGTTAGCATACATACAGTTTTACCTTTGGTTTACAATTAAAAGAATATAAAAATGTTAAGAGTGGAAGTCTTTTGGAACTTTTGTTTGCAATAAGGCAGGATAGCAATACATTCGGTTGAGAAGTGGATTTATATCCCGTTATCGGTTTTGAAACACATATTGGCAAAGTTTTCTTGATATGAAAGCAAATATTGTTTTTGAGCAATTATTGATCATAATTTGTAAATCATGAAATTGGAGCCACTAAAATACCTTCCCAAATTATTTAACCATAACATAATTATTGTAACAGAAGGTTAACAATTAAAAATATGGATTTCTAAATAACACAATGATAATAATTACCTTTAAACACAGCAGTGGTGTTAATTTCGTGTGTATAACAATTTTATAAATTTGGAAAGCGCGAATGATTGTGACTCATATAAAAATTAATGACTGAAGTTTTCGCAGTTATAGTGTGTTGATTTTATTTTATAGATGTGATTACATTGTGTTGTTTTATTTCCCGGATGGCTCCAAAGAGTGAGATACATTTTCAAAGGAAGTTTTTAAGTTTGTATTTACTGAAAATAAAATGAAGTTTTAATAAGATAGTCAGACGTAGCTGTGATGAAAGTGATTCGTGTTCTAGACTGTTCTAATTTAACGGTTTTAATTTACACTAACAAGGCGTCAAAAGCTTCTAGAGCATGACTCGTCATGTTTTAAGGATAAATAATAATTGAAATAAATTAAACCCTATTTTTTGTTGATTTAAGTAAATTTTAGTAGCTTAGTGAGTTGCTTATTTATACAGTTTTCCACTTAATAAAGAATGTTGAATGAAATGAAAAATACTCGAGGTATAGCTAATGTATAGTGTCATATTTATAAAACTTTAAATGCACTATTCCACCAATGTTAATTATTACGTAACAGTATTAATGTCAGAATCAGATTTTGTTTACTTTTCTTGCCTTATTAAATCCTATTTTATACAGCAAAATTACATTATTTCTAACATAAATTATTGGTACGTTGGGCCAGATGACTAATAACTTACGTTATAAAAATATCATCAGACTGTATATAGATTAGTAAGGAAAATAACGTTAATAAGTAACAGTGACAGATAAGTGATATCAGTGGACTGACACATACTTTCTCCCTTTTAAAATAAAACAACAATCTGTAATAAAACTATTACATTCAATAACGTTTGTAAAATGATGTTTAAAAATTTATTATTACACATTATAATCCAATTTAATAAACCAACTACAAGACAAAACATGTTAACACCCGGGGGGGGGGGTGTTACGCCCCCCCCCGTAACAACCCCCCCCCCCGGTAATGCCTAATTTATTTGAGTGAGTTTTGTTGAACAGTGAGACCCTACACTCCATACTAAGTTGAATGGAAAATGGTTGAAAAATGAGCAAGATACATTTTTTTACTATCCATAATAATACGACAAGGTTTTATATATATTTCACACAACAAAAGCACTAAGGAATTCTTTAAATTTTGGAAATAACTAATTGAGTAGAAAATAAGTTCTAGATAGTTAGTCCAGGAAATTCGTGTTTTCTTTAATATTAATTTAAAATCTAAAAATTTAACATTACTTTGAGAATAAATGTAAACAATACAAACCAAACACTGTTTATAACCGTTTGACAGTTTTGTTGAAGACGGCGAAACAATATAGATTATGCATTAATATTTTATTTTATGTATGTAATAAATGCAAAATTATAGGTTACTAAACAATTTGTAAAAACTTAGTACCATAACTGTGCGAAATAAAAGCAGAAAAAAGTATTTCCAAAATCTTCCGTGTTTTGATAGAAAACGTATTCGTTGTATTGCTTGAAGCCACTGTAACAAACCAATTAATTGATGTAAATTAATTTCTCTTTTGCTTTTCAATCCTCATGAATAATAACAAAAACATTA
Source organism: Nephotettix cincticeps (assembly GCA_023375725.1). Lineage (NCBI taxonomy): Eukaryota > Metazoa > Arthropoda > Insecta > Hemiptera > Cicadellidae > Nephotettix > Nephotettix cincticeps. Next base: position 35,074,986 of record CM041788.1, read on the forward strand.
TCAAAGGCTAATAATACTGTATAGATAGTTAAACAGTAAATGATCGGCCTTTAAAAACGCTAAACATTGTCATTTATAGCCGTAGGACTATCGTGTCGGATCATGACTATAGGCCGCGAGTTCCATACCCACCGGGCGATACTTTTTGTTCAGTGCTATATTAATTATGGTGTATGAAATCAGTTTTATTTAAACCACATAAATGTTTTCATTGAGTAATAAATGTGTTTTAATTTTTCTAATTAATTTTTATAATACATGTCTTATTCTATACGAGCAAAGCTCGGTCACCAGGTACTTTTTTATAAGGACAACACTATTCTCTCAACAACAACATAAAATTGAACTTTTCTCTGGAACCCTTAGTCGTAGACTAATGATTTGAAATATTAACTTGTTTAGTTTTTGAATTTGGTTTTCATGGTGATAGTTATATTATTTAAGAAAATAGTTTTGCTAAAAAATTAAAAATATAAACCTCCTACAGGCATATGGGTGGGTTCATATTATTTGAAAACTTAATACATATAACTCTTGAAATTTTAATTAAAATAGTTTGAGCTGATTTTGAGAAATCTCTGCTTTTTACATTTTTTAGTAGGTAAAAATATCCTTAAAGATCCAACATTGCAAAAATAGACTAGAGATATGACCAACGTTCAACTTTGTACTAATTAAAAAAAAAATCTGGCAATCAGTGTGATCTTGTGGTTTGTATCCAAAGAAATAGACAGAGAGAGAGAGAGAGAGAGAGAGAGAGACATCAGTCCGTAAACAGCTTTTTGAATTCAGGGAACCTCAAAACGGATATATCCACTATTAACATAATTCAAAACTTTTGACAAGCACAACACCTTCTCCATATACTATGTATAAGAAGAGAAATTAAAAGGAATTAAAAACTAACTTTAATAAAAGTAAATAATATTTAAATTTTAAGATTGGTGATTTCGTGTTTTAACAATGAAGTTTATGAAGTTAATTAAACAATAAAACGTATTGAGGCTTTATATAACCCTAAGTGACTATCTGTTGAATAAAAAATGATGATGAAGTATTTTTTGAAGTCAATGAACAGAAGTTATATTTTGATAAAATGAGGTAATGAATTGTGAATACGGTGTAAGGAGTAGTTGAAGCGTGAAATCAGCATTTAATGGAACAACTCTTTTAAATAAAACATCTTACATTGCTGAGTATCAATAAAGTTTTATGAAAACAGCCTTTTTACGAAAGTTGGAACCAATTCAAACAAAATTATCAAGAAGTTAAATAGCTGCTACTTTTACTTTCTCCCCTTATACATAGTATATGGAGAAAGTATTGTTTTCGTCAAAATTTTCGAATTTGAGTTGAGGGTGGATATATCCGTTTTGGGGTCCCCTGAATCCAAAAAAGTGGGTTTTGACGTGATGTCTGTCCGTCCGTGTGTGTGTCTGTCTGTGTGTGTGTCTGGATGTGTACAGTGCCACAGCCTACCCCGTTGGTCCGATTTAGATGAAATTTGGCATGTATATATATAGTCACCGTATCTCCAGGCGTTTTTTTCATTTTTTTGAATTTTTTATTTTTAAGGGTAGTTCACCCCTAAAAACCCTTAAAAAACGTAAAAAATCCAATTTTCTCAAAAACGGCTCTAACGATTTTGATTAAAATTTAATAGTTTATAGTGCACAGAGTACTAAATAATTTGACACCACCCGCATGTCTGTAAAAATGACGGTTCAAAAGTTATGGGCTTTTAAATGTCAAAAAAATCAAATTTTTAAATTTTCAGCGAAAACAATAAAAGTAAAGTATAACTTGACTGGTACCATTGAAACCAGCTTAAAAAACTAAACAAATTAGTATTTTGAATTATTTGTCTGCGACTAACGGTTCCAGAGAAAAGTTAAATTTACTGTCCACGATAAACGCAGTACGTTGTCTGAAAGCGCCCAATGTTATTCTTATGGAGAATATAAAAAAAATCAATTTCTTCCTTACTTTCCAATCTTTTTCCATGAAACTTGGTATGAAGTGTAAGGTCAAATCACCGAACAAAACCAGCTCAAAAAAGGCTTGGTAATACCGGGGGGGGGGAGGGGTTTCCCCCATACAATTTGAACAATAAATTATTAAATGATATTTAGAATAACTTTGTAGAATATGATAGTCTTATTACAGATTGTCTTTTTTAAATTTACTTGAGGGAGAAAGTATGTGTCAGTCCACTGGTACCGTTTATTTAAATTTTGGGACACAATTAAATTAGTAAAATATCAACAACTATTTCTGTTATTTTTTGGAATGTTCAAATTAAGAACATACATTCAATCAATGTAAAGCACACAATATTAGTAAAAGTATGAGTTACAGTGAGTTAAATAGTAGTTGGTATTAGTTTAAACGTTTGAAATTTGTTGCTTTAAAGAACACACAAAATATAAAAAAAGCAAGAAAGAAATACGAATTTTTATTCTTTTTTTAGAACACGTCTAAATATATGTTCTACCTTTGAATTTAGATAAATATTGCATACAGGGGGTACTTCAAGGATGATTAGTGGCACTTAAAGTCTGAACATTTCTTTCCGTTTTGTGTTCATGTAGTTTTATTCTTTATTTTTACATATTTATACCCATAAATCAAGGATTAAAATTCTAAAAACAATGACTCAATCAAAATGTACTCTATTATTTTTTCCAATGAGAAAAATTTCATTCCCAATCACAATGAATTGGATGTAGAATAAATTCCTTAATCAGAAAACGTTTAACTTTAAACAGATTGAACTTAAATCAAAATCAAAAAGATAGGTGGAAATGAAGTTTGCCTGAGAATTAAGATAGTTTAGTTTAATTAAGTTTGTTTTATGAGAAAATTTATTTGTGATGCTTCCAATTATTGGATTCAATAATTTGTGTGGTTTTATTTATCCTTTCTGTGTCAAAAATTCAATTATTTAATTATGTTCCTCGATTCTAATGAAATGTAAACTCTAGTTTTTAAGCCAAAAGTACAGTATATAGTTTCGTCATAAGCCACCAGTAACTCCACCATTACTCCCATGTATAGTAGGCCTACTACTACTGGTGCTGTCTGGGAACATAGGCCAAACACTGGTTTCAAAAGTTACTACGTAATATTAGCTTTTAAACTTTAAAATCTACTACACTCGCCGCGATAAACCGCAATCTGTTGATAAGCCGCGATCTGTTGATAAGCCACGATCTGCTAATAAGCCATCATTTGTTGATAGGCCTCGATCTGTTGATAAGCCATTATCTGTTCATAAGCCACGATCTGTTTATAAGCCACGACCTGTTTTTAAGACACGATCTTTTGATAAGCCACGAACTGCTGATAAGCTACGATCTGTTGATAAACCACGATTTGTTGAAAAGCCACGGACCGTTTATGTGCCACGATCTGTTAATAAGCCATGATCTGTTGATAAGCCGCGATCTGTAGATAAGCCGCGATCTGTAGATAAGCCGCGATCTGTAGATAAGCCGCGATCTGTAGATAAGCCGTGGTTTGTTGATAAGCCATTATCCGTTGATAAGACATGATCTGTTAATAAGCCACAATCTGCTGATAAGCCATAATCTGTTGATAAGCTACGATCTGTTGATAAATCACAATCTGTTGAAAAGCCACGATCCGTTGATATTCCACGATCTGTTAATAAGCCATCATCTGTTGATAAGCCGCGATCTGTTGATAAGCCACAATCTGCGGATAAACCATTAATCTGTTGATAAACCATAATCTGTTGATGAGCCATAATCTGTTAATAAGCCATCATCTGTTGATAAGCCGCGATCTGTTGATATGTCGCGATCTGTTGATAATCCATTACCGTTGATTAGCTATTATCTCTTGAAAAGCCGTGATCTGTTGATAAGCCATGCTATTTTAATAAGCCACGATCTGTTGGTAAGCCACGATTTGTAGATAAGCCACCTTCTGTTGATAAGCCACGATCTGTTGATAAGCTACGGTCTGTTGATAAACAACAATTTGTTGATAAGCCATAATCTGTTGATGAGCCATAATCTGTTGATAAACCATAATCTGTTGATAAACCATAATCTGTTGATAAGCCACAATCTGCTGAAAAGCCATAACCTGTTGATGAGCCATAATCTGGTGATAAGCCACGATCTGTTGATAAGCCACGATCTGTTGATAAGCCACAAGCTGTTGATAAGCTACGATCTGTTGATAAGCCACGATCTGTTGATAAGCCACAATCTGCTGATAAGCCATAATCTGTTGATAAACCATAATCTGTTGATAAGCCACGATATGTTGATAAGCCACAAACTGTTGATAAACTACGATCTGTTGATAAACCATAATCTGTTGATGAGCCATAATCTGTTGATAAACCATAATCTGTTGATAAGACACAATCTGCTGAAAAGCCATAATCTGTTGATGAGCCATAATCTATTGATAAACCATAATCTGTTGATGAGCCATAATCTGTTGATAAGCCACGATCTGTTGATAAGCCACGCTGCGAGGTACACGCCTTATCTACGTTGCTCTTATTGTAAGTGATAGAAATAAACAGTAGATTTGAACTGTTACAATTCTACTTTCTCTGTTTAAAAGTTAATTTTTTAAATTTCTTAAAAATATTTAACAATCTCATTTCAGATACTCCTTAACACAAAAATTTTGGGGGAATTGATGTCCCCCTACTCCAGCAGGAATAAAAACATTTTTGAGTTGATTTTATTGGGTAATGTTAAGAAATAGGAAATAGACTGATTATTGTCGAATTTACCATAATTATTCCATGTTGTTGTTGTTCCATTGATGTTTTTGTTCTCTGTTGTTTTAATGTTTTCGTTTTCCTTGGGCGCCCGATAACAAACAATGTTTACCTCGCGTAGTAGATTGAACTTTTTGTGTTCCCTTTGTCATAGGCTAGCAATGCAATATACACATTTTTTAGCTAGTTTTAATTATCATACAAATAAAAAAAACTTTTATAGGCTATAAAGTTATCTTTCAGAGGTAATTATAAATGTTATTGCCAATTAAAATTCCATATATTTTCATAGTACTTTGGAGACTAAAAGAAATATGGTGATTTATTGATTTAGTGATTTTTACTACCCTTAAAAATATTAATTAAAAAAGGGAAACACCAGGAGAGAATTTATAAGGGGCATCATAGTCTAACATTTTATAAAAATCGACCCACCTACGTGGTCCGGGTGTCATTACAAACACCTACAGACAAAACACGCCTTAAAACCGATATTTCCACTCTAAACTCGAATTGCAAATTTGGTTTCGAAAATATTACTTTATCTATATAATATGTACAAGAAAAGTAAGTAAAAATGGTTTATGGTGGCAGTGGAGATACCAACGTGGTTTTTGAACTATGGGGCCACTGTTGGTTTCTTCTGAGTGATTCATACTTAGAACATTGCACGATACAGGCCTACCGACACTGAAACACGGTCTGAAAAATGAAAATCTGGCTATTTTATATCTCATTCAACATTTAGCTCGTACAATTTGGTTAGGAAGTAAAGTTTCAAAGAAATCGTTAAGAAAAAATTGAAAAAACCAAACTTTCCACTCAAATTTCATACGTAATTCTCTCCAGGTTATATTCATTTAATAAAATCATATTTTGAAATAAATTTTAACAAATTAGTATTGGTTAAAATTTGACTTTAATAAATCACATGTTCTCTATAACTTGAAAAAAGTGTCTAATATCTCTTAAATCTGAGGTTTTTGAGAGCTGATTAATTGATTTATAATAGAGTGTAGATCAGATCGAAAGTAACAAAACTCAAATAAAAATAGTATTGAATAGTGAAAATAAGTTTCATCATCGTGAGTGCACTCGCTTTTACGAGAAGATGAATACAAATGCCTTTCTTTAGTGTTAGAGAAGGAGAGATATACAAACACACGTGCATTGAAATGAGGCCCATTTCGGCAAACACACAGAAATTTAAAAATACTTATTTCGGCTTTTTGAAGGCATAAAACGTGAATATAGCCAAAAATATAATAATCCATAGGATATGTAAGGATTTTTTAAATTTCTGTTATTTGTCGAATCAATTAATTGTCAATCCATTTGAACACTTTGCAACATTACGTAAATAAAACTATTCGTCTGGAGTCAGTTGTGCCAAAAATCTTTTAGGCCTATTACTGTTTCATGTGGTTTTCCATTTGAGGGCCGGTTCTAGTGTCGGATGTCTAGTGCAGGTCGATGGTCCAGACTCCAGACTCCAGACCTATGAACCGAAGGCACTTCCACACTCCACAGCCGCCAAGCCTAGCCACAGCGTTGCCTTTCCGAGGCATGGGCCGGCCGCTGTTGCCAACGCCTTTTTTGGCCTTTCCTTGAGCCGCGACCCTCTTTCATGTCCGCGGAAGTGCAGTCACTACACTCCGTTTCTCGTTTGGTCGGCGATCTACATGATGCATTATTACAGTTTTCTGGGTTCGACGCAATATAAATGGGAAAAATCGCAATATGTATTAATTTACATTTTTAGTTCGACCACGTGGAATCCCTTATCTGAGTACTTACTGTAATCACTCACTTCAACAAGCTCACTATCATTTTTTTAACTTTTAACTTTTATTTTCGCTAAAACTTTAAAACTAACTTTAGCTTACATTGAAAATATTTTACTTTACATATTTAAATTCCACATCGTGGCCCGAATGTTTTAAAATCACAGTTGATTATTATACTTGTTTTGTTTTTTATGCAGTATGTCTGCACTACTTTTACCTTTTTTCATTTTACAAATAATTTTTCAATTAATTGTAGCTGCCCTAGCTTAATTTAGGTCTTGAATTTTTATTATTTTTCTTGTTTCTGCTCTTTTCTTTTCTTATTTTAACTCGTAGAATACGAAGCTATACACTCGTACCGCGCACAGATCATTAACGACCTATGTGGGACTATTTTTTGGAGATATTTAACCCTGCTTCCTGTAAAACTGTAATATTCAAGGCAATAAATGATTTTTTTATTTGATTTTTTTTATTAGTTCATTTGTAGCTTCTGAACATATAACTAATACACTTATATAGAATTAAATATTTTAAACGTTATTATTTATTCAATTAGGAACTATATTCCAGAGAGTAAAAGTATATAATCACCAAAAAAGTAAAACGGGGTGAATCGTCCTAAAAATTTTGTGATATCAGCTGAGCTACAATGAATTTATTAGTAAGCGCATTGCTGTCTCAGATTGAAGTTGATTGTCCAATTTCCACTCTCATCATCGTCAATTTTTTTGGCGTTTGTGCATTTTGCAATACGAAGGCATGCTTATCAATCGTAGCTACCTTTTAAATTATTTTGCTTTATTATTATTACAATACACACGCATCTATCAGTATGTTTTATCCTTTTATAATTCCGATGAAGTACGCGTAAGTAAAAACTTTGGGCCAGTAAAACAACCAGAGAAGTTGAAACCCAGCGGTAGGGCCTAGGCCTACTGCAATATTTAGTCAGAATTAAGACGTCATTGATGAGGAATTCAACTAAACATATCTGACTTAAGCTGAGCCGTTGACACAGCACGAGATAGGCCTACGTTAGTCACCTACTTTCAAAGGTTTTGAATTACTCATAATAAATTCCAGTGTAAGTGATTACAACAGCGAATAATAGTGTTATCACAACTTCCTCGTCGTATTTTATTTTTATGCTTTTGGTATTCTAGTAAGAAGTTTAATCAAACGACATGTACTGGCACACTGAAACTGACACTGTTCTTATGAACTGAAATCAAATAATAGTTATCCTGACGTAAAAAATGTTACTAATTATAGAGCAAATCTAATTTATCGATGGGATAAATTATCTTATTTAAAAATATTATATTATGAAATTACTGATTTCAGTTTGAGAGATATCAGTTAGAGTTATATATAAGCTATCATAATTTATTTATTTCATTGCACTTTTAGGTTAGAGTATTTTTATAACAATAATTATATTACTTCCTAAAACTGAGTCAAACTTCCCGAGAGATTTTCTGCTTGATCAATGATCAAATCATAATTTGATTTACAACTTAAAAATAATGAGGGTACGTAGAAACCTATGTAGATGATTATGCACGTTTAAGTAAAGCAATTAGTTATATAAACCAGGTGTGGTGCGATGTTAGCGAGTAGGCTGGATTGAGAGGTAGATATAGGTGTAGGCGAAGACGGTAACCAGCTGAGTGGGCTAGTCCTGGTCTGCTGCGGTGTGGGACAGTGGGACTGACCGTAGGCACAAGTTGGTGATCCACTGCGACACCTCAGTTATACATAAGAAAATATAGCTAGCTACAAGCTACATTAGGACATGCACAGCTGAGTGGGCTAGTCCTGGTCTGCTGCGGTGTGGGACAGTGGGACTGACCGTAGGCACAAGTTGGTGATCCACTGCGACACCTCAGTTATACATAAGAAAATATAGCTAGCTACAAGCTACATTAGGACATGCACAGCTGAGTGGGCTAGTCCTGGTCTGCTGCGGTGTGGGACAGTGGGACTGACCGTAGGCACAAGTTGGTGATCCACTGCGACACCTCAGTTATACATAAGAAAATATAGCTAGCTACAAGCTACATTAGGACAACAGCTGAGTGGGCTAGTCCTGGTCTGCTGCGGTGTGGGACAGTGGGACTGACCGTAGGCACAAGTTGGTGATCCACTGCGACACCTCAGTTATACATAAGAAAATATAGCTAGCTACAAGCTACATTAGGACATGCACAGCTGAGTGGGCTAGTCCTGGTCTGCTGCGGTGTGGGACAGTGGGACTGACCGTAGGCACAAGTTGGTGATCCACTGCGACACCTCAGTTATACATAAGAAAATATAGCTAGCTACAAGCTACATTAGGACATGCACAGCTGAGTGGGCTAGTCCTGGTCTGCTGCGGTGTGGGACAGTGGGACTGACCGTAGGCACAAGTTGGTGATCCACTGCGACACCTCAGTTATACATAAGAAAATATAGCTAGCTACAAGCTACATTAGGACATGCACAGCTGAGTGGGCTAGTCCTGGTCTGCTGCGGTGTGGGACAGTGGGACTGACCGTAGGCACAAGTTGGTGATCCACTGCGACACCTCAGTTATACATAAGAAAATATAGCTAGCTACAAGCTACATTAGGACATGCACAGCTGAGTGGGCTAGTCCTGGTCTGCTGCGGTGTGGGACAGTGGGACTGACCGTAGGCACAAGTTGGTGATCCACTGCGACACTTCAGTTATACATAAGAAAATATAGCTAGCTACAAGCTACATTAGGACATGCACAGCTGAGTGGGCTAGTCCTGGTCTGCTGCGGTGTGGGACAGTGGGACTGACCGTAGGCACAAGTTGGTGATCCACTGCGACACCTCAGTTATACATAAGAAAATATAGCTAGCTACAAGCTACATTAGGACAATGCACAGCTGAGTGGGCTAGTCCTGGTCTGCTGCGGTGTGGGACAGTGGGACTGACCGTAGGCACAAGTTGGTGATCCACTGCGACACCTCAGTTATACATAAGAAAATATAGCTAGCTACAAGCTACATTAGGACATGCACAGCTGAGTGGGCTAGTCCTGGTCTGCTGCGGTGTGGGACAGTGGGACTGACCGTAGGCACAAGTTGGTGATCCACTGCGACACCTCAGTTATACATAAGAAAATATAGCTAGCTACAAGCTACATTAGGACATGCACAGCTGAGTGGGCTAGTCCTGGTCTGCTGCGGTGTGGGACAGTGGGACTGACCGTAGGCACAAGTTGGTGATCCACTGCGACACCTCAGTTATACATAAGAAAATATAGCTAGCTACAAGCTACATTAGGACATGCACAGCTGAGTGGGCTAGTCCTGGTCTGCTGCGGTGTGGGACAGTGGGACTGACCGTAGGCACAAGTTGGTGATCCACTGCGACACCTCAGTTATACATAAGAAAATATAGCTAGCTACAAGCTACATTAGGACAATGCACAGCTGAGTGGGCTAGTCCTGGTCTGCTGCGGTGTGGGACAGTGGGACTGACCGTAGGCACAAGTTGGTGATCCACTGCGACACCTCAGTTATACATAAGAAAATATAGCTAGCTACAAGCTACATTAGGACATGCACAGCTGAGTGGGCTAGTCCTGGTCTGCTGCGGTGTGGGACAGTGGGACTGACCGTAGGCACAAGTTGGTGATCCACTACGACACCTCAGTTATACATAAGAAATTATAGCTAGCTACAAGCAACATTAGGACAAGCTCAGCTGAGTGGGCTACCTGGTCTGCTGCGGTGTGGGACAGTGGGACTGACCGTAGGCACAAGTTGGTGATCCACTGCGACACTTCAGTTATACATAAGAAAATATAGCTAGCTACAAGCTACATTAGGACATGCACAGCTGAGTGGGCTAGTCCTGGTCTGCTGCGGTGTGGACAGTGACTTAGAGGCACAATATATTAAGAGATCAGTTATTGAAATATACTATACGTACTTGGAACTATATAGCTGATTTAATTTGTCAGTAAGCTGATAGGGAAAATGCTGTTTATTCAATAGTTTAGTTGAACCAAGTCAGTGTTTCAATAATCCATCAAGGGAATTTAATTCAGATATTGAGCTGTCAATGAATGGAACATAATATGAAGAATAAAACACATCAATTGACGTTTCAGAACATGTGTATATATGTCACTCATTGAGACTAAAAGTGTCAAACCATAATCAGCTGTTCCAATCGATCAGCTGACACCGTATGTGCGAGAGGACGGCCTCGCGGTCGACGCTCCTTATAGGGTGTGACGGAGACTGAGTCAGAGTCAGTCAGTCGGCCGATGTCCTCGCACGTTCGCTGCAGGGCTCCATGCTGCACCGGCACCGTCATGAGCGAATACATGAGCGGCTACATGCGGTATCTGAGACACGCTTCGTCCATCTAGACCCCCCCCCACTCCCCCGGGATAAAACACATCTACTGCAGTGGGTTTCGTTAGGTGATTTAAGAGTGTGTAATACAAGTACTCTTTTTATTCAAAACAATTTTAAATAAAAAAATCACTGTGGCGTTGTTTTGTGTATCAAAATACCTTCTACTTAATGTAACTTGAGAGGGGATTTTAATGTTTACTGATCTATCCGATATTATTTTTTTTAATCAACCTTGATTTCATAAATCTACTGGACTTTATTAAAATTACTGGAGACATCGTAAAAACTATAACCCTTAGAAGTTAAAAAGAAAAAAATTGAAATTGTAATATAGACACTTCTTGTAAAAATCGCAACATTTATGTGATCTCCGGTTTGAATAAACAGATGTACATCAGTTCGTAAACCACATTTTTTGAGTCCGGTTCACTCAAAACTCATGTTCAGTTAAATTTATACAATTTTGACAAAGAAATACTTTATCATAGTACTGTTCTTGGGAGAAATTATGATTGTAGGCATACAGATCATAAATTATTATATTCTTTATGTTTACAAAATGACAAAACACGTGTCTAACGAAAAAATATCATGACAAAGTACATATGTCAAATATTGGGAGAGGATAAGCATTAACGTAATAAGGCAGGCATGTAAAATTAAAAATCTACCATTTATTTCGAACTAATATTACTATTTATAGCAATTTATGTGTAAAAATTAACTTTTTTTTTTATACTTCAAAATGTAAATAAATATTACATTAAAAATGTCATTGAATCCCAGGGTATTTATAGCAACCATGTCTTCTGCTTCTCGAACTGACCAAAATTTTAGTGTTAACATTTGCATTAAAATAATTTTACTGTTTTTATTTTCTAAAATAAACATTGAAACTTGAATTCAAACTCGAGAATTTTAAAATGAATGTTGTTATATAGATCTTCTTGTAAAATTTCAAACTGTTTGGTTCATTATTTTTTGCGTTTCACTAAACAAAACAAACCCACAAACAAAAACCCACAAACAAACATACAGAAACCATTTCTTTATAATTTTATAGATTTACTGTGTATTAAGAGAAATTATGATTGCCACATTTTTTACAAAATTCATAAATTATTATATTCTTAGATTTTAACTAAGACTCATATAATACTACAGAGGTCTAAACGAAAAATCTCAACTCCTTGACAAGAGAATGAAATGTACTGTTATAATTCTAAGTGTTGTTGATGATAATTTTTATTATTTTTTAATTCGTTAACTTACATATTTTATCTTGTCATGTCCTATTCAAAAATTACTTCTTTTCATATTTTACCTCTGAAATTTGGCTTCCTTTTGTTCTAGTGGCACGTTTTTTTTGTAGTTTTGGTTTTTTGTTTTTTTGTTTGTTATATTTATTTTTCTTTACATTAATAGCAGCAATAGGATTTTTTTGGTTATTTCCCCCCTTTTTACACATAAATATTCTTGAACAATGAAAGAACATTTTCATCGACATGTAATCCATCGGCTCATCCTTACACTCAGGCGTAAAGTCTTGTGAGGATTTTCCATGTTAATAATTTGTGCTAAGAGGTAATTTTACTGTTTTATTATGGAAATAAACTTCTTTCATCTTGAATCTTCGAATCTCCAATTCTTGAAGCTAATCGAAATGTGTGATTAATCTGGAATATATAATCTGCGGAAACATTTCATCATTTGAATCAGTATATTCATATTTAACTTTGTAAATGCTGCCCCAATGATGGATCTAAACATTTTAAAATCTGCATAAATTATTTAAGACTAGCTGACCCGGCGAACTTCGTAACGACTGACAGTAAATACATGTTAACTGTAAGATTGGCCATGTTCTGAAGTCGAATAGCGTTACGTTCATTGTGAAAGGTTATGTATTATAGGTCGCAACATAGTGAATAACAATAGTGAAACTAAAACATATATACATTCCTTTTAAAATAAATAAATCTGAGTGGATTAATTCACGTTTTCAAATCCAATCCAAACCCAAATCCTAACTGTAATACTTCTTTTATAAGATATACAATAGCTGATTATTATAATAAACGTAATATATATAAACATTGTTATTATTTTTATTTGGCCAACACGTGACTTTTAATCAGACAGAAAAAAATGAACTTATAATCCCCCAAAACCGTAAAGTATTAACGTGGCGGAAAAATCTGTTCATTTTGTACAGCACATATTTACTTCATAGTTTTACATTAATGAATGATTCAGATGGCATTGGATAGTAAAGCATATTGCTAATGAAAAGTAAACCAATCAGCTGTAGCTAAGAAATCAAATGTTTTCATTGTAGAAAATTTGTAAACAGACTTACTCTCCATAAGGTTAACATTAGAATTTTGAAACGTATAAAATGGAAACTTATGGGGTTTTCGAAAATATTTTTTCACTAAAACCTTCCCGGACACATATAGAGCAAATTCCTAAAATTTCATGGCGATCGAATGAGTAGTTTGGCAACGCAAAAAGGACATACATACATACATACACACACACATTCAGTTTTATATATAGAGATATATATGACCAAACAAAATCCTTCCAGGACTATGTGTCTATTAAATAGTAAAATATGATTAATAACCTATGTTGATATTTGTTTATTGTACACACTAAATTTGTTATCTTAGACTGACACCACAAAATATTTTATTAAATTAACCTAATTGTAATTTTAAAGTCTAAGAAATATATCCTAGCATATAAAAATAGCCAGGTCCAAGTTACACGCAAACAATTCGTACAAGATGCTTATAATGCGTCAGATCTACGTTAATATTAGTGTTAGGTGTTCGTGTTTTTTGGAAAGTGTTTAACGTAAACTAATTAAAACAACTAAATTTCAAGATAAAAATCACACTTAATGACAAATTTTGTTAAAATAATTAAAAGTAAATATTATAGTAATTAATTATAATTCATTTAAACAAATATTGAAATCTTGATATTGAAAAAGCTTTTTAAAAAACCATCTTGGACCTTTTGAGTTTATGCGGTGCCTGCAATACATATGATGCTTACATATACAGTAAATCTCTCGTATTGCATTGTAGAAGCTACAGGCGCAGCTAATCTTTGAACTCCAATCTTGATGACTAACGCTTCTTTTATCTCCCCTGCCTGGAGACAATCTCATCAATTCATGCTCATATTCAGATTACAAATTCAAATTCTACTTCTTTATTCCAGATATTATAAAATCAAAAAAGAAAAAATTCTGGGAATGGAAATAAGACTCAATATCTCTGTGAATTTATCAGACTTATTATACACTTTGGGTATCAGATAATCTTATTAAATCCACATTAACAATCATCCACAAAAACGAGACAAATTTCATTTAATATGATATGCCACACAAATTGTTATCATTCACTCAATAATTGCATTTATATACCTGTATATATTTTCCTCGAGCTAATTTTCGTGTATTTAAAAAAATAAAACGTTAATGTTTCATATTCTTACTGTGTACATATTCATAATAAATATAAAATGATGAACCAAAATAGACCTACAATATACATACACATAAAAACTACCATAGTTTGATACAAATTGTAATCAGTAGTCTGATCATAACATGAAGGTTCAATCAATAATATATTTCATTACAAGGATGGACAAGGTTTGTTTCCGGGTCACGATCGAGTTTATTCGCGAGGCGTTTTAGCCGAACGTGGAATTTGATCAAGGCACGGAATAACACTTTTAATCCGAGCTATGACCGATATTTTTCGTTACACTATAATGAAGAATAAATTAAGAGAACTAATTAGGTAATAAATAATTTTGACATGGATATGTCTTAGCTCTGGGGGGTTGTTAGTGATTTTCAAGATAAAAAATATGCAACAGGTTTTCATAGAAACTACCAGAGCTATTTGTATTGAATTTTTAATATAAAAAAATAAGAACAGCTGTTGAGATGAACAGAAATCATTCCTTTTAGACATATCCATGATCTAACCTATTTCCCACAGGGAAGTAAATACAAACATTTTTCAAATTTATCTTTAGTTGCTCATTTGTGTCCCTCAGTATCGGTAAAATGGCAACATTAATATTGTTTTTACAGCTGTTTTAGGTTTTTACAATCTTAACTTGCAGCATTATTAAAGCTACTAGCTCTGAGCGCTACCAGTGTCAGAAATCGTAACTAAATACTAGTGAGACTAAAATCTCCAGCTGATTTTCCCAGCCTAGGCCGGGAAAACATTAATTTCTGTACTCGCTACTAACGTTGAATGCAGCTAGTTTCGGTACAGTGTAATGAAAAATACATTCCTTTGCTTTACGAGTAGTGTCTAATTAATTATATAGTGTCGCACTATTGTGTGCAATGCAGTTGTGTGTTGTTATGTTGACTGTCATGCTGTTTCTAAGCTGATGTTAATTCGTTAATTTTTTTAATTTATTGCACACATTGTTCGCATTATTTTCTTGTCATCCTCTAAGCTACAGTTAATCAGGAGAAAAGCAGAATCAAAATCTCATTTGTCCTCGACTCTCATTCCCCCCATTTATCGATATTGAGAAATAATCAGATATTCTGGTTTTATAATATTGATTAGTTTTTCAAACATTTAAAAATATCTCAAATGAAAACTTATTACCACAAGAACGCTGAATGTAGGACAGATTTCAATTATAGCTTCAAATGGAATTCCGCAAAACATTTCCAGCAGAATACGTTTTATAAAAGTAATTACATTTTTGTTTGAAATTGATTTATGTTGAAAATTAACATAAAATACTTTACGTCATACAGTATTGCTATACAAATAACGAGATTATTAAAATTACATAGCTTTTGGCTTAATGGACATTTTTCTTCCTTGACATTACTTTGTCTTTCTTTTAAATTTAGAATACTGAGTAATAAACTAGGCCCTGACATCAAACGTTTTTTTACATATTTTATACTGCAGTCAATAAGAGAGAGAAAGTAAATAAGAAAGACTACAATTTCGTGTGACATAAAAACTCTGCTGCTCAGCTGGGTATCTCCTAAGGTCCCTAACACTTGTACTCAGTCTCCCCCCCCCCCCCCCCCCCCCCCCCACCCCCCCCCTCCCCCCCCCACCCGCCCCCCCCCCCCCCCCCTCCCCCCCACTCCCACCCCCACCCCCCCCAACCCCCCCCCCCCCCCCCCCCCTACCCCCCCCCCCCCCCCCCCACACCCCCCCACTCACCCCCCCCCATCCCCCCCCCCCCCCCCCCCCCACCCCCCCCCCCCCCCCTCCCGCCCCCCCCCCCCACCCCCCCCCACACCCCCCCCACCCCCCCCCCCCCCCCCCCCCCCCCCCCCCCCCCCCCCCCCCCCCCCCCCCCCCCCCCCCCCCCCCCCCCACCCCCCCCCCCCCCCCCCCCCCCCACCCCCCCCCCCCCCCCCCCCCCCCCCCCCTTTCATTTCCTTCTGGGACATTATTTTCCGCATACACAACCAAAACAAAATGAAATACAACAAATACGATTCCTCGTTTCAACAATTGATTTATTCATTCAAATTATAGTATTTTAAAGTCTTTAGTGGAAAATGAATAAATATATGAAAAATAGTGATTGGAAATATTTTTAGTATGTTCATTAGGTAATTCAAAGTGAAATGTAGAATTCATTGGATCTTTCCAAAAGTTAGCAAAATACTATACTCAAATTATTTACCAATAGTAATTCCTTGCTTTAGACTCTCCAACAAGATTTCCAAATACAATTCTAACCGTTATCTTTTTTTTTCAAAAGTAGCAGTTTCTAAGATACTTTTTCCAATTGAATTTTGAAGATTTTCACTCATGTATAACAACATTTTTCACGACATTATATTCAAACTAGATGTTTAAATATTATAACTCCTTTAAGGAAAATTAAGATATTCCACAACAAAATATGAAGTTTATCTATGACCACATCTTTATAATTAGTATAGTGAGGAAATATTAATGCAAGACCTTTATATGTCTGTACCTTCTGAATTTGAAACGTTTTGTAATATTTTACTAGGATTCCCTGAAATAAGAAGGCAGAAAAGAGATTTGATTTGATTCTGGTTAGATTGATGATTTAAAAAATTCACATCGTTGATATATCCGTTTGTCTGCTGAGCCTACTCAGTGCAAATTACATATAACTTCATATTCACTGTAATTAACCGTGTACGATGTCAAATAATTTTATATCGAACAATTAAGTTTTCATAAAAATAAAACTTTGGGTGTTAAATAAACGTTTTTAAATTAAAATAACTACTTAAAATTAAGTTAATGTTTATTTGTATGTAATCTTACTGATTTATACATAAAATTAAAATTACTTTTTTCTGCCCAAACTTGTGTAGCCTACAACCAGCCGACAGCTATGACATTCTGGGAAATAATGAGAATTCTCCCCCAGATTGAGTCTAACCAATCGTGATAGATGGTTCCCTGAAAATATCATTACTGATACGAGTTGAATTGTAGTTAGACAACTTGTTGTAGAGCCTAAAGCAATAAATTAATATTAACTGATTGATGAATATGAGTATGATGATAAAAATGTAAGTACAGAGTAATTGCAAATGTCAATGCATCTGTTAAAACACCCGTTCGATCTTTGTGGAACCACAACGTCTTAGGCATGAATTGTTTGGTCATCATGGGTCAACCGTAGGTTTTGCATAGTTTTCTTTTATGTATTTCAGCTTTAAAGCTTAGAAGTGCTGTATCACATTTATTTTGAGCAGCCCCTGAACCACATATTCTCTGTTATTTAGATTTTTAACATGGATATGTATTAACTGGGGGGGGGGTAGGTTGGAGATTTTTAAAATGGAAAATATGTAACAGGTTTCCATAGACACCATCGGAGCTATTAAAATGAATTTTTAGTGTAAAATGATAAGAACAGCTGTTTAGATGAATTGAAAACATTCCTTTTAGACGTATCCATGACCTAACCTATTTCCCACAGGGAAGTAAATACAAACATTTTACTGTCGACATTTTCCATTACGATTTTATGTAAAACAAAGTTTCACCTGAAACAGCTTTAGTGAAACTTTGAAACTTTTTTTTACATAAAATCGTGATGGAAATTGTCCGCAATAAAAATCTACATAATATAAATCCACCATCACCAATGATGAATTTCAAACAAAGATCTCATATTCTCTGTCAATACTCCATAGTCTCTTAAAGACCCACCTAGCACACGTGTGTAATGATTTTCTCTTGAATATTTCAATGAAAATTTTTATAATGTAAATTGAATTTATTTTTTTGTATGAATAAAAACTATGTAAAATTTTAATATAAATATAAATTATAATGTATTATATTATAAAATAGATAATTACATTTTATGATATAAAAGTATAAAAACAATAATAATGTTTTGCATCTGTTAAAAAACATAAAAAAATTGGAACCTTTCAAAATTACGAGCGAAACCAGTATCTCATGGAAATATTTTTGTCAAAATTTTTGGCATCACATGTATTTTTAAAAATTTCAATAAATTCAAGAAAAAAAATACACAATATTTTCAAATTTTTCTCTATCTGACTCCATATGTCCAATATGTATTTTGAAGAATCTTTATGGAGATAGGAAAAATTAATAATAGACAATATGGAAAAATGAATTTTTAGTGTAGAACATATTTGTGAAAAAAATCATAGATTACGTATCATCACAAACCACCTATCCCATGTTAATCAAAAACATTTATTTACATTTTATGAAATTTAAATGTAAAAACAAATTTTTACTAAAGAAAATGACTAGAGAAACTATATTTTATTTTAAATCTATAAATACAAATAATCTAGTTTATCTCCAATGGACCAAATCAAAAATAATACTTAGTTTAAACTTAAAGAGAGTGTGTAAGTTTTGAGATACTTTGGCAATGAATTCAAAATTTTGTGATAAAAATCTTTTTGTGATAATTTCTATGGTGGGCCTAAATCACTATTTTATGTAGTTTATTTTATGGAGTATCTTGTATTATGCAGTATAAAGTAAGATTACATAATGAAACGTATTATACAGTCGTTAAAAGAGTACAGTTTTAGAGTACTAATACCGAGGTTGTAAGTTCCGGTGAATTCATAACATTAAATGGTTGGAATTTAGGTCTTCAAAATATACCGAGCGGCGAAATATATTTTTATAAAAAATGAATGTCTTAAAATATGGCATAAACTACTTTGTAAGAATAAGAACCTTTGATGGACTAGTCACATCTAAAGAAACATGCTCATGTTATTCTGATCTTTGACTGGACCACAAACAGGAGGTGCGCCCGGTTGGGGTATGGCACGCTTGTTCGGGTCGTGGAAGAAAAGTGGGAAATAAAACCATGGAATCGTGGAAGAAAATAAACGTGGACATATTTGTTGAACACGAATCCTGTAAATGTATTCCGATCACATCAAAGTATTCCAATATGTAGGGTGCTTGCAGTAGACTATATTCAGTCCTCGCCTTGTCGTAGATCCATTTACAACTAACAATTTTAAATGTTAAAATTTGGAATTCTAAAAATAGTAAAAAAAAAAATAAATTGACGATGATTATTCCATGTGTAGTTAAATTTATACATAAAAATATAAACTATACATTGTACAAAGATTTTTTCTGTCTTATTAAAATTTTACACATAACAGTTTAAATAATATAAAAATATAAAATTCATAAAAACAAAAAGATTTCTGTGAAAATGCCCTATAATCTTGTTCATAATTTTTGAAGTTGTAAAACAACATAATATACCATAACACAGTAAAAAAATCATAAAACATACTATATTTCAAAACTTTTACAATATTTTAATTAAATACACTCTAGGAAATTTAAACTACTCGTACAATATTTAAATGTGAAATGCATTTATTTAAGAAATTAAGTAAAGACTCTACGAGAAACAACGATGTAGAGGTAAAATATAACAAATAAAATATATGTTTAAGTACCGAAATGTATGGAGCAGATCCACCCTTTAAATAGTTTATAAGTAAACTTTACACATAACGAGTTTTACTTGTACATAAAAAGAGTTAATTAACAAATGTGGAAACTTCAAGACTGAGTTGCTGTGACGCAACTACAAACAATTGTTTCCGAGCGATTTTGTGGTAACAAATGTATCTAGTATTCACAGTGCAGTGAGTACACAGTACACCTAGTACAGTGTACTTAGTGTACTGACACTCAATTTACTCTTAATTAAAGCCCTACAACCATTTTAAAAACTATCATATTACTCAAAGTTCGTCTAAATATAACTTACAATTTATTGTATTGAAAATAGTCATCTAGTTTCTTCAACAGCTAAAAACAAAAGAAAATAAGTTAAATTACTTGCAAGAAATTTTAGGGCCACTATCCCCCTAGGTAAAACCAAACCTTTTTTGAGTGGGGTTCGTTGTGTTGTCTCACCTTACACTGCAAACCAATTCTCATGGGAAACGATTGAAATAGGGACTAAATTGATTTTTAAAATATTCTCCATAAGAATGCCATTGGGCACTCTCAGACAACGTACTGTGTCTACGTGTACTGATTTCACCACTGACAGTAAATTTAGTAAACCGTTAGTGGTAGACTACTGATTAAAAATACTAATTTGTTTAGCTTTTAGGGCTGGTTTTGATTGAGTTAGTCAAATTATTTTACAAATTTATAATTTTGCCAGAGAATCTAAAAAATAGTTTTTTTTTATTTAAAAGACGATTTCTTTTGAGTCATTGGTTTTAGAGATAATGCGGTGGTGTCATTTTATTTGAGCTTTTATCAACTATATGTTAATTAAAATCGTATGAACGTATTTTGAGAAATTTGTAAGGGCTTTTAGGGGGTAAACTACCCTTAAAAATCATAAACCCAAAAAAGTATTATCTAGAGATATAGCCAAAGTGCACCCGTGTATCTAATTTCATAAAAATTTGACGATCAATTGTGGTTTCCAAGTCTGTACACTGACAAACAGACATTACACGTACGGACATATCTCACGTTTCAAATTCAAACATTTTGACGAAAACAATACTTTTGTCATATGCTGTTCATACGTGGAGAAAAGTAAAAAGATAAATCAATCGTAAATGTTTACTAAGTGATGACGTGATTCGTAAATGCCACTTCAAAATCTGAGGAAAATAATTCTTTCCTCAATTACTTTTTCCAGTTTCCAGAAATTCTGCTCAACTCTGACCTCCAGGCTACCCGGTAGGGTGCCACAGTGGAGGGTGGTGTGGCGGTGTGGCGGGGGCGGCAGGCGCTCTGTCTCTGTCAGTGCTCACCGCCGCCGCTCAGTACCGCGCGCGACGCCGTCCCCTCGTCACGTCGCGACGCTCGTCAGTCGTCATGTCGCCCTCGTGTCGCGCGTGATGTGTGTCAGTGTCTGGAAGTCTCGACGCCACCGGACCCGCCCCCTGTGAGTTACTTCCTCAATTAACTATTTATGTATCAATATTATTATACATCATCGAATTACTTGACCGATTTCCTACTTTAAAACATTTTAAAGCTATTTTCAACTTTTTTATCTTCTAGAGATCAATACACAAAAACAAGGTTAATAATCTGCTCACAAATGCCTCAGTAGATGAAACAAAATAATTATCAGATAAATTTATTTCAAAAACACTACTGTGAGTTTGGACACACAAAAAGCGGTAACAAACTCAAATTGTTTATTCACTTAGTAAAAATATTATATTTAACGGTACAAGGTTCAAATCATTTGTTATAAAAATTAAACTGTGATAAAAAAAGTACTGAGTCATTACTTATTCCTTTAAAATAAAAAATAAATAATGAATCAGTTCCTTCATTGATTTTAGTTTTTTATAATTTAACTTACTTAGTAAGGATCCGAATAAAAAGCTTAAAAAAGCGATTTTACGTTTAATTTACAACAGCTATTATGTCTCTGGACATTTGGTTCCGTCTAACCAAGTGACAATGAATAACAAGTGAATTACTTGCAGAGGTAAGATTATTTTTTACACATGCCGTGAATTTTATATGAACAATAAGATGGTGTAATGGTGAAAGAGGAAAAATATTAACAATATATAGATTAATTTGAATTTTGATATAATGATTTCACTATGCTATGTTTAATATGAAATGAAAAAATAATTATTTAGAAAATTTGACTCAAACCCGGAAATATATCACATTATTAAATTAAATATCAATAAAACCACATTATCAAGTTCGTTACACTTTTAACCGAAGCTCGTTTCAAAGCCATATCACATAATAAATTTCTAAATTTTCCTAAACCAGGTTTCGTTAGGATAAAAATAAACAATTCGTCAACATTAATACAAATATTGTTTAACTGGAGGTACCTACTATGACAATAGTTATGATGAAAAGTAAAAATATACCTCAATATACTCATAATTATTATTAACATACCGAGTATTTTAAAGTGGATATGAGAGAATGTTGATAAACATTAGTGTAATGGATTTAACGACATTACAAACTATAATATATTGTACCATACAGCTGTTTAATCTGTGCAATACAACATATGATTACCAACATATGGCAGCGCGTTTACAATAAAACTTATGAACATTGGGAGAGGTGATGAGTGGTAGGACCTTGAGGTACAGCCACAGCAGACCAGCGAGGAGGCGGTGACGTTTATGTCGAACATAAATCTCCAACAACTTTGCTATAGTAATTAACAGATTATTAGAAAACAAATACTAAAAAAGAAATGTTTTCAAGTGAATAACCTTAGTCGCTGAATAATGGATGAGATACTGATTATTCCAGCGTTTCCTTCCATTGCTTTACAGCTTAATTTCAGTTTATTTTTCAGTCAAAAATAAACCAATTTAAAGTAAAAATAGAAACTAATTTAAGTTAGTTTATTTATATTTTCATTATCTTTTTCTCAAGTTGCAATGGTTTTACCCTGTAAGTGCCCATTACAATAACCAATGTAAAGCGATTTTTGCCAAATTTGCTGTGTTTTGTTTAGACGCACATAAAAAGCATAACACTCCACAATCGTATATAATGTTATATATTACAGGTATTCCTTAAAACGTTTCTTTTCCCTAACGAGTCTTGTAATTTCTGTCATATACACTATATCAAAATTATAAAATATAAATTTTGCCCAAAATTTTATTTAAAAAAAGAAAGTATACAGTTTATATCACAAAACTATTATTTACAATAAAAACATAAAAGTTCCAGAGTATGTACAAGTGAAAAATGGCACCTTCATGCAACGGTTACCAGTTTAATGACACTTTTTGTTTCTTTTTGGCTTTTAGAGCTCTCCAATCATCCACTTCACTAAACTTACCATCTAATAATATTCTAATATCGCTAGAACGCAAATCATCACACATTTTAGGGATGTGAATAAACAACAACCTGAACAATTTCACAACATCATTTGCAACAATCAAACAGCTGCGTAGATAAATAAATATTCACAGACCTTCAATATATGTGTGAAACGGCAAACATTTGTTATATGCATGAAGCCTATACGTTTTTGAACAAGATGGTATAGCTCCTTTTAATCGATCGTAAACATATAAGAGGTAAAATACTTGCGGAGTCGCCCGGATACGGACGATTGACACTTGGAGGCAAGTAAGATGTAATCTTCTCATCTAGAGGGACTACAGTTTTGATCTATAAACATTAGTGAAATAAAAACTTCAAATAATGTTTCGTTTAAAATATTTTTTATAATTTAATAGAAAAGATATTAAATGCAAATTAAAAACACAAAAGAATGAAGAATTTATAATTTGAAAAAGAACATTCTAAATGCGAATTTGCAAACATATTGATAAAATGGACGTTTAGAACCAAGCCTGTGGTTGGTAAATATTATTCTGTTACAACGATTCTATATAAGTTCAGCGGGAAACTACTAATAAATAGTTACTAATATTATAATCATATATATTAATGATAATATTAAACAAAAACAAATCTGAACACTTTCTTCAAATAAAGTAAATATGTATTTCTTAACAGTGAAGGAAATTGATATATATTTTTAAGTCCTTTGTTACAATGCCGTTTATTAAATTACCCTAATAATGTGTAGGCACCCATGACAATACATATAAACAAATTTCTAAAGCTACAGGCTAGCTCATGACTAATAAGACTCTAATATTTATGACCCACTTTAATATAATTAAGTGTTTTAATTATTTTAAACCTCGCCATTTTAACTGTTATTTAGTATGGTATGTTTGGACAAATTTGTTATAATTAACTACAATTCTAATTTAACCAAGTGGACAGAACAATTCTTCAATGGAAGGAACTGGCATGTAATTGTAGTAAAATTTACATTTGAAATCTTCTTATGGTATTTAAAGTCACAGAACAATATTTACTCCATATTAATAAGGTCTAGATGGTGATCCTAGAACGCATTTGAGGATTTGTTTCTTACCAATCCATACCTCTGAATAAACTTTGTGTTTTATGAACTATTTCGCTCAGATTTTAATTTATTGGTTAATTTGTTTACTAATTATTACTCAAAATACTACATCCGTCAAAAAAATTTAAAAATTTTGCTACATGAAATAGAAAACAAGTTTAACCACACGTCTTTATGTCACAAAAGGAAAATATATTAGGTTTAGGGTATAGAAATAGAAGTCAAACCAAACTAAGCCGGATCGGATTTGGAAAAATTGGAAATAGTAACAAAATAGTGCTGTCTTTTGTTCAGACTGTGAAGAAAACAACTCACGTCCAGAAATATCTTTGTATGAAACAAAATCTTTTAAGATTTATACTTATATTATACAATGTTTTATGTTAATATAAATCTACTATTCAATTAGTTATTAAAAACAAATTGAAAAAAGGACTAGCAAGCACAAAGCACAAGCATAAAACGTTTCTACGTTTATAAGGTGTGTTGCTTGGTAACCTAAGCTTGGTTGCTGTCTGTGATACATAAAAAAGGTCTTTGGATTTGCTCTATGTGTCACATTTCCGTCCTGATGACTCAACTCAAACTGCCAAATGGCTCCATATACTCTTTTATAGATCCACAGTATTTATGAAAAATTTATATAACGAATAAAGTAGTCGGGATTTTAAGACGACATTTTTTTAACAATTGAAAAAAATCGACAATCGAAAAAACCTGAAATGTAAATTTGCATAAACAAACCATAAAGTCCTCACCCACTCAGGTTAAAATATGAAAATAAACATTGAGATTAATGAGAAAGGTTCAGCAAACACATGACGGTTGGTTGAGACATCGTGTACATCCATAAATATTTTGTCTTTCTCGGTTTGGTTTTATTTCAATTATCAAACGCCTAAATTGGTGGGTTTTTGACTAAGGTTTCGTTCAAATTCATTAGTATGACCATACAGATGTACTAATTTAATAAAAATCAGAAATATTAAAATAAAGTAAAACAAAAGCAAATATTAATTAATATATCCCAATACAGCTGATTGTTTTATCCTATTGTCAGATCTGTAGTTGCAGTCGCTGGAGAGTGTTTGGATTCTTCAGAGCTAATGGATCGGTAAATTCCCCCCCGGAGGGCGAGATGGAGATTTGATTTGCCGTTTCGATAACTTCTGGATTGCGAATCAGTTTGGTATCAGTTACAGTAATACTGTTATGTAACGCTACTGATCACTTTATAAATCTGGCTCAACAACGTGTTTATAAACTCTTAGTTTCGATCACTCCTATACGTTTAAACATAATGCCAAACAATACTTTATACTTTTAACTGAAATGGCGACCTACCCAGGTAGGTATTTTAAGCCAAGTATGAATGAGGAATGAATGTAGGATGATTGTGGCGCGATCTTGTAGTCTTGTTACTGACTAAGGCTGACATGTTCCTTAGACAGAACTGTTAATTAATGGTCCAACAGCCGATGGCAACTAATGGACCTACAGTTTAACGTGGAATCCGAACCACGGCCTCTGAATTACGAATTGGTCTAATTATGAGGATGGTATTTGTGGATTAACGTAGTATTCAATAGTGCGGACGTTAATTTACACAAGAGAACACTATATCCACCGACCATCTCTCACAACTATCCACAATTCACGACCTCCAAGTAGCTGGATTACAGGACGTCGCCACGGTCCCAGTCAATATGATTCAGTTAAGATCGTAATTGTATAAAAATTAAAGATACAGATAATTAATAATTGATTATCTGTTTATTATTTACAACATTTTAAATTTTACATAAAATGATTACGCCAAACCACATCCTTGATGACTTAGAGTGACGGGAAAGTTTAAGAGGAAGGATGCGAGGTAGTTCGCCAGGTAATTGACTTTTCAGAGAAATAACTCCCGCGCTACTATGACAGTTAATATTCATGATCAACAAGCACGGCCGCCGGCTCACCAACAGACTGACATAGCCATCAAGGTCATCAGCTGATTTATCTGTTGATGGGCGAACAACGGTTGGACCGATAAGAACACAGTAATCTAAATATTTACAAAATATTAGCAGTATTACGTGTTAACTTCATAAAAACATTTATTAAGTATCTTCTAATTAATGTGGCAATATATAATCCTAATCACCTAATCACCCATTATCCTGATCACTGATTGATGTCACTCGATTCCAAAATATTACTAATATATGAATGTATATTGATCATTCATAAACAGACTGCTGAAACCACAGGCACCTTAAACAGCGTGCTCTTGAACTCTTAACGTACCTCTGCAGATATTATTCCTGGATCATAGACAAGCGGAAATGTCATATTGAAAAACTTTTAAACTCAAAATTCACCCAAGCAGCCACCATTCTGTTTGTTTTCCACATAGAAATTTTTAATTTGAGAACGTCTTTTATTAAGAAATGAAATTTGGTCTGTAGCTTTATCACATGAAGACCTGATTACAAAAATAATTTTCTTCAATTATCAATTTTAAAATTACGGCCATACGAGTAGATTTTTAGTTAACCCTCCATGGATTAATATAATTTGGGCATAGGTTTTTATTAATTTTTACATTTAATTTCAGTTTTGTTTTTTATTTAATTAATAGTTGCTCTGGGGGGTATTGACAATCCGAGAGGCCAAAATTTGAAACGGAAGTGCCGTCATATGGTTATAGGGACAGCTGGAAGAGGAACTGAAAACATTCCCTTTAGACATAACCACGATCTATTTACTTGAATGAATTTACTTTCCCACAGGGAAAGTAAATCATAATCATATCAAAAATGTGTGTTAAT
This sequence comes from Nephotettix cincticeps, assembly GCA_023375725.1. NCBI lineage: Eukaryota > Metazoa > Arthropoda > Insecta > Hemiptera > Cicadellidae > Nephotettix > Nephotettix cincticeps. The sequence goes on from CM041788.1 coordinate 35,102,224, forward strand.
AACAAAAGGTCAAACTTAAATTCAATGAAATAAAATCGGTGACAACTTAAACTATTGAACTACTGAACTATTTGTATCTGTAAGGATCCCCCTGGTGGGTATTTTAAGGTGGATATCAGTGAAGGGCTATCTAGGTTATGTTGGGTCGAATGAAGTCGACTTTATGAAAAGCGTTGTTGCTGACAATGGCCAGATCACCCATTTAACAGTAGACCATTGAACAAAGACAAAAGATTGATTGAACATGGATCAATCATTAAATTATCTCAGGATTACTCAGGAACGAACAGGGGATCCGTAGATTATTACGTGAATTCTATGAATAACGATTGTATAGTAAAAAAAATCATAATTCATAACTGGAATGGGACCCACAAAAATATACTGTTGCTCGGTGAAAGGTCAAAATTTTAAAGTAATAAAGTATTTTTACTGTGTTCTGGAATTTCAAAACCTTTTCAGACGTAGTTGGCAATCAAATGACACAAAGAGACAGCATTCAACACCGCCCGGACGCGTGAACCACGTCTTTTGATTAACAGCAGTCAATGGTGCAATCCCGATATTACGTTTCTAGATAACGAGGCTGTTTTACCTTCTATGTTGAGGCCACTCATTTTACAGGAACGCTTTAAACCGAACTGGTATGCATTTCATTTATTTCCTGTAGAAGAGTTCTTGAAAATCAACTCAACAAGATAACACGAGAATCTTATTTCATACATTAAGCTGTAAATTACACTTTGATGTAACACCATAACTTCGTCGGATTTTCCATAATACAGTTTTTAATTCAATAATACGGTATAATTATATTTTCCACGCATTCAACATTCCACGCATAATAGCAATTCCATAAGATATAGTGTACAGTTTTTTATGAAATACTTCAATGCACTTATCAGACTCTAGACGGCTGTCCAAAGAGACAAAACTAGGCAGATGCAAGGGAAGATTATGATCTTCGATTTGCCCTTCTGAAAGGAAGAATCCTCATCCGAGACTGGTGGAATTATTGGATCCCTAAAGACATAAGATGATTAGAGGCTGAAACCTCCTTCCTATTATGGCTCGCAGCCAGACCTGGGTTGTTGTGGTTTTGTTTTGTTCTATTAATCATCCATCAGGATTTTTGAAAAATACATTTATTGCTGGTTGGTTACGACAGGTCAAAAGCTGTAAAAGTTAATTTTGATATATTGTTGTATTCAATCAGTCATCCTGATAAAGTAAAACACAATTAAAACGACGATTCAGGTTTGCAATTAGACCCAGTCCTTGTGAGAGTATTAAACCTATCGCATAACGCACCAAAATAACCCCGTTGCTCCAAATCTGCATAAGCAGCGAATTTGTAATCATTTATGAATTATTTGAGACTAGCTAAAGTACCCGTGCGAAGAACAGGTAAAAAAACTGAGAGACGTACTGTTACATAATTAAGTGCTAGTACCTGGTGACCGAGCTTTGCTCGGATAGAATAAGACATGTTTTTACAAGTTAATTAGCAAAATTAAAACAAATTTACTGCCCAATGAAAACATTTATGTGGTTGAAATAAAACCGATTTAATACACCGTAGTTAATATAGCACTGAACAAAAAGTATCGCCCCTGGTTGGATGGAACTCGCGGCCTATTATAACTCGCGGATATAACTCGGCCGACACGCTACAACTCGGCTACGACGTTAGTCAATTGAGCGATGCCGTTTAACGTCTTTTAGCCAAAGCCGATCATTTACTGTTTAATTATCCATACCGTTATTATTAGCCTGTGATCAACTGATTTTGTTATAAACGGAATGAGGATTAAAAAGCAAAAGAGAAATTTAATTTACATCAATTAATTGGTTTGTTACAGTGGCTTCAAGCAATACAACGAATACGTTTTCTATCAAAACACGGAAGATTTTGGAAATACTTTTTTCTGCTTTTATTTCGCACAGCTATGTTATCCTTTAGTTTTTACAAATTGTTTAGTAACCTGATAATTTTGCATTTATTTAATTCATAAAATAAATATTAATGCATAACCTCTATATTGTTCCCCGCAGTCTTCAATCAAGAACTGTCAAACGGTTATAAACAGCTGTTTTGGTTTGTATTGTTTACATTTTATTCTCCATAAGCGTAATGTTAAATTTTTAGATTTTAAACTTAATATTACAAGAAAACACGAATTTTCCTGGACATTAGACCTATCTAGAACTTATTTTCTACTCGAAAATTAGTTATTTCCAAAATTTAAAGAAAATCATCGGTGCCGTTTTCGAGATCCGTGTGCAAATATATATATATATATATATATATATATATATATATATATATACAAACCTTGCTCGTATTATAGTATTGGATTACGTTGAAACATACCATTTTTGGCAATACTAATTTCAATCCAGCAGTTTATCTGCAAACATAAACTTTATTTCATCTTCCTCCCAAATTGTCCAAATGTAGTCTAAACATATGTTGACATAAAATGTAGAAAATGTACTCATAGCATTCTAGGAAGTTTACAGCAGATATTTCTTCTTCTCCCGAACTGTCAAATTGTAGTGTCCATAGCTAAGTAATGTAATTCAAATAATTTTATGTTGATGTCCTTTAAAAATGTAAACATTGTAACCTAGGACGTTCACGTGGCGTAGCACGAGGGAGTTTTAAGGAAATGAATATGCCTATGAGTTGCATGAGTTTAAGATCTACCTTTGCGAAATATTTCAAACCGGTCGGTTCATTATTTTTCGCGTTTAGTTTTCGCAACAGACGTATAAACAAACAAACATATAGAAACCGCCTCTTATTTATAACATTATAGATAATTCAAACTAAGCTTGATCATAGATTACCAACATAGGTAAACCACACACCAAAAAATATCACAGTATGTAGGCATATGTATATAACCGGCACAGTCTGGCTAGCATGTGACTAATGGCGCTACGATACGATACGCTAAGAAAAATAAAAAACTAATTTATATTACGTATATTCCATAAGATTAAAATAAGTAAGTAGATATTGTGCAATGAGATAAAGCTAGGATTTTTAACATAAATTAGCGGATTTCAACTAGATGAGCTGTACAACGGATACATCCTATGTACTACGTATCAACAGGTATGTATATGTGTAGTACACACACAGCATTGAACAAACGGCAGTAAAAGATCATTACGGATCGACGATTCTTCACGCGCTACAAGGTGTATTGAGTAGTGTGCGTGTATGTAGATTAGATTATTGAAATGGCGACAATACCACAAGGTAGGTATTTTAAGCCAAGTATAAGTGAAGGATTGAGTGTTAGATGATTGTGGCGCGAACTTGTAGTCTTGTTACTGACTAAGGCTGACATGTTCCTTAGACAGGACTGTTAATTAATAGCCCAACAGTCGATGGCAACTAAGGGACTTAAAGATTAACATGGAATACGAAACGTCACGTACTTCACAATCGTGTCTCACCAATAAGTTATAAAAACGTACATTGTAATAGTTCAAAGATATTAAAATTTTCTGGATTTGTTGTTGCCAATTTCATATTTGACAGTGACGCGCCGGAGATGCGTGGATGTTTGTGTTGTGAACTCGCCTCCAGCCAACAGCGCCACAGTTCCCCTGCTGCCGCCGTTATTGATGGCTTTGTCTCTTCATCAGGCCACCGGGAAACAACTCTATCACTAGGACCACCTCTGATGACAACGCTGTGTTTTTTTTGGAGTGTCGTAGGTTAATTAAACTAACTAATCGATAGAACTGCAATAGCAGAGGGAATTTCGACTCGAGATTGGCATTTTATAAATCAAGGCAGAGATGTACTCGTATTTAAAACGAAAAGTTTGAATATTGACTCTTCAAACAAAGGGATATTTAAACAGCAACCCTCGGATTTGGAGCTGAGAACTTTACCAGCAATTTGTATTTTCGCTCAATATTTTTTTGTTAATTTATCTAAACAGCTGTTCTTATTCTTTTATATTAAAATTTCAATACAATAGCTCTAGTAGTTTCTATGGAAACCCGTTACATATTTTCCATTTTAAAAATCACCAACACCCCAGTCTCAAGTCGAAAGCAGTGCTTAGTTTTCAGTTGGATCAATCGCTGGAGCTTGGATCAAGTTGCGGCGTAGAGGTTAGGTGTAATGCTAGCCTCAAAGACGCCAATCGTCTTCTGCTGACATTAATACCGTTGCTTGCATTATGGTGAAAAGAATTCTCAGAACAATCCTTTTGCTTGTTTATGCTTCTATTGTCAATCATAACGCAACCATTTGATTACCTCTCCTGAGATAATATATTACTTTGTGTCATTTAGATTTATAAAAATAACGTGAATAGGTCTACTGTTTTTATCATTTAAACGATTGCAATTTAAGCTGTAAAAGACTACAACGTGAATAAGAGAGTATTTTGTACATTTCAATGACGTTAGTCACATTTTATATTCTTTTTCAACTTTTAGAGTAATAAAAAGAGTAATGTTTCAGAATGATTGATCTTTATTTGGTTAAATATGTCTCGCAGAAATAGAACACTACAGAATAAACGTTATTATTTAAATTTGACAAGTTCATGAAAATTCTAACAGGGGGCATTCTAACCTTCATAAACGTAACAAAATTAAGATGTGATCTTCTGGTCCAGTAAATCATATCAGGAAATCAGACTACTCAGATTCGTCAAGAGGGTTGCCTACTGGATAGATAAGTAAGGTACTTAAAACGTAAAATAGTTTATACAAATAATGCTTTATATTAATTTTACTTAGGTTGATAACGATTAATCTCATTAAACGACGTTAATAATAAAGTAACAAGCTTACCTCACCGCTGTGACCATTCAAATCGGTGAAGGTCCCCCACGAAGATCTACCTCCATTATTCCCGGCCCTCATCTAGCTCCCACGATACATTTAGTCTCCTTAGGACTTTTCCATTTCCGGTTTGTTTTTTCATCTCAGTCTAGGTCTTCCTAGTGGTCTAGTGTCTGCAGGTTTCCCCTCAAATACATATTTTATAAGCGCGTATCCGTGGTATCCACGCTACGTGGCCTGCCCATCTTAATTTTCGACTCTAGATTTCGATATGTTCGGACGGTGGTAGAGTTTCAAAAAGTTCATGTATTTTTCTCCACGAAAATATGCAGTTTGGGAAAGGTTTTCCCTGCTTACCTCGTAGTTCGAAGATGGCCGGTTTGATTCCGAACTCAGTTTTGATTTGTTATTTTGTAATCGATTCATTAGGGTACGTATTAATAATGTATTAACACGAACAGTAACAGCCCAGGCTTTAACCACTCCCTTTCAAACGTTACAAATTATTACTTTGTCCACATTACAACCAAGGATCTTCGGTTGCAAGGTACATTAGTCCATTCCTCACTGTCATGTTATACTTATTACATAACAAAGATTTCCAATTCGAAAATATGACCCTCGCGTATACTTCCTGTATAAGCGTTCTGCAATGTATTTTATTCATAAGGATTATGTGTTTGTCTGCACTGTAGGGCTTAACCATTAGGTACATCAGTTTAACGAAGGATCCGAAACACTTTTGCCTCTGAATCACAAACTGATCTAATTATGGGAATGGTCTTTGCGGATGATTGTAGTATTCAATAGTGCGGACGATAATCCACAACAGAGAACGACCGACCATCACCGCCATCGACTGACTCGCTGGACCAGAAAGTCAAACGCTCCTTAATTGAAACCAGTCGCAGACGAGAGCCGATTCCCATCAGATCTTGTACTCGCTCCGCTCACCTCTGTCTCATTTGACTGACGCTGTACAGTATGCAGCGATGCTTTAATACACTGACACCAATGGCGGACGGTGATGGGCAGTTAAGGTTTTAATAAATAAAAAGTCTTGTGACTGGCGATCACCCACGCACCACGAGTGCTGCAGTGTTTATATTCTCTGGCCTTGTCTCCGTAATTGGACGACATGGATCCTACACATCAGTTTTTTTCTGTTTACTACTCCCCTTGTTAAATGAGACATCGAGATGAACTTTTACTAAATGTGCCGTAATTAACTATTATAATCAAAAGGAGTAATGTTTAAAAAAACGTTTATTACTCAAAGAATCTTAAACAGTTTTTTTTTAAATATATACATACATTGTATTTTGGTAAATACATTAAAATTCTGTAAAGGTAACGGAGTTATCTTTGGTTCTATTTATTTTTTCTTATTTGACCAAAGAAGATTGTTCTATATTTTTGACTTTGTCAATACTTGTAATTTGTTCATGGCAACAAAAATATTTGATTTGATTTGAGTTTAATTGGGATTTTGAACCCAGCAATGCGAGTATTGTAGTGTCGCTTGGGCTTGATTTTATGAATAGGATACACCATTCGTCAAGATCACTCTAGATACCATTTAGTAAGTGGGTACAATCAAATTGCCAAGAGTTTTGAGGAGGGTTTTGGGAGTTCGCCCACAACTCTTAGAAACGTATAAGTGCCGAATCATCCAAAATAAGCTTTATTTAGATTAGATAATATATTAGTATGGCTTGAAAGGGGGATTACAATTCAATTATTATGGCACTATTCGCGTATATGAAAAGAGAACAGTTCAACTGTCAAAAACTTTAAACGTTTAAATTTTCAGGCAAAACAATAAATTGTTAAGTATTTTTCCTATCACCACTGAATCCGGTTCAAAATTAAATGCAATAAGTTCGTCACTTTCAAACATGCAGAACACGTTAGTTTGATACGATAATTATTTTTAAGACTGTAAAATTTAAAATAATTTTCTTGATGTAGTTTTAGCTAAGAAATTGGGATGAACGACGAAATATAATTTAACACCGACCTAAAGCGGTGTTGCAAATCTTTCATTAAAACTAAATCTCAAACGTGAAACAAACTTTAGGAGTAAATAACTAAACTGTAGCTTGGTTCCATACTGGCCATAGTACACCCGACACCGCCGTTTATAAAGACTGTCATGGCGACCACGCGCATGTTAGACCGGGTTACATGACCTTGGTCACGGCGTAGAGTTACCCTCTGGCACGTGCTGGGCTCTCCTTACCGGCACAGCGCCACAACGCTACTGCCTAATGTCCATAATCACTCATAAGGACTCTAACCTATTTCCACAAGAATATAAAGCCGAAATAATTACAATATAAATATACTTAATTATATTGGATGATAATATTGCATAGAAATGTGTTATATGTCATGAATTTACGAGATTCTCAAGCAAAAGTAATGCCTATAGAGTTGTCTATGAACTCGTCTGACTCTAAAACTTTCAAATCTGATATTTTCCTTAGAGCTTATGCGTCACAATGGACAATCAAATATAATTTACACTTGCCTGTGAGGGCAGGCTTGTCATAATGATAACTTGTACTTTGCTTTTTCTGTATTCATATTAAGGATGGATCTTATGCCGTATCCATGTACGTCTCCACTCTGAATCGAGTCGATGTTGGGTTTACAAAATAAACTGAACTTTACCTTTGACTTCTCGAATATACCAGCCAGTGTCAGCAATCCATGGAAGGAATCGTGCAACGACTCCCTAAATTTGAGTTTTGCTCCCTAAATTTGGTAGACTCAAATTTAGGGTAGCTTGCCTTCCATGGAGGGTATATTCGAGAAGTCAAAGGTAGGTCTAAAAGGGAGGTCTTGCCATATTAAACTTCTCTTACAGATCGTATTTAATCATTAAGACGACCGTCTTGCGAGGAGTAGTTTATATTTGTCCTGCTGGGAGGGCATCCAGAGAGAATGGAGGATGAAGAATTGAGCACCGACCAAGCATAGCTTTAAAATAAATGTCTTCAGATATTTACGATCAGTTACGATCACTGATATATTAAATCCGTTTACGACCAGTAGAAACTGCAGATGATGATATATGAGAAATATGCAATTGTAATTACATGTAATTCTCTAAGAACGTGGAGAGTGCATAATCATATACCATTTCAACAACATTTTTTACCAGATAAATAAGTATTTTATTCACAACCTTAAAAACGCAAAGGTGTAGAAAGAGAAACTACAAAAACATTATATAAATAAATTGTGTTCACGTATTTAAAATTTCTTATATCAATTTATACAGCCTTTAATGTGACTTAAAAAATATTGAGCAGTGTTTTATTTTTAACTTCAGTTAATATTCCTAAAACTTACGGTGTGTGTAGTTTTTTGCAGCTATACCTTCATAAATGGATTTAGAAAAAGTGGAAAATAATTTCCAAAGTAATTTCCTTATTATCGGATATCAGCTACCCGCTCTTAGTATATTCCAGTCTCATGTTAACGATTAAATTTGTTTCCCTACTGTAAAAAGTCCCTTTAAAGAGTCCTGTTCTTACAAATTAACCCCCAAAAATATTCATCCATGTTTATTAAATTGTTTTATTGTTAAAATATTATATCTTAAATAAGTGTATTTTTTACGAAAAATTAAGAAACGTGAAATGAAACACATTTATTGTAATTTAAGAAACAGTATTATATTTTCTAGTGATGACAAGTAGGGCCTACTTAATTTTTGCGGAAAAAATCTTTAAAAAACGCAGTGTTTTCGTTTTTCCACCAGTCTAAGATGGTTGGTTAGTGATTAGGGTTGATTACGTACTGATTTATACCTGGATATCCCCTTAAATAATGTAACGATAGTAAATGCATAACTGTAGTAAAATTTGATTTCTAAATTATGGCACTATAATAAAATTTGTATCTTAATCTAATCCTATTTTTACCGGTACTGTACTTCATTTTAACATATTTAACACATTTTCATACATTCTGATCAAAATGACCGGAAACACGCTATCTACTAAACAATATACACAACTATTATGTGCCCACAAAGTCCCCCACAAATCGATAAAGTTAGCTGTAATTTGTAGCCACAGAACATTTCCACAACCTATTACTCTGAGTAAACAGCCCGAAATTCAACTTTACAGACTTTTGCTCACAATCGCGCTTGGTTGCTCCGTTAGTAATCACCAGAACAACCCTCTGTTAATTATAGGACGAGATAAAGCTTAAAGTAATGTGGTCCCTTATTGTGTTAAATTTTCACAAATAGTAATAAACGTTTCTACATACAGTATTATTTTCGGATTTCTTAGGAAATTTTTTTCAGAATGTACTCGTTTCGTATTAAATTTTATATTTATTTCATTTTGTCCGTATAATCTCCTTTACCAAATAATTGACCTCACCAAATAAAAGTCTCTATACTAATCCTGAAATATGAAATGGGTCAAGAAAAATAAAAGTTTTTTTCTTCAATTTAAAAACCAATTTTACTTTCTCCCCTTATACATAGTATATGGAGAAAGTATTGTTTTCGTCAAAATTTTCGAATTTGAGTTGAGGGTGGATATATCCGTTTTGGGGTCCCCTGAATCCAAAAAAGTGGGTTTTGGCGTGATGTCTGTCCGTCCGTGTGTCTGTCTGTGTGTGTGTGTGTGTGTGTGTGTGTGTGTGTGTGTGTGTGTGTGTGTGTGTGTGTGTGTGTCTGGATGTGTACAGTGCCACAGCCTACCCCGTTTGTCCGATTTAGATGAAATTTGGCATGTATATATATAGTCACCGTATCCCCAGGCGTTTTTTTTTCATTTTTTTGAATTTTTGATTTTTAAGGGTAGTTCACCCCTAAAAACCCTTAAAAAACGTGAAATATCCAATTTTCTCAAAAACGGCTCTAACGATTTTGATTAAAATTTAATAGTTTATAGTGCACAGAGTACTAAATAATTTGACACCACCCACATGTCTGTAAAAATGACGGTTCAAAAGTTATGGGCTTTTAAATGTCAAAAAAATCAAATTTTTAAATTTTCAGCGAAAACAAAAAATGTAAAGCATAACTTGACTGGCACCATTGAAACCAGCTTAAAAAACTAAACAAATTAGTATTTTGAATTATTTGTCTACGACTAACGGTTCCAGAGAAAAGTTAAATTTACTGTCCACGATAAACGCAGTACGTTGTCTGAAAGCGCCCAATGTTATTCTTATGGAAAAAATAAAAAGATCAATTTCTTCCTTACTTTCCAACCGTTTTCCATGAAACTTGGTATGAAGTGTAAGGTCAAATCACCGAACAAAACCAGCTCAAAAAAGCTTGGTATTACCGCGGGGGGGGGGGTTCACCCTATACAATTTGAACAATAAATTATTAAATGATATTTAGAATAACTTTGTAGAACATGATAGTTTTATTACAGATTGTCTTTTTTAAATTTACTTAAGGGAGAAAGTATGTGTCAGTCCACTGGTACCGTTTATTTTTTATTATAACCTGTATTTTGAGTTTGAATGAAACGCATCCTTCTAGTCTACCTGTATCCTATTTTACTAACCTCCCATTACAGATACTTATAACGTGGAACAAATTTGTACACTGATAAAACCTTCTGGGATGATTTCTGAACACATTCCTTAACACTTCCTGAGAGTTCCCACAATGCCTCACCCAGCAATCTCTGCGAGAGAATAGTAAAAAATTATAAGCTTTCATTAAAAATTAGTTTATTTTACAGACGGTTTGCTTATACTTCTTTAAAACATTTCATATACTTAGTTTGGATAAAATTATATTAAAGAATTTATAAAGCATTTTTCTAGAAGTATTGTGCGTACAGAGTGTCCCGGAACGTTTAATTAAAAATCGTGTATTGGCCGTTCCCTAGCTGCCCTTTTCTGGACGTACCCATTTGCATCTGATAGCATTCCTTCCTCAGAGCATCTGCCCAGACCTCACATCACAAAAGGAGCTCGTGACAGCAAAAGGAGCAAGAGAATTTGTTGTGTTATTAAAATATTTTTTGTACTGTGTGTGATGGATAAGTAAGTATATAATGATTGACAGAATTATATAATTTAATATCTGTAACTTAATCTTTCAATTTGTAATGTATTAGGTAATCACTTGAAAACGGGAGGAGTGTCTCCACCTCCAGAAACGTTGGAACAGTCAAACGAAAGATATTGAATGATTTCAATAACCACCTCCATTATGACTTCTAAAGATACTGTAGACAGAAGAAGCTTACGCTGGGTTCGCCATCAATCGGGTAAGGGCCGAGGTAGCGTTTACTGTTTTTTCAGTAGTGATCCGAATTTGTTCCTTGAAGGTGGAGATCTTTCCGGTGATGGCTACAGAAAACGTGGATTGCCCTTGCTGCGGAGAATTAGTTAATAATGGAATATTCTGTGAAGGTTTTTGTAATTGTTGGTTTCATGTAAATTGTGCCGGTCTACTAAAATTCTTGATCTCAAAGACAAAGTTAAATGGTTTTGCTCTACATGTAATGGTAGGATTAGTCGTCTGCTAACCAAAGTTAGTGATCCTGAACACGTCATTGAACTTGATATAACTGTGAGTAAATTAATAAATCTAGTTAAAGGACTCAATAATGACCATTTGGAGCTTAACAACAAAATTGAAACTATGTCTCAGACTAACAATAGTTTGTGTGCTGACTTTTCCAGTTATAAACAGGACGTTGACAAGAAGCTTTCGTCTGCATTAGAACTAAAGATTATAGAGCTTACTATCAAACCAAACCCAAGTGCCCAAGTACAGTGGGTTTCCAGCGTATTGTATCCGCATTGACACCAAAGTCAAGTAATGCGTCCCTTCATAATGACCATAATGGTCTTCTTGGCCAATGCTACAATGATGATAATTATTACAATTCAGTAAATCTGTAACATCAATAACCAAATGTGTATTTGTAATATTGGGATTTAAAGTTGTGCTTCTCAGCTCTGCGTTAGGTAATCCTACTTCAAAAAATTAATCATAAAAAACTATGTAAGGTTACTTTATACTATTATTGTAAGCTGTTTCCCATAGAAACTTTAGAGCTTTAGAAACTTTAGAAACTAGAGACCGACTACCTTCGTCAAAGTCTCTCTTTCCGCAACGAGTTTTCTCAGCGCAGGACTCGCCATGGTAGAAGGCTTAACTTCCCAAAAATAGCCTAAACCTTAGCCTCGGGAGAGGACGTTTTTAGTACTTCGGCGCTCAGTTGTACAATGGGCTCCTTGATTTGACTGTAAAATTTTACTATGATTTTAAGTATGATTTCGTTGAATCAAAATCATTGTTTAGATAAATGGTTAGCAATATAATACTGTTATTGTTTTAAATATTTTTTTAATTTTACTGTAAATTGTAACATTTATTTATCATTAATTATGTTAAATAGATTATAAATTATTTTTGATTCGACGATTATTTGTTGATAAGCTGGTGTACCTCAGAAATACTAAAAATAAAAGATATTTTAAATTTTTAAAAAAGAAAATTGTAAAGTTTGAAACTATGACTAAAGTATATCTCTGATGGACTAATAAACAACACGTTTTTGAACAATTTTGCGCAAAAGTAACATTGTACCACCATTTTAAAAGATATTGGATTAAAAGATTTTTAGAATTTAAGACGTTGGTATACATGACATGACTTTTCCTGATGGAAATATGCATGTACACATTTAGTTCAAGTTTTAGTTTTACCTAGTTGCATTTTATTCAAGATTACTGGATACGTCAAATAACCAAAGAATGTAAATTTTTATGTCTATATTATCACAACGTAAAAATACCACAAATATATAAAAAAAATAATACGAAAAACTGCACTCAAATACACACCCGTATATACAAAATGTTGAAATTATTTATTGCAATTCAATATACTTGAAGTAGAGAATATTGAAACATTTTAAAATAGGGTTGAGGTCAACATGTAACATAATTTGGTGATAAACTCGTTTTTTGTAAAAGTAATATAATTTACAAAATACTATTCCCCTGTAAAATTCGCCATCTTGGAAAAATGGCGGATTTGTCAGAAAATGTTCTGGTAAAATGTGAGGTGAGTGTTAAGGAAACATCCCAGAAGGTTTCAATAGAGTACAATTCGTTGCAGGATAAGGCAATAATTGTGTGTCTAACCGGCCTGTAGATACTATGAGAACAACGTTAAGGTCAAACGATCGCTGTGACGTCATCTAGCACCAGAGAACCTTGTACCTGTTTCCTATTGGTTGTCACTTGGTCAACTCGACCAATCAGAGGATAGGATTTTCATTGTAGTTGTGATATTCGTAGGCATATCCTTTTGCAAGGTTTAATAATAGAAAGCGGGTTAAATGTTTGTTTTTTACCCCTCATATTGTGTATAAATGGGTTTTTATGTATTTATGTTGAATATTATTATTTTTATTTTATTTAGGCTATGAAGTATTAAGGAATAGTATAAAAAATAATAAAATTAATGTAAAATCCAAGCATATCCGTTTCTTATTTAGAACAAGCTAAAGTACCCGTTCTTCGCACGGGCAAAAAAAGCTGAGGGGTGTAGGGTCTATTGATACATTTAAATTATTGCTAATTAATTCTTAATTGTTTACAAAACTATAAAACACAAGTGTCTACAACATGCCAAAGTAACATCTGTCAAATATTGGGAAAGGATAAGGATTAACGTAATAGAGACAGTCATCAGGAGAAAACTTAAAGTCTACCATTCCTATATTGCGAACTAATAATTCACTAATTTCGATCCAACAGATTATCTGTAAAATCAACTTAATTTCTTCTTCTTCTTCCCGAATTTTCAAAATATAGTGTAATTGGATGTTTACATTAGAAAATATAAACATTGAAATCTAGGACGGTTACGGCAGATCTTTTTTCTTCTTCTTCCTGAACTGTCAAATTTTAGTGTTCACAGCTGTTGACATTCAAGTAATTTTATGTTTTCATTCTTTGAAAATGTAAACATTGAAACTTAGGACGTTCATGGGGCGGATTTTAAGGAAATTAATATGCCTATGTGTTGCATGAGTTTAAGATCTACCTTTGTGCAAAATTTCAAATTAGTCGGTTCAGTATTTTCGCGTTTACTTGCCACAACAAACCCGCAAACATACAGAAACCACCTCTTCTTTATAATATTATAGATAATAATAACTTTTAACTTAACTTTAACTTTGAACTTTTATAATATCTCTGTAATAGGGATGATACAAAATTCTAATTTACATTTCAATTACTAGTGGTTTCACAGTAGTCTCCACTGCACAGTGTTTGACTAACAGCCCCGAACGGTTCATTAGTGATTAGTTGGCGATGACGTCACGGGTGGGCTGTGTGGCTACGTGACTGTGTGGTCAACCTGATTACCATCATATCCGTCACACTATCTCAAGCGACTAATTTCCTTCAGTGCGAACCGGTTAGCCAGTGATGATAATCGCAGTTTCTTTTGTTCCAGAAAAAATTGAACGGCTAATTTTGCCTACTCATTTCATCATATGATACGATTAACAGAGTGTGTGTATAATTTGCTTCATAGCTAAAGAGTTTCACCTATAATGAAGAATGCTGTAAGGATCATTTAAACAAATTATTTTTATGGATGGTGCAAAGTGAAACAAATCGTCTAAGCCCAAACCTCGGAAAAAGTTGAAACATTGCAAAGCTTTTAACAGTTTCTCATAGTCTGCAGTTTCAGTTTTTAGCGGACGGAGGTTGTACTTGCGCCTCCTCGCTCGCCTAACCCCTCTACTCAGCAAAGACGTTTAAAGTTCAAACAGTTTACAAAGACTCTTCTAAGATTATTCATGCAAATAAATCATTTATTAACAACATTTTGTATGGTATTAAAAGCTACAGAACACCTTTGGGTTACTTAGTAAGGTACTTAAAAGACCTGTCTGGTGTAAACAATAGGAAAATTTTGATTTTATAAACCCATAAAAAGAAAATCCCAAAGTAAGAATGGTTAAAACGTCTTATACAGTATATAGATATACTAGCCAACGTACCCGTTCTTCGCTCGGGTTAAAAAGGTGAAAGGTGTAGGCGCCACTGATACATTTAACTTATTGTTGATTTATTCTTCATTGTTTACAAAATGACAAAACACGAGTATCTACAACATTTCAAAGTAACATCTGTCAAATATTGGGAGAGGATAAGGATTAATCTAATAGAGACAGTCGTCGGAAAAAAACTTAAAATTTACCATTCCACTATTTCAAATAATTCACTAATTTCGATCCAGCAGTTTATCTGAAAAATTAAGTTTATTTCTTCTTCTTCCCGAACTGTCAAAATATAGTGCAAACGGATGTTGTCATTAGAAAATGTAAACATTGAAACATAGGACGGTCATGGCAGCTCTTTCTTCTTCCTCTTCCCGAACTGTCAAATTTTAGTGTTCACAGCTGTTGACATTCAAGTAATTTTATGTTTTCATTCTCTAAAAATGTAAAAAATTGAAACTTAGAACGTTCACAGGGCGTAGCCCGAGAGGATTTTAAGGAAATGAGTATGCCTATATGTTGCATGAGTTTAAGATCTACCTTTGTGTAAAATTTCAAACTGTTTGGTTTAGTATTTTTTGAGTTTACTTGCCACAACAAACAAACATACAGACACCACCTCTTCTTTATAATATTATAGATAAAAGGATATATTTGTGCGTTATATATGCTAGTACCACAGCTATGTATGACAGTAACATGGGCAATATACTCGCATTGTATCAAACAGAGGCCAAGTTCCCTTCGACATCCACTTAGGAGAACAGCTTCAGGCGAACACCGTAGAGGTACAGTATTTATATTTTCAAGTAAGGGGTTCTGCATGTGATATGTGATATTAAGGTAACATAAGTTACGGTAATTTAAAAAATCCAGCTGAAACTGACACTACGCTCAGTTCTTTAATAGTTGCTTTACTTATAACCGCGTTTGAAAATTGGTATACGTATTCTTTTATTAAAAAATTTCAACTCAACTTAAATCAAGAACTTTATTGACTTCACCATGCAGATGTACATAATCCTTTCATATCAACATGCCAAAAAAACAAATATTTGCTTTTTATTTTTTTCCAAAATTGGTAGCATCAAACATAAAAAACTATTTTTAAAATAGGTTCTACTAATATGTGTATAAAGTATTTTGTAATAAATACAACTTATTATTAGAACAACAAAATATAAAATTTATCCTTAATAACCTAAAATAACAAATAATCCACAATTCTCTAAATATCATCAACAAACTATAAAAATATATGCTTAAAAATCAAATGTAATAAAAACAATTAAATATATGATAAAAATATAAATACATATTTGAATATCCTGTACATAAAATCTCAAGTTTGTAAAGGACATAGCTCTATATGGTTTTATTAAAAAAATATTAATGGAATAATATATAATATTAATAAAATATTGTGTTGGTAAATTAACGCAATTGCATAATACGATGAACCCACTGATTTAGCTTAATGTTAAAAATAATTTAGGTGCATGTTTTTCCATGTTTACATTTACATTTAATTTGACATTAAATATTATTTTTTTAAATTAAGTAATTAAAAAATATTATCCAATACTATAATACGAGCAAGGTTTGTATATATATATTTGCACACGGATCTCGAAAACGGCACCGAGGAATTTCTTTAAATTTTGGAAATAACTAATTTCCGAGTAGAAAATAAGTTCTAGATAGGTCTAATGTCCAGGAAAATTCGTGTTTTACTGTAATATTAAGTTTAAAATCTAAAAATTTTAACATTACGCTTATGGAGAATAAAATGTAAACAATACAAACCAAAACAGCTGTTTATAACCGTTTGACAGTTCTTGATTGAAGACTGCGGGGAACAATATAGAGGTTATGCATTAATATTTATTTTATGAATTAAATAAATGCAAAATTATCAGGTTACTAAACAATTTGTAAAAACTTAAGGATAACATAGCTGTGCGAAATAAAAGCAGAAAAAAGTATTTCCAAAATCTTCCGTGTTTTGATAGAAAACGTATTCGTTGTATTGCTTGAAGCCACTGTAACAAACCAATTAATTGATGTAAATTAAATTTCTCTTTTGCTTTTCAATCCTCATTCCGTTTATAACAAAATCAGTTGATCACAGGCTAATAATAACGGTATGGATAATTAAACAGTAAAGTAAATGATCGGCTTTGGCTAAAAGACGTTAAACGGCATCGCTCAATTGACTAACGTCGTAGCCGAGTTGTAGCGTGTCGGCCTCAAGAACTATAGGCCGCGAGTTCCATCCCCACCAGGGGCGATACTTTTTGTTCAGTGCTATATTAATTATGGTGTATTAAATCGGTTTTATTTCAACCACATAAATGTTTTCATTGAGTAATAAATGTGTTTTAATTTTTCTAATTAATTTTTATAATACATGTCTTATTCTATACGTAGCAAAGCTAGTAACTAAAAAATATTATTATTTAATAACTGAAATGAGTTATTGTATGGATGGTTATAGAAGCTTCATAATCTGAAGGCTGCCGGTTCAATGCTGCACTTGGTCCAGCTATATTTAATCACTTAGCTATTGAGCCTAAAAAATGTAACCAGTATTGAGCTTCATAATACAATAAAAATTCTTCACTCTAATTCTCATCCTATATTCATAATATATTACTTTAAAAAATTGGATCTCTATCTTGAGAAAATAATGGAGCACTTCGATTAAGAACGAAATTTGAAAGTTTTTGTGTGTATACGAAATTCAATCCAAATTAAAATACATCTTTTAAATGAAAAACTTTGGCTAAAAATACCTAATAAGTTATTTTTTAAATAATACTGAAAGCCTATTAGTCTCAATTCAAAGGATTATTTATACAATTATTTTCACTATTGTAAATTGAGGTTGTGGTCAGAGTAAAATCAATTCGTAGTAAACATCTGAAGTCGATTGAAAAGTATAAAACAAGAAGAAGTTTTAATAATTCATCAGTAACAAGGGAGATTCTTCTGCGGGGAGTTCAACTGTGATAAATATTTTAATGAAGAAATTCTTCTCGACCAGTAACTGTGCACTGAATTAATGCTGGGTGGATTCGCGGTGGATAATTTAAACATTTATCCAGTTTATCAGTAGTACGCAAAAATATCAAACCACTCAAGATTTAAAAATATGAATTCATCACATACAACATAAATCATTGCTGTTTGTCATTATTACTTTCGAATACTAGTAGGGGAATAAAATCTCTAAAGTTTAACATTAAAATACTTGAACAATAGACTAAATCTTGAGCACATAAAAAACCCTATATTGAAATAAATCCATTTTACGCTTCATACAATGAAAGTATTCAATATTTCTTTAGGAAAAAAATACTTGTTTTAATTTAGGTTTTTATTGCATACTACAATACAACCTAAACTTATTAAAAGGGTATTAAAGGGCATTTTTTTCATTTTAAAAAGTGTAAGGCTGACTTTAATAAGAGATTGAAATTAAAAAAATTAAAAAATTCTCTGCCATATCATGAACCATCTAGCTTTTTATCAAATAACATCAGCCTTAATAGACAACAATATGAACTATGGAACATGGTTCTGTTTTTTCAAAATATGATTGTGGATTTTGAAAAAAAAATTGTACGTAACAATTTCCATATACGAGTATGTAATATTATTATGACGGAACTTGAGGAATTGATACAGGAGGATACTTATACTTGATATTTCATTTCACAGCCTCCTAGATGGGTAGAAATATATTAATGTAATACAATTCTCTCGTATATTTATAACGAAAAAGATGGACGGGACTGTTATTTATGAGAGCTCATCAGCCGGTTGGCCACGTGACCACGCCACAACGTGACTAGTGACGTCACGAGACTCCCACCACCGTTGCGGCTGACAGGTTGGACGTATTTATTTGTTTATTGTTGTTAAGAACCAATTATTCCCAACGAAGGTGTCACAGACAGAATTGCTTTGTCGTCAAAGCGGTTAATTAACTCGTGTAAACTCCATTCTTTTTCTTTTCTCAGTATTCCTTTCAACCCATCCCTCAGCCAATCTTCTTTTGCGAACTCATATTTAAACATAAATTCGTTTCTGATTTAACATCTCTTACCAAATTTCTATAGATGATAGAGCCAACAGTAGTTCTCATGGTATGACAGCCAAGGACAATATCTTCAGTTTTTAGCATCCCAGATTCCAAATACTCCAATCTTTAAAAAGCTTATATATATAGCTTTATATACATACAAATGGATGTCTTGTGGTTAGCGTCTTAGACTGAAGTGCAAAGGTCCAATCCCGGGATGATCATTTGGGCTTGCGCATTGACTGCTTTCCCAAAAAGCGTAACCCTTTAGAATTAGCTCAGAAACAAACAATTTAGTACTTTGAATCTTCGCTCTATGACAAACGGTTGCTGGAATATACAAGATGGTAAACACAGAACATTGTATTTTGGAGCTCAAATGTTAGTTTGATGGAAAAAAGGCAAAAATGTATAACTCAATAATTACTATTTTAAATCAGGGAAACTTAGAAAATCCGAATTGAAAAGTGTTTTGGAGTTAATTAAGGACTTGGTATTTCCCCAGTATTATGTGGATCTCTGAATTGAGTGTGAAGCCTAACAGAAATTTCTAGTTAACTGATTCGAGACAAGTTAGTACCGCTACAATTAGAAATATGTTACATACTGGAAACTCTAACCAACTAGTTTTGGTCACAAATCATTTACTAACCACTGTGGCTTAATATATTAATTCAATCCTAATAACGATGAATCATGATAAATAATACCTTTACTAAATTTTATATATTATTATATTAATTTTGTATAGTTATTTTTAGTGTATTTAATCTCCTAAAGATGTATCATAGGTAACGATCGATAAGTTACAAAGGAAGAGATCAGCTAACTTCGAGGAAATGGTGGAAATTGATTGGTGGTGATTATCTTTCAATCGCTACAGTAGTTTAAGATACTGGCATAGCATTTAATAATGTTTTTTTCTGATTTCGTTTCTCCTAACACGGGAATACTTTAGCATACGTCTAGTTAAGAGGAAGTAGGTGTACGACAGTTCACTAATACCTTTATTCTTACTATGACATTATATTGCAGCAAACAAGACCCACTTATTACTTAATCATTCAACGAATTTAAAGCAAGAATAAAACTATTCTAATTCTTTAAAAATGCCATGAAACAGATTAATCGCAGCTACAGCATACAAGACTTAATTGTAACAAGTCACTTGAGTAAGATAATCTGGTTTGAAGTCAACTAAAGCTTCCTCCCCATACGAGACAAGAGCTCTGCTCTCATTTAATTAGTGACCTCTTTCTAATAAAAGACGTACTTTTTCAGTTTTATTAATTGTAAAACACACCATGTTTATACTAACGAATAATAAAATAAAAAATACAACTATAAATAATGAAAACTAAAAGCATATTAAAGACTAAATAATAATTTTATTGTGTCGAGAATTATCGCCTGAAATCTAGATGTATTTTAATACGAGTCTAATACAAATTAACTATTACGAAAACAAACGTTAAAACAAAATTTGCCCAGTATGAAATAAATAATAGCATTTATAAAATAACATAAAACACTAGCCGTAAGAAACATGAGAACTATATTCCGAGCATGTACGAGTAAAACTCGTAAAACTGAATCCGTATCCGACTGTGTGGCAGTGTGGTAGCAAGAGACGAAAATGTGATTTACTTATTCAAGCTGCATAACATTTGGAGTTTTTCACGATACTGAGGTATTCACTCAGGAAAAAATGTTTGTATTCCCTATGGGAAATTGGTTAGATAATGGATATGTCTAAAGGGAATGGTCTCAGTTCATCTAAACAGCTGTTCTCATTCTTTTATATTAAAAACTAGCTGACCCGGCGAACTTCGTAACGCCTGTCAGTAAATACAGGTTAACTTTAAGAGTGATCATGTTCTGAAGTAGAATAGCATTACGGCTTTATTGTGAAAGGCTATATATTCTGGGTCGCGGCATAGTGAATAAGAATACTGAAACGATAAGTATTATTAATAACATTCCCATAAAACGAATAAATCTGAGTGGATTAATTCACAATTTTCAAATCCGATCCAAACTCAAACTAAACCTAACTGTAATACGGATTTTATGGGAAAGATATAAAGCAGCTGATTATTATAATAAACGTAATATGTATAAACATTGTACTTATTTTATTATTTGGCCAACATATAAACACGTGACTTTTAATCAGACAGAAAATAAAAATCAAATATATAATCCCCCAAAACCGTAAACTATTAACGTGATGAATAAAGCTGTTCATTTTTTACAGTACACATTTACTTCATAGTTTTACATTAATGAATGATTCAGATGGCATTGGATGGTAAAGCATATTGCTAATGGAAAGTAAACCAATCAGCTGTAGCTAAGAAATCAAATGTTTTCATTGTAGACAATTTGTAAACAAACTTACTCTCCATAAGATTAACATTAGAAATTTAAAACGTCATAAAATGGAAACTTATGGGGAATTCGAAAATACATTTTCACTAAAACCTTCCCAGACACATATAGAGCAACTTCCTAAAATTTCATGGCGATCGGATGAGTAGTTTGGCAACGCATAAAGGACATACATACATACATACATACATACATACATTCAATTTTATATATAGAGAAGCAATACAGTAGCTCTGGTAGTTTCTATGGAAACCTGTTACATGTTTTCCATCTTAAAAAGGTGGGGGGGGGGGGGGGGGGGGGGGTTATTAAAAAAAAAAAAAAAAAAAAAAAAAAAAAAAAAAATAAAAAAAAAAGGGGGGGGGGGGGGGGGGGGGGGGGGGTTTAAAAAAAAAATAAAAAAAAATGGGGGGGGGGGGGGGGGGGGGGGGGGGGGGGGGGGGGAAAAAAAAAACGGGGGGTGATAGGGGGGGGGGGAAATAAAATAAAAAAATAAAAAAAAAAAATAATATAAATATAATAATAAAAAAAAAAAAAAAATAGCCAATCCCCACCCTAAAGCTAAGACATATCTTTGAAAATGCAATAACTGCAAGGGAAATTAATGAAAATGATTAAACCTACATATAAAAGCATATAGTATGTAATGTAAAATATTTGGGATTTAATTTATAAAAGCTCAGTGATAAAATTAAATTTAGGTCTGTATTTCTACTGTGATAAAATATTCACGTCGAGTATTTTTTATTTTAAAATTTAAGAATTGTAACAGAGGTTTTTGGTACATATTTATTCAATACGGAAAGCAAAACACATATATATTTTATTAGAAACGGACTTGTAGAAAGCAATATAAACAAGAGGATGTTTACCTAAGCTCTACGTCGAGCCAAGTAAATATCCGAATACGTTTAATAAACATTTCCTTCCTGTAAAGATTATATCTGACTTCCCGTCAAACAGCTGTGGCTGAACTGAGTTTGATCGCAAGCCGCAGAAATTCCATGAATCTCCCATATAGATTATCTCAACAGTTTATCTGAAGTTACAAAAAATATATTTGATAAGTAATAAAACATTAAGTCGCAGTTATGTCGTGAAATAATTGAAAAAGGGAATCAAACCACTATTACTACTGTAAACTAAACATTACTATATAATATAGCTTGTCCAGTACACTAAACTACATACAGTATCAATTATTTTCGTAACGTAATGAATATTACATAATTATAGTTTTTACTTATATTTTATTGCGTCGTTTTATCAAACAATTCTGTTTTTGAACGTTTAATATATTGATTACGGTAGCTCCTTTCTATGCATGTATATTATTTTTATTTTTAAATACCATAATATTTTCAATTCTCTCTTTGTTAAGTATGTATTCCATATATTCCATATATTGGTTAGGTATCTTGAAATTTAATTGTGCATGTAAAAAAATAAGTAATTCAAGAAAGTCCATCTCATCCCTAGAACTATTGAATGTTTGAATATTGAGATGAATTTTGATTCAGGAGCCTACAAACATTTTATTTTATTGATATATTGAAAATTAATACATATTTTAATCAGAACGTATATCTAGTTAAAAGTGCATAATATCACTTTCATCTTTCGTATTTCTAATAAACGTATTTTTTGTCTCTGTAGGAAAAGTAAAAATTATAGCAAACCATTTAGTGCATTGTAATTCAAACGTAAAAGTCTTAATTTCGGTGGGAATTAAGTTTCTCAATGGAGGCTCTCAGGTTTGCCGAGCTCTCGTCCAACTTGGAGCTAAGATATGGACAACGCCGCCAAACTTTCTTATTTAATATTTCTTATTTCGTCCTCAACTCGAGGAAAAACTAGACTTATTGAAATTCATGAGTGGTATTCTATTCGAATGCAAAGTCTTCAAATGTTAGTTTTATCCATAACTTTTTTAGTTTGATCGAAACAACGTTTGCCATTTTTGTATGTAAATACTTGTTGGAATTCCTAATTGTGTATTAGGAGGAAAACCCCATTGAATATATTCCTTTTTTCCCTATGGGAAATTTGAACATAATACAAAATATGAACATAGTATTGTAAAAATAATTAAGGATAACCCAGCTTAGGTGTTGATGAATAATTTTTAACTAAATATTATTTTTACAATTTTTTGTTCTTAAATTTCTCTAGAAGTATAAATATTCAGTAGCTTGGGATATAAATTTGGTAAATAAAAAAAATTATTCCAAAGTAATTTAGAACAGATGATCAATATAAACGAAATAATATTTATCTATTGAATCAATGTAGCATAACAGCTAGTTATGTAGTTACGTTTAACACTTGAATAAATCATATGTTTATGAGTGAAGAAACTTCGACACATGTGTAGCTAATATAGCTAAAAACTGGGGCTGTGAGAGTTAATTGCAATATTTTAATTAATGTTATTTGAATTACAATTTGCATGTTTAAGTTTAAATGTTATAGAAAGTTTTATAAATTATATAGAATAACGAAAAAAGGTTCACCGTAGAGGGTGCTCTCGTTTTCACGAAGAATATGAACACAAATTAATAGTTTATTTCGTGGTACAGGCATACAGAAAGAAATTGAGGTAAAACCCTTTTTGGCATGCCTGGTGTATAAAATGACAAATATATTTACGTCTCTTTAGAAAAGAGCTTAGATCTTCAACATATCTAAGGGAATGTTATGAGTTCTTCTAAACAGCTGTCCTTAAAACCATATGACGTCACTTCCATTACAAGTTTCGTGTGACGTGAATTCCTAATCCCAACTCCACAGCTTATCTCCATGTCAAAACGTAACAGCTTCATAATTTTTATAAAATAAACTTGAACTATACTGCCATTTATGTTGTTGACTGATCAAGCTTGTTTTCTAAAACAAAAATTTTGAAAGTATTATACTTTTACTTAAAATCTGAGGAAGATCCCCTCTATTATTCATCATTCACCCTATTTCAAATATCATATTCCATAAAAGTTCTTGGTTAATTTACAAAACACTTATTAGTCAATGATTATCATGGCCACATGTTACGTTTGATTAAAGATAATTAATTTTAAAGATTTTTAACGGCACTCTTGGCAGATAGGCTTTACTTGAACAAACCATAAACTATCTTAACAGGGTTCCAACAGGAACACTGTGATTCCAAGAACCAGGCAGTTACTGCAAATTAGTCCTATTCCGCTGCACTCATAAAGGTAAATGAGCATTCACCGAATATCCAGTAATTTACTTCCGCATTGTTTTGGTTACCAGACTCACCGTAAAATGTTCAATGAATCCGGCAACCAAAAACAACTGTTGATCTTCAAAGATTAGGTGAATACCTAACTAATCTCATGGAGTTGATAAGAGCTGATTGCTAATATGGCTGACACACTACTATTTGTACTATACTGTACTTCGGCACCGTCGCGCAAGTTCAATGTTTACGAACTAGTTGTTGCTTGTGTTGTCGATGGCTGATAGTCGTACAATAGTTCCGTCAACAAACACTGTTCTACAAAGTGCTTCAGTCGTGGTCAACCAATAGAATAATAGGGTTGCTACACAGGGCACTCGCCTCGTCACATCATGCATTGTTCACTGTTTACTGTTGACTGCGGGAAAACAAGAATATTTATTACTTCGCACAGTTTCCAAATTACAGGGAGGTTTTTCCTCAATCTGAACCAACTGACAGTTAAAAAATTAAACACCCGTTGAGGGTTTAATATAAAAATGTAACATCATCCTTCAATTATTATATTTTACATTTTGATAATAGTATAATAATTTTGTCCCTTGTTAGAGAAGACTTACCGTACAAGTGAGGCTTCTCACTATTGTAAATCATAATAACAGACATATAACCTAAGTTTTCTTTTATAAAATCAGTGACTAAATATAAGTTTTAGTATGAAGAACCAAATTGCAACAAATTTATTTTTTTACACCAGTTGGTTTTTCACCATAGTATTTTAACTTTGAACCGGTTCATCCCAAAACGAATTACCTTAACTAACCTTAACCAATTACTTTTACCTCATATCTTTTGACCTCTCAATTATTTAACTACCATGATTTTACTTCCAATTCTATACATAAAATATAAGTGATTTTATCCTATTCATTGTTAACATTTATTTTAAATCATAATTTACTTAAGAATACAAAGTAAAAATGTTTGTATTTACTTCCCTGTGGGAAATAGGTTAGTTCATGGATGTCTAAAGGGAATTATTTCAATTCATCTAAACAGCTGTTCTTATTCTTTTATATTAAAAATTAAACACAGTAGCTGGTAGTTTCTATGGAAACCTGTTACATGTTTTCCATCTTAAAAATCACTAACACCCCCCCAGAGCTAAGACAAAAAGTAAAAGTATAAAGTATCCATAATAGGTACTGGTCACTTAACTCGTTTCTGTCAATATATGAATTTTGCTATTATGCAAACAAATCTTTACCAACAATGAGCCCTATCTTGTCTCCTATGTGGTAGAGCAGATGTTATGGATCTTCCCCCTCCATCCCCCACCACTCATCACCATCTCCCCTACTTCTGTCCTCTCGTCTCGACTTTTCATTAGGCACTGACCCTTGGGCTTTTTTCTCCTTTACCCACCTTATGTCAAACTTTACGTTGGATTTTTGTTAGATATAATATTGTATTTTTCTTTATTTAAATATTAAAAATCTATTTGTTTTTGTTCCAAACGGTCCGACCCTCTTTTATGTAGATTCGTTTTCAGTCTAGTTTTCAATTATTATCTACTAGAAAATGTAGATGGAGATTTTATGTTACAGAGGTTGTTCCAATAGCCAGCCAATAATTTTGTATCTGATAAATGCGTGTTTTATAAATGTAGAAAAAAATATGTTAAGTATAATGCTAAAGTTGTAACTATTTAATATTCATATCACGATAAGTTTTGATAGACAACTGAAATGAAATGAAAATTGCTTTCATTTTCATAAAACATAGATAGCATAAAAAATTACCTTAGCACTGCATGGGTGGACCAATGCTTCTAGGTATCAACTGAGGTGACTCAAACCGATTATGATTTTTTATAACCAGTGTTAACCCGAAACAGAATACATAATAAAATTTAGATAGAAAACTTATTGGCAAAAAAACATGGATAATAATACACACTTAACAAAGTAAAACTAAAGGTACCGTACACTAATTACTTTGGCAAAGTAAAATTATTTTTCAACGTTTTTTATAAATAGATTTAATTAAAACTGTGTTAAAAATCAATAAATATTTACAGTAAGTTAGTAAGTAAGTTAGTAAACATCGTTAATAAGTGTCAGTTTCCTCTATGATTTTCAGTAAGTTTTTAAATATTTAAGAACAGTGGCATATATTTGTAAAGTTAAATATAATCAACTTTAGGTACACTTTTCTCAAAAAGTAAGATTCCAACCATCTTGAAATTTCTTAGGTACTTTCTACAACTAAATAGCTACATTATATTACTAGGGTTATTTTTCCCAATAAAAGTAAGAACTTTATCTATATTAAATATAAAATATAAATTCCAAATAATTTTACTATGGTTTATTTTTAATATTTTTCTGATGCCATGCAGTAATGATTCTAGTACTGTACTCCACTGATATTTTTTTTAAATGACCACCAAATATTTCATCCGGTTATCTCTGTTAGGTTCTAAAAAAGTGTACATTTCTAAAAAAATAGTACACTTTTGAATAATTACAATGAAACTTACAGCGATACTAGAAATACAAATAAACACCATTTACAATTTTTTAGCCAATTATAAACCTATGGTATGAAAAAAGTGCAATTGAACGAGATGAAGTCACAAATTAATAATGAACAGTAAATTGTTTTTTAAATCTAAAATGTTAGACTACGTACTAACAACACGGTAGAATTATTGTGTTGTAACCTTAACACGGTAGAATTTACCATCAATTTAGTTAAAAAATAGTTAGTGACGTACTGGTAAATTGTTTATACCAAACCTAACTCAGTTACAATTTATTCAGATTTGTCTCAATCCCAAATATTGCTGGACATGATCATATGTTTGGAGCAAGTAATATTAGCGCGGGCTCCAGCAACAACACGTGAGAGGTTCTGGGCAGTACGCGCCCTGGGGAGTCCAAGGTTAAGCCTAAATTGCCTTCACCTTGTCATCCCCATTGTAAATTTATTGTTCCAGATTGGTCCAACAACAACCTTTTACAAGTAATAATTGTCTATTATTCAATAAAACATTTTCATACTTAAAATATTTAAATCGATCTAATATACCAGGTGAGTTTTTTTATAATTATCCAATAGCTAACGTTTTAATTACATAACTTAGCACCGGACTTTACGTTTGGAACTTGTTCGATTTTAAATTTCACTTAGGAATACAATTTTAGATGTTTTCAGTATGGCCGCCATTCTCCAAAATGGAGTTTTTTTATAATATCCAATAGCTAACGTTTTAATTACATAAATTAGCACCGCACTTTACATTTAGAACTTGCTCGATTTTAAATTTCACTTAGGAATACAATTTTAGATGTTTTCAGTATGGCCGCCATTCTCCAAAATGGCGGCTAACTTAAAAATATCTTATGAAACACCCTGCTCTGAGGGGGAGGGTGTTGGCGATTTCCATTGTACAATATTAAACAGGTTTCCATGGATGGATAGATTGTAATACCAGAAATGTGTTATAAAATTTTAGAAGGATATTTTTAATTATTTGGTTTTATATTGTTGCTTACTGTGGTTAATCTAATGGATGTTTTCTTTAAAAAACAAAGACGAGCTACCGAGGGCATTTCTCGACCGAACGAATTGTCTGGCTTTTTATTTTTATAATAGTTTATTATGTTATAGATAAATAAATAAACAATTAAATAAATAAATTCTAATTAAAATCACAAGAACACATTAAGCTATTAGGTTCTATTTATAGACGGTCAAATAAATCGAAAATTTAATGTCAGATTCCTCTCGATACTTTTTTATATAAATCACGGATATATTTGTATAACATTCATAAAAAAAGGCGTATTTTCTCTCGGATTAGCTGGAAAATTCATAAAATAGAATTCAAAGTGATGACTTAATATGGATGAGTATATTTATTTTAAGTAAGGGGCCGGTTATAAAATAGCACATAGAAAGTGGCATTTTTGTCTAGGATGTAAAAAACCACCAGAGCTATGGTATTAAATTTTTAATATAAAAGAATAAGAACAGCTGTTTAGATGAAGTGAAAACATTATATGGTTATATCTAAAGGGTATGTTTCAAGTTTATCTAAACAGCTGTTCTTATTCTTTTATATTTAAAATTCAATACAATAGTTCTGGTAGTTTCTATGGAAACCTGTTATATGTTTTCCGTCTTAAAAATCACCAACACCCACCCAGAGCTAAGACATATCCATGTCAAAAAAATACAAAACTGAATACCCCAATAGCTTACTCGGAGCAGAGACGAATAAAACTTCGTTTCATTCCCAAATAAGCCTTAAAATTGAGCAAGTTTCTGATTTTAAGTGTTCTGCCAAATCACGGTATTAAAATGTTAGCTACTGGATTAGGTAAAAAGCTCATGTCAAAGGAATCAAAACTTTAAGTCCTTGTAGCTTCTAAACCATTAGAGATATTGAAAACACCAAATAGCAGAAATGTTTAATTTCAGAGAGTAGAATCAAAAAACAAAATAAAATATAGAGTGTTCCATATGCCATTCTTAAGTTAGCGGCAATTTTTGAAAAATGGCGGCCATATTGAAAAAATCTGAAATTGTATTCCTGAGTAAAACTTAAAATTGAGCAGCTTCCAAATTTAAAGTGGAGTGTTAAGTCGTTAAATTAAAAACTTAGCTATTGGATCGCTTAAAAAACTAACTTTGTATTTGAAGATCAATACAAAACTTTTTAAACGTATTGGCTGTTGAGCTATTAATTAACAGTCCTGTCAAAGGAACATGTCAGCCTTAGTCGTTAAAAAGACTACAAGATCGCGCCACAATCATCCTACATTCATTCCTCATTCATACTTGGCTTAAAATACCTACCTGGGTAGGTCACCATTTCAGTTAAAAGTATAAAAGTATAAAGTATAAAAGTCATTTTTGCTATATAAATTATACTGTTTCAAGAAAAGTGTTGGTAAAATACTCTCGTCTGCTTCAGGACAGTGATTATTACAGCGAAACTTCATTTACCAGAGACAACCTGATTACACAGACGCTGCAGGGGTGGATCTGGTCCGGTTACAACAGTAATATGTCACGTTCCTTTCTATCTTTTGTGAAAATATATTAATAACAAGTATTTCATAGAAAAAACCAAAGATACTTGGAATCGAAACGCGTGCTATTTTTATTTCGTTTAGAATGTACTCGATTTGAAGTATCATTAATTTAACCTCCATTGTGTTTCATATCAGAGGCCAGTTGATTTGAGTAGTACTGTATTGGTAAAATAAATTGAGAGTGCAGAAGAGAAGTGTGCATATCCTTTCATATATTTTGAAAATGAACGTTTGATAATGTTTAACCATTTTCAAAAATTGATATTCACAGTTTATTAGTATCAAATAACTATTTATATATTTTATCATTACTAAACAAATTTATTTAACTATTTGCTGAGTTCATAGATTGTACTCTAGTTTTCACTGAGAATCTCCTATCATTTAAAATTTCCCTGGCCACCACATTCGTTTCTAGGGAAAGATTTTAAAGTTAACTGTATTATGAACTACATAAAAATGCTTTACGAAAAAACAACGGTTTTAAATATCTGGGATTAGTTTTTATGAAAAATATATGATATAATTGAAAAAAAAATACTAAGCAAATTTTTTAACATGAAGTTAGTAAATTAAACCTAGTAATGGAAAAAGAGAGAAAGAAAAAATTGTATTATACATAGTGTCCCATATAAGTTATAAATTCAGTTGGATTCACCACTGAAAATAGTAAAAACTATCAAATTAAGAAATCTATTTTTGGTATTTTTGTCCTTCATAACCTAATGAACAAGAATATTCTACCATAAGACCCAAACCTCAATCCTGAGTAAAAACTAGCTTTAAAGTTCGACAGATTTTTAGACATACATCGATGTACGAGTATATTGAGTGCCAGTTAAGAATAGAGTTCATATTTTCACCACGTTATCAAATCTTTCACTGAAAATTTAGGTATAGTTAGATTTTAAGTAAAGATGTTGTTTTATATTGGAAAGATGTAAAAAAATGTAGTATATGTATTTTTTAAGTGTTAACCTAGTTTCTAATGTTACCAGGATAAATCAGATTATTATGAGACCAGGAGCAGTGCAATTTGTTGGATAGCTTCTTAGATATATCTAAGAAACATGATCTGGAAAATGTGAAAATACAGTTTTCATTTGTTGAAGCCAGTATGTGTAACATTTACCCATTCATATTTTTGTATTTTTTAGCGTACAACGCACTAGAAAAATAATTCAACCATTTTTGGGAATTAAAAAAATGTTTCAGTGGTGAATTCCCAATATATAACACAAATTACCACAAAAAATATGAAGATTCATAACAAGTGTGGGAAGTAAATGAAACAATAACTCCATGGATCAATTAGCTTCTAGGGTTATAATTGGTGCCTCGCGGTGGCTGAATAGTAATGTGATTAGCTGCAATCCTTGCGGCACGCCACTCTAGCGTTGCTGCTGCATGTGGCTACCACATTTTATTGGACAAAAATACATTTTTTAACTTTAGCCTCGATAAAAGAATATTTTACGTAATATTACGTAAAGAATATTGACTAAAGACTTAAGTAAAGAAAGGTACTTATTAGGTGACCATGACAAAAAATGTTTGTATTTACTTTCCTGTGGGAAATAGGTTAGATCATGGATAGGTCTAAAGGGAATGGTTTCACTTTATCTAAACAGCTGTTCTTATTCTTTCATATTAAAAAATCAATAAAATAGCTCTGGTAGTTTCTATGGAAACCTGTTACATGTTTTCCATCTTAAAAATCGCCAACACCTCCCAGAGCTAAGACATATCCATTTCAAAATATTTATGTTTGTGGAAACAGTAACGAAGTCAGAAGTTTTGTAGTCATTTTTACATGAATTTTTTTATAAATTAAATGAAAAATATAGACCGTACGGTAAAAATTAATAATTCAACAGTTTTAAATACAATATTCAGTAGATTCAAAATGAACTAAAAAATAAAATAAATGACTTAAATATCATTTCCCATTTATTTGGTCTGTAAACCTCCTTATACAAGTTTTAAAAACAACTTCTAACGCAGTGAAAGCAGTTGTACCAACCCACACCAACCCAACCGCTGAATACTCAGAAAATGTCGTCAAATAAATATGTTACAGGGTGTATCTTTTTAATAGTGTACGAGTATATACTATTATGCTTAAATATATACATATATAAATAAATATGAAAAATGTTTAACGAAATTGCCATTCTCCATCATCGTAATAGCCTAACGGCTAAACTGATTTGTTTAAACTGGTGGTTGAAAGAAATGGTAGGCTCAGTAGGTAGTGTGACGGATTCCTAACCTAATTCATTCATGGTTCTGGTTCAGATTATGGAGTTTCCAAACAGTTATAGCAGTACTATCCAAATATTGCGACGGTTCATTACCATACATTGCTTGATTCTACCACGCACAAATGAGTTGTTTTAACGGGTGGGGAAGTATAGGGAACGGTGAAAACCGTAATCTCTATCGAAAAATATTATTTAGTATGATTATTATAAACCAGATTTCAGAGCTCCAACCAATTTCATTCAAGAGCATTCTCCTTGACTTTTCTTTGCTACTTTGTTTATAATGTATCTTCAGATACCGAGGATAAATAAAATATCAAGATACAAATATTTGTGATGTAAATAAGAATTCCAACGAGTTGAGCCTCAAATAGACTGAGACCAGTAAAATTTGAATGAAACCTTTTCTGAATAATCTCACTCATATTGAATTAGTGTTTTTAATGCACAGCTCGTTTTAATAATATTGTCACATTGATTGAAAATGTATTAAGATTTTTTATAGTTAATAATAGTTAGTAGTATAAATTCAAACATGCGTTTAGTGTCACCTATAAAAGTGTTATGCGAATTATTCTTTTCAGAGATAAAATTAGATAATTTGTGGAACAACACGTAATTAATTACTACAAAATTCAACACGAATGACAATAAACTCGCTTGTCGTGAAAGAGTTATGTTTCTGTAATAAAATAAGGTAATTTACTGTGAACAACATGGAAGGATTCACCCTTAAGTTATTACATAATAACAAATTCTTTATTTTCCAAATGAACAAGCAGTTTTCTTATTATATTTTGACAGGTTGCCACACAATAGACTTGGTGACAATGTATAATGTAGATATATATACTGTAGATATACACCGTAAGCACTTTTCAAACATAAACTATGTGCACATACTGGATAGCCATTTCTTAAAGATAGGCCTAGCTCGTCAGGATAAAAGTCCATTGTCTCGGCGACTGTCACCTATTAAAACACAAAATATGTAACACATTAATCAATTCACTAAGTTTAATGCATACATTAATTCAAAATGTTATAACACTTAGTTACAGACTTTATAACAACTCTTATAATAATATTTACAGACAAGTAAAGGAATAAGAAGATACGATACGAGATATAAAAACTATTTATTGTATTACATTACTGGAACCAATAACACTAAAAAACTTCATTTAATATCATATATGCTAGTAATTGAAATCTACAAGGTTTGTCGGTAAAATAACTTTCCCAATGTGATTATTAGGCGACGGGCGGTGCTACGTGGATTCTGGCAACTCTGCAGTGTTGGTTACCTCCTCCACTAACAATACATTCCTGAACCAAGGCGCGTTTCTCTCTGCAATGCTCAGTCTGACAGTCATCGGCGATGGACAATACAAACTCTATAACCACCAAATGTAAACTATGCTCTGTGATTAAATTTCTAAATGCGGAAAAGTTGCGACTTATAAACATTCATCATGGGTTTTTTCCACTCAGGAGGCCTTTGCTCTCCTGCGTGGACGTCTCTCCGATGACGTCAAGAACAGTCCCCGCGTTACAGCTTGCAATCAGCTGTAGCCTAGTTTCTCTGTCATAGTTTTGTGAATGGCATAACCGCTCATCTCTGGGACACGTGAAGCGAGATCACGGATCATGACTCTCATGAAATTTGCCATTGATTTTTCGTTGGAAAGCGACTATCTCCCGCTTCGCTGTTCATCTTAAATGTCTGTTCGCCCAGTGTTGAATGCTTTACACCATGTTGAACACCCACATGCGGTTCTCAATAGACTTACGATAAATGTTTACATGATCCAACATTTTCGCATTCAAAATGATTTACAGCGCGTTGTTCACATTCGGCGTTGATCAAGATTGTAGCGTGCATCATGTAAAGCATGACGACTGTCACGCCGACCTGCACCCCGGCGCTGAGCATTGCCAAGACGCCCCCTGAAGCCTAACACAGGTATTGGTTGTGGAGGGAGTAGCCTACAGTGCAGTGTTGCCAGATTTACGTAGCACAGCCCACACATAGCCTACAAATTACATCGGGAAAGGTAATGCAAATTTCACTGACTAGCTTCGTATTTTATTATGGACATTTTACTTTACACAAAAAATATATACCATTGTACATACATTGTATACACATTTTAAAACTGGAATTTAAGATTGATATGATCAGGTTAAGGAATAAGTTAAGCGTTCTTAAAATGGTATTTAAATAGTTTCAAAACCCAATCACATATTTAAAGTAAACATCAGACTAAAAAATGGGTTCCTCTAGCTCTGCTGGAGCGAATAAGTACTGGAAATATATCTGGCAAACATTTAGATCTTGCTGGAAATACATTTGACTTCTCTTCAAACAGTGTTGGGGTGGATGTGTGTTCACCCTGCCCCAACAGTCTACAAAGTTGGGCTAGATTGCGGCTTAATAAAACCAAAGCGGAATTGATTAGATTCTTTTCAAATTTTAGAGATCAAGTCTATTAGGCTCGGAACAATAACGTAAATTAGTCAGATTGTTGATTAATCGTCCATTAATGTTCATTTAAGAAGGTTTAAACTTGGTAAAATGTGTGTAAAATAATTATCTACTAATATAAAATATCATTTATCCATCAAATTGACAAGGATAGGCTGTTCAAATTGTATTAGTTGTGTTGTTATATGTGAAATGACTCAAACCATTCTATGATATATTTACTTTTTCCTATTGCAATATATGATGCTGGAGAAAATCTGCGATACCTACCTTTTTTATTCACTTCCCTTTAAAACCATTTTAAATTCAAATATTCCCTATGACTTTATTTTACACCAGAAAACGAATAAAATATGTTAGACGAATTACTGTGATACTACCTGTGATTTAAGTTTTTTAGATTATGTCAAAATCCAATTATTGGAAATTTAATGGTCACGTTTGTTTTCCCAAGATATAATTTTAGACACAATCCGATAATCGATTTCTGCTGTTGGAAAACAGTAACAGGTTGTTATTTAACAAGATATTTTTATAATGTTTCTGAGAGATAAAAGTTGAGGAAATTTAATCTGTATCTAAACTGTTTTTACTAAGAAAGGCTAGTTATAAATGAAAATATTAAATACGTATATTTTTATTAAACTTCACAACTATGTTAAATTAAATGCCTCCATTGTAGGCTATGATTCAGTCTGTCAAACCACCTGTTTTACTAAGTAAAATCAAACATTATTATGCATATAAATGATCTGGTAAAGAGTTGATGACGCTGAACAACCTGAACCAAAGTAGGAAAGGCAGCTTATACAAGTTTGTGCTACATTACTTGACTTTTATTATACTAATAATTATATGTTACCAAACGTTTTATAACTACTTAATTGAATTGAAGAATTCTACTTAATACTACCTAATACGTTTTATACTACTTAATAAGAATTGAATGCAATTCTTCATTCTCTTTAAGACTTCACTTTTCTAGTTAGAAAATTTCATGGAGTTGAGATTAGCTACTTTATTGTAACTGGCATATTTACTAAAACTGATTAGAACGACTTTGTGATTAAAAATTAATTTTTCGAATACAAAGCATACTGTACCATCACTTTAAATTTTAGTGTAGGTCTAGTGTTACAGCTCTATCAAGTGTAAGACTTACTACTATAACAATATTATGATTTCAGAAATATTATTTATCTTTTTAGAGTAATAAATTTAATACAAATGTGAATAAAACGCATTTAATATACTACGACGTAAAAGAAATAGATTAAATAATACATTTGTATTATGTTTACGGCCTTAGAATATTATTACTGAATAAGACATTATTACATACGGAAAGTTTTATCATGAATCTTGACAGGTGAATGAGATTAAGGTTCGAGTCAAATGCTTCCACCGGTGACATTTATATTTGAAAACAGTCTTTGTATGCGTTATATATGAGGAAATATGGGTAATTGGTTTCAGTCAGTTAATTACTTGCTTATTGCATATAAACCATGTTATATAAAACCAATTTAAAAAACCTCTACCTTTCCCGTATCACAAATTGTCGAAGCGAGATGAATGTGGATTGGGAATTTTATGAATTCACATTATGTAGTAGCTATACTGGATTGACTAAAATTGATCTTTGATCTAAATCAACCAATTTGGTTGAGTTGGGATAGTATTCAAATATTGGAGTATTTAATTTTAGATTTTTTAAATCCTTTAATAGGCGTCGATGCTGTTGCTTATGTTTGTTCAACCAGAGGTGACCGCTCATGATCTGACAGGAGTAGCCAGCCACGTCCATAATGCACTGGTATAAGCAGGTAGTCAGATTCAAATTTTCTGCGCCGAGAGTCTGACTCCAGTGTGGTGGCCATAATGCCACCGGTACCTGCTCGTATCTCCACTCATACATCATCATAACATACGACATCATAACATATGAGTGTGGGGAAATACACCCCATTAATAAGTTATGTATGTTACGGTGAAAAAGGACATCTTTTGACTTGAATATGTCTTAGCTCTGGGGAGTGTTGGCAATTTGTAAGATGAAAGTTTGAAACAGGTTTCCATAGAAACTACTAGAGGTATTGTATTGAATTTCAATATAAGAATAAGAACAGCTGTTTAGAAGAACTGAAAGCATTCCCTTTAGACATATCCATAATCTAATTTATTTCCCACGGGGAATGAAATACAAACATTTTCCCACAATGTCTTGCAGACGAAGGTCCTTTTTTATGATTCACAGGTGTTTAACTTTTTTTTAAAACACCATGAGGTGTCAATAATTTGTCAGTAATTTTTTTCTTCTTTAAAACAACAATAGTAAAATTTTTATATATATATATAAAAAATCCTATTTAAAATTTGTCTGAAATATATAATATTGTTGTTTATTTTAAAATTGTCTGTGACACAGTCTCTCAGCGTCATCGAGACCCAAATTTGGTAGAGACTTTCCTACAAATGCGCGACGAGTTCGTAAACCAGCATATCGGTCAATAACGGTAGTTTGGGGGTTTTGTACCCCAAAATGGGTTTTTTGTTTTTCACATGTTTTTAAAAATTTCTAATTTAATCCTATGAATCAGCTTAAAAAACTACACAATTAAGTTCCTTAAAGTTTTCTCTATCTTCAATGGGTTACCGAGATATAAAAAAATCTAAAAACAGTACGTTGTATTTGAGGCTCCAATTAATCTTATAATAGATTAAAAAAAATTAATTTTTCACTTTATTATCTAATATTTTTTGGATGAAACTTGTAAAAGCTTCATGTGTTGAGATCCATACATTTATGCTAAAAAATTATAGTTATGTGTTTATCATGGCAGCAAACCTGCATACTCTTTCATGTAATCATATGAGATGTAGGCAAACTCCTAATTTATGGACAGATGTTGATGAAAGTTTATACAATGTTAAAATAAAATTGATGTATAAAGGCTACTTTCAGGTTTTAAGAAAAATATTAGTTTATTAATTATAGAATAAAAAATTTTTTATAAAATCAAAATTAGTCATATATAATTGATAATTTTTAATAAATAGATACGCACTTTCATTTTTATGATTCACAGGTGTTTAAACTTTTTTTTTAAAACACCATGAGTCAATAATTGTCAGTAATTGATGTGTAAACAATCTAGTAAATTCACTATATGAACACAGGACTAAAATTCACCCGACTAGCAGCATTGTCTGAAACTGCGCGCAGGTCATAATTACTTTCGTTCCTAGAGTTGGAGTCACTCGGATCTGACGTTTGGCTCCGACATTTGACTCAGAAAATTAGCGTGTTTATGGAAGACGTATCCTGACTTACCAGCGCGTCACCCCGTGGTCCGACGCGCCGGGGTGAAACAATGCATTATGACAGCGACGAAGTAACATCGCTGTGCGAAAGTCACTGATTATTTTCTTTTCTAATTATTTTCTAGCCGCCCATTTTAGCTACACCACAAATTTCTTCAATGATGATTGTATACCATTAAAATAATACATTTATTACACGGTTTAACTAAATCAAACTATAAAATCTATAGACTAAAAAATCAACTATAATTTTGACTTTTTCATAGCAATTTCATTTTATGTAAGAAATATATTCAATGATCAATATGTAAAAACTTTACAAATTTTTAGTAAGCTTGGATTAAAGTTTCTATGGTTTAAAAAAAGTATGAACAAGAGGCTTTTTAATGATCCCGAAGTCCCTGAAATATTTTAGGTTGTTTTTACGTATTAACACAGTGATATAAGTTCTATATTATAATCTGTAGAGCAATTATTAGTATGTTTTTTTAATAATAAGAAATAGAATAAGAGTATACTCTATGTTTTCTTATAAATTCGTGTTGACGAATTACAGAATTAAATAATTTAAATAATAATAATTAAATAAAATATATAGCTTAATAAAATGTAATAATAATAATAAATACCTAAATCTATTAATTAGGAATTAAATAAAGCAGACTTTTTAGAACTTCACTAAATTTGAAATGATGATGAGTTAAGATTGAATCCCAAAAATTAATTATTTCCACTGTCAAGGAGATGGATCCTTTAATTTGAGCCATCTCCCATTTTTGGACCTGTAAAATTAGAGATAACTGTATTAATTTAGCTAACGTATTAAACGGGATTATCACTGGGTATATACATTTGACAAAGAAAATTAGCTGGTCTGGGGGGAATCCCTCCTTATCCTGAATTTTGGCTTTCACCTTTTCGATGGTATCAGAAGGCTCAGAGGGTGATGGTCCTTTTATGCCAGTTTTAATGGAGACAGTCAAGCTATTTTATAAAATATTTGTTTTGCCAGTCAATTTAACAATTATGATGTAAATCAAGAAAACTTATAAATATAATAACTAATAAATATATGTATGTAATAAATAAAATAAAAAATAATTAAATAAAATCTTAATTTATTTAACTAAATAAATTAGTATATTGAATTATTACGACCAATGGTTTTAGATAAAAGTTAAATTTAATGTCCATGTTAGACGCGGTACGTTGTCTGAGATCGCCCAATGTTATTGTCATGGAGAATATTTAAAAAAAATTTCTTCCGATTTCCATTAAACGTGGTATGCAGTGTAAGGTTACAGCACACAACAAAACCCACTAAAAAGGTTGATATTACCGGGCGGAGAATTGCCCCAAAATACCTAACAATTAATTTAAAATATTTTCTTTTGTTTTTCGTTTAAAAAGTTGGCTGATAATGTTTGAAACGATAAATTATGAATGATATTTAGATAAACCTTAGTGAAGGCTATAATTTTTTATATAACTCTGGGGGGTAGTGTGTTTCAGTCCACTGATACCGTTTATTATATATTACTTCTTTATTGCTCTACTTTTCTAAAATGCTTTCTTTACATACTTGATAAACATTGTTATTCCATGTACATTGTACATGAAGGTACTGTTTTTTGTACCTTCAAATGGGTGAGGGTATTTTAAAGTATGAAATAAATAGAAAATCAAAAATTTTAACTAGGAATAAATTAAATTAACGTTAAGAAAATGAATTATATTTTGTTCATGATTAAATTTGACTAGTTCTATGAAATTAATTAGTAAATAGTGTTTGCATTTACTTTCCTGTGAAAAATAGGTTAGATCATGGATATGTCTAAAGAGAATGTTTTCAGTTTATCGAAACGGCTGTTCTTATTCTTTTATATAAAAAAATCAATACTCTGGTAGTTTATATGGAAACCTGTTACATATTTTCCATCTTACAAATCACCAACACCCCCCTCCCCAGAGCTAAGACATATCCATGTCAATATGATGAACATTATTGTGAACAAGTGTCAAATTTTCACAATACATGCGAATAAAAATTGTTCGTAGATAGATATCTACTCTTTTATGATTGGGAAACAATAAATCCTCAATTTTATATATACACCTTTTTAAATATGTGGCTGTAGGATATTGCTCTAAAACACAATAACGGAGAGCTGCTCAGGGCACGAGTGGTGAACTGGAGACTATCAACATTCGGTTTTACAACGTGGCTCCTTTAATATTAAACTTCTCGTAACCTTTCTTAGAAAAGGCGAAATTATTATATTTATGGTATGGTGATATATGTGATATAGCTTATGATAAAAGGTTATGGCATAAAAATTAATTCTTTCGAATTTTCTATAGAAACTATGCTATTACGACTGTGGACATGACAAGAAGTAGGGACATGACCTGGGACCTACAATAAATTTTATTTTATTATGATTTATTATAATAACTATAACTATCTTTTATTTTTATACTCTATCACAACTACAGGTGAAGTAACTAAGTAAGTCTAACACAGTCGTGTTAGAAAGGTTCAATTAAAGATAACCATCGTCATTATGAATTTCAAAGATTCTGTAAAAATAACTAACTTCCTTGTTATTTGAAATATTATGATAAACCTACTAGGATACTCAATTTCATCTGCTTAAATCACTTATGATCTTCTGCTACAAATTTAAAAATCTAAATTTTGGTTGTTTCTCGTGTAACAACCTATGACGTAACCTATAACAACAACCTATAGTAACAACCTATGACCTAAGTCGAGTTAGAATCATCACAATTCTTCCCTAAATCAATGAAAATTTATTTAGTATGCAAGTCAGCTGCTACGTGGTAATTCATAGAATTATCATTTCAAGAAAAACCAATTGGCTACTATTAGTACGATTCGGATTAAATTTAATTTAAAAAAAACTGTACAAATGAATATGTTTAAAAATATTAACTATAGTAGGAATAATATTCAACCTTAAAACACCCTGTCATACTTTCCCTGTTGCTTTCGTATTTTTTTTAGAGTTTTTTAGAATAAATCAAAAGTTGAAGGAAGCAATCCACCAGTTGGTAAACAGTTAGCCCGTACGAGGAGTGAAACCATCAGCAGCTTGGCCTGCTGTTGATCATTTATTGAGAGCTAAAGTGATATCCATCACAAATATAAAACAGATTAGAAAATAACATTATTTAATGTAATATTTGAATACAATCGTGTAAGATAATAAATTCATCTAATATTTTAACATCTCCACTATAAAGGGTTAATTAAGGACACTTGATTGGTAAAAACTAAACAAAAAGCATTCCCATCACACAACCCAAAATAACTTAAATTTATTTCAGCATACTCACGCGATTAGAACTATACTAACTGCATATCCTTAATACCATAAGTTAAGTGAACTGTGTTATCTATGAGATAAGGTGCACTTCGCTTTGTAATAATGATTGAGAGATTTCTTATATATCAATCAGTTTCATTATCTTATCAATTATGTTCTACTGAAAAGGTTAACGGCCCAAATAGTGTATTTTAATTATTGATTTAATTTTTTATTTGTATTAGTTAGAGAAAATAATTTATTTCAAACATATTGGAGACATTGAAAGGGGTTTCATTATCTTATATGCTAGTTTAATGTCTGTATCTGCCACTAGTTTTTTAAATCTCCGTTTTAGCGAATTTCCCATAGGGAAGAAGCTATTTTAATTTGTAGTATAATTTCAATAAACACTTTCTGAAGGAAAGTTAATAAAGTTTTCCTATTCAAACTAAAGCTCAAAAATTGGCAAGATATTTTTTAAGTAAAAAATAACCAATTGTTCCACAAATTTTGCATTTAAAACGTCATTTTCTCTACATAAACGTTTATGTAAGAAACCACGTGGGATCATAGTTTTCATGAAAAACCTTTGTCACACCAACTTCAAATCAACCTGTATGAAAATAACTCAATATGCACCACCATTTTCGTTGCGTTATACACGAATATATTGAACCATTGATTCAACATGTGTAGATAGATATAACTGTGTTCGCTCAGTTACGTCTCGAGGTTTGCAAATCTCGTAAATCTACATACTCGTACATCGTCACGTGCGGATCTACGAGATTACGCTACAGTGACGTCAGATACTGTTCATTTTTAATTTCTAAGATAATTAACTAACTAAATTAAAACGAACATTTCACATCGAACACATTGTTTATAAACCCATTTGACTTTAAAACCTTATAACACTTCTTATAGCCCCTATAAAAAATGAAAATGTTTATTTATAAACACTACTTTCTTATATCTTAAAAAATTGTCTAACTAATTAAACTAAATTAGCCGTTTCTCCAATTCATAAATTAATGCTCCGTTTCAGTGAATTTTCTATATGAAGTATGAAATTTACTTTAACTGTGGTCATCACCAAATGACTTAGAGACCGGGTATTATAAGTCTACTCCTTATTTAATGTATGAATTAAAAAATTCATCATAATCAATTTCTATATCAAAGGATTCCTTGCGAGTCTTAAACATGAAACACAAAGAAGTGGCGTCGCCCACTTGAACAAAGGAATCGTGTGATTGTGCTTGAGTAATTTTTACCTTTATGATGTGAGTAGTGGAAGACTTATGCTATAGACAGCTAACCGAAAACTTGCCCAGAAGTCCTTGGGAATCTGGAGAATATCTTGTGTAAAATACAATAATATTGATCATATGGCCACTAACTTACATACTATTCGAATAATCAATATAGGCTGTAATATTTCATTAAATTCTAAAAAAAATTTAGTATAAATGATTTATATAATGAATGTACTTCAATGATTGGTTAAACGTATTGCAGTAAAAGGAAAAATATTATTTAAAAGTAAAATATATTTGCAGATTTTAAAATTATTTAGAAAAACGGGAATAGCTAGGTATAGTTAAAATCACAAAATAATATAAGAGTGATATATTGACAAAATCTTCGTATCAGTGGCTACATAAATGGGTTAATATTATACTGTAACTTGTTTCTAATCAAACCTATTCAATTGAGTGTATAAATTATGGTCGGGAATGGTGTGACAGGTAAATATTTTTACATAAGTAATTATGAAAGAGTAAAAATGTCAAAATAAATGCTGGGAGTGAAGCCGACTCACCAGAGGGCCTTAATTAGTAATGTATTTAGTTTGAGACCACCGAGTCGCCCAAGTTGCATTTGATTTTTAAAACTGGCCAGTTTAAATGAATATGCAAAACAGGGGTGCTAGGCAGTGTTGTATTTCAGCCTCTCTTTCCTGATCAGCTTCTGAAGCCTAACCTTGTCAAAACAAATTTATTTAAAAAACTATATTATGACTCTATGACATTTTTCCTCATGGTTTATTACGATACCCTATAACATTTCATAAATGTTTTTGCCCTCTACTTTAATCGTTTCAACTTCCAGACAGTAAATTATTATTGTTAAACAAATCTGTGAAACGTTATGTGGCAGGAGTTAATTGAAGGGAGTGGTAGTGAAAAATAATATCATCCAATACTATAATACGAGCAAGGTTTGTATATATATTTGGCAATAACTAATTTCCGAGTAGAAAATAAGTTCTAGATAGGTCTAATGTCTAGGAAAATTCGTGTTTTACTGTAATATTAAGTTTAAAATCTAAAAATTTAACATTACGCTTATGGAGAATCAAATGTAAACAATACAAACCAAAACAGCTGTTTATAACCGTTTGACAGTTCTTGATTGAAGACTGCAGGGAACAATATAGAGGTTATGCATTAATATTTATTTTATGAATTAAATAAATGCAAAATTATCAGGTTACTAAACAATTTGTAAAAACTTAAAGATAACATAGCTGTGCGAAATAAAAGCAGAAAAAATTATTTTCAAAATCTTCCGTGTTTTGATAGAAAACGTATTGCTAACGTATTACAACAATTAAACAGTAAATGATCGGCTTTGGCTAAAAGACGTTAAACGACATCGCTCAATTGACTAACGTCGTAGCCGAGTTGTAGCGTATCGGCCTCAAGAACAACTATAGGCCGCGAGTTCCAACCACATAAAATTAATGTTTTCATTGAGTAATAAATGTGTTTTATTTTTTCTAATTAATTTTTATAATAAATGTCTTATTCTATACGAGCAAAGCTCGGTCACCAGGTACTTAGTTATTATCGTGATAATTAGTAGTATTGCTGAATAAACTACTTTTACTATGAAATACAAAGATCGCCTTTGGTCTCTAATACAATCCAATTGGAAACTTTAATTTATACAAACTGAGTATGTATACCCAGTTTTCTTTTTTTAACTAACCGATAATCATTTTAAACTGCTTATCAAGTGCATTATGGTTTATTGAACATTCCGTGAAGAGAATTTTACTAGAGTAAAATATAAAATTCGTATATTAATTCTCAATAATCCCTATAGC
Source organism: Nephotettix cincticeps (assembly GCA_023375725.1). Classification (NCBI taxonomy): domain Eukaryota; kingdom Metazoa; phylum Arthropoda; class Insecta; order Hemiptera; family Cicadellidae; genus Nephotettix; species Nephotettix cincticeps. The sequence continues at coordinate 35,146,384 of CM041788.1, forward strand.
TACAGTTAAAAAAAATCAGGCCAACTAAAATTTAAAAAATTATACAATCTTATTAAAATCATGTTATTGTACCTAGTCGACTCACCATTTATGTCTATGTTGTTCACGGGCCAAAAAAATAATATCGTGATAGGGAACTGAATTCTTTTTACAGTTCAACAACGCAACGATGATGAATATTCCTCACAAAAGTTAAACATTGAAGTTAAACAATGAGTTAACAGTGAGCGTATATTTATAAGTTTAACATTTCATTATACTAACAGGCTATCCACTTTGACTGTTCAAGTGGTACAGAGGTAAAGTACCCAGTTCATAATTTTAAAGTTGACGGTTCAATCTCGAGAAAAATCCTGATACAATTTTGGTGATGGTTCAATTCAGGCCTTAGACCTTAAGGAAATCATTCAATGAGTTAATTTTTATTTTGTGTCTTTTTAGGCCTTTCGGATTTTTGGAACGTTTTGATAGAGAACGGTCTAAATCCCGGTCTTGTTACTACTCAACTTTGACCTGTTGTTTAAAATCATCATTAATTAATAGCCCAATGGCGAAAAGGTAACTGATGCAGGATTCGATCTAACGATTCAGTTTTAAGGTGGGCAATAAATCAGTTGGTTCAGAACTGTAAAAAATCCATTACTTTCATGGGTCACACTTACCCTTCACTAATATGCCCTTAAAATATATAAGCAGATCATTCGGTTTACCACGAATAAGAATAAAGATAATATTAAATCCATCAACAGATGTAATGGTTTATAAATAAAGGAGGAGTTGTTTAACGAAAAATGGTTCACGTATTACTTTATATGGCTTTGTGAAAATCTAATCTCGTGGTGTTGATGAGTACTAGATGGGTGGCTATGGTGACATGTTTTTTTATACTGGAAACCCCCAATTAATTCATTTGGCGGGATTAGCAATCATCTACCGCACCTAAGCTAGAAACAATATTTGGACAAACCTTTTTTGTCAGGATCGGATTAGTGTTTTCAGATTATAAATTCAACGTTGAGCAATGTCTAACACCACTATAAACTTATTCTCGGTGATTGTTGTATGTGAATTTCATTATAGGTTGGCAATGTAATTATAGGAACTGTGTCCTGCGGCGGAGTCAATGGTATTGCTTTGTGTGCTAATTACATTGTCCTGAGGTTCCCATTTTAACTTCAGGAAATACGCAGTTAGCTATAGTAGTTAACGGGAAGTCGAAAGTTCGCATGAATACGTCACACCAATGCAATTTAAGTTTCCTTTTAATTTTTTATATTTTTAACGATTGCTTTGTGACTTCTCTAACGTCATTTGTTCCACCTATTTCGTTAGAAATACACTTTACTTTTATAGTGAAACGTATTTTTATTTGGGTTTCTATACTTTGAGAAAATTAAAATATTCTAGTTTTTAATGTAAAAAAATGTAATTGAACTTTTAAAAATATGTATTCCGTGTAAGAATATTAGTCCATCCTGCTAAACTCGTATAGATTGCAACATATTGGGTCTGGAAAATATTAAGAAATATTTAATTTACTGATCGTGGGTGGAGGTTTAGAATTTTATACGTTGTCACATTTTGCCAAAGACGAACTTTTAAAGTAAGACTGTGTTTATAAATATGCATTTTAAAACTATAAATTCTGGTTTTTAAGAGATGCTGAAAATTAACGAGAATAGTAAATTTATTTGGGGAAATCCTCCCTTAAATCTATTATTTTTTAGTGAACTGGTTTGAGCATTCATTTAAATCCTGTGCACTGTGTAACAATATCGCAAATTGAAAAATATATAAAATAAGGTATCGACAGTGGATCTTGTAACGTAGCTGGATTGACTGAAACACAAAAATATTTTATCGATAGGCTTAATAAATTTCATCAACTAATGATTTTTAAGATGATTTAAAAAACCATGCACCAATTTAGGTCAGAGTTTTAAACGAAATGGTTTATTTTACTTTTTTTGCAAAGTTTGTTGAGTCTGGAAGTTATAATAGACTTTTAAATCTTTATGGTAAATTTGAAAGGGAACCAATGATGCGGGAAATTTATTCATCAACCGCTAAATGAGGTTTTGAGAATTGTGAATCAAATTCCACTATTCAATACATTTCATATACAAAAAAATGTATCTTACTGCAGATTTCATAATTAGGTATTTTTGTTGTTAAATCATAACAATTTAAAGAAATATTATTTCATCCAAAGAAATTTTAGGATTTAAAAAATTCTCTATAATATTGTCGATGTTATGTTGTTGATTCGTAGTATTTTAGACAGTGCATTTCAAGAGTAATAAATAGCTAAACATCATCGGTAAACAGGCTCTTGCGAAGTAGTAAGAGTGTTTCACAAAACGTCGTGTAACAAATATAATTAGTAATACTCATCAACTCTACATATCCTATGATTGAAAACTATTGTTAGGGTTAACAAAGAAAAGATGCCCGTCATAAATACACGCGTGGTAAAATATTGGCGTATAAAAAATTTCTTGTTCTAAAACTGTTCGTTATTTTAACTATACATCAGCATAATAAACTCGAATTCTTAATCATCTAAAATCATCACCATTTCCATTCTACAAATCACTAACGACCCTACGCTAATTAAGAAATTAGTGTAATTTGGCAACTACGATAAGATAATGTCATAAATTATTGTAAAACTGAATAGCCTACAATAGTCTTTTAATAAAAACTGTTTGGACAATATTTATGTATAATGAAACAAAAATACTAAGGAAATTGCCATGAATTGGTTGTTTCCCAGTGTTGTTTAGCTGTTAAGAATCACTCACAAAGGAACGTCGCTTTAAACACTTCTGTTTCCAACCAAAAACAACATTCACAGTGGCGAACACTCAGCCATTTGTTCATCGGGTTAACATACGGTTGTTCTGAAAATGTTTGCTCTGAAACTTTCTACTGACCACATACGAGAAACATATAGGTTATTTTCTCTAATTAAAACAAAACAAGTCATAATATTTAAACTTACAAGTGAGTTGGAGAAAATTAAAAAAATCATAATTTAATATTAGTTGAGTTTTATATGTATTTTTTAGACAGTAATATTTTGTTATCACAATTTAAATTTGCTAAAATATAGTATTTTTCATCTTTGCTCTATTAAAATCGGTTACCGAGATATAGAAATCGAAAAGTATACAACCTTGTGTTTTGGAGCTCTGCACAGAAAGCACAGACTGTTGTTGCTAGAAAATTACGTGAAATATGTTGGGCAACAAATGTAAAACAAACAATTTCCTCCTCATTGGCGTACGGTCAACAATAGCTCATCAACATTAAATACTGTGGCCCATAATAATACTAGTATCTGCATTAACAATAAACTTTTTCAGGAATCTCAATATGTGGAAAGCTATCAAAATTGTAGTAATAATATATATAAATATATATATATATATATATATATATATATATATCAATTTAATAAACAAATCTACCGACGAATTGTATACTTTTTTATCCCTGTCAAGCTACAAGCCATTAAGAAAACCAAGTTTTCATTAAAATTAAAATTTGGATGTTTCTGAAAATTTAGGTTTTGATTACTGCTTAGTCATCTAAAAAACGCTAAAAAGCATAATTGTGTCTATCTCAATTTATGTTTTCTGTAGGCTATGGGATACATTAAATTTGTCTTTGTCTTCTCCGTTAAAACGAATGGGGGACCTTGATGAAACTTTTTTATATATTCCATTACCTTTTATTTGAGTTCGGGAACCCGTGGTTATCTCCATGTTTGACTATGAAGGGTGGCAGGTGGATGTCAGCGAATATACCTCATAAAGAGTAACCCTGTTTTAATATTCAGTTTTCCCTCTGTGAAACTGCATCAAAACAGGCGTCCTGATAAAGTCTTGTATAATAATTATAACAAATATTTCACCTTATCTTAGCTGCCCGTTGAGAAATAGTTTAATAACTTTTATCGTTACTGTATTTATTTTTTACTTATATATTCCGTTTTCAATCAAAGACATACTTAAGAATGTACTTGTTAAAAATAAACTATCTCAGTGGACTGAGACCTACCTTCTCTCTAAAGAAAATTAAACAACTACATACCTTTAATGAAACTTTTAATAATCTTTAATGTTCATTCAAAAACTAAATATTGTTAAAAAAATAATCGTTTCAAGAATAACCATCAAATTTCTTAAACTAACAACGAGAGAAAACAAGCTAAAATAATCGTTAGAATCTGCAGGATACCATGGGGGACCAGGAACCATCATAAGAAGTACTGTAGGTACAGTCTTTTCCTAGAATAATTATTAATGCTATCATTTTCATTTTATCAAATAAAGTGTAACCCCCACTTCAAGAAAAAGACTCAGACAAACAAGCCAAAATTATTTAATAATGTAGACGACTATTTCAACTAAATTAACATTACAGTATTAATTAACAACGATCAAAGTTAAATGGTCTTTTCATCCTAAGTCTGATACAATTGAAAATTATTAAGCACAACAAGTTTAGCAACGATTTACCAATAACCAAACTATCCATCAGTCATTCGACCGTACGTTTCACTCTAGTTAATTACGAATATTGCTCTAAATTTAATCTTTGTAAATGCATCCAAACGCTTTATCGTTTAGTTTAGCATTTACTTTACCCACCCACATCGAGTACACATCTGGCTTGCGACGAATCAAGCAAAGATAAGGATGGGCCTACACAGTTCAAGGTGGGTAGGACTGATTGGCGACTCCGTGGTCTAAACCAACGAACTATACTACTGACCCAGGTTCGGAGTCTGACACGCTAACAACTACTGTACGTCACCATCTCGGCACGGTGAGTCAAAGTTTGCTGCTGGCTAGACTTATTGAAAACGTATTGAAAACTAAAGATGAACAATAAATATCAATACTCCCATAACAGCAGACCTGCGTACTCAGCGAATTTACACCTAATAATATGGCAATAACAATACAAGTATATGACAAAATCAATCAAAACCTGTTGATAAATTAGAGTATTTTGTCTATTCTCCGTAACATTAACATGGAAAAGACTATGCAGGTTTGCTGCTTTGAAGAGCACTGAAAGTAGGCATTATTACCATAAACTATTTTGAGATATATAATTTAACGACTATTGTTTTTGGACTCTGCTTTATTACCATGAGACCTACGGTCATAGCTTCTTTCCTGTGAGAAATTCGCTAAAAGTATGCTTTAACAATCGTCAGCTGTGTAACTTCATCGCACCACTTAACAGCTACAGTGATTTATTGTTTTGAATCATAATCCAATGGTTTTTGCTCATCAATAGATGTTATGAATAAAAACTGTTGTAATGTCAAGTCAAGTATGTTTTCTATTACTCTTGTCAACTAACTGGGAGTTGTGAAATATCTATAGTTCCAGATAGTTCCTGAAATTATAGAACATAACATAATCTCATGATTCATATATACAAGTTTGATTATTTACACAAACGTGTAGCTTTAGAGATCAACTCTATAATATAAGTTGAAGTTATTCTCTCGGCACCAAAGTTTTCCCATTTGTGTTGTTGTCCAACTCATACGACTTCTTTAATTCTAACTCAAACTTGTTGCTTCTCTCTGTATCCAATTGTTCAATACCCTCAGTAACACTTACACGGAAGTACAACTTTTAAGAAATAAACATATTATATTAACAAATATTGGTAAGCCCGTCCCTTGTGTGAATTGCACTTAAGAAGCTAGATGGGTACTTATTAGGTGACCATGACAAAATATGAACCTACAGTCGTAAACAAATATAGTGAAAAATTTAATTTTCCACTTAACTATTTAGTACTAACTTTCTAGTAGATAAATGAAATGAAGTAGCAAAATTTGCATAATTATTAAAACTGTTTGCTTTAAGATCAAAATTTTAATATTGTATAGTTTTAAAAAAATTTAAAATTAGTTATCAATGTCAACAAACTAATATTGATTTTAGTTTTATAGATGATTAAACTTTTCGGTTAAATCCTTGTTAAAAATTTATCACTTGAGAAAAAGTGTGTGTGAAACTGGATTTTTAGAACTTAATTCTGTTACAGTAGGGGCGTCGGTTAGTCAAAAGTACACAAACGCCTTCTCAAAAAGATAGAATGATAATTAGATAAAAGTTTCATAATTAATTGAGGGTGCTCACGTTTTCCAGGGCAAGCGTTACAGATATACTCGCACATTGTTTCGCGTTACCAATATACAGCGAACACAGAAACACAGATAGGCGTGCAGGATTTGAGATAAGTAATAATAGACTCATAATCTTTTATCTAGGTTACATACCTTATTTCCGTCAACGGTTCTGTTCTTCTAAACGACTATAATTAAAAAATAAGGCCGAACAAATCACTCCATATCATCAAGCCCATATTGTATATAGTAACTTACCAAATTTTGTTAGAGGATAGAAGGATAAAAGTACTGGGGTCTTCCGGAAAAATAGGTAGGTGGCTCCTAGATACGACTGACGAGGATGCGGAGGTCTTAATAATATATTGATTTATTATGCGATTATTATGCGTCAGTTTCCCATTGTAAGTATTAGTCCAGTTGACGTCTAAGATTCTTCTATCACATCATTAATACTATTATTTCACAACACTACAAAAATTGTCTTTCTCAAGAATTAAAATCAATCATCCAACGACTCATTAGGCATAAAACTAATTATCACGGAGCGAGTCTACCTTGTAGGCTACTGGAGCTAGGTCACTTCCGGGGCCAGTGTGAACTGCTTGCTCTTCGTCCTCAGTATTGTCTGTCATTTATCTATTTCAGAGATTGGCTTGACTGGATTTTATAATGGTATTAAACATTATATTAAACCTTTGTTGGACTTGATTTAATGACGTAATAATTCAATGTCATTTTTTTAGCTGCTTTATAAATTTTATATTCTTAAAATAGGAAGGAGCGTGAATCATTTTGTTTTTTCCATTTCAAAGTATTTCTCCATCAGAGATGATTTTGAGTGAATGATAATTTTTTTGGACAAGTGTATGACTAGCTGTAAGCAAAATCACCCTGATTGAGGTGGCCCGTTTGGCCTATATTATAATATCTACCTACTTGCCACAGTTTATCTGACGTATGCCTGTTTTTATATTTTATTATTTGGTTTGTAAGCGGGATTGTTACTTATTGTTTATTATGTACTGTAATTTGTTTGAAGTGAAGGGAGTAATTCATCATGTTTTACTAACATGTTATGAATTATTATTTCACCAACCGACAAAATTCGTTCAATAATATGTATATGGTTTTGGTTTGTACTTTTTTCTGTCCTGAATTTTGATTATGCTATTTTCAAGAACAGTCATTGGTCATACGACACAATAGAGTACACAATTTCAAAGATCAATATCTGTCATGTAAGAGAAAGCCTAAGACACTAACAATGGGGTCTTATCTACGTCACCAACAACAGATTACACATTCACCAACGCTACATCTAGTGACACCAGGATTTCTACGATGCCAATAATAGGGCTCTAAACATTTTTTTATGTTACATCAATAACAGAATACATAAATTTCAATAGCAAAAACGGACATCTAAGACAAAAGGATTTCTATGACGCGAATAATGAGGCCTGGAGTTTCTTCAAAACACTAACAACGGGAGCCTGGGGGCTATGTAACTCTGTAACAACGAAATACGCAATAACTGATACCTAATGGCAATCTAAGACCTGTGCAGTACTAATAATTGGTGCTTGGGGTGGGCGCTCAGCGAGCGAAGCGAATAATTATATAATTCTAATTCCAAAATAAAAACAAGTACTTTTGGGTGCTTATGGAAAAATGTAACTCATAGCAATAAAACTATTAAACTTACATCTAAATAGTTTTTAGTATTTACCAAACTCTTGACCAACTGAAGATGAATGAAATATGAAAGTTTCCAGCGTTGTTGTTCAAATCTCGACTGCAGCGCTCCGAGCCGCGGTGGAGAGCTCTGTAAACTCCCAACATTATTGGGAAACTTCATCAGAGAGCAACAATCTGGACTTTATTCTTAAAAACCTCATTTCAAAATAATGAAGATATTTATTTTCTTTATAATTATCTAGTTGTCAATAGGCGCGCTCAACTTGTAGTTAGTACAATGAATATTGCATAGAGATCCAAGCAAACGTGTTTAACGAGTTAACATGATGATCCTAGGTGTTAAAACTTACAGTAATGTATTTTTAAATACTGAACTGTTTTAGTAAACCTCAACTATTCAAAAAATAATATAAAAATTGGAGTCCTAAGAAATTTTGTAGTTTTTTCAAAGGGATGAATTTAATATAATAACTCTTGGGTTAAAAAATGTGTCTACATTTCTAAAATTTTAATTGAATAATTCACAGTCTTATAATAATTCTGTAAACGTTTTCCAAATACTTAACTAGCAAAATATATGTAAATATAATACTATATATATATATATATATATATATATATATATATGTAAAAATATGAAAAAATTACATTATTACCACACTCAAATATTCCCGTAGTGAGATGATGAACTCAAAATAACCATGATAACTTTTTTTAATTAAACTAAATTAGAACACCCATAGCAGCTGACATGCATACTCATCACATTTGCATTTACTTGAGATGATATATGAGATGTATATACTCTTAGTATATAAAAATCTTCTGTGCGTGTGTTTGTAATTGAACTGCTACTAAACGTCTAAACCGATTCTGGAGAAATATTTTGTGTGTATTCAAAGGGGTTTGGGAATGGTTTAGATTCATAATTGGTGCAAATCCGTCAAAAGGGCTCCATCCCAGAGGGCATAAGGTGCTGTCAAGGTTTATAAATTTATCTATGTTTATAAAAGTGGATGTTGGTATATATGTTTGTATATTTGCAAATATATTTGAATTTTATGTGCTCGGACACCGTTAGACGATTTGCTATGAAAAAATGGCCCACCTAGAAGATATTTCATGAAGAATGTTTGTGGATATTACAACACAAAATTTTCTTCCAGTATGAATTTCAAAAGGGTGTCCAAAATATCCAATTTTTACAGCCAGCACCGAAAGAGTGTTAGTTCCTCCACTTCTAAGGTCCCTGAGATTATGATTTTCATAATAGTGTTAACCCAAAACATATTAAATGATTAAGTAAAATTAAATTCTGATAGCTTTCTTACATGACTTACTCTTTATGTTAGAGTACGTTAAATTACTATTTAAACAACGATGCCAAAAATAGGGCTCTAAACATTTTTTTATGTTACATCAATAACAGAATACATAAATTTCAATAGCAAAAACGGACATCTAAGACAAAAGGATTTCTATGACGCGAATAATGAGGCCTGGAGTTTCTTCAAAACACTAACAACGGGAGCCTGGGGGCTATGTAACTCTTCAACAGCGAAATACGCAATAACTGATACCTAATGGCAATCTAAGACCTGTGCGGCACTAATAATTGGTGCTTGGGGTGGGCGCTCAGCGAGCGAAGCGAGTAATTATATAATTCTAATTCCAAAATAAAAACAAATACTGTTGGGTGCTTATAGAAAAATGTAACTCATAGCAATAAAACTATTAAACCTATATCTAAATAGTTTTTAGTATTTACCAAACTCTTGACCAACTGAAGATGAATGAAATATGAAAGTTTCCAGCGTTGTTGTTCAAATCTCGACTGCAGCGCTCCGAGCCGCGGTGGAGAGCTCTGTAAACTCCCAACATTATTGGGAAACTTCATCAGAGAGCAACAATCTGGACTTTATTCTTAAAAACCTCATTTCAAAATAATGAAGATATTTATTTTCTTTATAATTATCTAGTTGTCAATAGGCGCGCTCAACTTGTAGTTAGTACAATGAATATTGCATAGAAATCCAAGCAAACGTGTTTAACGAGTTAACATGATAATCTCAGGTGTTAAAACTTACAGTAATGTATTTTTAAATACTGAACTGTATTGTAGAAAAACCTCAACTATTCAAAAATAATATAAAAATTGGAGTCCTAAGAAATTTTGTAGTTTTTTCAAAGGGATAAATTCAATATAATAACTCTTGGGTTAAAAAATGTGTCTACATTTCTAAAATTTTAATTGAATAATTCACAGTCTTATAATAATTCTGTAAACGTTTTCCAAATACTTAACTAGCAAAATATATGTAAATATAATATATATATATATATATGTAAAAATATGAAAAAATTACATTATTACCACACTCAAATATTCCCGTAGTGAGATGATGAACTCAAAATAACCATGATAACTTTTTTTAATTAAACTAAATTAGAACACCCATAGCAGCTGACATGCATACTCATCACATTTGCATTTACTTGAGATGATATATGAGATGTATATACTCTTAGTATATAAAAATCTTCTGTGCGTGTGTTTGTAATTGAACTGCTACTAAACGTCTAAACCGATTCTGGAGAAATATTTTGTGTGTATTCAAAGGGGTTTGGGAATGGTTTAGATTCATAATTGGTGCAAATCCGTCAAAAGGGCTCCATCCCAGAGGGCATAAGGTGCTGTCAAGGTTTATAAATTTATCTATGTTTATAAAAGTGGATGTTGGTATATATGTTTGTATATTTGCAAATATATTTGAATTTTATGTGCTCGGACACCGTTAGACGATTTGCTATGAAAAAATGGCCCACCTAGAAGATATTTCATGAAGAATGTTTGTGGATATTACAACACAAAATTTTCTTCCAGTATGAATTTCAAAAGGGTGTCCAAAATATCCAATTTTTACAGCCAGCACCGAAAGAGTGTTAGTTCCTCCACTTCTAAGGTCCCTGAGATTATGATTTTCATAATAAGTGTTAACCCAAAACATATTAAATGATTAAGTAAAATTAAATTCTGATAGCTTTCTTACATGACTTACTCTTTATGTTAGAGTACGTTAAATTACTATTTAAACATTGTACTGACCACAAGAGCTAATGTCCCAAGTCTCAAGTCCCAGAGTCCCAAGTCCCATGTCCCATGTCCCATGTCCCATGTCCCATGTCCCATGTCCCATGTCCCATGTCCCATGTCCCATGTCCCATATCCCATGTCCCATGTCCCATGTCCCATGTCCCATGTCCCATGTCCCATGTCCCATGTCCCATGTCCCATGTCCCATGTCCCATGTCCCATGTCCCATGTCCCATGTCCCATGTCCCATGTCCCATGTCCCATGTCCCATGTCCCATGTCCCATGTCCCATGTCCCATGTCCCATGTCCCATGTCCCATGTCCCATGTCCCATGTCCCATGTCCCATGACAACTTCATGATTTGGGACTTATGATTTTAAGGACTACTTTACGAGACCTGAGATATTTTTTTCGAGTAGCAAATAAGCCAAAGACAATTATAAGATCTATTACATTATGTACACCTTATTTAGTAATTCAGATATTTCTTACTTGGTAAATTTGTATCAAATAACAATAATGTTACTGTCTTACGAAAATGATAGTATTGGATAAATATACTTATTATATCTTCTTCAGAAATCGGATATATTTCTGTGAGAATCCAATATCATAACCATCATGATTAACCGAGTCCCTCCGGCTCCCACAATAGGGTTATCTCTTTTATCACGCATGATACTTGGAGTTTTGCAAGATTTTTCAACGAAACTTTTGTTAAGAACAGGAATAAGCCTTTTCCCACTAACATGTTTTCTAGTACATATCATATGGAATTCACAAATAAAACCATAGATAATGAACTTAAAATTTTTTAACAGTTAGTTAGTTTTCTTTGATAAATATTATATATTCACTGATTTGTTTTTTTAAGTAAAAATATCACAAAAATATTGTATTTTTAGTATTCAAAGATTCTGTATACTAAGATACAGAAGAGATACTAAGAAAATGTGGTTGCATATAATTTTTGTATAGACCAAAAAGTCTCCACCTGCCACTTACTTCTAAACATATACTACTATAGTTTATACATGAAATAAAGATGACTTTTGACCTTACTGCCCTATTATAAATCAGTATTTTCGGTTAATTATTGAATCTTAAACAGCGTTTGTTCCATATTTGTTCTAAACGCAGAATAAAGTTTATATACATTGTACACTTCCATCTTTGACGTACAGGTCACAAAAGGGTAAAGAATCGTAAAAATTAACTTTAATATTGTTTATACATTGAATAATTAAAAATTCTTACTTGGCCATAATAAAAAACATCCTCAAACCTTATGACGTGTTTTAACTTCAATTCAAGTTTAATAGCGATAATAGCAGAATCTTATTTTCATTTTAAGAATGAAAATAATAATATAGTTCCTACGAGGTTCCTTTCCCTCAGACGATAACGATGTAAGTTGTCTGTTACAACAAAACTTTTTGAAATCCCAATTGTGTTGTCTACATCATACCAGGTTGGTGATAACTAAAAAGTAAAATTCCTTTTCTATAATACGAAAAAAATTACAAGATAATTTTAATATTGTAATATATCAATAACTAACTTTATCGGTCTAATGATTAATAATATTTGAAAATGTTATTGTAATACCGGTACTGATAGTTATAAGTAAAAACGTAATATAAATAGTATTAAGATAGCAAATAGTTACCTGAATATTTTAATTCACCTCGTCTAAACGATATTACTAAAATCCAATTAAATCAACTCAAAGTCAGTAATCGATTGCATGTTTAATCACTTATTTAACAAATCTCATTCAGAAGTTAATTGGCCTGGCTTGCCAGTATAGATCTAACACAGCCGCTGTTCCCTTCGTGCATAAGACTGAGCTCAGGGGTATTTTATACTTACTTTGCATAATTAGAAGGTAGTTAAACCGCAGCTATTTCTTTATTTAACCCTTCATAAAGTATGCAAAATTATTAATATTGAGTGGGATACCCACAAAACTGGAATAAGAATTAAGAAGTATAAATAAAAGAAAATTTTGTATTTCAGAGAATCAAAAATGAAAATTAGGCTTGCCGAATTTTTTAGATCCCTTAAATTGGTCATGGAAAGAAGATCTTTTTTTGCCAAGTCGAGGATAAAAATATAGGAAACAATTAAATAAGTTAGGGAAGTCTTTTTTGGTTTAGAGGATCTCCTTAAGCGCATCGAAGTTGGCAATACTGTTTTCACGAGGGAATTGGAAACAATGCTCATTAGCTTTGTCCTCATCACCAAAACACTGAAATAATAAAATTACTACCGTAGAATTGACATGGATATGTCTTAGCTCTGGGAAAGGGGTGTAGTGTTGTATAAAGCAACAAGAAGTGCAGCGGAAGTGTTTGTTTAGGCCCCGTTTCCTTAGAAACTACCAGAGATATTGTATTGAATTTTTAATATTTTATTAATAAAAACAGCTGTTTTGATGAACTAACAACATTTCCTTCAGACATATCTATGACCTATCTGGCAACTAAATGTCCAGTAATGCTGTCACATTTAACAGCTAAAAATCTAAGTTAAAATCCAGAATAGCGGAGGTATTACGGCATTTAACACTTGGGATGTGACAATCAACTCACGTATTACGTAAAACGTTGCTTGTAGCATCTCAAGTTGATATAGTATTTAAATTAAAGTTTAATTAAAATATTCTATCCCATCATCTTATTAATCATTACATTTAAATTATAATGTAACTTAATTAATGATTAAAAACAAATAAGAAATTTATATCTAAAATGCATCCATTTTTCATGTTTTTAAATATGACATAAATTCATTCTTATTCTTAAGACGACGTGTGTTCATATTTCTCCATTTGCGCAGTGCGTCACTTGGAGCGATCGGACGTCGGACGTGCTATACCGGGGACTGTGATGATCGCCGGGGGGGATTAAGTCATCTGACCGACTGTCAGCCCGCAACGTGTAACATGTCCTCTCGTCATGGCCGATACAAATGTTCTCGTTCAAAAGTGTCACTATTCTGTACCGTTTCATCATAACCTTTCAGTATCTTAATTAGAAACAAAGCCTAAATTAGATTGTAGATGTATATTGTATTATGTACTTTGGGTATATTATACAGGATCCTTTTTTGATTCAGTACCTTCAGTAGTGTTAATATGTGAAGGTAGTTTTACGTGAACCAAACTTAATTTTGGCTGGATGGATTTTATGATTTAGGTATGAACAGAATGGAATTTGTGTGTAGTCATGCATATTTCTTGTTTCCTTTTTTTAATATTTTGTAAGGTTTGATATCTACCTTTTAAGTAGTTACATGATACTCTTAAGAAACAGCATGATTCAGGTTTGGTGTTACATGCTTTTAACTGGAATACAATTCCTGAAACAATCTCAAATGTTCGATCCAAAACAAAGTTATGGCGTTTTAATATCATAACCTTCGATTTTCAGACCACCACTACTTTTATAAAACAATCTTTTGAGGCCGGGTTTGTAACATTATTTAAACTAATTAGGATTGTTAATTTAATTTCTACATCACTCTGTGATTTCCTTTCATATTTATAAATTACAAGTACTCCTCGTGTGCTGTCACCACATGTATGAAATGAAATTATGGTTTTACTGAAAAAGGTACACTTTTATATATTGTTTTATTTGTTACAGTTAATAATTAATTTAACCGTGCCGAGACTTCTTAAAAAAGTTAGCTTAACAATTAATTGTATTATTTCAATTAATGAATGAAGTTGAAGTTTTATATAAATTTACAAAAATTGCTCAAAGTAATTTAGAACAAACTTTACTTCACAAACATATTTCTTTTTAAATAAATATACATTACAGATAATTAGGTTATCATTATCATTTAGGGCATCTACGGATGTGTAGGCCTATCCAGCTTTTTAGTATTCCTAAGGCACGTTCTCCATGGAATCTTCAAGTAGACGCAAATTTTAGGACTCGACGTGAGACTAGCAGCAACGAATAGCTACGGAGAAGCCGCTGCAGAAGATGAACAGCAGCCCTCCTACTATGAGCCAGAACAGCAGATCCATTGGGGTAGGAGGTTGGACTGTAAATTTGGAATATCTTGTTGAAGAACTTTTCAAATTTTGTGAGTGTAAGTTTCCATGGAGACTTACTTACAATGCATTACTTTATAAACATGGGTTTTTATTTGATTAACTTTAAAACATATGTTCACAAATTGTCAGAACTACAAATAAATATGTTCAAACAGATTCAATATTTATATTATACTAGCTTCGCTCGCCCCAGGCCCCCGCTGTTGTTGTCGGTAATCCTTAACCTTTTAATGTAATCACCACATCTCTACCGAAATAATGTTGGAGTGACTGTTAAGTTGTAGTATACTTTATGTCCTAGTGTCTCGCCTTAGTTCTGGTGTAGTAGATCTTAAAAGTTAGAATGAAACATTCCCTATTGCTTTTACCCTTGGATCTGCCGTTTGGTCGCTAAAGCTGAAAATCAATTTGGTACCTGGAAAACGTGAAAAAGATCAAGGCAGAAATATAGAAAATAAGGGCATATAACTAAGGTTTAAAGGGGTAAAGTTTATGTTCCAATAGATATTTTCGTTTTCTTGTACACCATTCCGTTGGGTCAGCAGAGCCAAAAAAATACTTTATCACCGTTTGAACAGTTTGCTGTAATACAAAACGCCTATATTTTATCCGAACCATAAAAACCAGAACATTTGTTTCATCAGTAAGTTCAATAAGATTGTTTCATTAGTAGTTTTTTTGTATTTTTGTAAAATGTGAGTTGTCCAAGTAAATCTCAAGAATGACCGTCTTATATTTCTTTTTTTATTCTTTGACCATTTGATATATTTTTTGGATCAAAATTAATCCTTTCACACCCTAGGGAGAAAAGGAGTCAGTTGATGTCGAGGTCATCAACTATTTGCTATTAGAATATGGATTAAATGAAATAGCATACATGTCAATAACTTACCACAATTGATTGCATCGAAATCGATAATCGATTAATAGTATCGATTACTTCAGACAATCAGCTAGCTTATCGCTTGCAGTCGCAAGACTAAGATGGAAACAACTCATTTTGGTTTGTGCAGTCATTAGCTCGATATTTAATGCAGTCTTACAGCAATTATAGATCACAACACGGGTCTAAAATGTATTTTTGTCACTCGCTCAAATTGAATATTAATTTGTACGATAAGCTTCACTTCCGACACTTGCAATGAAATATAATTTTCATATTATTACAACTTGTGTTACTTCTGTAAGTTGAGTCCTAGCTATTGTAATTACAGGTCAAGTATTTTTGTTTTAATTAAAAAAGATATTCACTCAATCTAGTCTCATTAAGATCGAATCACCATATATCGAACAATTTGGTAATTAGGCCATATTGCGCAGTCTCTCTCTTTGATCACAGCCTTATCTCTCTTTTCTCCCAGGCCATCCTCATTTTATCTGATCCTCTGACTATGGAGGGATTATTTTTCATTACATAATGACATTGGGAGAAATTATTAGTGAGAGACCTTTAACCGATTGACTCAACTTACATGAGTAACACAAGTTGTAGTAAAACGAAAATTACATTTCAGTGCAAGTCGGAAGTGAAGCTTTTCGTAAAAATTAAAGGTTCAAATTAATATATTTAACATTGTAAACTTGTAGTGATAAAACAATTAGAATAATTCTGCTAAAGGTTACCTGTGATATTTACCACATAAAGTGAAAATAAACCAATTAAATAAATAAATCTTTATTTTCTGTACATAATTACATTGATTTGAAATACATCGATTTACAAAATTTACAAATAACCAAAACCCAGACTGACCTCAACAGTAAGCAAACCTTGTACAGAAAAATAGGGTCCCCGAGACATAGTCTGTTTGGGGATTCCGTTACAAATATTTTAATACTATAATAAGCTCTAAGGACCTAACATATAATTATAGCGACTAAACCCTTTGATGACATGAATCTAACGCTTCCAGTGTATTAAGTAATTGGTTCGATAAAAATGTTAGTACATTGTACACAGGTCCCTTATTTCAGTCCAAGATTCTTGAATTTTACACAAAAGGTCTATGAATCCAAAGTAAGACAAAGTAAAGAACTAATTTGAATACGCCTCTTAGAGATAAGTCCTTTTAAGTGACAAGTCTTAAAAGTCACAAACGGAAATGAAGGAGACTTAAAAACATTATTACCCTGGCTTTATTGTTAGTTTCAAATAGTTCGTTAAGCTGGGCCTGAATTGTAAAAATATTAGTTTCAGTGGTGAATTAATTTAGTTTCTGTGGAAAAAACATTGGCTGCCAAGTTATAAAAGATTAGAAGAGTTTGAGGTTTGTAAAAGTATAAAAGTATAATTATATTCAAAGCTTAATGGATTCAAAATATAATTTATCCATAATAAAATATCCTTTGTCAGTGAGATGGAATTGTAAAGGGTTTATTAGGTGTGACGTCATAAGAGGGTCGTATTATCGGCAGTGGCAGCGCACAATGCAAGTGTTGAGCGTTGACAATAAAGAGTTCTGCTTACAAAGAGTTGTCGTGGGATTGGTGCCAATAAGTGTTTTCCACCATTCGATCAGCCTTTCAACATCGCGAGTCTCTTTGTCATAAAATCCTAATAAACTTAAATTTCATAGTTGAAAATAAAACGTATACAACCTTCTTTTAAAACTATTCGTTAGTGTAACTGTGTGGAAAACGGTTTTATCAATTATTTCGTGCACGATTTTTCAGTAAAAAACCAGCATTCACGTACACTAATTCAATTGAGTAAAATTAATTCACCTCTTAGGCCTGCTTGTATATTAAACATCGTCTCTCAATATAAATGTATCTACTATATGTGTACAGTACCTAGAATACAATATGAGGCGCTATGCAATATAAATGTGAATGTGATTTGTAGAATATGATTTTCTGAAATCATCTAAATGACCTGCTAAACTTTTTACCACTCAGAGAGATTTTCCTTATCAGCTACATTTCTTAATGTATTTGGGTGTAATTAATATCCTGAAGTTATACAGTGATATAATAATATTTGATTAAGAACTAACTAATAGGTATACATAACTACTAGAAACCTGTCCAAAAAGAGGATGCAATATTTTTTCTGCCATCCAAAAATAGTTGTGAGGAAAGTGTAAGTGTACGAGACTTAAAAATCTTTACATTTTAGAAGTTGCACGGTTATGGTATGTTATGGTATAAATACAAAATTATGTCCTAATAGTATTCCTATGTGGATCTATTCGGCAATAAACGAATATAACATTATGATAGTCCTATTCTATTTCGTATTTAATATTATAAAGGAATAACAGTTTGTAAATAGCAATTTTCCAGGATGTTGATGTATTTGTCTCAATTATCACATTCGTTTTTCTAAAATCATTTAAGAAATACAATAAATAATCAACACTCATTTATACTAATATCACAGGAATAGGAACCTAGTACAATAGTACACACAAACGTTCACTAACAGGATGATCTATTTATATAAATTTTATTTTGATATTTCTTTGAGAACAGCTGTCTAGCCCATACATGGGGTAAGGCATTGTACAATTTTATACCGGTATAGAATAAGCTCCTTCAATCTCTTCAGTCCTACTTCTCAAAGAGCAGAACTTTTCTTTGGAGGTTTCTGCACTGTGAGAGCGAATAATACAGAGTTTCTTTTTTAAGAAGAACCACGTAACATGCAACACGTCATGACCCTAAAATGACTTCCACCGACCTCCATGATGCATCACTATATGGATAAACGTTCTCAAGTCACCTCATTTCACACAAAATGAAGCATAATGTAGAGTTTTGCAATTTTTTATTACGATTCATCTTCGATCCTGTAATGGTATAACGGTAGAATAGTATATTTTAGATACACGTTTTACCTAAATACACTTACACTTTACACCCTACTTTAGATACACTTTATAGAAACATTAGTTTTACTCAATATTTATGTAAATTAATAATAGTGCATAGTTATAATAGTTTATCAATAAAATACTGTAACTAATTAAAGCATAGTTATAAAATAATTAACATCAACAATATTAAAGAATTTAAATTTTTATATTACATTTCATCATCTAAAAGGTCCACCTATTCCAAGACAAGATTATACTAATTTGAGCTGCAGATTACACTAGCCAATAAAATATTCTTCAATAAACTTATTATTTCATATTCCTGTCAATACAGTAATTGAAAATGATTGTTTTTAACAAATTAACTCTTTTTTATAAAGGCCACGATCCTTGAAACAGGAAACTTTTAGTGTCAAGTATTCTTTGTAAATATTTCATTACAGAAATATTATATAACGTAATGTGTTCAAACATTACTTTCCTACTGTAAGAAGTGTTTCTATACCCTAGCTGCAATGGTAAGTACTTTGGTAAAAAATCTGAAAAAATAGATTTTTTACATATACAAATGTTTACAAATAATTTTTGTAATACATTATACTATATCTAATACCATTTTTGTATTTTTACAAGTACAAAATTTACATTACGTTTACGCTATTAACGATAAACAAAGTTCGGTCCTATATTTTACTAAAAATATTATGATAGCAGATGCAACGAAAATCCCCTTTTGTTTTTCGTTTCATTTGGCCGTGTTGTCGACACTAATGCGCAATCCTAACAATATCATCATTGCCGTTCTGTCACTAACTACACATATCCGTCACACCGTTGGGGATGATTGCGAGATACGAACTTGCTAATAACCTCCGCTCCAATCAGGTTGCAATCCGTCAAACACGTTCTGTAAAGGATTAAAAGATTTGATAAGCTTTACAAGGAATTCTACGATTAGTTAGTGACTGAAATTACACCCCATTCAGGTAGGTATTTTAAGCCAAGTATGAATGAGAGATGAGTGTAAGATGATTGTGGCGCGATCTTGTAGTCTTGCTACTGATTAAAACTGGCATGTTCCTTAGACAAAATTCTTGAAAACAATCAATAGCATATATAAGGGACTTTAACATGGAGTCCAAACCACTGTTTCTGAATTACGAACTGGTCTAATTATGAGGATGGTATTTGCGGATTAACGTAGTATTCAATAGTGCGGATGTTAATCCACACCATAGAATAATCCACCGACCATCACTCCTAACTATCCACAATTCGTGACTTTTTAGTAACCAGATTACAAACCACGCCACTATCCCGGTCTGCATTACACAGTACACCAGAAGTTAAGAAAATCCTTAGTCTTTGTTTTATAAAATAATTAATAAACAGTAATTTTACTTAAATTATAAATAAAACTGTTTAAAATATATGTTTTCAGAGTTGTTCGTTTATTAAATTATAAGAAAATATTTTAAACTAAATATATTGGCCATAGATTTCCTTTAAATTGAGGTATATTTTTTAGTTTTAGATAAATTAATCTAACAATGATTAACAGAACACTGACACGTCTTAATGTGTCGCTTTACGTGTCTAGTGCTCGTATTTCTTGTGTGCGTAATTTAATGGACATACGTTTTATTGGAGTTTTCAGTAGGATGTAATATGCAGAATTCATCCAGAGTTTAATAATTAGCAAAAACAAATAGTGTTTTAAAAATAAGTAGCTTTTACAAAATTTGAAAATGTAATAGTAATTTATAGTTAAATGTAATAGTAAAGTACTAGTATATTGAAAACATTTGACAAGTTTTACGATGGATGAATGTAACAACTATTAATGAAATTCAATCTCAGATTATGAAATCAAGTTTCGTTTTTAGTGGGTGCAGAATTTCTTGTATTTGGTTGGAAACGTTCATCTCATGATGGCTTTTATTTGCTTTGCCAACATAGCGGTGGTGTGAAAACAATTCTAACTAGCAAACTCATCTGATAAAGTTTCAGAGCAAATAAACTCGTGTAATTGAAATAGTTCAGCAATTGCAGAAGACGTGTTTACTTAGTAATAATAACAGCTGTGTAGAAACACAAAACCAAAGAGAATAAGGTATTAACGCAGTTGACATGATCAGATTTAAATCAGAGACTATGATAATTTCTCGTATTTGTTTTGAGACTAAAACAATAATTAATTGTCAAAAATTCTTCACATATTATATATTCTGACTGAGACACAATTTTGCTGACATATGTAATTCTATACTTAATCTTCACAAATATTAGTCAGAAATCTAGGCAAATCGGTTTATCCGAGGGGGAATTGTGTAAACCAAAATAGGTGTTTTATGAGTTTATACATAAAATTTACTAAAATATTCAATATTTATTGGAATCATCTAAAAAAACAAGCTATTTAGTATTTAGAAATAAGAATTTAGCTTTATATCAAGAGGTTCCTGAGATACAAAAACTGGTTAACACAATAAGTTGTCTTTTGGATCCCCAATTATTTGAGTAAACGGTTGAAATTGATATCTCGCTTGTAATTTTAAATATTGTGATATAGATCTGTATAGAGCTTGATATAGTTAAGATCTTATAAGTTACGCTGAAATTCTTAATTTTATGCTTCCTGTGACAGCAAACCTATTCATTCGATACCTTTGTTATTATTATGGAGATTAAGAAAATTGATGCAATACTAGGTAACTATTGTATTTAGGGTACGTTTGCTTTCAACTAGGTAGCTATGTACTGTGATAAAACTTGTTACGCCAATTTATACAGTTAACGTCTACTACTGTGTGAGAAAATCTAAATTCTTTCGTTCGTCGTGGTAGCAAACCTTTTCATGCTCCTTTCTTATGGTATACTTATGGAAATTTAGTAAAACCTAGGATTAAACCAACCTAATGATTAGTTTGAATAATCACTATTAATTCCTTGATCAATGGAAATTCAATTAGTATGCAGTTATGTTGCCACAGAGGTATTTATGTTTCTATTACTTCCGCAACATTGTACCAGAGGTTATAAACACAGGGTACAATATATGTACTGCTTTATACTATTTTAATATGTTTTACCTAAATAATATTAAGGTAAAATATGTAAAAAAACTTCTTAAATTAATAAATAAATCTTCAAAATAATGTGTTGATCTATTGGAGTTTCAATATAAATTTATCACTGAAGCCAAATTATAGTAAAAACCATTAAACAAACTTCAATACCAAACCGTAAAGTATTATTTATCTTATATACCATAATAGCTTACCTGGCGATTTTTGTAGCCCCCTACAGTAAATATGTGTTAACTTCAAGATTGGCCATGTTCCGAAGTCAAATATAGCTTTACGGATTCGTTGTGAAAGATTTAGATATTCAGGGTCGTGGTATAGTTATGAGCCGTTCTCAAGCTATGAATGGTTTAACTGACACGAGTTTATTTTATTACTTAGATAGATAAAAATAGGTCAATCAATATACAATACTAGGGCACTAATTAACATATGACATTTAATTAGACACGAAATAAAAAATAGGTACATAAACCCCCAAAACTGTGAAGTATAAACGTGACAATTAAAACTGTTCATTTTGTACAGTATTTATTTACCTGATAGTTTTAAATTGAAGATTGATAAAAAAGGCATTAAAGGCAATTCACATTGATAATGGAAAGCAAATCAACAGATGTAGCTTTAACAATCAAATGTTTTGATTGTAGTAAATTTGTAAAAAAAATTTACTCCCCTTATGGTTAAGGTTGGTTATTGGGGCTTTGACCGTCTGTAGGGCAGAGCCCTTTGGGATTTTCGAAAAACCTTAAATAGAATCTGTATACCGAATTTGAAGCTCCAATGCCTTGTATTTTTGGACCAAAAACTGTGATCAGTCAGTGCATATTTAATTTTTCAATATATAGAGACTATAACTGTGATGGTATGAAATACGACTCAATATTATATCGTACAGCACGTCTTAATTAGCACAAGAAATAATGAGTTTTAGGAATTAAATTTAAAAACAATAATTTTAGTTTATATTGTATGTTTTTTATCTTTACTAGGAAGTAATAAGGGCTCTAATTTGTTAAAATTTGCTTAAGTATATTATGTTGTAATTGTTTCAAACATTAAGACATGCAAGAAATTTCCTCCCATAAATAAGCTTTCCTTTTGTCTTTTATACCAACATACGTATATGGATAACAGACGAATATATTTATAGAGCTAGTATGCATCTTGGAGGAATCAGTCTTAGAGGGATCTGGAGGGATTACTGACAGACAGACGGACGTAAGCTTCATCCCTGCCATCGTCTATCTTTAGTCTTGATAGACTCGTCGTTCATGTGTATTCATTCAAGATATATTAAAGAATAGAATGCTACTCGTCTGATTTGATGTTTACCTTTAAAAAACACAGTTTTTATAAAATTAAATTTTAATAACGTTGTGCTTTACCTACAGTATAAGTCTATATCTAAACACTCAGGTGCGTTAAAGAATGTTGTCACAATCAAAACCAGTTACAGCTAAGGGCAAAGTGGTCCATTTGTATCTCATGAGGGGAGGTTAATGAAGGAGTACTAAATAAAGTGAGCGGGGTCTAGGTCTAGAGGCCTAGGTGGAGATCTCAGGTTCCCTAAAGGTCCAGGACCTGTCAGGATGGGGGACCTAATTTTTGATTATGTATGGTCAACAAATTCTCACGTATCAAGTGGTCATATTATTTATCTCACTCTTGTTATGGCACGCGCATTAGAGGTATGGTTAAAATAGGAAACGTACAATCATTCCGAGGCCTAGCACAGTATTGGTTTACATAAGCCGTAGGAGATCTTTCTATAGATTTGGATAATATCCCAGTCTACAAATCCCCCAAATTAACAACAAAATCGGGGTTTTAAGTGTAGAGGTGTAGTTGGGTCTATAAATGATAGTTATCTTGCAGGAAACTAGTTAGTTGATTTTGAATATTGTTTCTATCAATTTACATTATTTTTCTAAACTAGATAGGTATATATAAATATCAAGTTAATAATATATTTATTTAACATATCAAATATATAAAAAGATAAATACATAATATTAAAATAAAGAATTCAGTAAACAAGCGGCACCCTACAGTGCGTACAATAAAACGAAAAATAAAAAATTAATCTTAATCCTATTACCTAAAAAATAAAAACAACTACTATTCTATTGGAAAACAATAGGCCTTAATTTACCACTCAGCAAAATAAGAAAACATGTCTTGACTCCAATAGCTTTAACTAGTTTAACAGTTAAATACTAATTCAGTAGGTATAATATATAAACCATCCAACATGAACTTTTAAACCAAAACAAAAAATAATGACTCAATACTGCCTAAGTCAAATAGCCAATTTTTTAAGAACTTTAGAAATTTCTTTTGATTATTTAAATATTTTATTCTATCCGGGACTTCATTAAAAATTTTTGGGCCAAGAAAAGAAATACTTTTTCGAAAAATGATGTTTTTTACTTTAGGTCTGCTAAGAATGCCTCTGTATTTACTCCGTGTTTGGTATATTTGATCATTTATTATGTTGCCACTTCTATTATAAAAACTCTTTAATACCTTATACGCAAACAAATATTTCAATGGCAAAATTCCCATTTCCTTATAGATTGGCATAGCTGAGTCCCTTTTATTTTTAAAATTTAGAATTCTTACAAAATGATTCTGTGTAACTCTGAGTGGTTCAATTTTCACATTGTCTGCTCCTCCCCAATTTTCAATACCGTATATTGACCTGGAATTTATAAGTGAAAAATATAGCATCTTTAATAATTCAGGACTTAATAAATTTCTCAAAAAATAAAATTTCCGTATATTTCTTCGAATCTCTGTATGTAATTTTTCAATGTGGGGTTTCCATGTCATTTTGTCATCAATTATAATCCCTAGATACCTAATCTGCTTTACTTGCTCTATAGTCTCACAGTTACAGGCTAAGTTATTTCTGTTATGCAGTTTGCAACAGGTATTGTGTAATTGGAGGTTAGATTCAAAATTATATCCTCTCAGATCAAAGTTCATAAATTTTGTCTTAGTTGCATTTACAATCATTTTATTATTTGTACACCATTCCTGTAATCTGTTCATATCACTGGTCATATTATCCCATACATTCGCCCAACAGTTTTCTCTATAAAAAATTGCTACATCATCAGCGAAGGCAATAATTTCTCCGTTAAAGGGTTCTTGTAATAAATCATTAATAAAAACTAAGAATAATACTGCCGAGCTCACAGATCCCTGAGGGATTCCTATGTTTACTGTTTTAATTTCACTATATTCTCCATTGATCCTTACTCTTTGTTTTCTGTTAATTAAATATGATTTAAACCATTCCTTTACATTTCCTCTAATTCCTAGTAAGCTCATTTTTGTCAATAATATTTCATGGTTAACTAAATCAAATGCCTTACAAAAGTCAATAAACACTGCTGCGGTTTTCTTATCATCATTAATTCCATTGTATATATTTTCCGTCAAATTTAGTATTGCTGTTTCTGTGTTTGAACCTTTAATAAAACCAAACTGTTTTGGGCTAAAGAAGTTTTGCCTATTTAGATAATCTAATAACCTACTCTTCATACATTTCTCAACTACCTTAGATAGGACAGATAGTAAGGCTACTGGTCTATAGTTTTGGACAGTTGTTTTGTCACCCTTTTTAAAGATCGGTACTACTACAGCTTCCTTCAGCTTTTCAGGGAATGAACCTAACACAAAACTCAGATTTACAAATTCCGCTAAATAATTTGATACAAATGGACTAATTCTTTTTAACATGTCAGTTGAGAGTTCATCAATTCCCTTGGATTTCTTATTTTTTAAGCCTGCAATAATAGCTTCGATCTCATGTTGAGTAACAGGCGCGAGGAACATAGACCTTGGGTTGTATGTGTAGTTGCCTGTGTCCAGGGGAATATCAGTTGGCAATCCAGCTATCAGCTGACTCGGGGCCGAGACAAAATAAATATTAAACATATCAGCAATCTGTTTTGGCTCTGTTATCTTTCTGCCTAGCTCATCCACCAGTTCACTAATCTGTTCACTATGCCTCTTATCCGTAAGGCTATTAATAAGTCTCCATTGTTTGGCCACATTACCTTCCATTGAAGCGAACAGCCCTTTATAAAAATTATTTTTAGTTAAACTTATAATATTGTTTAATTCCATTTTATAATTATTAAAGTAGTTTAATAAGTTCATATCATATGGTCTGTGTCTTAGTTTAATAGCTAATTTATTTCTTTTTTTGATTTTATTTAAAACAAACTCATTAATCCAAGGACTTTTTAATTTCGCCATTTTGATTTTTGCATTAATTACTTTTTCAGCACTGCTCTTTGTTATGCAACTATAAATAAACTCATAAAATGTATCTAAACTAACATTTACATCGTAACAACTAATAACCCTGCCAAAGTCAACCTGAGAAACACAATTGGTAAACTCCTTCATATCAATTATTTTATAAGTATTTGGTGCTATATTTACTTCTTTTAAGCAAGGTTTATTGCTTTTTAAGCAAATATTTAACCCAATTAGCAAATGGTCAGTTATATTTCCAAATAATCATCCAATTTCTGAAACAAAGTTAAATTAATTGTTAACATTTTATGGGGAAGACGCCCCTTCCACCGTTAATTCCAAACATTTTGGCGTGGGTTTTTTTTGTAATGTGATCTTACGCTGCATACCAATATTCATGGAAAACGGTTGGGAAAATATTGATTTTTTAATATTATCTATAAGAATAACATTGCGCACCCTCAGACAATATTCTGCGTAAATCATGGACAGCAAATTTAATTTACATTTTCTCTGGAACTGTTAGTCGAGTAGTAGGAAACTGCCGTAGAGCCAACAGAATCGGCACGTTTTTCCCATAAGAATAGACATCTTTGGCCATTTGTTAGTTGCACAGTTCGATAATTACCAGTGGGTTAGTAATTATGCACTCCGCCATCTATTATACTGAAACATATTTTACAATTTATCATTATGTATTAAAAAAATTCTTCTATTGTAAAAATCCAAAACTATATTATAAGTCAGTAAAATATAACCGTCCTGTACATCGCATGGGCCAGTTGTCTGGGCCAGAGTCGATTCCTTCTAGCACGCAAACTTGGTTGGTATATTTTGGAATGATAATTTTATTCATTTAAGAACTTGAAGATTTTAATATTACCTGGTATCAGATATGTTTCATTCATATAGACGAATTGTATTTATGTTAGACTTGAAAATATACTTGTACTTGTTGAAATGAAATGCTTTAATATATAAGCTCAAGATATTAAATACAAATATACTATTTGTATATTTTTAATTAACTTGAAATTAAATGCAAAAGAATGTTAAAGAGCTAGTTAAAGTAATGTAGCGTCGTTCTAAAATACATATAGTTTTACAGACACAGTTCTTACAATAATATTTTTCAGAACAATCACCCAATTTAAATACAACCAAACCAAGGATTATTTAGGAAATCCCTTTTAAATTTTAAAAGTTCAAACTATAATCTCTTTTAGTTCAAACTATTATTTCGACTGGAGATTTATCTGGAGGGGAAACCCTCACATCAAGATTAATTTGTTAAGTCCATCATGAAAATTCCGAGTCTCAATATCCTTCATTCGTAATCTATCGTAATTGTTGCTTTAACCGCAAAATGTAAGATTAAGATGTTACTAAACTATTTAGATTAAAGTATTTGGTTTCCGTATATAGTTTTCAAAATAAATATTTACCTTAGACTTAAATAAATAGGTCGGTAGATGACTGTATATTCATAATACTGTATTAAAGTCAGTTTTATACTACTGTACATGCTCTAGACCTAAAATTTAGGTCTAAATTAATCTAGACCTAGTACAAACCATATAATATACTCAAACCTACTCTTCACATACTGCCATAAAATATGTATGATTATGAACGAATAAATATTGTTTAACTAATCGTGTCAAGTAAATAATTACATGAGTACAGTTGGGTGAATTATAACACGCTTTGTTTCTTTTTTATGTCTTAAAGATTCTTACTTACTTTCAGCCGGACGTCGCAAACCAATAAATTTAATTTTAAACTCCAAAAATAAATTTAAAAAATGTAGAAATAATATATTCTTGAAATGTACAACTCGTTTTTTTCGAGACATATATGTCTGAAGGTACCAACTGAGGAACCTTTGTCTCAGATTGCCGCCGAACGCTTCCGGTTTCAGATCACTTCCTTCCCCTCGCGTCCACACTCCACACTCAACCTCTGGCAGACGTTACTCAAACAACAAAATAATATATTTTTGAATTGTTATCACCCGAGTCAAATGTTAGGATAATTCAAAACGTTTTTCTATTAATGCGATAGTTTAAGAAAAAAGTATTACAAAATTTTAGAATTTGAGTTTTTAGTGGATGTATCCTTTAACCCAAAAATCGGGGTTAGAATTGATGAATTTGTGTTTATATGGATGTGTACCGAGCTACACCTTATACCATCGATTTTCGTATTCTTTTATGGCGTGTAGGTATTTCTGTATAATTATTCACCATAAAATGTAGGAATTGTGTTTTTTTTAAGTATTATTTAAACACTGTAAAATAAAACACCCTTTTTAATTTGATTTCTCCATACTACAAAAACAAAACATCAACATAAACAAACAACATCAGCTGATCAGCTGATAATTTTACAATAATATAATTTGACCAGTTAATTGCAGTGAACTGGCAGAGGGTTATTCCTACATTTTTATTTTTCATATTTTGTTTTGTGAGGGTACTTCTGCCTAAAAATTCCAAAATTTAGAAAAAATATGTAATTTTTTACAAATTTTCTTGTAAATTAATAACATTTTATATATAGTTTGTCTATCACCACTGAACACAGCTTAAAACCTAAACATTACTAAATATGGTCTACAACAAAAGGTTTTGAAGAAAAGTAAAAATTATATGCCGTGGTAAACACAGTAAGTTGTCGAAGGATGTCCAATATAATTCTAATATGCAATTAAAAATTAATAATTAATTGCTTCCTTATTTTCACAGCACTCTTTGTGAAACATTGCATGTAACTTAAGGCTATATTACCTGATAAAGCACACACAAAAAGGTTTGTTATAAGGACAGTGTTCTGCATCTTTCAAAATCGTACTTACTATAATAGGTGAAAGGGATATTTAATAAATATTGTACAATTTGCAATTACCTTTTTAAATGTTTTTCAATTATTATTTATAATAATCAATATAAATTATCCCATATAATTTTATCAATTTAAATTGTATTTGTCCTAAAAATCTTTAGTTACTTATTAGTTCTAGACCATTTTAATTACAATTTTGCTATTCTACAACGATTTTACAAACGATTCAAACATAAAATAATATAATCTCTCTGGGAATATAAAAATACCACAATAAACAGTGTTGTTTTTATTTTTCGTTCCTTTTGTTTGTAATTTGGGTTTATGATACAAACTAATAAAACTTATATTTTCCAATACACAATGTTTAAAAGAGCTATTTATAGAATTCAACACTATAAGTAGTAAGTATACAATAAAATGATTTCTGAAGCAGAGTAGTACAAAGTAGAAAGCACGTGTCAATTCTCTGATACTGTGTATTTGAAAGAGAACCGCACTTAGTTGGATAGCTATAAAGTGGGAATTCAACCCACTATATTTTATTTTAATTCTAAAGCGAAACACTTATGTCACAGTTTTAAGTATTTAATATTTTTAACAATTTATTTTGGAAAACAGATCATAACAGTACAAAGACTTAAGTAAGTATTAAGTATTTAAAACCAAAATATTACTGTATAATTATTTTTCTTTTTTTACATTTTATCTCATGTGTAAGAAAAAATATTTAAATTAAAAAGTAACATCATTTCTATTGTTTGTCTGAACCTTTCCTGTCAATTTAATTGAGTACGTGAACAACTATATTAGTTAACTTTCACATTTATAGTTAAATAATAAATGTGAGTAAAAGTTAAATTTGCGAAAAAGTAAGAATCTAAAAAAGAAATAATTAAATATTGGTGTATATAACTAATATAATAAAACAATGGATATTATTATACAAAAATACAGGATTAACAATCTAATTTGAATAAAAGGGAGCAATGCATCAGTCGAATGCAGTCACAGCTGATGTGAATGCAGTAGTGCGACACGCCGCGCTGTATCAGCTGATCGATGAGGTAACAGAGTGTTCAGCTGATTAAATTAACCAATATCTTAGATTATAAACATCACTTAGACATTCGACAAACTTAGATGGATCGATAAATCGTTTTAAAATAGAATGTTTTGTTTTCACGCTGTCCCTGTGTTGTCAGTAGTTGTATTTGGACGAAAACTAAATTAGGATACTTAAGCCACGAAACAGAGAATAAAACGTATAAAAAGAAATATTTTAAAATTCTCTGTTTACAGAAAAAATTGTTATAAAAATTAAATAATATTGATTATGACGTCAATGATGTACAACTCTGTTATGTGGAATATTAAATTTTAGTTTATTGTTGTACCTGCATTTTAAGGCAGGAATCTTATATAAAGTAATGTGAATGACCAGTTTTGTTGCTATACTTGATAATCGTCTAAAATGATAAACATCAGACATTTAAAAGTGGCTAATGTTTAACCCTTATCTGGTAACTAGAATTTCTATTCTAATAATTTCTATTCTATTCTAATCTTTTCTCTATTTGGACGTGGGTTCATATCACAGTACATATAAATCATGCTGTACAGTTCTAATGTACAACATTTATATATTTTCTTTTTCGAAAAATTAACAAAAGAACAATAAGATACTTTTTTATAAAAAAATAAAGGAAACGGAAAAAATAACTTAAGCTTTTCAATTGGCAATAATTTAGACGATTGTTTACACTTCTACACTCTTTTTCTAATAATATATTTGACAAAAGAAACCAATTATTGTAACACACATTATAGAATACATATACCATATACCTTTATACGAACATAGACACATATATATTATAACTTTAATGCAAAAGACACACACAACGCACATTCAACAGTAAGCGTATATTCCTGGCCATAGACTCTTCCAGTCTCTCATTAAAACTATCAAAGGCTTCCCAACATTACGTGGCTGACTGAAGCAATAATATGAGTTATCGTCACTTTCAGTTCTTTTAGTGCACGGGGGTTTATTCATGTAGGTAGGCCTACATATTTCATTAACAAAAGTCCCCATAGGAAAAAATCGCAAAAACTGAGGCCAGGGAACGTGCGAGCCAAAAAGTATCACCTAACCGATCACAAAATGTTCTGTTTAAAAAGTGCATTACATTATTTGGAGAGTGAGCAGTTGCTCCACCTTCTAAAACCACCCCTCCTTATGAGTGACGTATTTTCGCTGCGGATCAGGAAGGGAGAATGTGTCCAACATTCAAAAAGGTACATAACGGACTGGATAACTATGACCGTTCGATTAACTAACTCAATGACCAATGATGAAATCTTCTATCAGCCCACTGCGGGTAATTGCTTTGGCACAGTAGAGCGGCCGGTCATGCACTCCTGAAATTTCAGTGACCATCGATCATCTATGCCTCCAAATGAAAACCATCGGGGATTTCTGCCAATTGGACAGGCTACCTTTATGCGATATCTGTTGTTTTAATCTAGGTAAATATGTACAGTACTGTATAAAGTTTTTTAACATGGATATGACTTAGCTCTAGGGGGGTGTTGGCAATTTTAAAGATCAAAATTTGAAACATAAGAACAGCTGTTTAGATGAACTGAAAACATTCTCTTTAGCTTTGTACATCTCCATGATCCAACCTATTTCCCACTGAAAAGTAAATACAAACATGTTTCATTAATTGGCGTCTTGTTTCAATTATGTTTTGTAACAAAAAGTAAAATTCAATTTAAAAAAAGAAAGAGTAAATTTAAATTTCTTAAAACTTAACAATAATTAATGTTAAATGATTTGTAAAATAAATCACACATTTTATGTAAATGTTGTTTGTATGAACCTGCCAGGATGATATTAGTAATCACATCTGTAAATTTTGATGAACTAAAACGCATCTAAAAAACCCATCAAGGAAAGTTTTTCTCTTCCTCTCTCTAAACTAGATTAGTCGCACTAAGTGCACTACACGAGACAGTTTGGTCTTAAAATGTAAAACCAATCATATTTTACTTGCAAATTCGGGCCCTCACACGCTTGGCTTAAATATTCCAATGTATAATGCAAGAAAATTGGAAACGTGTGAAGGTTTCCTAAAACACTCGACTCAATCTACATTTTTTTCTTTGTTTTCTTATTACTTATTATTTTGTTGCACAGCATGTATTGTAATGGCCATAAAACAAAACGGCTTCCCTTGTTAAGATTAATTTATTAAAGGGAAAAGCTCAAACTTTTACACATGCATATTTATGTAATTAAAACCACAAGATGAATTTAAATTGAAGTAAATAGACTAACATAAATTATATACCTTTACATACGCAAACGCATACCGAATGAGGACTAATATTTCAAGATTTACGTTGTTTCATACATTTGTATGCATTTATGTCAATTGTCATTAATCTAAAAAAGTCCTGGCTGGAACTGCTCAACAGTAATGATGATATATCATCATATTTGATGATTATATCATCAAATATCCATGGAAAAATTATAAAGATTATTGGCTATTAATAACAGATTGAAGTCCTCAAATTCCGTTAACATTCTTTACACCAACATCCTGTCAGTATGAATTCATCCTTTTATTCTCATTTTTTCTTTACAAAAATATAGTTTTAAGATTTTTCATAAAGCTTTGAAATTATATTTCTTACATTGTTACATTTTTTATTGTTCAACGCTTTAATTCCATTTTTATAAAAAAAACTAAAAATTTTAAAAAATCAACAATCAATTAATTCTGATATTAAATGACTTTTATACAAGCAGATTGTGTTCTTCTGGTGTATAACAAAGTTAATAAATTGCTGAATCAATATAAATCTTCAATCTGAGAATAAATAGTTGAGCTGTTTAAAATTGAAAAAATAAATAAATCTCTTTAAATAATAATGAAATAAATAAATAAAATATCAAAACATGTCATCAAACCATTACTTTCTGAGCAATGAACATTATACTGATTAAAAGTATTTTATTATTATGATACTGGCATTGGAAATAGATAAATGTTTTTGAAACTGTAGAAATATGTGTTTACTGCTTAGAAGAGCCACGTTATGAATAATATAAATAAGGAGTAATATAAATGAGTAAGTTACACAGGTGCTGTTTCTGATGGATCGAAGGAAGGTAGATGAACCTGCCAGTCTAATGTCCCCCTAACTCCAACCTGTGGTTTAACCCTTCAGTATTTGATTGCTATTAGCGATTTGCGGAGATTTTCGTCGTAACTTCGTGAACCAGCTTAATCGTATCACTCTAATACTTGATCTCTAGCTTTAACATTTATTTCGATCTCTTTTATCCTGAATTCTAATCTTTTCAGAGAAATCTCCCCACCTTTCAAAAGCATTTAATTGTATTAGGAAATGTATTTTTTGCACTGTTGTAAAAATGTTTCTAAATACATTTGAAACTCTACATAACTAGAGCCATCTTATTAAAAAAATACTTTTACTATATTATATTTTTTTGCAACGTACAAATAAAGTTGCCCTTCCTAGTCTTGCAAAAAAATCACATATATTGGCCCTTGGTAAACTGTATATATATATATATATATATACCTAAATGCGATGAATCTTACTTCTCATAAATACCAAAAATAACAATCTCAAAACACAAATTACCACTTTCTTTTACTTTAACATCTGTATATCTTTAAAGTACTTAGATTATTTTTTATTAGGAATGGAAATAGAAAAAAATATGCTAAATATTTTTTACAGTACAAGAAGTTTTTCAAATAATTTTTTTAAACTATCCAAAGTCAACAATACTATTTTACGCCATTCTTTTCAGTATTTGGGCCCAAAATATTTTAATAAACTTCCGCTTCATATCAAGAATTTAAAAAAGATCAAACATTTTTGTAATGAAACAATTATTTTGCTTTACACCCTGCAAGATGTCTGTTATTTTAATTAATTTTTGGTGAAGGTCGGTTTGGTATATTGTAATAGTTTTAGCATTATAACTTCAATACTATTTTTACCAATTTATTTTCAATGTTTTATCGCCATTATTAACTTCACAGAAGATGCTAGACTCTTGAAAATATGTTTATAATGTAAGTATTAATGATTAAACTTTTCACCCTACTTGTGAAAGTGGCCAATTAATTTCTCAACAAAAACAATGATATTGTAATGTATGTATTCTTGGTATATAAATTCATTTATTTAGTTGTAATTTTAAATTTTCTCTTTATATTCTTGGTTTTATACTTAATAATGACGATTATTCTAAAGTAAATTTATAATATAAGAAATCTCTTGATCGGTTTCAATGAGGCACATAAGGAAAATGTGGGCTTCGATTTAATTAGGATGTAGCTTACAGATTCTGAACAAAAAAGTCAAACGTGATATAAAATAGTTTTCTTCAGATTCGTAATAGATCGCCTGAAACTCAAATTTACAAATATTTCTATTTGTTATTTTAATGATACATCGATGCAATACGATCGATGTTTAGTTGATCTAATGGTCTGAGCTCAATGAGAATCACCATATGACGGATATTTCGACATGAAAATGTGGTTTACAGGGAGAGCGTGGCCTGCCCTTCTACTACCCATTCAGCTAACATATGTTCCATCAGGGACCATGGCTATCTGAAACAGATTCAGTAATCACTTGGCATTTATTCAGTAGTCAGTTATTTTCAGGAAACCTCAGCTTATTTACCCTGTATAAATAAAATCAGAGTTTTGTCTGTACATTGCTTAAAAATACAGTATTGGTAATTTTTACGTTTTATATTCCAGAAACGCCGACATGGGTCATGAAAACGGGAGCAATGCTATGATGAAACTTATTGTCATTATTCTATACCTTTTTGAAATATATTTTTTACGTAACACACTTTCATAATCATAGTTTTGAGCGATACTGGCATCGGTATTATTTTTTTCTAAACTTTACCAAACTTGTAATCTATTAAATTTATTCAACAGAATAAAACTACTAGCTGTCAAATTAAAACCATTGCTAGGTGGTTTATACTGATTGTTGTATATAAACATACTATAAAATATTTTTAAATGTTCTTAAAACCAAGCCATACATTCCTAACGGCTCGTTACTATTACTGTATATGTGATAGCTTTTTGGTGAAAAAAACAATGACAATACTTTCTTCCTATTTTTAAATAAAACTATTAATTTGTGAGAAATAATTTGTGACGTATTGAGTAAAGTGGTGACAAAAATAATGATTGGGAAATTGAACGTTTGTCTATGGAAGAATAGCTTTATAAATATCATTATTTTTCGTTAGAATTTCGGTTAAAAACACACACAGCTTTAAAAAATATTGAAATAACAACAGAGATTTTCCTTGTGGTTATTTTCTGTTAATGCCCCTTGGCACAAAAGGGGGTGGGTGAAATTGAGTAAGCAATGGACAGTTCCAGTCAATCCCTTAAGCTACAAACAGACATGGGAACAATTTGGGGCAACGCACTAACCTATTTTGTGCTGATTCCAATTTCGTGGATACTATTTATTCATGCCAACTTTGATTCCCTCTCAAGAGTGAACTTATTTATATTTTATAAATTTAAATACATATTACCTCTGTAAACGGGTTTGAAATTATTATTATATTTACTAAAGTTCGGGTAAACTTATATATACAATACGTTTATATTCAAAGGAAAAATCATACAATACTTTTGTCTAATACTGTTGCTATTATGGAATATTTGTTTTGAGGGAAAATTAGGTATATTCAACAAAAATGTCAAACCAGTATGGGTCTCCTTAATGGTGAATAGGTTTTAATAATTAACCAAATCTTTTTACAGACTTGTTCTATTCATTACGTCCATCATGAAACGGTTTATAGTTTGCTTGCCAAACTTCTGTAAAGCGTCGAATCAAGCTATTCTCTTTGGCGATGTACATTGTACATCCTATAGCGTATCAAAGTCAAAGCTGCTATGTTCAATATTCACTTTAATGTTGACTGCCCTGTCATTCGCTAGAGCAGGATATCTAACTCGGAATTTTAACGACAAATCATGAACCAAGTAATTTTGCATTTTACATCTTACGCAGTGAAAGTAACTCACTGTGCTGATCCTTTTACACCTTAGGAGGAAAGACCAATGTCAAATCGTAATGTATTGGGGTTAAAATAACCCTTCACTGTGCTTCTAGACGCCCCTGGACTGACATGGATAAAACGAGCTTTTAAAGTTTGTAAGTGGTTTGTGATTTAGTGTGATTCCTTCTTGTGTATATATCTCCATATTCTGGGATCTGAACGTGATTCCGACCCTATGTAAGGAGCAGTGTCTCGTTGCTTGTCTATCAATGGGGATCCTTACATCCGAGACTGTGACAGTAGTGCGTGGGGAATTCCTCACCAAGTAAATCAAGAGTGTAGTACAGATTGAACACTCCTTAGACATTTGTAGCCCTAGTATGCTCCTGGAGGGTTCACATTCGTGTGGTGAGTATCGTACGGTACCCACGAATCAAACACTAAAAGTTATTGGACTCATAGAGTATCAAAGATTGAACACTACTTTAACAACCGGTCAATCAAGTCACACTGGAGATTGATACAAACTACAACTGTCTAAATTTTAATTTGCACATGTGACTTCACCAGCAAACAGCTGTTTCGGGCTAATACTTCCTCGCGTTTCTAAACACGAAAACTATGACTTTCTATTTCACTCACCTTACAGTATCAAATACGGAACGGGAAAGAACGAAGTGTGCGTTGAGGCAAGCGATTATAGAACTGATATTTTACTGTGAGTCGTTTATGATCAATGTAACTTCACAAGACAAAGTTCGTCGACCAGAGTCTACGTTAGTGTTTGAAATGTTCGGCAGGTCAGTGGGTACCTCCTCAGTGGGTTATGGGGAACTACTTTTGAAGTTATGACTGCAAGTAAAATACTTGTGTAATCATATTCATAATTATTTATACGATATTGGGTGAATATTGAAATAATTTTCAGTACGTAATATTTTACCTCTTATTAAGGACGTAAACAGATATAGTGATCCCCCTCACCTCATGATCCCTTTGATGGGTCGCATGTTACAGAGCTGTACTGCCCGTGGACGTGGGACCAAGTGCTATGCTGGCCTCCTACCAAGGCAGGGACAACGGCCACCCAACGTTGTCCAAGAGACAAAGGCATCGACCCCACCAGTAAGTTTGGCTATATATTTATCACCTTATATAGACAGTAGACATTTTTAATTTAAAAAATACTAGAAGTCATAGAAACGTAAAAATAGTAAAAAAAACTGTAAAACAGTGTTTGCCAGAAACAATGGAGATGTAGCTTGGAAACACTTGTTTCCAGCAGAACGTTTTCCGGTAGGGTTCAATCATTTGGTTTCCAAACAATGATTGCTAACCCAATATCACATCATATCAGGTTTAAAATCAAATGTTTGTCATACATTGATTTCTTATATAAAAATTTGCTAGTTCATCTGTAGAAAAATTGAAATCTTACACATAAATTGATGTATGACGTATCTACGTAATATTTAACATTATTATAAATGAATAAATATAATTTAACAGACTTGTTGCATGATAAAATGCATTAAGTGATTCAATGTATAAATTAGCTTTGTCACATTAAATCAAATTTGTTATACAGTTTTACTTTTTGTAGTGACTTTCCTGATTATATAATTATTTAGATATGACATTACAATCTTCTTAGATAACAGAACAATTTGGTTAATGGCAATATAGTAATTGACAAGGGAGGTCACTAATCGAGTTACAGTACTGATTTATGTGTATAGATTATTGGCTAAATTAGGTCTAACTTCCTTCCCAATATTTTTGCTCATATTCAAATCGATAAGCAAATATACTGAATTAGTGTTACAGTGTACAAATACAAATTAAAATCTATCAATCTGTATCTTTATTCTACAAGTTTACCAACGAAAACATTACCAATTTGTCAATAGTAGGCTAAATATAAAATTAAACCATTGTAGTTGTAGTAGGCTACTTCAAGTTGTGATAGTAAAATATACACTAATAATACTAAAAAAATAATCTCATTCTTAACAATTTTGTCTTTTTAGTTAATTTTTTCTAGTAAATTTTAATCGTGGTTATTGTGATATTTATCAACAATCGTTTGAAGTATGCAATGGACTTTAAGTATTTTTATCAACAAATACTCGAATCACATTGTATTCCCTAACGAGGTAAATTAGATCAAAAGTCAGTTTTTCAAAAATAAACCTCACAATATTTTATTTCCCGAATATTTTAATATTTTAACATGGTTATTCGTGTATACAGGTATATTAGCCTATGTCCGTTAAAATCTTGTTATTTATTTCCTACAAAATGTATCTCCAAAAATATTAACTTCAACTTAAATCTCATTACAAACAGCGAAACTAAAAATGTGTCTTATTTTGAATAACCAAACTATACTGATCCAATTTCAATGTTTGCGTCGAAGTTACTCTTGGTTTTTCTGTTCTGGTAAACTCAATATGACTGTGAAAGTCGGATCAACAAAGTTATTGTCGTCTCATATGCAGGCGACTAGTCCACACCCTTTTCACAACCAACACACGTAGTGTCTGATTCAATTATTGGCCGAATGAATAAAATGTGTTCCAAAATATATTGTAATACATCAGCTCACTTTTGAATGGATTCAGTCAATAGAATATCTTAATATATAAAACAAAGTCCTGTTAGCTACACCATTTATAAACAGAGAAAGGCTGTTAATTTTTTCTAGTAAATTTTAATCGTGGTTATTGTGATATTTATCAACAATCGTTTGAAGTATGCAATGGACTTTAAGTATTTTTGTCAACAAATACTCGAATCACATTGTATTCCCTAACGAGGTAAATTAGATCAAAAGTCAGTTTTTCAAAAATAAACCTCACAATATTTTATTTCCCGATTTTTTTAAATATTTTAACATGGTTATTCGTGTATACAGGTATATTAGCCTATGTCCGTTAAAATCTTGTTATTTATTTCCTACAAAATGTATCTCCAAAAATATTAACTTCAACTTAAATCTCATTACAAACAGCGAAACTAAAAATGTGTCTTATTTTGAATAACCAAACTATACTGATCCAATTTCAATGTTTGCGTCGAAGTTACTCTTGGTTTTTCTGTTCTGGTAAACTCAATATGACAGTGAAAGTCGGATCAACAAAGTTATTGTCGTCTCATATGCAGGCGACTAGTCCACACCCTTTTCACAACCAACACACGTAGTGTCTGATTCAATTATTGGCCGAATGAATAAAATGTGTTCCAAAATATATTGTAATACATCAGCTCACTTTTGAATGGATTCAGTCAATAGAATATCTTAATATATAAAACAAAGTCCTGTTAGCTACACCATTTATAAACCGAGAAAGGCTGGACCAATTGTAATGATTTTTTTTATAATATTGACGTAGGCTCTTACATTTATGATGTATTTATCGATATTATTCAACTATAAATTGGAATGCAGCAAATAAACAGGTTCATACCTCAGTGACCAACATTCTATCAGAGTTTAAACTAACATTGGCTAGTTGAATTGCTGTTATTAGCAAATGGAAAAGGCCTAATGGAACGATATATTTCAAACGTTTAATGTAAATATTTAATACAACAGAATAATCCAGCAAAACAATGTAACATGACTGATTATGCCCTACGAAATTTAAATCGGAAAATGAATTATTCGTTTTTACAATAACATCCACTTACTTAGTTAAAAAATAATTACCTTGTCTTGATTTATTTAATAAAGGACATAACTTTAACAAATTAAACATTTATATAAAATACTTTGAGAAATAGATCTGTGAAAGAGTTAATCAGACCTAAAAAAGCACCGTCTCAAGCGATTCAAGGGAATTCAACTAATTATAGGCAATTTAATGTGGAGAACGCTTCCATACAATTTTCCAACTACATTAAGTAGGAAAGATAGGTTTATTTTCAAACCATTAAAAAATCTGCATTAATATGAATTTATTATTAATATTTTATATGTGGATATAATTTATAACTAATTTTACAAGTGAGAACTAAAATGCATAAAAACGATTCATTAAAATGTTTGTATCTACTTACTTTCGGGAAATAGGTTAGATCATGGATATGACTAAAGGGAATGTTTTCAGTTCATCTAAACAGTTTTTCTTACATTTCGAATTTCGGTCTTACAAATTGTTACCTTTTTACCTGGTATATAACATTTTGAAATGGTGACGTACCTAGATAGATATTTGAAGCCAGGCATGTATGAGAAATGAGTGTAAGAAGTGTCATATTGTAGTCTTGTTACTGACTAAGGCTGCGATTTCCATTTTCGGCTGACAGCCGGTGGCATCTAAGGAACCTACAGTGGGTCCGAACCACTTTTACCTCTTATTTACGAACCGCTCAAATGGATGGTCTTTGTGGGTGAACTTAGTATTTAATAGTGCGGACGTTAATCCGATTTGGATTAATGCATTGGATATTGTACACATAAATAATGAGTTTCTTCGGAAAGATTTTTGCGGTAAGCTATTAAGTGTGTAGTAGGTAGTAAGTATTAAGCTTGATAGTAAATACTATGGTAATTAAAACACTTCACAATATTTTTGAAATAAATTTTAAGTAAAATTAACGAAATTACAAAAAAATAAAATAAAACCGAAACAGTTATTATGTACTAGTTGCTTATTATATCTCAACAGTTGTAACTGCAACATGTATACCTATTATTTCTTCTTTTATCGTCATAATCTTATTTTTAGTATTCTACTTTGTTCAAACTTATGTTGTATCGTCAAATATAGTTCTTAACTATACGAGACTCAAAATTAAACCGATTACCAATTGTATCTTTTTCCTATAAATTTACCAATAGAGGAAATACAACGTCAATGGTTGAATTATTTATAAGATCAAAATTAGAATACTCTGTGTACATTTCTTGGAATTATAATAAATGATCTAAGGGCACTTACCGTTCTGTATGAGTCATACAGTGTGTGCAGATTCATACTTGTGTAATAATTTAATTAGAACCAAATTTTACTAACTAAACACATTTTCTAATTTAAATATTATTAAATTATCTATACTAAATAATTAAGTTAGGAATTAATTTCTCTCTATATTTATTTCTTCTTAAATTGCGTCATACTTCTTGCAAGGACTTTCTGTTACTGTACCACTATAATCATCTAAATATTTAAAAGTCGTGCTAGTTACAGCATTTTTAACTCTAAAACGGCTGAACCGATTGTAATAATCTTTGATTTTTTGGATTCGTCCTAGCTCGGAGTAACATATAGACATTTAGTTGTGTATTCACCCTTAGGGCTACACCCCATTGTCCTGCAAGGTTTATATATATGTTAAGCTTGTGAAGAAAAGACGAAATGCATTTTGATCATATGCATACATGAATTTAAATATTTTATTAACAGCTGATTTTGTGTTGCTTTATTTTCACCAGTCGAAAGCGAACGTCGTTTAGTATGATTTTTCTCTATTTATTTAAAATGCTGACATTTTAGGTGGTACGAAGTTCACCGGTTTAGCTGGTATAGCATAATGTTGAATCTTTTATGTTTAACTAGCTGACCCGGCGAACTTCGTAACGCCTCACAGTAAATACATGTTAACTTTAAGATTGGCCATGTTCTGAAATCGAATAGCAATACGGCTTCATTGTGCAAGGATATATATTCTGGGTCGCGGCATAGTGAATAACAATACTGAAACGATAAAACATATTAATAACATTCCCATAAAACAAATAAATCTGAGTGGATTAATTCACAATTTTCAAATCCAATCAAAACCCAAACGAAACCTAACTGTAATACGGCTTTTATAGGAAAGATATACAACAGCTGATTATTATAATAAACGTAATAATATAAACATTGTAATTATCATATAAACACGTGACTTTAATCAGACAGGAAATAAAAATATAAATACATAATCCCCAAAACCGTAAACTATTAACGTGGTGAATAAAGCTGTTCATTTTTTACAGTACACATTTACTTCATAGTTTAACATTAATGAAAGATTCAGATGGCATTGGATAGTAAAGCATATTGCTAATGGAAAGTAAACCAATCAGCTGTAGCTAAGAAATCAAATGTTTTCATTGTAGATTTTTTGTAAACAAACTTACTCTCCATAAGGTTAACATTAGAAATTCAAAACGCCATAAAATGGAAACTTATGGGGTTTTCGAAAATATTTTTTTCACTAAAACCTTCCCGGACACATATAGAGCAAGTTCCTAAAATTTCATGGCGATCGGATGAGTAGTTTGGCAACGCATAAAGGACATACAGACATACATACATTCAATTTTATATATAGAGATGGGGTGCGGTACGCCCTATGCTGCCCATGTTAAATTTAACAAATTTGATGTACCTTTTGCCTGGAAATCTACTTAAAAATTGCAATCATATTTTAGGACTTGTTTTTGGACCCTTTTTTGAACACTTTAACGAGAGCTTTTGAAAAATATTTTTAATCATTAAAATAATTGTTTTTTGATTATTTAAAATGTGTTAGTAAAAGGGCAATAAACTATTTTTTCTTTACTTATAATTATGTAATTGGAAAAAGCCCACGTTAAATTTTGTATAAACATGTGATAAACAATTAGTAAACATTTGGTGGGCCTATGTCAAGAAGTTCCTGAGAAAAGGTACATTTTTTAACCCAGTACTCAGAAAAGGTATTAGGTGTACCTTCCAGTACATGCCTGCTGCAAAGAAAGGGCTTGGTACATAGCTAACTCTTCATACTCGTCCTTATTCCTTATACGCCAAAATGTTCAGGAAGAAACAGAGATTTTTTCAAATTTTTAACATTTTCTTAAATAAGGTTTTAGTATCTATAAAATAATACAAATATTGTAAATATGTCTGAGTAGTTAAAGTTCAATATCGTCATGATTATTATAGCTTTAATCAAACATTTTGATCATGATTGCAATCAACTGTGATACCATATTGTGATTGTCCTATTAGTATAGACCTATCATAATGTTAAACTAGTGTTGCATATTGTATCAAAGATATTAAACTGAAATTTTTAGCTATCCTAAAAAATTACTGTTTTGTGTGTTTCGTATATCATCATATAAATTATTTCATTAATATTATTCTTCATTACATATATTTTATGCTTTAAAATATTTTTTATGATTATATCACGTATTTTGATGATATACAGAATTTGGCTTTGTTACTTGCAAAGGCCAGCTGATTTATTTGTCAGGATTATTAACAATGAATAACTTAATTATTTTTGCACGTACTGAGGCACAGCCTGTTCATTCACTGCATTACATAATAATATTTTTATTTTACATTTCTTATGACAGTTTAACACAAACTAAATGTTCAACTCTTAAATTATTCAGGAGCTTCACTAACAACTGAAACAGTATTTCAGAGCGTAGTTTTAAATATATTTGCATAATATATTTAAATCTTCAAAATAATTGTATTTTGAATGCAACAATAACAAAAAGTAGACGGTTTACTATTTTAGCGTCTTCAATCTGCTGATGATCATCAGACAGTTTGGAAAATATAAGCGAGCTTAAAAATAATCGATGAATTACATATATGGTACTTAACAGTACAGTAAGTTGATTAAACCTTATCAACTCGCTGATTATGAATTCTTATACCCTCATGTATAAATAAACTTCTATCTTGATATAGAGTAGCTATTTATATGGTTATATATTCAGTTCGAAAGGTCAGGTGTATGACATATGAACTTCTGCTTTTACTTGGGAAAGAATTATTACAAAAATAGTTTCATGAGGTGTAGTTTTCAGTGTAAAATATTATTTTAAAATTACAGATACATAATTTAATTGCTTATTTTAACAATTTTTTGAAGCAATAAAAAATTGCACACACACACACACACACACAAACACACATAAAATGCCCATACTAGTTGATATAATAATTAGGTTATTTCAAGTTCCATGAATTCAACGAA
This sequence comes from Nephotettix cincticeps, assembly GCA_023375725.1. NCBI lineage: Eukaryota > Metazoa > Arthropoda > Insecta > Hemiptera > Cicadellidae > Nephotettix > Nephotettix cincticeps. The sequence goes on from CM041788.1 coordinate 35,190,526, forward strand.
TTTATTAATTTCGAACGTATGTTATTCTTTACCATGTGCAGTGTTTCGCTTTCATTTTGATTTGGATGAAAATATTTAATTAGTTTGAAAGTTTGAATCCATTTATTTAACCAATGTAATATTCTGCAATTATGATAAGACGTAAATTTGCTAGCTAAAATCACGCAATTATTATTTTGTTTCCATCATAATAAATAGCAGGTATTTGTATAAATGTTTTTAAATGATATATCAGATTATCACCCTAGTTATTATGATACAACACTTTCCTACAGTATAGGCAACATTCAGCTAATTTTAAGATATATATGATACAATATTTATTTCTCACTTTATGTAAAAATATTGATTAGATTATGTTATTATTAGTATAAATGATTAACTATATTATACTTAAAATGCAATATGAACATTATTGAATGTCTTCTAGTGGGGAAGCCATAACATGAAACATTGAATATTAGTCTAACCAAGTTGTGACATTAGGCTTGTGTGTGTCGATAAGCTGGGACAGATACCTTGGTCTGACCGACAGTTAGAAATCAACGACGATCTCAAATAATCAATATGTTTGATTTTATCATCTTTATAGCATAGAATAATATAAAATTACTTAACATTCAGTAAGAATTGAGTTATAGATGCAGTTTTGGAGATTATATACTTGTATATATTCTTATTAAATGAAAAATGTTTGTATTTACTGCCCTGTGGGAAATAGGTTAGATCATGGATATGTCTAAAAAGAGAATGTTTTTAGTTCACCTAAACAGCTATTGATGATGACAATAGCCGTATGACGTGACTATTTTAAAATTTTGGACGCGCAAACAACAACACAAAAGTCAACCCCCCCCCCCAGAACTAAAACATATCGATGTCAATAATGCTTTATTGAAATGCGACAGGTTTTACATAAACAGACAAAAAATAAATGTATTTCGTATAAAGACTTGCAAAATATTTCAACTTAAAAATTTTAAGTTGGCTAATTATTTACAAATAAAAATTACCCACATTCGAATTTTTGCTCGAAGACGGTCAGCTATTGTTGGTTTTTTATTTTATTTCATGAGAAATAAAAGCCAACACGATATGTTTGGAAATAATCAGAACCTGAACCAAATCTATATGTGCCATCATAATAACCTGTGTCTGAGTCAATAGCTGAAAACAAAAGTGTATAGCAGTTTAAAATTAAATAGCAGAAGAAGAAACAAGTATAAACAAGATACAAGTTTAAACAGAATACTCGATAATACGATTCACGACACACGACAAATGATTTTTTACTATCAATCAATTATTTTAATTACTAATACTAGTTTCTCCCGGCAGAGTTCGCCACGAAGCGGTGTTCGGTGGACGGCCGGTGGGAGGGCAAGGCTCCCGGCGACTACACGATGCCACAGGGCTGGACCAACTACACGCCCTGCTACACCCCAGAGATGCTCGAGCTGTTCAAGAAGCTGTACACCGGCTCCGAGGAGGCAGCCAGGGTGAGTCACACCACCATTCAACTCTCTCAGTTTTTACATTGGGAACAAATATATTTTAAATCAGCTGTTAGCAAAGGGTTTATTTAAGCACACTGGTCTAGGTTGACCACGGAACTAAAATTCCAATTCCAATGGATTTTCGCAATGTGATATTAATAGTAGTTTTCATTACTAGACTCAAAAGTATATTGCGAGGATAGAATGCGTTTACGCGCGAGGCGAAGCCGAGCGTGGAAAAAGCCATCGAACTGGAAAAAGCCACTGACACATTTGAAACGAGTATTGAACTTTTTCATTACGATAGAGAAAAAACTCGTTAACAACATGTATATTTTTGTTTATTCAACTTAGTATCAAGAAAAAACCGAACTCATAACGCTGAGTTTCCGTGCTTGTGTCGAGATACATACGCACGGAAAGTAAAACAGCTGATCGGAGTACACCACAATACCATATAGTGGTTACTCTCCATGCACCACAAATGCACAGAGAGTAAACGTTAAGTAATTTTTCCGTGCAGTATTGGGAATACGTTATTTTTTTAGCTCATTATACGTTTAGAAAGTGTTACTTTCGTGTGTAGAGTAATAAAAAAAGTTTTTGTACCTCAGGGAAAAATGAAACGTGTAAGGTTCAGCAGAATATTTTTTTTCTTTTTTTATAGTTATGGATAACGATTAGCGTGATTCTTTAACTTATATTATTTAGATTTAATTATTTCCGGACATTTTCCATCATGATTAGTAAAATCGTAATATTTTTTACAAATGAATCGGAAACCCCGCAGTCATAATACGGGCGGAAGTATGGATACAATATTAAATGAAAACCAATATAATTATTGATATGAACATTAACAAAATACAGAATACAAGGTACGGAGTCCTTTTTGTGACTCTGTTTGGTTGTTTGTCTTAGCTAAAAAAATTACGCTAGGATTTTCTACAGTGAGTCCCGGCACAATATGTATAGCTAATGAAATTGGTTTATTTAGAAATATTGGCAATTCTTATAAAAAATACTTGCGGAAATTTATTGCTCGTATAAGAAAGAAATTTAGATAGCAGAAAGAAGCCCATTAAGAAAGGATCATACGTTAGCTTTCCCCTTCAAAGCATTGAAAGTCATATGAAATATTTGGAAACATGAATCACAAAAGTACAACGTCAAATGTTTGTAAGAGAAATCTTTTTAATATTCAATTCCTTGCGAAACGAAAGCTTCTATTGTAGAGCAGTAATATGAAGGTATGTTGCCCTTTTGTATGGATATCATAAGTGAGCCAACGTGTTTTATAGAACTTTATTCAGTCTTACAAAGATTTTTGTACATCATAATCCTTTAAATAATAAATATGAAGATATAATACAACAAGTGTAAGTCAACGACGTCATAAGATACTTCACTAAATGCAATCAGACACGTCACCGATATGCCCGCAACCCCTCCAATCTGACTTGATCCAGCTTACGTCAACACCACTAATTTTACTTCTCATATGAACTGATGCCGTCAGATAAAATTAATCTATTTGTTTGTAAAATGCAAAACTATTACGTTTGCAGTTTTTTTGCAATTGTAAACGCATATTAAGAAAAAAAGAAACAAAACGTAATCCCAAATTAGAATGGTTTAACTGTACTACAACATTGTTTATACTAATTGGTCATGTGCAAAAGGTAAATATTAATTACAAACATGTTCCCAACTGTTCTCAAAACTTTCCATCATTACAAAACCATAAGTTCTCCTTGCATCTATTACTTGCATGCCAAGGCTGAATATCACAGCAACCAGTTTCAACTTTCTGCTGCTTATTAGTGAAATAGTTCCCATATTTTCTCTTCAGTAAAAATTAAATTTTAACCTATCATAAAAGCTAAATTCTTTTAAAAGTAAAGGACTTTTGATTTCAATTTTGATTTTAAATACATTTATTAAAAGTATAGGCTACTTATTTACATCTACATCTTTAAATATAATTCAAAACTTTGTTACAATTTATGAAATTATTAATACAAAAAACTAGATTGATCGATATTTATTTCCACGGAAATTCATCATAACGTGTAGCCTACGTTTGTAAGGAAATGCTTTAATGTTAATAATGACAACACATACTATGAAATATAAAATTGCATAATAAACAAAGAAAAATTATACATTTCTAGCAAAATTAGGACCGCTTGAGGCAAGTCCTGTATTAAAGGCTCCATATAAAATGTTATTACACTGAAAATATTAATATAGTCAGGATAAAACTTGATAAAATTACGTTAAAAATAAAAAGTATGTATTTTTCTTAGATGGATAAAACATGGACCGAATCAAAGCAAAGTATAAAATTATTGAGGATTTAATTTGGGAAAATTATATTAGCTATTGATTTTCACTTTTACTGTATGACATTGTCATTCTAATCTTTATTATAGCTCTATATTTGGTGCACTGAAATTTCAACATTTATTGTAACTTTAAGTGTTTAAAATTATTTCTATGCCACTAACTTCTAGAGTCAGGTTTTCCAGTTTTAAAACAAAGTACCTGGTGACCGAGCTTTGCTCGTATAGAATAAGACATGTATCATAAAAATTAATTAGAAAAATTAAAACACATTTATATAAAAACAATTTAATACACCATAATTAATATAGCACTGAATAAAAAGCATAGCCCCTGATGGGGATGAACCTCGCGACCTTCGTTTTAAGAGGCCAACACGCTACCGCTGGACCACGGCGTCTGCCATTTGAACGACGCCGTTTAAGGTCTTTTAGCCAACCTCAATCGTTTTAGCCGTTCATTTACTGTTGAATTATCCATACAGTTATTATTAGCCTGTGATCAACTGATTTTGTTAGAAACAGAATGAGGATTGAAAAGCAAAAGAGAAATTTAATTTACACCAGTTAATTGGTTTGTTACAGTGGCTTCAAGCAATAGAATGAATACGTTTTCTTTCAAAACACGAAAGATTTTGGAAATAATTTTCTCTGCTTTTATTTCGCACAGTTATTTTAACCTTTAGTTTTTACAAATTGTTTAGTAATTTGATAATTTTTCATTTATTACATGCATAAAGTAAATATTAATGCAAAACCTCTATTTACATATTGTTCGCCACCATCTTCAATCAACAACTGTCAAACGGTTACAAACAGATGTTTTGATTTGTATTGTTTACATTTTGATAAGCGTAATGTTAAGTTTTTTAAATTTTTAACTTAATATTACAAGAAAACCGGAATTTTCCTGGACATTAGACCTATCTAGAACTTATTTTCTACTCAGAAATTAGTTGAAAAATTTAATGAAAATCCTTTGTGCCGTTTTCGAGATCCGTGTGCAAATATATATAAATATTTACAAACCTTGCTCGTATTATAGTATTAGATATATTTTACGAGGAGATTTTTTATTCTCAAAAATTAAATAGCTTGGGACCCAAGAATGAGAATGTTTTTGTAAAATATATTTTTTCAGGTTTTGGAACATGGATATTATTAGCAGTTTTTAGTTTACTGTAGTAATAATTACCGTTTTGCGGGAGATTTTCACTTCTGCAATATTTTTTTTAATTAGTCAAACAGACGAATATCTAAACAGTAGGATATTCAGTGACAGGGATATTGGTTTGTACATACCTTTTTTAGCTATTAATCTTACATGACACTTTAGTAAATCGATATTAAATTATATATGTTACTAAATTTCAACATCATATATTAATTATATATGATATTATAAATAGTTACTAAATAGTTTAATAAGTTTGCCTTTTTAAAGTGTTGTAAATTTGACGGACGGACGAAGAGAGAACATCTAACATCTGTCTAGTATCATGTTGGTAGTAATTAACGCAGTCAAACTTTCAATGTTTTAGTATGAAAATAGTTTGTTTGGTGTAAGTAATTGTTTAACATGTTGTTGATTAACAGCACTCAAAGACAAAGGCCTAATTATATAATCCTCAGCGTGTATTTTAGTAGCCTTAGGACAGTAATAGGCTTTGTGTAGTCAAATAATTTGCGCTAGTTTTTCAGTGAAACAAACAAATGCTAAATTCTCTGTTCGATTAAAAAAGCAATATTGAGAATATTACGACTAACGATTAGCATCTTGGACTTCTGTGCAAGAGTTCACGGGTTCGATTCTAAGGATGTTATAAATTATAATATGTTATGATATTATAAGTACATATAATAAATATGGTATGTAGTTATTTTTAGGCTGATTTAAACCCTAATTTTTATTTATACAAATATTTTAAATAATAACGGTATGCCGTTTTTTACAACTTCTCCTTGCTACTTTACTAGTACGTATGTCTAAGAGTATCATTCAGGACCCTAAATCTAAATTAGTCAGCTGGTCTTCAACAGTAACAAAGATACATGTTCTCAAATCTTAACACTCAGTATTCACTGATATTCACCTTTAAATCCAACTTTATGGTTTGGTCGGTGGCAATCAAATAAGACTATGAAAAAATTGCCAAGGGTTTCATATGACAGTTTGTCATAATGCAATTTGATATTAATTAATTAATTATTAAATTGATCAGTCGTTTGCGTCAATATTTTGTTTTTTACAATCGATTGACTATTTAATCAGAGTTTGGAAAGTCGAATATCTCATTTTTATATGTGGAGAGTCGTTTTACGTATTGATGAATATAGCTTCCCAAACATTGCATATGCACAGAAATCCAGCCGAAGCGGCGAACGGGTGGTGGTAAAAATGCTGTGAAAGTGTTATTAATATTCCATTTCGTCGGGAACACCTCCACTGTGATATTTGTAGCAGCATTTCAAATATCTCATATACTTTTCAATTTGTATATTCAATATTTCAAGAAACAAAACGTTTTCTTCTATATAGATTGTACTGTACGTTCTACTTCAACTAATATATATATACACACATTACAGGTTTTCTGATACTACTTTTGTATTATGTTTGATTCACTTTCAAACTTTATCATTTTTACCAACATAAAAAACAGTTGGGATATTGTGACTTAGACTCTGTTGTTTTAATTAAAACAATAAAACTACTTGTTAATTTATATTGCGTATTTTATGAACCCGAAAAGTAAATTCCGTCTCAAGACAACTGTATTTTCTTATTATTAACCAGAATGTATTTTTTGTACCGTACTCGCATCGGACAAAAATCCATATACTGTATTTTGCAGTTTTAATATTATAATTCAGAGTCTCGTTAAAATATTTTTGAACAAAGTAAACATAAGAATCATTATTAAACAAGACATTGGAATATGGTGATTCTTCTGCGAATCATCCGTTGACAAGGCTCTATAGATATATGATGCGTCAACGCACAGTAGATATCATCATTTCATCAGATGTCATGTAAGAGTATGGGTATAGTCGGTACTCTTAGTGTTGCTGATCTTGAACAAATGAGCAAACAACAAATGCCAATAACTATTCAAACGTAAATTCAACTTAAATAGAAGCGTTATAGATATTTGAAATAATTACTGATAATTGAAATGATTTCGTTTTTGTTTTTAACAAACTAGGGTAAATAAAGTACACCCTCAGTTTTCTTCAGCTTAACTTACTTAAAATGTGAGATTTATTTCAGTTAGTTTATTTGAAATAAACTAAGACTAAACCTGCAAAATGTTGTGTTTACGTTAACCTTAAATGCAAATGTTGCAGTAATATAGCCTTCGTTACATTGTATTATTTTTAAGCTATTTTTTTTAGACAGATCCATTGAGGTTCCAGGTGTTTCCAAAAGCAACGCTGTTTTGTGTTTGCATACACATAGCTCGCATCGGTACATCTCGTCTTTGATCTCTCCCTTCTCTGCTGAAAAGAGTTGTAATCGAATTGAAAGAACTTTTTCAGCCACTCAGGTGTTTTACAAGTGATATTTATTACTTTAAAGGGTTTTAATTAGCAATTGGGCCAAATAAGATGTGTGTTGAAAGTATTGTAAAATTTAAATACCAAATAATTTATGTCTATGCCTATGTATTATGAATTTTTTGTTACATTGGTAATCTGTATGAATTTATTTAATGAGAGCAAATTTATACGACGTAAGTTTTAAGATAAGGTTAAGATCTTTTTGAATAGTAACATATATAATTCACATAAACTATATCTTCCTCATTTCTATAATTTACAAAAGCTGTCAATGTAAAATATTACTCTATTACGATTAACTCCACAATTTTGCTTGATCCACTTGGACGAATATATTTTCATGAAACTAATAGGCTCTAAGTCACATTTATGGGTACGCCTATAAATTGATTTGTATCAATCTTACTACATTGCGTTCTATCAAACAACTTAATTTAAAAACTCAATATGCACATTTGACGCTATATCAGCTCTGCATAGGCACCAAATGCACTAATTAATATGTTTTCATTAACCTATAAAGTATGCAGCTGTTATCGCTACATAATTTTAGCAACGAAAATTTTTTTGGTGGTCTATGGCCGAACATTTGGAATTACTTTATAGATTTATTATTCCTTAAATCAGTTTTATATTTCATTGTACAGACCAAGAATCACACGTTTTTTATTTCGCAATCTAAAATATGGGTTTGTTATTTGTACCAACTAATTTATATGTAAAACAAATAATCCATTACTTTATTTGTACAGCTGTCATAACAGTATTCATTGACCTGTTTTGTCAGTATAAAACCTCAACATCCCGTTGGCATTAAAATAGCGCAAGTTTAATTTAAATATAAATTGAATATTAAATTGGAATTAGGATAGTGAGTTATAGTGAAATATTATAATTGAGTAGCAGTGTTTTTCATATAGTATATCCGCTTATGACGATGCTTATGGTGGACTGAAGTCATCCGCCATTCGAACCTGTTATAAAAAGGCACGTTTGATTTTTTCTTGGCCATCACTGGAAGCTAACTCTTAATGCCTTAGCTTCCGTATCGGTTCCGATTACAGTATGTTTTTATGCAGAGTTCTATGTATGAACCCTGAAGGACTAATGACACCATTAGAACCCCACGGGAGCTGTGAACACACATGCCGGAACCCATATTGTATGTCTTCATGCCTGAAACACATTAGTCGTATTCACATTTTCATCAAATGATTAAGGAAACCTATAGATTAACTAACAGTTTCTCTCCCCACTTGTTCTGAATCTCTATTCTCACTAAGAGTACTTTTGCACTCAAAGATTACATATTGTTATAGAAATAAAGTTAGGATATGACTCCTCCTTTCATATCCATTCTTAAATTCCATGTAAAATAATATAGTGAAAAATATGTTTAAATAGTTTTTTAACAAACACTATCTCAGAAAAATTGTTTAACTTCAGCATTTGTATTTACACTTTGACCCAGTTTTCCAAAGATTCCATGGAAATGAAGTTATACTAATTAAATTCCTCGATTAATTAAACATTTCAATTACACATCTACGTAGCTCAAGATCAAAGAAGATGCCACAGGAACGCGCATGTTCGTGATCCAGCGTGAAGGGCGTACCAAATATATCTTCTATTAAGCGTAAGCTCAAGCGGCAACGTTTATCACTTTAATGTAGAGTGCTAACGCTTTGTAAAATAGTAAATTCACTCTAGTTTAAAATGTATGTATCTAACTGGCTTTTGTTTTCTATAACCGATTTTTTACTAATAATATAGTGTTGAGAAAACTAATTACAAACGTGAGTAATGCAATTTGAGCTAGTTCAGAGTAGTTACAGTATAGTTACAGTGGTTATAGTCTCTCCTTAATACAGTAATATGAAGGTTGTAGAATCCTGAGCTAAATATTGACACAATTGTGTGAGGGTTTGATACTGGGCTCTATTGTCTTTGTTTATTGGGTTATTCAATAATGATCCTGGCAAATAAATCAGCTGTTCTCTGTCACAAACAAAACCATACGGTGGTGTGCCCTATGATCAAGATACTTGGAAGTCACGAATTTTGGGTAGTTATGAGTGATTTACGGAGGATTTAATGTTTTCTCATGTCCACACCATTGAATACTACGTTCATCCGCAAATACATCATCCGCATATCTTTGTCTAGGCCCATAAGTAATTCAGACGTAAAATTGGTTCGGAACCCACGTTAAACAGAAAGTCCTTTATTTTCCATTGTCTGTTCGGCTACAGTCATGTCTAAGGAACATATCAGCTTTAGTCATTAACAAGACCATAATGTCACGCCACAATTATTGTCTTACACTCATTCCTCATTCATACTTGGCTTAATATACACCTACCTGGGTAGGTCGACATTTGAAATGCTAATCTAATCCAACCTAATCCATCCCGCTTATATTCACGTTAAAATACCAACCTGGCTGATTTGGTGTCTCAGGAATAAGAATAATATAAATAAGACTTCCCACAAGCGGCATCTCAGTAAGCTACTGTCCTTACCGAATCCTTGCTAAGTTACTTGCCCAAATTAACAGCCATCATTTGTCATTGGGCTATAAATTAATCATGCTTCTTAACAACAGGTCGACGTTAGGTAGTAACAAGACCGGGGTTTGGACCGTTCTCCATCAAAATGTTGAAAAATACCTCTGGCGTTGAAATACACAAAATAACCCCTCCCCCCCAGAGCTAAGGCATATTCATGTCAAAAATGTTTGTATTCACTTTTGTATTTACTTCCCTGTGGGCAATAGGTTAGATCATGGATATGTCTAAAGGGAATGGTTTTAGTTCATCTAAACAGCTGATCATTTACATTAAACATTCAATACAACAGCTCTAGTCGTTTCTACGGAAGCCTGTTACCAGTTTTCCATCTTAAAAATCGACAACAACCCCCAGAGCTAAGACATATCCATGTCAAAATGATAAAATTAAAATAAAAGTTACTGCCTAAATTGGTGACTGGGTCCGGTATCGAACCAATAACCTTCAGACTTTATTACGAGGTGAACACTGTACCACAAACCTTCCTCCTTACAATGTGGTGTTTGTGATGTTTCTCAAGTCGTAATTATGTATTTACTAATTAATTATTGGTTCATATTATGTAGTAATCGTAGATATAATTTATACAGTAATCATGTTTAGCTAAAATGTTATTTATTTTAATCAAAATAGACGGAGAAAAGACCCTTCAAACGAATCTTTATCTTTTATAAAGAACGAAATGGAAAGGTTTGCTTGGGGCATATAACTCTATCTACTTCCTCACCAACCTCCCGTCTGCACGACAAACAGAAAACCTGGACTTTTTACACATCTACTAAATATCCAGTGGCTTAAACCCAAGTCTATATTCTATCCCAACTCACTAACTTCTAAGACTGTCAGTTTTTCCTGTTTATCATTTTAATTTTTCCCAGATTTTATTGTTTCTTAACTATTTTAGTTAACACAGCCTAAAAAGGCTAAGCTGCAAAGAATATCACAAACGTAGTTTAAACGTGTTATCTAGAACTTTGACGAGTGCTTTGTTTACATACGAAAGATTTTTATAGATACTATTTCTATTTTCTACTATTTCTGGGTTAGGTTTTAAAATAAATATGGTCTTTTCAACTCTCTTTTTTAAAATCAATTATTACTTATTTTTAGATAATATTCTATGCACAATTTGTGTTAAAATTGTTAATAAAAGTAAAATTATTATCAGTGAAATTACCAGGTGAGTTGACTCCAAAAGATTTGAGGAAAAGGTAAAATCTTTCACGAAGGCAATCCTTTCCTAGTACTAGAAAAAAGTTTTTATGAACAATACTTCCACGGTACTTGATGCTTCGTATTTCGATCAGCAGTAGTAGCAATGCTACAAAAGTGACTACAAACAAGGAAAATTAAATAGAATATATATTAAGGTATACCGGTATGCCTACTATTTGGAAAACTTACATCATGCATTCGGCTCCGCCTCTTGAAATCCACCTTATGGAACTCACTGACTGCCTCTTACATTCAAAACCTTCAGCAGGTCAACAAAACAGGTTGCGTTTAACAAACTATTCTAGTTTACACATACAATACGCGCATGTACTTTCTCTTTACATGCTAAACGAGTTTCTTAATTTTATAATATTTTTGCAATCCAAAAGCTGCACGCTCAAATAGTTACGTAGCTTAATAAAAAATAAACCAATTTAAAATGAATCGTAGAATTTACACTTCTTATAACGAGTTGTCGGGCCATTGAAACAATTTGTGATTAAGTACAAATTAAGTAAATAAATAAGCCTTACTCACCAAAGAATGTTTTAGTAAACGAACGACCTAGTATGTCGAATAGTCCGTATAAAAGGCTGAGACAATCGCATTACCTGCCTCTATAAGCATCTACAGTCCTAAAAAGCAGTCGGAACGAGATCAAAGTCTCATGTAATAAACCTAATTAAGGCACAAACACCTTGCACTTTTACTGGTTCTACGAAATTGGGCCGCTGGTAATTGTATTACCGTAAAAAAGCCAATACAAGGTTGACAATTATTATTTGGTTTTCCTCCTCTGCTTCGTAATTTGTCTTAGATTAGAGAGGGCAATGGCGGGTTATAGACCCCATTGTGTTTTGTCTCTTTGGAGGGCTGCAGGTTCGTCAAGTTATAGAAGTTTCATGTCTGAGCCATCGTCGTAACGAGAAGATAAGTGAGCAGTGAAAATGAATTGATCACGTGTGGCTTAGTTACCCTGAAAAAACAGCTGATAGAAGCCAAACAATCGTTTGAAATGCGTCTCAGCCTTGGTTTAAGCTTATCTCATTGTAAAGACACTTTAGTTTTTATGGGAAAAGAGTTTTAAGCTAGAGTATACACATACTCTAAGCTCTCAAAATGTATTTATGCTATACAAATTTTTATAGTATAGTTGCTGAGGATTGGTTGTAAAAAATGTTTACCTACTAAAATTTTACTGTCTCATAAGAATAACGCAGGGGCTCACATATGTGGGACGTGGAAGGCGACCACGCGGACCTCTAGCCAAATCCCGTAGCCCAGGGATGGCGGTAGCTTCAGCCCCCGAATGGGTAGAGACACGATCTCGGCCTAACACCATTCCGGCGTAAAAAGGTGATGGTACTACGGGCTGGAGTGGGCTTCACTCCCTCCTGGGTTTGGATTCGTAGTGGGAGTGGTTGGTACTGAAATGCGCTAGTCGAACCCCTGTTCCTTCCAGAGTAAGGATTGCCGATGGTACCCGTATAGGTGTTACCCGTCTCTGGGCCGCCGAGGGCGGATAGCCGGTCTTGACCGGTGAAATCGGGAGGCAGGGGGGAGATGCTTGCCGATGGGCTACATCGGTCGGGGTGGAATCGATAGCCACAACTGGTCGGTAGGCTGGATAACGACTGGGCGGGTGAAACCGAGCAGACGAACATCAGTGGTGGTAGAGGGTGAATGCTCCCCATCAATCCAATGAGGTGCCCCTACCAAGGGCATAGCGTAATAGACCTTATCCCTTCGCAAAAACCTCAATGCAACAGGGTTCTGTTATGATGCCTCATACGAACAAATTACAACCAATTATAGTCAATAAGCATGATCATATAATGTACTACTTTTCCAACTTTCACTCTACCCTTTTTTTGTCCACCTGAAAGGGTAATGACACAATCTTTAATTGCGCTCAATTATGTACGTCACAGTCAGAAATGGTTTAACTTCTGCAATTCTAACAACAGCATATTGATGTTTTTTAGATGAAACTGGAAATTGCAGAGAAGACGCGGACTCTAGAGATCGTCGGTTTCAGCGTTTCGCTGGCGGCGTTGGTCATTTCCCTGGCGATATTCTGCCACTTCAGGTTGGTATCCCTGCATCTCGCTGTATATAAAATACATACAATTTGTAAATTATGCTGAGTCTGTATTGTGTATGTTTTTTAAAAAGTAATAAAAAATACCATCGTTAGTAATAAATTACATACTTAATAATCCCTTTGAGAGATAATTTAGAGATTCAGGAAGAAAGCGACTCTTACGATAGTGATATTTAGGACAGAAATTAAAGAAAAAGAAGCTCTTTATAACCTTTAGACTAGACCTAGTCTAATATTGGGCCATTAAATAGCAAGAGAGTACAGTATTTTTCAGCTATTATTTATTTTAGGAGATCAATAGTTCTCCTGATATTTTTTCAATTCAAATCAATTTTCTTGTGGCTCCCAGTCCAAGATAAGCAAGTAAACGTACCTTTACCTCATATTTCATAGGGGAAAATATTAATTCATAAATTGAAATGTATTCGTTGAAAGGAATTTCAGCTAGTCTTGCTACATATTTCAGCAGCGTTTGATGCGGGTGGTGAATTATAATATCAAAGAGGCTTGTAGGCTGTGTGTATGAGAAGTCCGTCTTTTTATGCCGCCTGTTTACAACAGTGTGTGAAAAAAGTTGTAGCCTTCCATTATACAATATCAAGTAATCCAAAATGGATTTTTGTTGTATAAAAAATGTTGTGTAGTTTAAGATAATTGGTTTAAGAATAGTTCGGTTTCTGTTTCTGATTACTAATAATACTCCTAATACTCAAATTTTGGAGTCCAGGCTGCATAAACTTTTATAAATGGAAGCAATTCAATTCATTTCATGATTAAAATTAACTATTTAGGAATCTTTTACAGTAACATTTGTGAAAAATTTTAAGTCAAATCATATCGCAAGTGCTACTTGGTAAGAATTTTGTAGCATAGGTAAAAATTACAAATTTAGTTTTATCTCCACTAAGAAATATAAATCTACTTATCTAGTATTTTATGGAATTAAAAAATGTTAATCAATCACAAACATCATTCTAGTTTGAAATGTAATATGCAACTTGTAAAGAAAAATATATTTCTGAATAAAGTATTATTATTTTAGTTAAAAATGAATCGTGAATAGTGAGCATTTGCAATAATAACGAGCCATCAAAGAAATACCTATTTATATTTTTACGTTGACAATACTGCGTATAGATCAATAACCAGAGATTTCCTTTTCCCATCCTGACCCTTGATAATTAGTTAAAGAGAAGCCAGGGACTGTATGAGGATCGATAATGAGCCATTAATGCCCAAGACGGTCCTCGAATACTTGAGGGCTAAGGATGAAAATGCAACGTTTGTAAGAAGACGGAACCAAGATGGCGGGCGCGCTGAAGCACCTATTGTAGCTGCTGACTCCTCGTATAATGACTGTGTCAGCACGCTGCTCCAGAGGTCACGTGGTACACCACCCCTCCTCCCCCCTACCACCAACCTAGCTAGGCGCGATCCATTGTTGAGCCAATCAACATTTTAAACTTGTTCATTGTTTCATTCCCTTTCAATTAATGAACTAATCGACGTTGCTGAATATTTATCAAATCATTAAACCCAAATTCCACTAATTGAGGTTTCTATTATGAGAAAGAAAGCGGAATTATTTGTATTATAACATTTACCTTAAATTTAATGACCTCCATTATTTTGGAGAGGTTAGATGGTTGGAAAGGCGTTAATTGTTGTGTTGTATCGTCTCTGTTACAGTAGTGTTAAGGAATGACGTTTTTTATGAATGGGAAAGGTTTCAGAGAAATTTATCGACCTTTTGTCGAAACCCTAAAACTGTAAACTAAACTTTTTATTAAGTTTAAACATGTTTAGTGCATTCTCAAAAATTGTGGTTCGGATCCCAAGTTAAACTGTTGGTCCCTTCGATGCTATTGTATGTTGGGCTAGTGATTAACAATCCAGTCTAAGGAACAAGTCACTCCTCAGTAACAAATACTACAGTCAGTCAGCAACAGTAATCAGTCAGGGTGGACCGATGCTCCTAGGTGTTAGTCCTGTGGGGCTACTGGCTTCAAATAACAGATAACTACCCTCTCAAACAACACCACAAAATCGCACCACAGGCATCTTCATTCATTTCTTATTCATACTTGGCTTAAAATACCTGCCCGAGTAGGTCGGCTTTTCAGAAAATAATAATACGTAATAATATCACCACGATTTATTTATTTCAGTATATTTCGCCAAAGTTTTGTGTCTTCTAACCTACAAATAGGTCAAGCCTTGCGGTTGTCGTCTAGGTTAGGACCTAGACGACTCAGCCGGAATAGGTTCCGGCTGACATTGTACATCGCCTAGAGTTAGTGCGATCCTTCCTCATCGACTTCATCCTGTCTAGAGTTAGTGTGATCCTTCCTCATCGACTTCATCCTGTCTAGAGTTAGTGTGATCCTTCCTCATCGTCTTCATCCTGTCTAGAGTTAGTGTGATCCTTCCTCATCGTCTTCATCCTGTCTAGAGTTAGTGTGATCCTTCCTCATCGTCTTCATCCTGTCTAGAGTTAGTGCGATCCTTCCTCATCGACTTCATCCTGTCTAGAGTTAGTGTGATCCTTCCTCATCGACTTCATCCTGTCTAGAGTTAGTGTGATCCTTCCTCGTCGTCTTCATCCTGTCTGGAGTTAGTGTGATCTGTCTAGAGTTAGTGCGATCCTTCCTCATCGACTTCATCCTGTCTAGAGTTAGTGCGATCCTTCCTCATCGACTTCATCCTGTCTAGAGTTAGTGTGATCCTTCCTCATCGTCTTCATCCTGTCTAGGGTTAGTGCGATCCTTCCTCATCGTCTTCATCCTGTCTACAGTTAGTGTGATCCTCCTCACTACGTATCGCAGAAGTTGGCATATAAATATATCATTTTACAGGAGTCTAAGGAACAACCGCACCCGTATTCACAAGAACCTGTTCGTGGCGATGGTCATCCAGGTCCTCATCCGGTTGACGCTGTACATCGACCAAGCTATCATCCGATCTGGGGTGGAGCAGAGAGCGTCGTCCTCGTTGAGGCATGGCATCGACAATACGGTTGGTTATTTTTAATTTAATATTGATTTATGAAACCATTGTTCTCTGTACAGGTCTAGCTGGATAGGTTTTGAACTGAACTGAACTCATGTATACTTTGAACCACATAAATTTCAACAAAAAACTCTATGTATAAAACATATTAGCCATTTAAGATCATTTTACATTTATCTGGCCTGCGAAGGAACGCACGCCATTAATAATAATTTGCAATAGCCATAGACTTTTGTTTATAAATCAAATTAATTGCTAATCAATGGAATTAAAAGATAAATGAATAAAATAAATGGAATAATTCGATAATTTGAAGTTAATTCGTGAAAAAAATATTTCCGAGTGTTCCATATGTGTATTTTTTTACTACGACATTAAATTTTCTATTCTAGTAAATTAAAATGTAATGATTTTACTTTTAAAATCCCCTTTATTGGCCTTTATCATGAACCAACGTCCTGGGTGTATGTAAACAGCCTACATTTATTTTGCTTAATAAACTAGCCAGAAGTGTGGAGGAGTGGACTGATGTAAGCGAACATTGTGGATATTCTGTCCACGACGTCATGATATCAAATTTGTTTTCAACAATTGCTCTTCCTATATGATGCAGCAATCCCTGAGGTTTAGACAATAGGTAAACCAGTGACGTGCAATGCTCCAGACATTGCTGGGATGATTAGGTTGTAGCGTAAATAAAACGTTTGTAGTAGTTGCGCATGATCTGAGGGGATTGATGGTTTAGGAAGTCTCCACATTTGCGTTTGTTTAGTAGTTTAGTAGTAAGCCTACCAATCGCTTGACGTAGCGTAAACCATGGGAACTACTTTGATTGTGCGCCAGCAACTCACAACAACCCGAGTAGGAACTGTCAAGATAAAACATTTTTTATTAAAATTATTAGCTTAATAAGTACCAATACAATAATAAAACTATAATTATTGTTTTTTAGTTTTTTTTCAGGTCTATAGACACTTATTTTACCTGATTCATATGAAACAGATATAATACTCCAAGTATGAGGGGATTGAATTTTTATAGGTATATAAATTTCAATGTTTTGACCAAAATAACGTACATAAAATAAGCCCTTTATCTGTTCAAGTAGATTTCACTACCAACAGCTGAAGTTGGACAAAAATATTTTTTTAAATAATTAAAAATCATTATTAGATTATCTTTTAAATGGCGATCTACTCAGGTACTTATTTTAAGCCAAGTATGAATGATAAATGAATGTAAAATGATTGTGGCACGATATTGTAGGCTTGTTACTGACTAAGGGTGACATGCTTCATAGACAGGACTGTTAATTAATACCCAAACATCCAATGACATCCAAGGGACCTTAGTACCTTCCTACAATAGTTTAACGTGGAATCCAACCCACCTTTGCATCTAAATTACGAACTGGTCTAAGATATCATATAAAGTATTTTTCCTAATAAAAAATCATAAACGGAATATAGCGTGAAAATGTTGAATGACGAAAGCCCAATTAGAACGATCTAACTGGGTGTAAATAATGGACATAATTTGCAAAAATTGAAGAGATTTGAATTTCAGTGATTGAATAACTTTATAATGGTGCAATTTATGTTGCGATTGAAACCAGGACTCTCTCTGCAATGTCTATTTGATTTTAATATTCGTCTTTACACTTCCCCAGTGATTATATTAAAAGCAACTCGAGATCTGAAAACGAACTGTTCTGTTTTTTAAGTTTGTTTTATTACCATGCCAGGATTACCAAATTTAGTTCCTGATCATTAAAACAGATAATAAAAATTTATGAAGATGATATTTATGGTATATAAATTTCAATGTTTTGACCAAAATAACGTAAAAAAATATAAAACTACATTCACATAGACGTATATGATATGTGAAACAGCAAGTTGGACAAATATATTTTTTAATATTATTAATTAATTGAGAATATATTAAATGATAATCTTTACAAGCAATTAAAAATGTATGTTAAGAAAAAAATGATCACGATGAAGTATTTACTAATATAATACATAATTTAATATATGGCAAGTTTTATAAAAATCTGTCCATAAACATGGACATTATTTGCTTATTCTCGATAAGATTAACATGGCAAAGAGTGTGCAGGTTTGCTGATGTGAGGAACACTGAAATTAGGCATTTCTACCATAAATAATTTTTATCTTAACATTTATACCAACTTTCATCAACATCTGTCCATAAATAAAGAAGTTTGCCTATTCCCTATATGATTATTATGGGAAAAGAGTATGCAGGTTTGCTGCCATGATAAAACACATAAACTACGATTTTTGAGCATAAATGGATAGATCTCAACCACATGAAGCTAAATATCAAGTTTTATCCAAAAATATTCATTAGTATGGGAAATATTAATTTTTCCCTATCCTCCATAAGATTAACATTGGAGCCCCACAATACAACGTACTGTGTTTAGATTTTTTAATATCTCGGTAACCGTTGGAGATAGAGAAAAACTTTAAGGAACATAATTGTGTAGTTTTTTAAGCTGATTCTAATGGTGAAATATAAAATTAGAAAATTTTAAAAACTACATGTGAAAAACGCAAAAAACCCCATTTTGGGGTACAAAACCCCTCCAAACTACCCGTTTCCATTGACCGATATGGCTGGTTAACGAACTCGTATGATTTGTTTATAATGGTTTAAAATTTGACGTGTTTTTTACAATTACTAAAACATATAATACATATACATATACACATATATATAAACAACAATATAAAGCCAATTTATATTATTTTCAATATTATTAATTAATTGAGAATAAATATACAATGATAATCTTTACAAAAGCATTAAAATGTAAGTGTAAGAAAAAAAAGATGAATATTTCTGAAACTAAGTGAATATGAAATGCTTTTAGGGCATTTTCCTTTATTTGCATAATGATACTTTTGAAAGGTTCATGAGACCTTTTAATTCCAATTATTGGA
Source organism: Nephotettix cincticeps (assembly GCA_023375725.1). Taxonomy (NCBI): domain Eukaryota; kingdom Metazoa; phylum Arthropoda; class Insecta; order Hemiptera; family Cicadellidae; genus Nephotettix; species Nephotettix cincticeps. The sequence goes on from CM041788.1 coordinate 35,209,798, forward strand.
GCAAGAATGTCTTGCATATAAATTTTGCCCTTTTAACTTTCGTTTATACATTTTGATAATCGTATTTGTAAAATATAATAGTGAAATCATAATGAGGTTCCATTATATCTGAACCAATATTTTCGTATTTTCGATAAGTGTTCTAGTTATGTATTCTGATAATTCGCTTTGTATTCTATACAAATTGTTACAATTCTATTATTATGTTTACTTTTGAAATGAATGAATTTTTATGCAAAATATCGAAAATACAATCTAAAAAATGTACTTACCTTTTTTGGAAAAACTCTCAAATTTAAATTTAAACCGAAAAATTAACTTTTCATCTAAATTGAGAAAACCTATACAAATAACATTTTTCTTTTATATCAATTGGGAAACTGTTTTCCATAAGTTATTTTGTTATCAACAATTATTTGCACCACATTGACAGCAAATACAGCATATTGTATTTACTTCCCTTTGGAAAATAGCTTAGATCATGGATATGTCTAAAGAGAATGTTTGCAGTTCCTCTAAACAACTGTCCTTATGACGTCACCAACCACTGACGTCACTGTTTCAAATTTTAGTAAGATGGGCTGGCAAACCTCCCCCCCCAGAACTAAGACATATCCATGTAAAAACAGAGGGTTCGATCCTCGTTGGAAAAATGCACTGGTCAAAGTCATAGTTATTTATTTTCTGAATAGGTACAATGTTATAATTTGTGTATTACAATCTTCAAAATAACAATACTGTACAATAAAAATGTTTATTTAAAAATCGATAAAAAATAATATCAGCCAAAACACAAAAATTGATTTCAAAAATGTATTTATCCATGAAAACAGAAACGGGCTATTTTATATTTATAATTCGAATTTTAATTTATAATTAAAACTTTATAATTAACTATTTTTTGCAAAGTAAACTCTGCAAAATTGTTTATGTTTTAAGGTTTTTGTATACTTTTTGCAGGAATAAGGTGCCTTTCTTTTGGAAAAGGTTATATGATTGAGGAATGGAGGAGGTCAGTGCCATGTCGGGTGGGGATCGATGGATATCCCTTCAGTTCAGACGAATCCTTGTTTTGTTTGACAACACAAGATAGCTGAAATTTCTAGTGTAATAATGATGAAACGATTAGAATTGTTCATCGGAATTCCCTTATACAAGAATGAGATTACCATAAACTATACGAACAGCCCTTTTTGTATTGTTTGTTTTATTTTTTTAACCACCCCAAACTTCAGCACATGGCTACAGATTAGACGAACCACGTTTGAAACTGTTGGAAACTCCTTACACTCATTTCACAAAGAACCATGTGTTTCACTTAGATTTATCTTCCTTGGTTTTTATGAGACTGGAGACCAAGAATTATCCCATTGTAGGGAAATTTGCTAAAACATGTGTGGATATAAAATATTTTAGATGACAAAGTTAATTTAGAAGGCTTCGCAGTTAGAGAGAGAAAGAGAGAGAGGACTAAAGAAGAAGAAACATTCCTTAAAATCCGAGATGAACTTTGAACTTGCATCTTCCAAGATAGTCAAATCCTATGTAATCTTGATGAAATGATCCATTAAATTAAAAGCCCAACGACCTTTACATAAACAACATAAAAAAGACCCCTAACAGAGGAATTATCAGATTCCAGAAAAAATGTGCCAGTGTCCAAATTAGATAAAACCTTTGAACAGATTTTTTATTCTGATATATGAAGGCTATGTTCCACTACAGGTTATGTAAAGTAACCTATGTAAAGTAACTTTGTGATAACAAATTGAGGAAAATCCTTTCCGTAAGAGAATTTTTACTTCAAATAAATTAGAAAGAAAACAAACTGTGTTACTTCATTATTTCTTTTCTTTTATCATAATTTTGTTTTCTTAAAATGGGTTTGTCCTTATACCGTGGAAAAATATTACTTTCCTTTAGCACCAAATGGTCAAGCCCAATTCGTATCTTTTGTTGTTAGGCTCTCGAATATTTCGTTTGAAAAACTTAGGGGGCAGTTACACCTATCCTCCGTAATGTTAGGAAAATTTAATTCTCTAAATTTTATTTTTAGGTACGACACTTAATAAGCTTTTGAGATTTTTTGTCTAAGAGATTTTTTGAGCATACTTTAACACAGGTATGAATATTACTTTGTTCAATTTTAATACTTTTTTTAACCTCCAAAAATTATTTTTTAATAATTAAAAGAAAATAATTTTTGAAAATCCCTGTGTCAACAGATTCAAAATTGAAACATCTGTGAAAACTTCAATAAATCTGAAATTGAATTTTCACACGACACTAGTTTGAAGATACCAAGAACTTTAGAATCACTATTTTCTTTTTTAGTTACGAGTAGAATTAGAATACTAAATCGTCAAATTAATCTTATTTTAACTAAAAGTTCAAAACTATAAAGTATGATTTGGTTGCAGTTTTAGTTAAAATGAACCAATTAAAACTACAATGAAATTTTATAAAGAAGAAAATTTAAAAAATATCTTCTTTACCTGCGATGACATTATAATATAAACAAAGAAAGGACATTGGCCTCCAACAGGCGTAACAAACTGTCAGAAGGGTGAGCGAACGGATTTCACTTGGAAGGAGATTTTATTTCGTAATAAAGAGCGATGTGTCGCCGGTTAAAAGCTTCAGCCAAAACTCTTTTTTATTTGAAACGGACGTCTCAGTTATTCGCGATGTTTCACATAGTAAAGATATTTAAAAGAATGGTTAATGCATTTTCAAGGGGTCCAGCTGTGAAATCTGATGGTTGTATTTATGTACAAGAGGTCAAATATTTGTAAGAGTATTTTTAAGTGCGTTCAATCATTGAAATTAGTCAATTAAGCGATGATCATTTTACACTACTTGGAAATACGTATCCGATTGAATTTATGTTTAACAAAAAAAATGCTTAAAACGTCAAGACTCGTATTTTTAAAAGACATTCTATTTGACTCATAAATTTGCACTTTATAAACCTACTAAAAACTTATGGGATAGATCATTTCAGATTTTATGGCTGATTGTAAACATGATGACCATTATGATTCAAATTATCCATAATATTATGGATCAACATAATCTATGAGAAGACATTTGTCCAAAAGCAATATTTAGTATGGGATTTGCCATTGCTAAGCAGCCATGGTCACTTGTGACCTTTATCACATGTCATATTGTTGCAGCCAGGACTCTGTGAGGCGGCCTATGTCCTACTGGAGTACGCACGTACGGCAATGTTCATGTGGATGTTCATCGAAGGTCTCTACCTCCACAACATGGTCACTGGTGAGCTTATCAATAATATCACATATCGTATTTCTTTGTGTTGAGATAATAATCTAAACTAATCATAATAAAACAAGATAATAATATTAAATTATGTTTTAACAATTAATAATGTTTTAACAATAATATTAAAACAAGATAAGTTCTGTTTTTGTGAAATGTACTACAGTATTTTTAATACACTAACTACAAAGAAAATTTTGTACTAAAGTGAACGTTGACTTGATTTGTTTTTATGAATGTGGAAGAACACATTCATCTTGATCACGATTGATCAAGATGGATCCTCTTGGATTCATCTTGGAATTTGAAAGTTCAAAGATAATTTTAACTCTAAACTCCTTATCTCGTGAATTGCTTTTTACTTATAATAGCTTAGTACTTGTAATAAAAGTAATATGGATTTTCTGTCGTATATTAAGTAACAGATTGTAGTTAGTACTTTAAATACCGTGAACCAAACTATTCATTAGTTTGTATAAATCGTTTGTGTTCGTTATTTATTATTTTATTTTTATTATATGCAGCTGTCCCTATGAAACCCTTTATTATGTCAATTTTACATTGAAAAATGTATTACTAACATAGTTAGCTTACAAATTACTTATACTAACACATGAATTACATACCGTATGTTGCATTAGGCTTTTCAAAAATACGAATGGAAATATTAATCAAGATACGCTAAATAAAGTTGAAATCATTAGTGACTGCCCCGTCTTAAAAGCATTTGAAACCTTGCTTGGTCTTGAGGCGCTCTTTAATGCAAGATTCCTTGGAACTTTTACAAGTGGATATTTCGCACGGATTACTTTTATAAAAGATATACAAGGTGTGTGTATGTAAACACGCATCTCTCGAAAAAAATCAAGTCTTGACTAATTTGATAAAGACATGTAAATTTTGAATTATTCGACCGAGTTCAAAATTCAAATAGAGCTATATCCGAAGAAGGATTTTCAGCTCCAAAATGGGGTTATGGGTATTTTTACGTATAATTTATAAAAAAAAATTATCGTTAGTATTAATCCATTAAATCCAACATTTTAGTATTTTGAATCTTTGCTCTGTGTCATGCAGTTACTGAGTTAAAGAAACCAATAAATACAGTACGATGTCTTATGGTGTTCCGATGTCAATTTCAAGGGAAAAAATAAAAATTGTTACATCGCTTATTTGTTGGAATATTGTGATGAACATTGGTATGTACGTTGCCTTCGTATAGCTAAGATTTAGTAGTTAAGCTGACAAATCTAATAGAGAATAAGCAAACTTATTTCCTATAATCTTGTAATATTGTGATAAAACGTGTTTACCTTTACTAAACTATTACTTTACATTAACTAATTTAGGTAAACTATATATGACAAAAATGTCCCTGTGTGGTTATTCATTATTTAAAATCTAACTTATATATTGTTTTTTATTTATTTGACTGAGTTAGTTTTTCCCGTTGGAAAGAAAAATATTAAGTATGTTTTCGTATTTTACAACATGACCTCATAAAATTCACAATAACTTTTAATGTGATGTTTGAAATAAAACCATAAAAAGCTCACTCAGAATTCAATCATGGTTCAATTAATTCCAACATATTATTTAGTTCGTCATCTTTCCATTACACTAAAATGAGTTTTGATAACATTTACTAAACAAAAAATGTTTAAATAATCTTTTTTTTAATTTCATCTAATCAACCACTAATCATCAGTGAAAATATTATTTGAGGGTGAATGAGTTTCCATCTATGTTGGTTTCGAGATGAAAGAACTGAACTTGGAATTAAATAAACAAACGACATTGTAATTGTTAAACTAAGTCAAATCCTTGCAATTATTTTTTACTCAATGCGTGTATATGTATAATGCGGTTGACTATACTGATAAGCTTTTCGTTGAAACATTTTAATCTACAAACGTAAACTCAATTGCAAACGGATTACGATTACGAATACCAACCACGTTTTAATATTATAACACTTTTGAGAGAAACCAAATTATATAGACTAATGTGATTTTATTAACAGATTATCTTTATAAAACCCTTTTTGATCAGTAAGCTAATGAATTATAAATAGCTATTTAAATTTGTATATGCTTTTTACAGCTGACGTAACTATATGATAGAATAGAGCGAATTGGCAACACCACACTGACTCTCATCGGACCATTTTCGTGCGTTTTACGCTGGAAAAAAATTCCCGCCTTAAAAAACCTGAAAAAGATTAACTTTCTACCCGTTTTCGACTTCTCTATAATATAATGCCTTTCTCGAGCCTTACTACCCTACTAGATATGGCAGAACGTATAGTACAAATCGAAGGATCGAAATATAGTATAAAATATTTGTACAAAATCAGGAATTTTGGAGTTTCCAGAAAATCTGATTTGTAATAACTATTGCAAATAAAATGGACTGTGGAAAAGTACAGTACTTTAACAGGGAGGTAATTGGACTAAAGCGCGCTAGCCTTAAACACGGGCTTTTATAAGTGGGAATTATCCACTTAATAAAAGACAAATATGACACAAGGGAATATTTCATTACTGGATGTCCAAACTGTCCTCTTTCCATTGCCCAACAAAAGCATCAGTTGTATAGCCAAAAACCTTTGGTTGAAATATTCTCATTAGTCTACAAATACAGCTGCTAATTTGCTGAGACGGTGACCAACCCAGTCAGGTATTTTAATGAAGTATGAATGAGAAATGATTGTAGGGTTATTGTAGCGCAAGCTTTTAGTCTTTTTATTGGCTAAGGCTGACATGTTCCTGTTAGTTAATATCCCAACAGTCAATTGTAATTACAATGCCTAGGTTTTTGTACGATGGTATCGTAAAAGCCTTATTATGTTACGAAAATACTAGAAAAGGGATTGTAATAATATGTCTCCGACTTCAGTATATGATACTGTCTCATTCATCATATTCTCATTGTCATATGGTTTCCAAGCAGTGTGACAAAAAATTATAAACGGAATATGCATTCAGTACATTCAGCTGTACTTGTATTAACATTCAGAGGAAAAACTTGGTATTCAGGTTCAAATATATGCAAGAGAACTTAACACATGTAACAAGTGCATCAGTTTGGTTAACCTTTGGAAGTCTTGTGAAATTAACACCTGATCAAACATTGCACAGTTGAGTTTTGCTACATTATCAGTTGATTCTCCTCCTACTGTACTTGTGTTTCCCGATGATGTTTCGTAATGTAATTTATCTACGACCATTGCATAAAGTCATAGGTCAGCATCAGAGGTCAGCCAATCAGAGGTCAGCATTTGACGAAATAAATGTCATTATGGATATAATTAAATGCAACATCAGCTAATTTATCTATAAAGATAGTGTGCTTTAGTAGCTAACCTCAAATGTGAGTTTTGAACCATTCACAGCGTAATTCGCACATCAGCTGATTACTCCAACAATGAAATACACACCAATTATTTTTTTATACTCTTTATTGTAGTGGTCGTAGATAAATGAAATATGCAACCCTTGTTTTTAAAAGTCTGAATATTAGTCGTAGATTAGATAGTGTATGCAACGATTGTATTATGCCTTAAAGCTAATCGTGAGATATTTAGAACACCCGCATCGCTCGTGTTCTTACTTACATCTCACTCGTGGCTTTAGGGCATTCATAAACTCTTTAACCGTTTTATAAACTACTTTATTCTACTTGCATTAAAACCGTATATGTTTCCGAGTGTTGGAATAAAACAGTAGGAATACACTCAGGCGAAGTAAATAATCTGGTTATGAAAGTAAAAAATCCCCCAGTGTAATAAATCACTGAATAATTTGACAGGCTAAAAATTATGTTATGTGAATTATGTTTAATCGCATTTTATATACAATCAGTGCAAATATCAACTTCATTCAACTTCAAATCCCAAGCCAGTTAGCAGTGCTAACTGTAGGAACTCAAAATCCACCAGTAGAGATTAGTAAAATTTGCAGTTCAATGGTGAGCCAACTCCAAATAACACTTATGGTCGAGGGGTGAGCGCCATGCTCACCTTTTTGAACGCCCTGATAACGATTTATATTTCACGATTTTTGAACAAATTCTTTGATGCCACTTTTTTAACTATTTTCTAACTTTTACTTACATACAAATCAAAATATGATTAACTCCCCCATAAAAAATAAAATAAAAATAAAAAAATAAAAATTAATTTACCTATTTTGAATTAATTATTTAAAACACAAGACGCTGTTGAAAGACATTTTCACTATACTCAGTGTATTATAACAATATTAAAATAATACATGTACAAAAAAACATAAATAATACTAAATTATGAGGCCTTAAAGGTATTTTTAGTTGTGCTTACTGCAATGTAACTCGTCACGAAACAAAGTTGTGAGACCAACTGAAGGTCAACCTCCCCCACTTTAACCATCCTACTGCATACACCCCAAACATCGAGTACGCCCCGCCGAGTTTCAGGCCGATATATTTATTATAAACTCCAAATTTTGTAGAAACTTAATATGAAAAGTGAGAGATGCACTCACCACTCGACCATCCTCGGGATAATATTGGTTTGTATAGTATATAATATATTTTATTGAAGGGATTTTGTAACATAACACAATAATAATAACATAATATAACATAATAACAATACAACTATAATCATTAATACAACTTTTTTTTAATTCAGGTATTCTTAATCAACGTGAGAATCCTCGACCCAATGATTTTAAATACCCTTTAAGTCACCTTAATAAGGAGAACTTGAGCCTTCTCTGATATCAAATGTAAAGTCAAATATTTGAACTAGTTAATTAGGAAGCTTTCATGGTAATATTGCATCTGGTTTTAATTTAAGCAATGAATAGCTACGCAAAGCAAAAGTATCACAATTCCAATGTACAGACAAAGCTCTAATTTTATTTATATAGTACAATAACAACATAATACAATAATTTCCTACGATTGTAATCAATATGTCAAAAACATCTTTAAAATCCCTTGTACAGTGCTGACGAATACTTTAGTGTATACAAACGTTTTGGTACATCTGTACTTTATCTGACCCAACCCCATTTTAGGATAGGCATTTTATTTTGTAATATTTTACATTATTTATAAAATGTTGCATAGCTTATGTACATCTTGCATGCTGCATCCTGTTTTATAGCGTTTGAGACAGAAAAAAACTGTACATAATCATGTTAAATGGTTTATTTAAGCTATTTATTTATTGCTTTGCTTATTGCCATGTAACACTTTCTTCAAAATTTTATATAGATATTGAAATGCAATAATGTCGGCTATACGTATTAGTTTCTAAAACACAAAGTTGTAATTCGTTACTTCAATTATCTGTATGACAACTATTTGTATTGTTACTCTAGTAAAAACAAATGAACAATTTACACTGATTATTCAGTTTTTTGCGTATTCCAACTATACAGTCAGTTGGACTTATGACTCATAACGTCCAACACGAGTTTCACACGAAGAGACACGATAGACTCGTGTCTCTTCGAACTTTACGTGTCTTTATAGTTAGTTTTTGTTTTTTGTCCCAATATATTTTATTAATGTCGTTGTGATGTACATTGTGATACCATTTTGATATCTTTGTGATGGTGATCCCTTTGTGATATCTTTGTGATAGTGTCGGCAGACATGTTCGGAGCCCCTCAGATTGTAAGAGCTCTCAACCCTCCTATCGACGAGCCGATATCGGACAGGGGCTTTATCAACAACATTCCAACAATCGTGATTTTTTATTTACAATTACTGTATTGGAAATCTTAAAACATTTTAACAATCACTAAATTTTAACTGATAACTGCAACAAATTGTGTAAGAATTCACGTTACTTACGAAACATGTAAAATAAACTGTATGCCTACATATTGCCGTAGATCCACAAGTTTCAGTTGATTTTTGCTTTTTTATGCATTTTTTATTTAGTTTTCGTGCTTTTAACCTTTGCAATCTTATCAGGGATATAGATTCTTCTTAGTTGCCAAATTATTTGTAAAACCTTTTAAATAAATGTAGTTTAATTTACTGATTACTGATTTTTCTAACTATCGTTTTTAATATAAAATGTTTTCAAGCAAAATACTTTACTTAAGTACTGTATATGAAACATCATAGCATAGATAAATGTATGCAAAGGAGATATGTATGTATATATTTATTTGGTTAAGCTTCAATTTTGGTGTCGTTTGTTTGGAAAGTAAGTGAAAATAATGTTTTTTGCTCTCAAGACGTTGTCCAATGTTACTTTTATCAGCCTGCTAGAGACAAAAAAATAGCTTCATAGCTAAATAGAGCATCCAACCAAATATTGAAAATTTTAAACAAGAAACTATTTATAGTCACACGCTTTGATACTCTGAAAACGTTTACGTATTAATGTTAAAATATACTTATCAAATTAAGTCTTGCTACACGTTAAATAATAATGATGTTGATGTCTTGCTGTCATTATTTTTTCAGTACTAAGAGTTTTAAGTTATTTAAGATAACACTTGTAATTGCTAAGAATGGTTTGTTTGTAAATTGTTTGACTGTTTTCAGCTTTATACCACCTTAGTCCGGATTATGCATTAATTGTGTTATTTTTAGATATTAGTTTGCCTGAGGACGGGATCAGATTCCAGATCCCGAAACGTCGTAAAACTTTGTTTTGCTTAATCGTGATGGAAAATGGTCACAGTAAAAATTTAAATAACATAAATCGACCATCACCAATAATGAATTTCAAACAAAGAATAAGATGTTTAAGCTACACTTAAGTAAATGTTTTAAAAATGCTTAGTATATTTTGTTACAGTACATACAGGAAGAAGTGCATTGGAAGTTAGAATGTCACATTTCGCCTTCGGCTTTGACATTTCGATTGTGGCATGTGGCTCCAGACACTTCACACAGAAGTGTCTGGAGCTTGTAAACTGAGAAAATAACCAATGTGGGTGGAGGACAAACATTGTTTACATGGGCTCACTACAACGACACAGTGAACCGGGGGGGGGCGTAGGGAGCTTGTAATATGAGCTATCTAATTGTACAAGTTGTCTCACAAAGGTTAGACAGTTTATTTTATTCATTGTTCTGCCTACACAAATTGTACAAAAAAGATTTGTATCTAATGTAACACTTTGCTCGAGTTTTAAATAATCGAGTTTCAACATTAAAGCTGCATACGGATCTAATGTTTTAATTGATAGTTCAGCGTTATACCATTACTCTACTTTAACCATAACCACAACAAAAAAAGATTACCGTCTGGCACTAGGCTAGGAATATTTGGAGTTATAAAAACTTATACAAATCATAAGATAACTATACAAAAAAATTAATTGGGTAATATATACAGGCTTTGTTAAAACAATTGTTAGTATGACATGATTATTCCATACCTTGATGTTGATGATGTCAAACACTTTCACTTTATTCGGAGGAGCGTAAGGGGCATAAAATATTTCTAAAGGACAATTTCTCTATTGTAAAATAATTTAACTGTTAACCTTAGGGTAAAGAAAGTAAAATGTCCCCCAATTATTTCCAACATAAAAAGTGCCTTCAAACCTTTACCTATTACTTGAGTGTATTAAAATCTGCGTAATGGAGTGCACTTGGCAAGATTCTAACATTCTGCCATTTCAGAAAGACCTACATTAATGTTAAATCAATAGTGTTGCTACGCTACATGAGGAAAAAGTATCTTAAATATATGTATTGGATCGGAAAATATATTTATAAGGATTTATTGATTACTAACTTAATTTCTTCTTTAATGTTCTCGTTTACGCAATCACATCCAAACACTTTAATTTCGTCTATTATTCACAGCCATTGTACATTGTACATAGTCAGTTCCATGAAGGCTGTCCAATGTTGACCAATGTTAGAGATAAAATTGTTGTTTTGATCTCTTTGTTAAACTGTAGGTCCCTGAGACATCATTGGCTGCTGGGCTTTTTTCTCATTCATACTTTACTTTAAATTACTAACTGTGTAGGCCGCCATTTCAGAAAGATAGTAATAGGTAATTTTACCTGGGACACGGTAGATAAAATTATGGTACCACGAGGCTGCACAGCACTATACTACACATCACCAACATATACTGCACTCTGTTAAGTTAGGTTAGTTATTAATAGTAAAATTTTTATAGTACAGTAGTATTGAAATGTAGTATAGAAAATATCATAAACTGACCTAACTCAACTCCATGTTAGCTACGCATGTTATTAGGAAGCGTAACATATCGACACCGAAATGGAAACAGTATGAAACTGTAGATATATAACTAGAAAATGTCTATACTAGATCGTTTATTACTTAAAATCATCTTAAGATATCGCAATATCAAAAATACTGAGGTTGAGATGAATATTGTTTAAATTACCACATTATCTTATATATTTAATACACTCCAAACACTTCTCTTATACTATAGTCACACCATCCAATTACCATATTGGATATGGTACTAAAATACGATGTTATTAAACATCGTATTTTGTATCACAGGATACGCTGTGATAAAGGTTTGTTTTCTCCTTTAAGTTTTCATCAATGTAATGGATACGCATTTTTATAGTAATTATTTACTATTACTCTGATGACTGTATGTAAAAATAGGCCCTCTATTTTTGTGATAATTGTTTTGGATCGGTGGTGCTACCAATCACCATGTCCAAGGTGTCGTTATAAAGGTCTTAGCATGTAGTTTTGCCATCAATTAAAAAAACTTTGAAATTTCACCGCGGACATGGAAAATAATGGGGTCAAAGTCACAATTTTTCCCATAAACTTAATATGGAGGTAAACACCGACGATCGAGAAATCAGCTTTTTATTTAAGGAAGTGGTTAAATAAACAAATCAAATCTGACAGTTAAACATGGTTCTTTCTTTTTCGTTTAATGAAGATCGTACAGCTGGCAATAAAACACCAGTTTTTATTTGCACAAACTGCGTATATATAACTGCGTATTAAAAATATAACTGAACAATATATAACTACATTATAAACTGTTACATTATAAACTGTCATATATATTGTGCAGTTGATGAGTAAATAGAAACACTCGGAGGCAAACATTGCGTGAGTTGATGTTTACAGCTCGACACAACGGAAGTAATAGTTTTTCAAAGAATACACATTGGTGACTATCATTTGATAGAATCAAAGTCTATATAAAAGATGGAGAACACCAAGGCCGACGTCGTCGAGACAACCATATTTATACTCGGAATATTGTTTATAGAGAAATTTTATAAGGTTTATTAACAAAATAATTCTGTATCATAATTAAATTGACTTGATTTGTTTAAATAGCAACACTTAAGATTGACTGCCTACACGCATTGGTGGACAGATTGTCTCCTTGACAGCGCACGATTTCGTGCGCCAGATACGCTAGTTAGTATAACTCTACTAATAATGTGGATGTTTTAATTTTTTACTTCCATTGTCCAGAGTGAGTAATGCTCCCTCTGATGTTTTAATTATATAGTTTCCTTGTCCAGAGCGAATACTACCCCCTCAGATGTTTTAATTATTTACTTTCCTTGTTCAGAGCGAGTACCGCTCCCTCAGATGTTTTTATCACTTATCTGTTATCAATCTGTTTTTTGAACGTGAGGTGGCGCTGGCTCTGTTGTAGTTGTGTGCGATGTTGTAGGTTACTCGTATATTGAAAGACGCGGCCTCGCCAAGCCAAGCCCTCCAAGCATCGATCAATGTAATTCCTCCCTTTGTCAAGGCGCGGCCTCTCCAGCAAGCCGACATCTTCTCGGTTTCCACAAGTTATATCGCTGCTGTCGTCATACGGAACAATGCAAACTCCAAAGTATCGGAGAATTTTTTCTTGTTAGTAAATATCCCTGGATAAGATCCAGCCTTCAACTCACAACCAAAAAGTTTACAATTTTTTGTTGTTTGGGTTTTATTTTCTAAAATAGAATGTTGCTTTATATGGATCTTTCCCGTTATACTTATACCACTGTTTAAATATATGTTTAATGGTTTTCTTGTATTAACAAACATAATAATCAGAAAGGTCGTGTATTTGAGTTCATTTTTAAGTCGATTTCATACGTAAATTTCCAACTAATTGTGGAAGTAATTTTAGAAATCAGAAATTTGATTACGTTGAATAAAGCAAAAATATAGCTTTAACAGAAAACAAGTGGTTTTCTAAAGGTGAGAACACCAAGGCCGACGTCGTCGAGACAACCATATTTATACTCGGAATATTGTTTATAGAGAAATTTTATAAGGTTTATTAACAAAATAATTCTCTATCATAATTAAATTGACTTGATTTGTTTAAATAGCAACACTTAAGATTGACTGCCTACACGCATTGGTGGACAGATTGTCTCCTTGACAGCGCACGATTTCGTGCGCCAGATACGCTAGTTAGTATAACTCTACTAATAATGTGGATGTTTTAATTTTTTACTTCCATTGTCCAGAGTGAGTAATGCTCCCTCTGATGTTTTAATTATATAGTTTCCTTGTCCAGAGTGAATACTACCCCCTCAGATGTTTTAATTATTTACTTTCCTTGTTCAGAGCGAGTACCGCTCCCTCAGATGTTTTTATCACTTATCTGTTATCAATCTGTTTTTTGAACGTGAGGTGGCTCTATTGTACCTAGTTGTGTGCGATGTTGTAGGTTACTCGTATATTGAAAGACGCGGCCTCGCCAAGCCAAGCCCTCCAAGCATCGATCAATGTAATTCCTCCCTTTGTCAAGGCGCGGCCTCTCCAGCAAGCCGACATCTTCTCGGTTTCCACAAGTTATATCGCTGCTGTCGTCATACGGAACAATGCAAACTCCAAAGTATCGGAGAATTTTTTCTTGTTAGTAAATATCCCTGGATAAGATCCAGCCTTCAACTCACAACCAAAAAATTTTTTGCAATTTTTTGTTGTTTGGGTTTTATTTTCTAAAATAGAATGTTGCTTTATACGGATCTTTCCCGTTATACTTATACCACTGTTTAAATATATGTTTAATGGTTTTCTTGTATTAACAAACATAATAATCAGAAAGGTCGTGTATTTGAGTTCATTTTTAAGTCGATTTCATACGTAAATTTCCAACTAATTGTGGAAGTAATTTTAGAAATCAGAAATTTGATTACGTTGAATAAAGCAAAAATATAGCTTTAACAGAAAACAAGTGGTTTTCTAAAGGTTATTGACAGTATAAATATATTATTAACAGTATGCAAACATAAAAACCAACCTAAACAAACTGCACAGTGCGCTGTATGGTCGGCAATAGCATGAATGATTTTACGCAACGTAAATTGAACGCCCACAAACAGCACTCTGCGGACTTAAGTTAGGTCTTGGTTATTGATATTTACATATCGTTAACAGCATTTTCACAGCAAGTAACCATCAGAAAACCACTAAACCACTTGTTCTTTTGTGCCAAAAAACAATAAAAATCCCTATTTAAAAAGAGGTAAACGGAAAAGATCCCTTTTCATTATCAGTTTTTTTTTCTTTTTTTATTTTAGTAAAATTTCTGAGCAGTTCAAAGGTTATAGCATCGCTTCATAATTGCCGGTCCAATTCTAAGTCGAAAAATATTTTAATCCATTTTCCTTTTCTTGAACTATGAAATCCTAAAAAAATAATTGTCAGATACTGCAGCCAGCTATTGTTCATTGGACTATTAATTAATGATCAAGATGGATTAATCAATTGTTCTTTAACAATAAAATAGTTATGTACTTTATCAAAATCCATTAGGTTTGACCCTCGAGTATTCACCAGAATGAGTCGGTTTCTCATAAATATGATATACTCATATTTATGACACATGATTTTACCTTCAATAAGTCGCATGTTTATCGTACATTATCAATTATTATGTTAACAAATTAACGAGGTCATTAACTGCTATCTCACAATAACTTATTATTATCTGTCAACACATTTAGGTAATTATATTGGCAAATAAACAGGTCATAAGCTTATACGAACAATTTAATTAAATGATATTAAATACTGTAACTCCAATTTTACCAAAGTTTAAAAACAAATAGATATTTTTTTAATAAATACAGTAATTTAAATTTTAATTATATTTATGAATAAAACAGGAGAGCTTTGACATTTAATTGCTTGACTTATCTCGTTCTATGGTACTTTTGAGTTTGCAACAGGAAAGAGTCACCAAAATGAGTCATATTTTAATTTTTACTTTCTCCCCCTATACGATAGTATAAGGAGAAAGTATTGTTTTCGTTTCTAATAAGGAGTTTGACTTCGGTAAAAATGCTTATAAGGGAAACCCTTTCCTTTTTAATAATATTAAAAAGTTTTGAATCAGTTAGTTTAAATTCAGAGATAATTAAATATAACTTAAAACTGAAAAACTTTAATGTACGAAACTAGCAGAAGTAGGCTCGTCGTTTGTACGGACTTAATATCTCAGTGAAAGAAAAGGGAAAAGTTCATGTAACCAGTGTTAAGCTATATATATAGTATCATGGAAAATACTTAAAATTATATAACAAAAGTCTCAGCCTAATTATTTTAGTATTTTTGTGTATTTATACACCAGAGGCATTTTTCTACGTTTTGATAGGGAACGGTCCAAACCCCAGTCTTGTCACTACCTAACGTCAACCTGTTGTTTGGAAGGTAATTAACAACTCCTTGTTAATTTTGTCATCATCATTTAATAGCCCAGTGACAAATGGCGTCTGGGTTCAGATTCGACCCTTGCGGGATTCGATCCGGCGACATTCAGTTTTGAAGGCGGATATTAAAACCACTACACCAGCCAGTTATTAGCTTTATATCATTATTAAATTGTGTTACGTTATAAGAACAATTTAATATAGTAGCCTATAATTCTGAAATTGGTTTAAAACCAAGTAGCAATGTTAACAAATTATTTTAATTTGACAAGTGTTTATTTATATTTTAAATCACGTTAAAAGGCAACAGGTTCAGTACAACTTTGAAAAAGACGTGTTCAAAATCCGCAAAACCGGATTTTTGTGAGATTGATATTTTGATAGGTCGTGGGTAGGCTCCGAAATGAATAGCATAATGGAAAAGTTCCATCACATTGAGTGATGCCGCTTTGGCGGAGAAGACGAATACATAACACAAATACCTTCTTCGGCGCTACAGAATACAGATAGACAGTCATCAATTATGTTACATCAAGCAGAAAGAAATTATATATAGCCTTTTTCGGCTTTTCCGTTGTATTATAAGTAAAAATAACCCAAAATTTCAAGAAATGCTAATTGTATTGGTAGAGTTTGAAACGTGGGGATATCGTTTAGTTATAATGTAATTGCAGTAAATTTGTGTTAGGTCCAAACAAGCCTCCACATTCTCGTCATACTATTGTACACTAATGAACACAGCAAGAAACAGGGCAAAGCTCAACACAGCCGCTGCATTCGATTTATGTGTATGTGTGTGTGTATCCACAGTCTCGTCATACTACACTGATGAACACAACACACACAATCATGTAAATGCGTTGTATACCTCGTCAACTATTTGAACAAAATTGCCATCATCCGTTGTACATGTATTTATACATCCATCATATATTTGTCAACAGTCTTCCACCACAACACAGCCGCTGTCCGTTGTTATTTTACATCTACGCAAAATCCGTTATATGCTGTTGTGTCCAGTGGTGTGATACACTGATGAAAACAAAATGATATGTTTTATATGTGTTACGTATCCAATGTCATACTACACTGACACACAACACGTTATATTATGCACTCGTGACTAGAGTCACAACATATTATCCACACACATGATCAGCTTCAACACACCAGTTGTCTTTCATACTCACTACACTGATGAACACACAACACACATAATTTCCTTATCCACAGTCTCGTCATACTACACAAAACAACAAGCTGCATCCGTTATCACATCGTATTATACACACATGAACACACACACACTACACATCCGTGTATACACATACACAGCACGCTGCATCCGTTGTATATGCGTGTGTATCCACAGTCTCATACTATCACTTACAACACACACTACGAACAGTGTGTATCAACACAACGGTCAACACTTCCTTTGTATAATGTCGTTATGCACAGTCTCGTCATACTACACTGATGAACACAACACAGCCGCTACATCCGTTGTATATGCGTGTGTATCCACAGTCTCGTCATACTACACTGATGAACACAACACAGCCGCTTCATCCGTTGTATATGTGTATGTGTGTCCACAGTCTCGACACACTACACTGATGAACACAACACAGCCGCTGCATCCGTTGTATATGCGTGTGTATCCACAGTCTCGTCATACTACACTGATGAACACAACACAGCCGCTGCATCCGTTGTATATGTGGTATCCACAGTCTGTACGCTGAAGAACACAACACAGCCCGCTGCATCCGTTGTAATACTACACTGATGAACTACACTGCTAACACAACACAGCTGCTGCATTATCGTTGTAATATGCGTGTGTATCCAACAGTCTAGTCATATTCTCTGATGAACACAACACAGCCGCTACATCCGTTGTATATGCGTGTGTATCCACAGTCTCGTCATACTACACTGATGAACACAACACAGCCGCTGCATCCGTTGTATATGCGTGTGTATCCACAGTCTCGTCATACTACACTGATGAACACAACACAGCCGCTGCATCCGTTGTATATGTGTGTGTGTCCACAGTCTCGTCATACTACACTGATGAACACAACACAGCCGCTGCATCCGTTGTATATGCGTGTGTATCCACAGTCTCGTCATACTACACTGATGAACACAACACAGCCGCTGCATCCGTTGTATATGTGTGTGTATCCACAGTCTCGTCATACTACACTGATGACCACAACACAGCCGCTGCATCCGTTGTATATGCGTGTGTATCCACATTCTCGTCATACTACACTGATGAACACAACACAGCCGCTGCATCCGTTGTATATGTGTGTGTATCCACAGTCTCGTCATACTACACTGATGACCACAACACAGCCGCTGCATCCGTTGTATATGTGTGTGTGTGTATCCACAGTCTCGTCATACTACACTGATGACCACAACACAGCCGCTGCATCCGTTGTATATGTGTGTGTGTATCCACAGTCTCGTCATACTACACTGATGAACACAACACAGCCGCTTCATCCGTTGTATATGTGTATGTGTGTCCACAGTCTCGACACACTACACTGATGAACACAACACAGCCGCTGCATCCGTTGTATATGTGTGTGTATCCACAGTCTCGTCATACTACACTGATGAACACAACACAGCCGCTTCATCCGTTGTATATGTGTATGTGTGTCCGCAGTCTCGACATACTACACTGATGAACCACAACAAGCCGCTGCAATCCGTTGTATATATGCGTGTGTATCCACAGTCTCGGATAACAACACTGATGAACACAACACAGCCGCTTCACATCCGTTGTATATGTGTGTATGTCCACAGTCGACACACTACACTGATGAGCACAACACAGCCGCTTCATCCGTTGTATATGTGTATGTGTGTCCACAGTCTCGACACACTACACTGATGAACACAACACAGCCGCTGCATCCGTTGTATATGCGTGTGTATCCACAGTCTCGTCATACTACACTGATGAACACAACACAGCCGCTGCATCCGTTGTATATGCGTGTGTATCCACAGTCTCGTCATACTACACTGATGAACACAACACAGCCGCTGCATCCGTTGTATATGTGTGTGTGTATCCACAGTCTCGTCATACTACACTGATGACCACAATACAGCCGCTGCATCCGTTGTATATGCGTGTGTATCCACATTCTCGTCATACTACGCTGATGAACACAACACAGCCGCTGGAAGCTACGTCCGAGTTATTGTAAAAAACTTTAATTATCTAGGGCATTATTTTTCTCATTTTTTCCACTGCAAATAACCCTGCTTTCTATTAATTAAACAAGCTGGTTAATGCCTTTGAACTGTTCAAATTACCAAGTAAAAGAGGAAAATAATTTAAAGAATACAATGAGTTAATAATTCATCGCAGTAAAATTACAAAACAACTCTGTTGCTTCATTTCCAATTTTAATTAAAATACAAATGTAAACTTAACTTGACAAGAGTGAAACCTTATGTCTTTTAATCTCATACTTTACAGAAGTACAGAAGTTGGTTTAAGTTAGAGGTCTGTATAAAACTATTACCATAATTGAAATTTTCTATAAATGTTCTTAAATTTTGTTAAGTATTGAAAATAAAACTGTCTCCAGTAGAAATGAAACCCAATATACGATTTTACGTAGTGTGTAAAATATTCTTGTAATCTTCGTGTGTAAACTTCAGATATAACTTTCTAAGTTTTTTATGAGTATTTTTATGAGACATTTCTGGATACGTTCTTCCTCCTTCTCTTTAGCCATTTCTATGACTGCTTTATGGGGAGATGATATTTCTGACGTCGTTTCGAGGGGGCCTGAAGTCGTAGGGGCACGGAGGAGGGCGGTGTTTTGCCAACAGCCGCTGTCCTGTTAATATTAACCGGCAATCTCGACAGACGGGACCATTTTTCGAAGAGACACAGTTCCTTGTCTGTCCCCACCTTGATTTTGAGATGGGAGTGTTGGGAACTCTTCTCTCGGAGTTGTTGGGGTCCGCATGGTTCAGGCACCATTTGAACCTTTTTTGCTTGTCATTGTGCTTGTTTTGGCTGCCGAGGCTGGCCATAAATTTCCACCAAATGACTTCCCAAGGTGAATGGTCTGACCAACCCCATCCCCAGATGCTAAATCCGTGATCGATCAACCCAAAAACACCGATTCCCAGGTGGAACAAAGACCTCGGCATCCGGTCACCAACCGGCACTGCTACGGCCAGGGGGGGTTCAGTTGATAGGGCAACCAGGTCATTTCTAGGCTGACCCTTGCCTCTGTACTACCTGGCGGCCTGGAAGATGTGGTCCCAGTTTTAGGCGGTACTAGTACCCTCTACTCGTCCCAGACATTCGGTGCACCGGATGCAGCAAAGTGTAGAGCCCACCAGACTGGACTGATTTAAAGAGCAAAAATGCTATTTTAAGTTAAGATGGAAAGTGAAGATTTGAAGAGAGTGCGAGAAAGGACGAGAAATGTGCTCCTCTCCCCCCCTTTTAGTCGCCTCTTACGACAAGCACGGGATACTACGGGTCATTCTAAGCCAGGAATCCCACAGCAACCGGTAAACCGGTGAACCACACAGAAAGTATGAGTAAAGTGCAAAATTAACTATAATTGTACAAGTTTTTGGGTATTATTTCAAAGCCTTGGGGCGGACCTTGCCTCCCCCTTTACTCGCGGTGACCTTCATGTTATTTTTAGTAATCAAGTGTTACACTAAGAAAGATATTCAACCAATCTTTTTATTCATTCATAATTTTAAACAGTATCATTTATTTATGATTGTTTTACGTTTCATACACCACAAAAGCTGAGATGGATGTTATCACAATTTCGGACGATCTGTCCGTCTGTCTGCTTTTCTTTCTGTCTGTCTATCTCTTTGTGCCTCTAAAGAAGGGATTTGTATTCTTCTTCTCCGTAAAATCAATAGAACCTACTGTGATGAAACGTTTCACCCTTTTACCTTTAAGTGAATGGATATATAGCTCTTAGGGGGGTTTTGGTAATTTTAACGATCAAAATTTGAAACAGTGTCGTCATTTGGTTAGTGACGTGGTTATATCAACCACGTCAATAGTAGTTATATCAACAGCTTTTTGGTTGAACTGAAAACATTCCCTTTAAACATATCCATAATCTAACCTATTTCCCACAGGAAAGTCACAGATCGCCATATTATTTTGACATGGATATGTTTTAGCTCTGGGGGGGATGTTGGCTATTTTAGCAACCAAAATTTGAAACAGTGGCATCATTTGGCTAATGACGTCATATGATTAGTGACTTTATAGTTTAATTATATGAACAGCTGCTTGGATAAACTTAAAACATTCACTTTATACAGTTTCCATGATCTAACCTATTTCCCACAGGGAAGTAAATACAAACATTTTTTTTTACTTTAAACCCAACCACGACCTATTATTGATAAGTTAATACCTAATAAATTGATAACATTTCAAAATTCAGTTTTAAACGTTATAAGACAATAAGTTTTACGTTACTGACAACGGTTTTACTGATCACGTTATCCATAAAAGTGATTTAACACAGATAAATAATCGGCTGTCATTGTTTGCTTCTAAAACTCAGTCATTGGCAATCTAAAATCATTTTCTTCATAAAACCATTAGTTATTAATATTTATCAATACTTTTTACCTTATTTCGGAACTACATTAAATTTTAACACGTCAAACTGTACAAATGGTATATGAAAAAATATAATAATGCAAATAATTATCTATATTTATAACAAAATATACATTTATCCAATTTAAAAAAGATTACGAAATAATTTAGCTGAATTTATCCTTTTTTATCTATTTATGATTTTTTCATAACAAGTTTCTTGTTTACTGACATCGAGTCATAAATCCCGTATAAAGGATTTTGCTAGTCTGTTATATAGTTATTCAATTATCATTATATTGTTCTTCTGTGATTTGCATCCTTATTTTGTGGTTTTTGCTGCGCCTTTCTCCAATTTTGATTAGCTTTACATCGTTTTTTCTCCTGGAGTTCGATTGTATCTGACCTTTTCGTCATTTTGAAACAATGCAACCAGTCCAGTTACGCAAGATCTAAAACTTTCGTCTCAAGGAGAGACTTCGCAGCTGCAGCTGACACCAAGCTGTTACGTCATAGACCTGCCTGTCGCATGACAACTCTATCAGGACTATTAATAATCTGTCTCATAATAACAGGTCTTTCAATTCACCTCCAATTGTAGTCTTACCACCGTGATCAGGTTTAAAATTTGTAGTAAGTGTAGTAAAACAATTTTAAAGTAATACACAATGTAATTTCGTATTGCACATCGCTTCCGTAGATTTTGTTGAATAGGTTTTGTTTAGAAAAAAATTGTTATTGATTTAAGCCTCATCAACCGCATTACATCTACTTGACCTTTAATTTTAACCAACTTACTCACTAAGATATAGGCTACAAACTATTGTACGCTGGGCGACCCTTCAATTTGTTACGAATGTAAGTTCTGCCTTTAATAGTAAAATTCTTTCAATTTTAACACCATCGAGATATCTTAAATGGGTAGTTGGTGCCTTTTGAAAATTGTAAAAATATATGGGAGTCTGGAATTTTAGTGTCAGCGAGCGAAACCAGTCGAATATTGTACCAATATAAGCCAATTATGGTACATACGTAAAGAATGTAAGGAATTAATACAATGGAAACGTAACAACTGAAATCCCAACTATCCACGTAATTGCATGGTTTGGCGATAACATGAAACCAAACGGTAATTTTAACTGTAAAAATTCGTTTATTTATTGTAAAACTTAAGCTAAACGGCGATATTAAACAATGCTAAATGTGTTAGCACAGTTCATATTTTGATTAACAATTTATCAATTTATAAATTTAACTTACGTTTTCTTTCGTATTCTTCTTTAGAAATTATTTCCAGTCTTTGAGCAATTGTCGACACCTTTTTCAACCATTTTAAATCGGCAAAAAAACCCAATCCACATACCATAAGCACTAAATGCCAACACAAGATACAAAATACATATCAACACTGACGGGTCAATACACTCAGTAGCAACTGAATCGGGTATTATGAGGCGTGAAAATAAATCAGAGATGTCAGATATCATTATATTTTATTAATTGCTCGCCACGATTCCGAGAACGCGGGGTTTTTAAATTTTAATAAACTATATATTCTAGATAGTATAGGCTTTTTACGTAATATAATAAAATTAAAAATTAAATTATTTAGAACATTACAATAAAAATTTTATCTACATTCTTATTGAAAGCAAAAACAATTGTGATACGTTTTTCTAAATATTTATTTTTTAATGTATAAATTATCGTTCTACAATTGTACTTTAGTAATAATGTGCGAAAATATTTAAAATTTCGTGTTTGTAAAGAATTTTATTCTATCAACAAACTAATTGGAAATAAATTATCTTTTCTTTTACTCATTTTTTAACAAATATGATAGATTCTATACATTTTTTATTTAGTAAACAATTAATTTATTTAAAAAACTATATTAATTTCTATAATTTTTCGCATTTGTTGATTTTCAATTAATTGTTTAAAACGGTTATTTAAACAAAATTTTTATTGTATTGTTTTAAATTTTTAACAACTAAAATAATTTTAATTATCCGACCTGTCACAGTATCATTATACTGAAAATAAATCAGAGATGTCAGATATCATTATGTCATTGGGCATTAGATTAGCGTCCTCGTGATTAGAAGGAGTTCTCATTAACTTCATAAAAATTTATCGTGGCATGCATGGATAATCCACCCGGCAGGCTATCTGCCTGATATTTTACTGTAACTGAAAAATAAAATCGTTTGACATTGTAAGATTATTATTTGTAATTGTAGATTTATTTATGTATTTATTTTTTGAAGATGAGTGAAAATATCGAAAAATGTTCTCCTAGGAACTATGAATGGAGAAAGTATACAGATTGTGCAGATGTTAAACAGAGTCTAGAAATAGTTTCTTCGTGATATTTTTACGATTCAATGGTTTGATTCTCGGTCTCGGACTTTTGAAATTTATGTGTTCGTCGATACTATTTCTATAAAGCAATAAAGCACAATGCCGTGGCAGGTGAATAATGTAGGTGGTTGTCTTAGCTAATCGTTGGCAATGCACTTTTTAACTCTTTATTTTGATACAGGATTACATATATTTATATTATATATCATATTATTTGGCTAAGGATTACATGATCATGGTAATTAAAAGCCTTACAATTTTTCTTGGATCTTTTTCTTGTTTTTTAATTTAGACAAACTTTAGAACTATTCCAATAAATATTATAATTTATTTTATTGACCTTTCTTCTCAATTCTTTTTAGTTTAACGTTCATAAAAAAATTTGTACAGTCGAATGACAAAACCACGACAGTATAATCATACCACGGAGGGGAAGCTATAACATAATCAGACTAGGTACCATGACACCTTTTCGGTATACTACGCCTTGATTTGTCCTTATCTATGTTACGCGGTTTCAATTTGGGGGTCCGAAACTTCGAAAAAAAGGTTTTCATCCTGCAAAAAAGCTGTTAGAGTAGTTATTGGCGTTCGTTGAAGGGAGTCTTCTAAATCCCATTTCCGAGATCTTAAAGTTCTTACAGTTCCTGATATTTTAATGTTTCAAACACTAATTTTATTTTTCAAGAGAACCGTTGCATTTTCCAGCTCCTTGTTCCACAGTCTAAATACTGCCTCAAAAATGCCATCAAATTAAATATCCCTGCTTATCATACTTTATTTTTAAGGGACACGCCTATTACAACGCCATTACATTGTATAATGTGCTTTCTGAATGTTTACACGAGGAAATAATTTTTAATTGTCCGAGGTATTTCTTACTGAAAATACTTTATTGAGAATAGACAATTGTACTGTAAGTAAGGATAGAATCAATTTTGTAATTAATTTTTAAGCTTTTTGACGCAAGCCGATGCATGTATATATGTTTAAGTATACTTGATTTGACACACACACACACACACACACACACACACATAGTTACAGCCATGACACATACACTACCTGAAGGCCTAACATATGACATAGACTCATTCTCATCCACAACAGACGAGGTTCCATCGCGTTGGAACTCTGAGTCGTAGCTCCTTTTGATAATATTATCTTGGTTTTCTTGATTTTTCTCCCTAGACTGGGACCGAGGCGTCGTATTGCAATCCAGCAACTTGGAGGTCACGAATTGTGGATAGTTGGAAGTGATGGTCGGTGGATGTAGTGTTCTCTTGTAAAGATTAGCGTCCGCACTATTAAATACTATGTTAATCCGCAAAGACCATCCTCATAATTAGACCAGTTTAGAATTAATTGACCAATTAGATCCTCATAATTGACTATTGGGCTAATAATTAACAGTTCTGTCTAAGGAAGATGTCAGCCTTAGTCAGTAACAAGACTACAAGATTGCGCCACAATCATCCTACACTCATTTCTCATTCATACTTGGCTTAAAATACCTACCTTGTGGTACGTTCGCCATTTCAATAATCTAATCTAATTAAACGTTCTCTCAACAATGTATAACACAAAACACAAGTATTAAATACTAGTTGTTACATTATTACCATGGTTTGTTGGCCAGCAGTGGACGACTAACGACAGTTACCTATTGCTTACACGTAAGCAGGTCTATTAGTCTCATTCAGGGTCGAGCACGTATCCTCAGACGTGCTGTGGTTACTCTCAACCTCAAATATACCTCTATATAATACGGTTATCCCCACGATCTCAATTCCTTAAAAAACAAACTAGGTCTTAACGTAACTGTTCCACATAAAATAACTATAAATCATTGCAAAAAACAAATGTGTTTGAATATTTTCACTTGGCGTATCTTGATAAGTTAAACTCGAGGTCGTTCTTTATTCAATCAATTATATACCATATTATAATATTCTTACAATTATCAGTCAGTATTCTGCATTAACAGTCAGGCGACAGTCTGTGACTTAGTAGTTAGCGTGACGGACTCCGAGTCTGTCTCGCCAGCGATGGCTTGGTTCTGATCCCGGAGCTATTTTTATCAGTACTGTCCATATTGTACTGAATTTATTTACCCCTGTCTTTTGCTTGATACTTCCCAAAACAGATTTTAGATTTTTTTGTAGTGTTAGATAAAAAAGTCATGATCTTTCAAAAATTTTAAAAAGCTACGCAAACCAATAATAGTGTTCTCCGAATTGACAATGCTTCTCAGTGATTATTTATATTTGATATAACATATCGTTTTGGAATTGTTATACTTCTAACAGGATTTATTCAGGTTCTGTACGTTCATAAATACCAATTTTCAAAATGAATTTATATAGCAGCTAAGTAGAACAATAAACATTTGCTTATACACCATCTAGGTGAGTCAAACGTTATAGTCAAAGTATTAGTTATAAAAACTAAGGCTAATATGTTCCTTAGACAGGATTTTTATTTAATAGCCCAACAGCCGATGGCAACTAAGGGACCTACAGTTTAACGTAGAGTCCGAACCGCGGCCTCTGAATTACGAATTGGTCTAATTATGAGGATGGTCTTCGCGGATTAACGTAGTATTCAATAGTGCGTACGTTAATCCACACAAGAGAACCACTACATCCACCGACCATCGTTCACAACAAACTATCCACAAGACGTGACCTCGGAGTCACGAGAGGATTACAGGACACGGGTAAGAATTGAAACTAAATAATAAAAAAATGATGTATTGACGAAATTCCATATATATATCATATAATTCTATTTTTATGTTTTTGCGTTTATCTCAGACTAAATAATAACAACTGACTGATAATAACACATACAAACTGTTCAAAGTATTGATTACCTAAGAAGAGACCGATCAAGGAGTTATATAAGCTCGTGATTCTCGAAGATCACGAGAATATTCGCGTGAATAATTTTGTCACGTGACCCGGCTGTCACGTGACCTCCGTCCAACTGTCCAACTTTTATCATCGTCATATTATTTTAAACTACGAAGAGAAACCATCATGACAATAATACGTTTGACATACTATTTGTTAAAATATTATTTTAGCGAAATCAAATCCTGGCCGTTCTGACAGTAATTATTCAGCAAATTTCCTCATTTGGATACAAATGTTGTATTTTTCAATTAATTAATGAGCTTCCTTTTACATTTTATGTAAGGAACATTTCACTGTTATTTTGTAGATTTCTCTTTTCAGTGAAAACTAATATAAAAAAGAAAATTACTGTTAAATACAGAGAAAATTGCATACAGGAATAACACGTTTTTTCGAGTAACATAAAACGAATAGGGTTCTAGCTGGACTTCAATCTTGTAGTAATAAAAAGTCAATCTATCTAGTTATTAAATGCATAAATAAAAACTAAAAATATTAGATTTGTTTAAATTTTGAAACAGTCTTTGTTTGAAATTCATTATTTGTGATGGTGGATTTATAATGATTAGATTTTAACGTCAAAAAGTAACGTAAAACGAAATGTAAATAGAGTATAAAAAGAATCGTTGTGATGGGTAAATATCCGTAATAATATTACCAGTTGGTGATCCATTCATCTACAAAGTGTGTGTATCTACTTCCCTGTGGAAAATAGGTTAGATCATGGATATGTCTTAAGGGAATGTTTTCAGTTCATCTTAACAGCTGTTCTTATTCTTTTATATTAAAAATTTAATACAATAGCTCTTACCATACATACATATTTTCCATCTTAAAAATCACCAACAACCCCCAGAGCTAAGACATATCCATGTCAAAAATCACAGTCTGAACCAGCTGCATAGCTATGTTAAGTGAACATAGTTTATTTCTCATCGATATAAGATATAACTGCGATGTTAACGATAAATATTTAAACGTTCCTTTATTTTCAGTAACTGTCTTCCAAGAAAAGTCATACATCCCAATGTACACGGCGATAGGATGGGGTGTTCCTGTTGCTATGACCACCGCTTGGGCAACGGTGACGTACCATACGATGGGGTCAACCAAGTGCTGGTGGGGCTATAACCTCACACTGTTCTTCTGGATACTGGAAGGACCAAGGATGGCAGTCATACTGGTGAGTGAGAAACATAAGCTTGAGTTTAACATGAGCATGTTACATCTGCATTTGTATTTTTACCTGCATCGATTATTTTTTTACTTCTAAAATTGTTTACGAACAGTTATTATAAGGTTAATAAGTTTGATACTGCTATAATCACTTAAAGCTTGTGTTAGTCTTACTTATGTGAAGACGTCATATTTTTCCTACTTCCAGTCTATTCTTAGATATGGCCTAATACTATGGGGAAACTCTAGTAGAATCAATGAAGTTCTTCTTTTACAAAAGAAGGCAATAAGAATAATCAATCTTGCTGGAAGTTTAGATCACTGTAGGCCCCTTTTTGCATCCTCCCAGATTATGACAGTTTTGTATATATTTGACTTAATCGTTTACCTTTTTAAAAATCCACATCTCATTAACCACTGTTGCAATAAACATAGTTATGATACCCGTCATAAAAATAATGCTGTTTTTGACTTTCATCAATTGACTAGCCAAAAGAGCCGCACAGTAATTTGCCTCCACATATACAATAAATTTAAAATACAAATCTATAAATATGATGAGAAATCCTTTAAAAATAAATTTTTAGTTGGCTCTTAGACAATCCTTTTTATTCTGTAAATGATTTTTTTCTTTAAACAAAATTGAATTTTAAATTAATTATATAAGTAATCAATTTTATATTGTGTAAACTAGGCCATGTTGTGCTATACATCTTTCTTGTATTTGATTATTGAGTGTTTTACATTGTGTTTATCACTTCTGTTGAAATTGTATTGATATCCGTGTGTTGATTACTTAATGATATTATTGTTGTTTTTTTAATTTATAAATGTGACTGATTCTATACCCAATTGTATTTCGACTTTGTCAATACTGTAAGGTGCTTACGGCAATAAACTATTTCATTTCATTAAAGCCACTCTGTTTGGTAAACAATTGTTCCTACTGTGAGGTTTTTTACACGTAGTGGATGTTATAGCCTGAACACAATTAGTTTAAAGTAATATATTTCTTTCTTGATAGTGATCAAGGTTTTAGCTAAGTAACATTCATGCGGAATTAGGATTTACATTGATTGGCCTCTTATTCTGTTTAGGAACAAAAGCCATCTTGAGTCTTAACAAAAGTCTTAAGAAAAAACAAAAAAACTTTTTTCAATCTGCAACACAATATATACAATCATTAGCATTTTAAATTGTTTTAGCTTATTTCATTCTCATTATTTCTGAATTTGAAACCACCAATTAATATTTTGCCACTATGGTAGTTCACTAAAGCACACTTCCACCATAATGGCCTATAACTCATCATCGAAATAGGCAACGTGTCAAGTCCACTCAGTCGAACTGTTCCAAATGACCACTCTTCACTCAATCCCTGACTAACCACTGACCAGGTCTTCATTATCATAATTGTACTGTGTCTAGAGCGTTTGAACTCAATTTTACAAAACCGCTCTCTAGCTTTTCAGGTTACAATCAGATATAATGAATAATTATATTAATGACAACAAATGATTATTTCATTCTTGATTTACATGCCATTTGTGGTTAACAATTAACAGTCCCCAGCGTGGGGCTCGTGATGGCGAGGCGTGTATGGCAGGTGTCGTGTATGGCGCTGCCGATATGCGCAGATCGCCAACGGGAGGCTCAAATCTTAATGTACACTGGTCGTCATTTACTCTTTGAATAATTATTTATAGCATATTTCATTACCAGGATGGAAAGTGGTTGTTTCCGGGCCACGACGAAGTTAGCCGAGCGTGGAATTCATTTTATTATTTTTTTATTATTTATTTTTCATTCCACAACAGAATTCAAGAGAATTAGTTAAGTAATATAATTTTTAACCTACCTTTATTTGCCCATTTGATTCCCTCAGTACCAGTACAATGGCAACAGTAATATTTTTTACAGCTGATTTCACTTTTTACAACCTTCACTGGCAGTATTGTTACTACAGTACTAACGCTGAGCGCTACTAGTGTCAGAAATCGTAACTAAATCCTACTAGGGGTAAATCTCCAGCTGATTTAACCCGGCTAGGCAGGAAAAACTTACGTCGCAACTAACGTCGAAAGCAGCTGTTTTCGGTACAGTATAATGGAAAACTCTTTTCTAATTACCATATAATTGATCTCTTCATTTTTTTATGTAGCTCAAGATTATCTTTAAGCCCCAGAAAATATAAAATCACATAAGCACCACCTATTTTTAAATTAAAAAACTTCAATACTTAACTATAATTCAGAGGCAGTTTAATTGATCCCTGATTAAATATTTGTAATTACATCAACATCATCCTCAGCATAGTTTTGTCCCGCGTTTGCAAGAACCGTCACAACATAATTATTACAGAATTATACAACAAACCTTTCGCCGAAGCTGCGTTCTGGAATTCAGGCGGACTCGATGTTTCTTGTACTTGCTAAAGCGTTTGACAAACTCGCATTTAAAGAACCGTGTATAAGTGTTGATTGCCAT
The DNA here is from genome assembly GCA_023375725.1 of Nephotettix cincticeps. Taxonomy (NCBI): domain Eukaryota; kingdom Metazoa; phylum Arthropoda; class Insecta; order Hemiptera; family Cicadellidae; genus Nephotettix; species Nephotettix cincticeps. Next base: position 35,240,331 of record CM041788.1, read on the forward strand.
TGAGTTGATTCTTTCGTTATAGTTTTTCTTTGCATATATTGACTGTTAAATAGTATGCAATGCACTTGTTACCAGCAATTCTCCTGAACTCAACTTGCATATAAGTCAGATAATATCTGAGAGTTAAACGAAAATTTTCTACTGCTGTAAATGGATCAATTGCATTGTTATTATTAACACACAATATCCAAAACTATAATACCATCGAGGTTAGAATACATATTTGCAGACGGATCTCGATAACGGCTCTAACGAATTTCTTTAATTTGTTGAAATGACTAATTTCCGAGTAGAAAATAAATTCTAGATAGGTCCATAAATATCCCGGTTTTCTTTTAGTAATAAGTTTAAAATAAAAAAATAACATTAAACTTATTGAGAATTAAATGTAACAAATCAAAATATCTGTTTATAACTGTTAGACAAATTGGTAAATATTGACAAAAATTCTGTCAAATATTGGAAAATGATAAGAATTAATGTAATGCAGGAGAAAACTTAAAATCTACCATTCCACTATTTCGAACTTATAATTCGAGCCTCCTTTATATTGTTCTTGTTTCCAGCTGAACTTCTTGTTCCTGTTGAACATCATCAGGGTGTTGGTGGTTAAGCTGAGACAGAGTCACACTAGCGAGACCGAGCAAGTGAGGTAATCAACTGTATCAATCAATAATTCCCAACCTCTCTAACTGGTTTTGGTGATGATGGATGAATGTGACATAGGCAAGCAAAAGGTAACCCGCTCATGATCTGGTTAGAGTCGCTGGTCAATGGTTTTGATCCAGGAGCCTTTGACTTTCTAGGTCAGCGCGCCATCCCTGGGTTACCGTGCTAGTAGATTACAATAGAATTCAATACACATCTTATAGTAGACAAGTGAAGTAAGAGGTATAATAACAATAATAGCTTTGCCAAAAACTTTATTTGTTAACCAAGTTTATTTTCTATCACAAAAATATTCATGATTCCACATATTCAAGAGTTACCAATACGTTGAGAACAAAGGTTTCCCAATTTTTCCACAAAAATCGTGTAATATTGGATGGAGGGCGTGTTACAAGTCATGGTGTTGTAAGTTAACCAATTACCTCGGTCACCGCCTGCTAACCGCAGGAAAACTTGAGAGTTCGTGTTACAAAGGGTGTTCAGTCTTGCTCCGAGATTACGAGTATAACAATTTGATAATTGGAAAAGTTAAAATTTTGGTCGGTTTCTACGAAAAAAGTATTTTATTTAGCCTGTCCACAACTACACCTGTATAAGAAATACTTATCCTGTAGGATGTCTGTCACTTATCGTGTCTTGTCTTATTCTCACTCATTTCCATCCAGGGAAATAGACAGCTGTAGTACAGATGGAGGTCAGTTTTTTGAGATGTTAGTCTGACAAATTAAGCTGACCAACTGGTTGACTTTGATGCCACTTTAAACTCAGTTCGGTTGCGAAGTTGTCTTGGGTTAAAGTTGAAGTATGAAATATTGTATCTATCCATTGCGAAGAATTTCCCTGACATCCATTATGGTAGGTAATGTCGACAACTGTACAACTGTACTACTGTCTAACTCCTAACTTGTATCCCGCGACCTGACATAGCAAGTTCGGTTGCGAAGTTGTCTTGGGTTAAAGTTAACATTAAGTAAATGTAGTCTTCTACTCAGATGAAATTATATAGACAGCTGTACCGACAAATCGTAGTCAAATCTTTGAGAGGCCAGTAAGGTATTGGAATACCTAGGGTAAACAACAACACGTCAACACCAAGAGCCAGTTTGTCGATGCATCCTTGCTTCCAGCAGCTGTTACAGGACATCCTGCACTTCCTGCGACCACGAGCATTCTCGACATCTACTGTTTTGTTCTTGCTCGATGTTCTGGTCCTGATGTGTCAGACCAGTACAGGTCTTGGCCATACTAGTGCGCATTTTTCTTTATTCCATTTCAACTTATCTTCCAACAATGTCATATAATTCCGCAACACCGAATTGATTACAGGTGTTTTGTATAAGTCATAGTGCAATCACACCAAATGTTATCAATTCAACTGTCAATAATCCAGCTACTTGGAGGTCACGAATTGTGGATAGTTGTTAGCGATGGTCGGTGGATGTAGTGTTCTCTTGTGTAGATTAGCTTCCGCACTATTGAATACTACGTTAATTCGCAAAGACATAATTAGACTAGCTCGTAATTCAGAGGCAGTGGTTGAGTTTCCACGTTAGGTCCCAATTGACTTTTGGGCTATTATTTAACAGTTCTGTCTGAGGAATATTTCAGTAAAAAATCTACAAGATCGCGACAAAATCATTCTACACTCGTTTCTCATTGATACTTCGCTTAAAATACCTACCTTGTGGTACGGTTGCCATTTCAATAATCTATTCTTATCTAATTAATTGATTATCAATCATTCTACATTTAACTAACTAATAAATTTAGCTTGTATTAATGATACAAAACTGTTATAAATTTCTGATTTCACAGCTACTATAAGAAATTCATAGTTTGTTCAGAATCATATCATTAACTTACATATCAAAGTATTAAACACCGATATTAAAACTACATAAATATGTTCCTATTTTATTCAATAGCAACTGTGTGAGGAACAACCACTTCCACAAAATTGAGAAAGTTTGTTTGACAATCCAAAATTGTCGGCCGAAGTGATCAATCACTAACATTTCGGCTTTAAGTCTGCAGCTCAGGGTTGCCAAGGTGATGATTGAACATTTCCCTAATTTAGGTTATATTTAAAATACCCATTAAATCGTTTCAGTAACTATACAATTATTTTACATTTTATAGCTTCAACCTTTTAGAATTTACAATTTCACATGTCTAATAGTTTATTTACCTAATTCAAAATAAGAAACGTAAATGTATATATACATCCTAATAACAATGGATAGACAATATAAATTAGTTAAAAATGTTAAAAATAATAAAAAAATTAACTAAAAATTCAATAATTAAATAAAGTAGGGAAAATAAACGTTTACGTAATTGTAAACCTTTGTTTAAATATTGTTTGTTGTGAGATGGGAATAAGGATAATTCAGTCGAATCCGTCTTCCTTAAACTGTCAAAGACTTTGTCAACCGATAGACCTTCTTGAGAGTTTACTCCGTAGATATGATATGATACGAGGGATTTTCGTATTTTCAATTAATTATCCTGCTGAGCACATCTGTCCTCTCTATAAAGCTTCCATTAAGTTTAAGTGGCAGGACTTAAACTCCTATAGTTGGTTGACATTGTGTTTCAGCTTATAGGATATCTGGAGCAAAGTGGAAGACCCACACCACAACATAGTCTTATCATATTTCACGACAGTACCAACTAAATAATTTACTACTCAGTAACTAGTTATTTCTAAAACTTTTTTTATCACTCATTCTAATGTATAACTTTATTTTATTCGTTCCACCGTTAAGATTTACTTATGGTTGTGGTGGGGTTTGTGGTACGAATAATTCTAACCTAAAATAGTATAATATTTTATAATTTTTTTTTAAATATAGAAATTTATTGGATTAAAAGAAAAATTAATATGGAACATATTAATAATTAGATGTATATACAGGGCGTCCATGGAAAACGTTTCAGGACTTCAGTGAGTAAATAGGTACATTAAAAATTAAGAAAAAAGTACCGATGGAAGTATAGCCTAAAACGATTATTTTCTCAGATATCCGCCATTTTGTATTTTTCACAAAATATTTTTTATTTCAAGCATTTTTTCAACAGATTATTTTCAAATTTTATATGTGTTTTACACTAGTAGACTACTATCATTAAAGAAAATAACTAGCATGATCCAAGCTCAAAATTCAACATGGCGGCCATTTAAAATTTTAAAACTAAAATAGTTTAAAAACGGTAAAAAATACAATGGCCGCCGTTTTGGATTTTGAGCTTGGATCATAGTAGTTTTTTTAATAGTAGTCTACTAGTGTAAAACACATACCAGATTTGAAAATAATCCGTTAGAAAATGTTTGAAATAAAAAGTATTTTGTGAAAAATACAAAATGGCGGATATCTGAGAAAATAAGCGGTTTAGGCCATACCTCCACTGGAACTTTTTTCTTCCTTTTACTGTAACTAATCACTCACCGAAGTCCTGAAACGTTTTTCATGGACACTCTGTGTAAAATCTACATAAAAGCATTAGAATTACTTTTGCCTGCATATTGCTTGGAATTAATGACATTTTAGGGTATTTTTACATTTTATAATTGCGAAGAGCATCTCTCTATCGGTCTCTCTGACATTCAATCAGTCATCTGTCTATCCGTTTGTCTGCCTGTCTGTGACGCTAAACAAATGTTTCTCTCTGAACAAGGCAGCGCCTACAGTTATGAAACTTAAATAATTATTTATTCTTTACCTTTTGGAGAAGGTGAGCCCACGCAATATGGAAAATAAAATAATAAGCTATTAACATTCCAGTTTTAACATTAGGTGTATTGTTTACTTATTTGTATAAGTTTTATAGAACGTGTGATGATTTATTAAAAAGGAAAAACCAACTGCTATCAAATTAAAATAAATATTAGTATAATACTATTCTTCTTATAAATCTATTCTTGTTCTATAGATCTTTACACACATTTTCTAATTTAATCTGATTATAATTTAATGCTATAAAGGTATAATTGAGTTGGGAATTCTTCGTATTTAATTTCCATATTTCAGGTTTATATTTAGTTATGGTAATAAGTATGTAGCTTCTTAACACTGAACCTCTACAAAGGACGACCTTAATACAAATAATTAATGACATAATTAATAGACAATTAGATTGATAACAAAAACGGAATTTGAAGAGAAAACGCAAACTATAAAAATAAAAAATATGCCACAGCAGTACAAAACATAAACGACTTTAAATTATTAATTTAACCGAGTAGAGAAGCAAAATTCCAAATTGCACTTCACATTCCGAAGGTCTATGGATCTATCCTAGGCTGGCCATTCTGAGATGAGTTTGGGTGTTTTTTTACTCAACGCCGGTTACATTTTGATAGAGAACGACATTAAACCCTAATATCGTTACTACCTACCTGCTGTAACATAGTTAATGTATTTCGCAACTGCCTATGGTGACTAGGTTTGGCATCAAACCAGCGACCTTTGGTTCACAAGGTGAGCACGTCACCTCTGAGATATTCAGCTGTTTTTGACAGGAGTATGTCTCGGCCTTAATGGTTGTATTGGAAATTCGTCAGACCAAATTTTGAAACGGAAGTCACGTCATTTAAGGACAAAAGTTAAGAGGAAATGAAAACATTCCCTTTAGACATATCCATGATCTAAGCTATTTCCCAAAAGGAAGTAAGAACATTGTACTTTCTCATCTCATTGAGGCAAATGCCAGAATGTTCATCCGTTCCAAAACGGCCATTCCCTGCCAGGAAATAAGAAGATGGATTTAGGATGTGGCCTACATTTCCTAATTAGTAATCTATCCCTGAGGGATTATCTGATTCATAGATGTCTGCATACAAGTTAAGGAGGGATGAGGTATCCTATGAGCTAACTTGCTCTGTTTTAAAAGCTGAATAGAATAATATTCTAAATGTGTTTTTATGGAAACAAGTTATCATACGCTTAGGTGCATGGGATGATAGCTGGTAGGCGGTGGTAGTTGTAGGCTAATGGTTTGTAACGCACGTTGCAGGAAGGCCGTACGGGCGGCCGTCGTCCTACTGCCTCTCCTGGGCATCACCAACCTCCTCAACATGGTGGAAGCCCCCCTGGATCGCTCTGTGGGCGAGTTCGCCGTCTGGTCATACTTCACCCACTTCCTCACCTCCTTCCAAGGCCTCATCATCGCCTGTCTCTACTGCTTCCTCAACGGCGAGGTAAGAGAGCGTTTGATTCGTAACATAAGCGTGTTGCTATTTAGATTTTGTTTGCGGACATTTTCCATCACGATATTATGTAAAACAAAATTTTACGATGTTTCGGGGTCTGTAATCCTCAGGAGAACTAATATCTAAAACATAGTACAATTAACATATAATCCGGTATAAAGCTGAAAACATACAAGTTTAAATCAGTCAAAAAAACTTACAAAAAGACTTGTGACTCAGTTGTCTTTGAGTCTCCGTGACGAGTGGACATGTTTGGTTTCTTATGTGTGTAATGTTTAGCGAATGGTTTGTTTGTAAGTTTTTTTGACTGATTTAAACTTGTATGTTTTCAGCTTTATACCGGATTATATGTTAATTGTACTATGTTTTAGATATTAGTTCACCTGAGGACGGGATCGGTTTCCAGATCCCGAAACGTGAAACTTTGTTATAAAACCGTGATGGAAAATGTCAGCAATAAAAATCTAAATAACATCAATCCACCATCACCAATAATGAACTTCAAACAAAGAATAACCGTGTTGTACGAATTGTTTTATTTTACACCCAAACAGCAAAATCAATTTAAATTATACATTTGTCATCTAGTTTTTATCCTTTGAGATCCTGGGTATTATGTAAGACAAAATTATTTACGTAATATTGTGAGACAGCTTGATTAATTGTGTATTACATCATTCATCACTGATTACGGGTTAAAAAACATATCAAGTTAAACACTGAAACGGAGTTAGGATAGTAAGTTAGTATTACATTACACAATTCGTAGTAGTAACCAAGTTTTATGGATTTAGTCGTATACATTTTAAATACCGGAACTTGATGCAAGTTGACTTGACAAGTTAGGACCATTCAAGGAAAAAGGTATTTCGAGGAGAATAGTAACTCATAGTAGATGAAATTTGGATACGACCGGACTAAACGAGGTCGCATGGGCGGGGTTCTTTTGTAAAACGAGCAGAGAGTAGCCAAGAAGTAAATAGCATCCAGATTAATTTAATAAAAAACTTGCAAGTATAAGTTTATTTACTCAAAATAAATAAAACCATAATAAGCATAATAAGATGACAGGAAACAAGACAACGTGACTAGCCATGAGTATACTGTCAACCAAAATATCTGTTGACTCATCAGTATGCAGAGTGTTGTTTGTCAGTGAAGGTCGTTTGTTTTTACCTATTAAAGTTTAAAGTTAGTTTTAAGTTAGTTTAAAGTTTATTTCCTTTTGAAATGGATGACGATAGTGGTAAGAAGAACGACTGTGGTGGAATGGATAAGGACACGCCTAATGTTAGAGACAAATCCGTGAATAAGCTGAAACTCGGGAAGAAAGAAGTAGTTCAAAAAATGATGTTTTGGACATTCTAAAGTAATCAAAAAACTTTTCCTCATAATTGCACAGCTCGTCGAACAAAGTATAGTACAAAGAAACTTCTTTTCTTCTCGATAAAGACAGGATAGGATGAACTTGCACTGTTCTCTTCCTTCTTCTTCTTTTCTTCAGCAGGAGAGCTAGCAACAACATGTACTGACTGTTCGATGGCATCTTTGCAACTCAAAATGAACACGTCATGAAGCATCCACGTCAGTGGTGGCCGGCCACGTAGGTAGCCACCGTAATGTAACAGGGGCCTAAGGCTCAATGATAAATATATATAAAAATTGAATATAGTTTTTTATTTTATTTAAGTTTATTTGTAAATAAAATAATGAAATTTTATGGAACTCTAATGTATTAAATTTGGAAAAAATTAAAACATAATTTCAATTAAATGTTTTAAATTTCATTTAATGTTCATGGGAAAATTGTTTAAAAAATGTTAAATAAAAATTTTTATCATACATGATTTTTTATTATATAAATGTTTATTAGTTAAAACATTCATTAATTTAAATAAATATTATATTTAAAAAATTATTTAATAGATATGTTCGTTTTAATTATTTTCGTTATTTTTTACTATAGTTAAATACTTTTATAGATAATTATTTTTTTTATATTTATTATAATAATCATGTTGTATACTTCTATAAAAAGTATGTTTATTTCGTTTTTATTATTTAAAATTGTGATTAAATACTCATTTAAAGTTTTAAAATAAATATGTTTTATCTTTCGTATTGTTATTCACTTGACTCAAATATAAAAATTTCATAAGTTTTTATTCGAATTCAAACTATTTAAAGTCTGTGTTGTGACTTAAATTTTTACTATAAAATATAGTTTAATAGGCTTTAAAGTTTTGAGATCACTATAAAACACTGTTTTTGTGTTTCAATGTTAAAACTGATAAAATAAATTATGGGCAAATTCCTTATTTTATTTTATTAATCGAGAGTGATATTATCTAAATTAATCTGATGGATTCATAATGGGTATGGAATTTGGAACCTCACCGAACTAATTCAATAACAGAGCAATTTAAAAGGTTAAACAAATATTTATTTATCATTTTCATGCGCAATGAGTCACGTGGGAGGTAGATAAAGTATATGTGAATATCAGCATATAATGTTGTTCCTGAAACCATTCCATTTAAACGTGTTTAGGCTACATGACATTATTTTAATAAATTAATTAGAGTAGGTTGAGAAATAATTTAATCTTGCTATCGATCATGGCTAATTTATTAAGAAATATATCAATTATAAAAATATGTTACGTCAGATAATCGGTTCGTTCACCTTCTGTTTTAAATAGAACCGCGAGTTGCTTAAAGCTACTTTCATAATAAAACAAACCCCCGGTCATCTCTTTGTTTTCAAATAAACTGTAATAGTTCTCTCTGTGTAATAGTTCAATCTAAATAAAGTTTGTTTGGATTCGACAATGCTATCGCTCAATTGGGTGATGTAATTTTCTATGCATCGAGCTCAGTCCACTTCACTTATTTATTAATATAATCTCCTGATTATTCATGTTTATTTCTTGGCTATAATTAACTAACATGAGAGTTGACAGGGAAATAATTCACTTTTATGATATATAAATATTTTTATTAAAGATTTTATCTTCGAAAAAAATTTTAACCATTGTACTTTATTTGAAAATCTTACGTTTTAAGCACTAATTTATCCCATTATGCATGATTTGTTTTGTTTAATTTTCTATTCACAAACCTAAATTTTTTGTTAAACACTGGTTTTAAGTTTACATTTGACTTTTCCAAAACAATTTATCAAACTATGTTAGAAGTTTATTTTTGACTTAAATTAATTTATATATTATTTATGACACTAAAAAAGAAAAACTAAAAAAATATGTAAACTACCATCGAATGAGAAACCCCTAAAATTACATTAGTTCTTAATTTCTCCGTCAATTTCTCTTAGGTAACTGCACATTTTCGTCACAGACCCATATTACAGTATTTATTGACTTTCTGGTGATAAAGCGCTACTTCAACTGTGAAATAAGTGTTATAAATTTCACTCGTTCTTATCAGTTCCCTACCTCATGTGGGCACATATATACATATCTACATGTATAAATGATGTGCACAAAATCTAAATACAATACTATAATACGAGCAAGGTTATATATATATTTGCACACGGACCTCGAAAACGGCACTAAGGATTTTCTTTAAATTTTGGAAATAACTCATTTCTGAGTAGAAAATAAGTTCTAGATTGGTCTAATGTCCAGGAAAATTCTTGTTTTCTTGCAATATTAAGTTTAAAATCTAAAAATTTAACATTACGCTTATGGAGAATCAAATGTAAACAATACAAATCAAAACAGCTGTTTATAACCGTTTGACAGTTGTTGATTGAAGATGGTGGCAAACAATATGTGAATAGAGGTTTTGCATTAATATTTATTTTATGTATGTAATAAATTAAAAATTATCAAATTACTAAACAATTTGTAAAAACTAAAGGGTAAAATAACTGTGTGAAATAAAAGCAGAGAAAATTATTTCCAAAATCTTTTGTGTTTTGAAAGAAAACGTATTCATTCTATTGCTTGAAGCCACTGTAACAAACCAATTAACTGGTGTAAATTAAATTGATCTTTTGCTTTCCAATCCTCATTCCTTTTCTAGCAAAATCAGTTGATCACAGGATAATAATAACATACTGTATGGACATTTAAATTCAGTATAAGATTAGCTAAAACAATTGAGGTTGGCCAAAAACTCTTAAACGACGACGCCAACTTGGCCGACGCCGTAGCTCAGTTAGAAGCGCTCAGGTCTCACGTACGCAAGGTCGCGTGATCGATCCCCACCCGAGGGCTATATTATTGTTCAGTATTTATGCTATATTAATTAAGGGGTATGAAAACGGTTTTATTTAAACCACATAAATGTTTTCATTGAGCAGTAAATTTGTTTTAATTTTGCTAATTAACTTGTAAAAACATGTCTTATTCTATCCGAGCAAAGCTCGGTCACCAGGTACTAAATATAATGTAATAAAAATCTAAATAATGGAAAGTAAATGATGTATACAAATTGATCAGTTTTCAGAGCTTGTACATTTTATCAGATCTCTGTACACCTGACACCACTCTCAAAATAAGTACCAAAAAGTTGTTATATTTTTTTTAAATTTGGTCTAATGTGCTCTAATAATTTTATTTTTGGTAATTTTTGGAAAATTTGGATCTTTACATATTCATATCAGATAGAAGCAAGCTTTTTACCAAGTTGAGGACTTATCAGATAATTAGTATCTCGGAAACCTATTATTTTGAATTCCAAGAGTTAAGAATATAGCGACAAGGGAATTCAATATGTATTCATTCGTATATTCAAATAATGGTGTTTTTTTGCTTCTTACAGTCCTCCCAAAATCTGTATAGTATAACTAATTACTAAAGTAAATTATATTTTTAAGAATAATGAGATCCGTCAAATTCCTGACTAAGTAAGTGAACTACTTTAGGAATTATATTTCAACGGATATTGAGGTCTGTCTAGGGCAAAGACATGACTAAGTCAGTGAAATGCTTTAGGAAAATTATACTTTAACGAATATTGAGGTCTAGCTAAGGCAAATAGAGTAAATTTAGGCAAATTAGGATCAGTGAACTACTCTAGGAATTGTACTTTAACGTATATTGAGGTCTGTTAGGGCAAATAACTGACTAAGTAAGTGCCTTCTTATCTTAGGAGTAAGGAAGTAGTACCTTGAAAATTAAACTTTAACAAAGATTGAGGTTTGTCAAGGGGAAATACGTGACTGAGTGAGCTGCGTAAGGTATTATACTTTAACGAAGATTGAGGTCTTTCACTGAATGAGGTGTTCGCTGACTTGATCATTGAACTGCTTTAGGAAGTGCACTTTCAAACGAAGATTGAGGGATCTGGAACAAATTTCTGGAATGTTTAGATGTATTTAAGGGGTATTGTGATGTGCTGGGGTGTTGCAGGTGCGCCTAGCGGTGGCCAAGAGCGTGTCCACGTACCTATCACTGCGACCACACCACTTCACTCCGCGCCGCAACTCCGCCTACGTGTCCGGCATATACACCGAGCAGGGCGCGCCCGTCCCCTCGGCCCGCGCTGTCCGGCCTCCTCCCTGCTGGCTCAGACTCTGTTGCACCCGGCCCACGCCCCCGGAGCCGGACATACCGGAGTAAGCCATAACTGTGCTTTTGTTAATTTGTTTCCTTTATAAATCTAAACTAGTCATTACATTTCAAAAGTTAGGTGAGTTAGGTTGTAGTCCTGATTTTAATTCCGGACTTCCCAATCAGTTTTGACATATATATGACTTAGCTCTGGGAGGTATTGGTAATCTGTTAGACCTAAACTTGAAACAGAAATGACGTCATATGGTTATAAGGACAGATATTTAAAGGAACTGAAAACATCCCCATAACCTATTTCCCAAAGGGAAGTAATCAAAATTTGTATCACGTCTGCCCGCCTTGTTCTGTGTCAGCTCAGTAGTATATTTCCTTATTACATTCCACTGTGCGTGTTCAGTAGTCTGTGTGGATGGAAAAGATATGTGTGAAAAAGGCTACCACCCTCTTAAATAACTTGATTCAAATTATAAAATAATTTTAGTTTTAGGTTGTAATAACAGTCTTAAAATAGTGAAAATAAATACTTTTTTCTTCCAGTTCAATCCAAGTCATTCGAATGACTGATCATCGTTAAGTTAATCCATGTCCTCAGTTCCTTTTACAATCAAATTTATACCCTAGGAATAATACGGCTATTTGCTAGGTACGTAGTTGGTGCTTACAAAAATAATATTAAATATCACCTTTGGAATTTGTACATTAGAAATAAAATCACAGTATTTATTGATAATGGAATGTCCAGATTGATTTCCCTCCTGGGTCTACTGCGAGACGGGTGGTAGATTTTTATTTTAAACGTAAAGGTTAAGGTTAAAGGTTAAAGGTAAAGGCTCTCCAGGAGATTATTGCATTTACCTTGTGGGTCATGTCGTACCATGTCCATAACGTTCAAATTCTTGTAAAACATTTAGCCACCTTGCCTTTTGTCTCCTAAAATATAACAAACATCATTATAGTGAACTTGTTGTTCCAGAACCAGAGTTTGACATAAAGTGAGATTTGTCCAGAGCGCTACGTCTTCCAGCAGTCTCAGTTCCCCGTGAACGGACTCCAGAGAGAGGCTCCGAAGGGTGCGTGGGGGTTGTCAAGGGTGAAGCCACTTTTTGTAAAATAAGAGGCTTTCCACCAGACAAGCTGAGGGATAAGACTGCGTTACTTTATCGATGACTCTTTCTATCAATTTCCAACAAAAACCTAAACTATACAACACCTAATAATTCAATAGAAATGAAAATTCTATGAATTTTCGTATTTTGGTGAAGCTTATTTTAAGAAATAGCTAGCAATTTATTTCTAATAAAAAGCTAATATTAAAAATTTTAAAAACAAGTTTTTTTATTACTAATAGTTATTTTTCCTTGTTTTAAATTTACATTTATGAACACCTGAAATTCTCGGTGGACACGTGTTTCATTAATTTTATACGTTCATGTTTTACTATAAATGTAATTAAATATTTTTTTCATCATTTATAATAATACGTACGGAGTTTATTATTTAATATTTTTTGACATTGACTCATGCCCCGAACGAAGTTTTGGAAATGATCTACAAATAGGAAATTATCACTGTACATTGTTTTGTACAAGACCAACAAAATATTAGTTGTAATATTAATCTGTATTTAGAAGGCACACTAACTGGAGAATGGATTTGATGTAACATCATTTATGTGATCAGATAAAATAGAAAAGTGCTTTGTTTTATATGCTTATGATAACTTTTCTTTAAGTTGATTCTTCATATATTCCCGTTGTGAATCTAGTGTAGTTCTACTGTTGAATACTTTTCTGACATCAGAAAGCGTCAAGAGAAAATTTATTTTGAATTTTGTATACGAAAAAAATTATATTTCTACAGAATAATATGGAATAAATTCTAGAAAAATATTAATGAGATCAAAATCGGAGGAAAGATATGTTTATCTGTTGGTTTAAAGAAACGAGTTAAAATGCAAGACGAAGACAATGTTATGTCATGAATAAGGCAAAATATTACTGTAGAGCTGTGTTTATTTAAACTTTAGAATTTGTATATCTAATTATGAGTAAAACACAAAATTCATTATGTTTATTGACCTGTCATTTTATACAAAAACTTATCCAATTTTATTTTACTATCTGTAACTTCCTGAACAGCCCTTCAACTAACCTTGCCTAGTAGGCCTATGAAACAAGTGCCTTTCGGACGAATGAACCGTGGGATATTCAAATGAAAATAAACAATCGACAGGACAAATTTCAAAACGAAAGCTAGTATGATTGTTGATTATTTTGGCTGTGGAGCCAATTTTGTATGAGGTTTGATTGTTCTTTTATTCCTTTTCTTGATTGAAATTTTAATAAGACGATATCTTTTGATAAAGTATCATGTGTTTTGTAAAGTTACGTATCTGTGTAACCCCAAATCTTCAATGTAGTAGCGGGTCCACAAGTAGACACCATTCAAGCCATATCTATCAACACCACTATTGTGTTACCGTGTACAGGCTGTGTAAAATATATTTTTTAATGTAGAGATATATCTTTCTGTTGTCTTAGAGGCTTTATATTTTAAGGAGACAATATGACATGAGATGTAATATATTTTATATTTGTTGTATAAATGACTATGTATTAGTTTTAACGTATTATTGGTTAGCATAGTTAATGTTCAGTTTGTTGTAAAATAAATCTTGAAAACTCGTGCAGATATCGATGAATCCGACTCAATCCTTTGACACGTATCCAAGCAGGCGCCTCGGATACGCCTGTCACGTCACAGTGCAACGCTGTCTTACATGAAACGTATTTATCTCATAGAAGAGATTTGTCATATGCTAATATTTTAAATCATCAAATAAATACACTATGCAGGAATCCTAATCACTGGATGAATTTTAAAAATGAGCCCAATGGACTTTATTTTGATAGATTATCTTCCTGAACATGTTACTTTATAGGAATACCAAATTACTCTAAATAAATAAAATGATGCAGAATATACATGAATAAACACAAACTAAACCTTTGTATCTTCAAACTATAATATTTCGTTTTAATTTTTAAGATTTAGCAGTCGTGAGTGCCTAAGTAGCTATATTACCTGAATCGCAAACAACATCATCGTTAACAGAAAGTTAAAAGACTAAAGAAAATCAGTTTTTAATAAATCGAAGAATCGATTTACAATAGTTTAGATGGTTTCAAAATGACTCATAAATGGTCCGGTACTCAGATGTTTAGATGTTATCAATTTAGTGCAGTTATTTTAGTGTAAAACTTTATTTTTTAAGAACTTTCAATAATTACTGTACAATAAAATATCACAAATTAAATTTTTTTAGAAAAATTCAGTTTATAAAGTAAATGGCATTAAATAAAATTGAATGTTATCCTCAAAAATATTTTTGAACAAAACATAATAAAAAAGGTATCTGTAAATGAAAAAATATGTTTATGTTTTTTGCATATTTAACATATTTAATGTTAGGAACAAAACATATTTCATACTAAACATAACATAAATACAATTTATTTCAACTTATTTGCTTCAAATTTATAAAAATCCTATTTTTAATATGTTAAATTTAACCTAAAAATATATTTTAACTTAATTTTTATGACCCCATGGTTTAACTCAACGGCAAAAGGCTTCTGAACTTTCTTTACGCATCGTAATCTAGAGTTAAATTATTAATTAATTAATTTTGACACTACTTATATACACGTAGGGTGTTCTTTAAAATCGGGGAAAACTTTGAAGGGTGGTATTACTCATAAAAATAATCAAAAAATTTCTCTAAGCCTATGTCGAAAAGTCCTTCGTTTAGCCACTAGCCACCATTTTGTTTTTTTACAAAGTTCATTATATCTCAAGGACCTTTTAAGTTACAGCAACCAAACTCTGTCCACATCTTTATTGGCTAATGAGAAAAATATACTCAAATTAAAATTTACATTGCTTTTATATTTAAAAAATGGTAGTGGTTAAAAATCTATTAATTTAAATGACAATAAAACCATTATCTTTATAAAACTATTACAAGATTTAAAAAAATTGCAACTATAATTTAAAATCGAACGATACTTTGTTCAACAAAATCCGTCAACGGATAAGCCAGAAAATACACTTTCAATGTTAGATTCTGAACCCATGCGCCACAGCGGCGCGGCCGTGGCGAAAAAGTGGCTGGCACAACAATGAATTCTTCGCCACGGCCGCGCCGCTGTGGCGCGGCCCACAGGGCCCACACGGCGCTGTAATCTAACATTAAAAGTGCATTTTCTCGCTTATCCGTTGACGGATTTCGTTTAACAGAGTATCGTTCGATTTGAAATTAAAATTTCAATCTTTTTATATATTGTAAATTTTTATAAAGTTAACAGTTTTGTTGTTACTTTAATTAAAAGATTTTTAAACAGCGCCATTTTTGAAGGATTAAAGAAATCTAAACGATACTTTATGTATATTTTTTCGTTAGCCAATAAAGATGTGTACAGAGTTTGGTTTCTGTAACTTAAAAGGTTCTTGAGATGTAATGAACTTTGTCACGCCTCAAAGTTTTCCGCCGACTTTAATGAACACCCTGTATATATAAACCTTTTGATGGAAAAAATAGTCTATACAGCTACATAACATAAATACTTATACAAAGCACTATTTTGACAGTGAACTGCTCCAGTAAAATTTTGCAAAATAAATACTTGTCATTTCAAGTGATGATTCAAATACATATATATTGGTTACAGACTGAAATAAGGTAAAACTAGACAATTATCTTTAGCAAAAAATTACATAAAATACTAAATAACTTACACCCATATGGTCTGTTTGATGAATACAATATTTACAAAATTATTTATATCCAACACAGATTCCTGTTTTGTAATTTATTGTGTAATTTTCCTCATAATTAATTCCGATTATATTTTACCACATGACAAATTAAACCTACCAATGGTTCTAAATAGTTATGTCTACATTTATTTTTAAAGCGTATGTATGAATCTTAAAAAATGTCTTATTACATACACAATAAGTTCCAATATGATAAATACTGAATACCATAAACAGCATAATATGCAAGATGTAAAATAACTTTATTTTTTAATATATCATCGTTGTATTAAATAATTAATTGCAACTGTTACCACCAACCGGGTAAGTAGTCAGAGCTATATTTTTGTTATACTTATGAATTATGATAACAAGAATTAACAGTTTTAAGATATGTGAAAAAATATTTAAACATTAACAATATGTGCAACGTTGGGCTTTATACTGAGTTGAGGTTATGTTTGTTACGTCTGTGTATATACTTAATAGAGTACGTTAACTATGGTGAATTAATTGTTTTCTATGTTGATATTTAACTGTACATATACCGTTTTAAGAAGCAGGGGCCTGCAGAGACTAAGCTAGACATTTCCCTGCTTGATCACCTATTAGGCTATTTTTCTACAATGTAGGCTACTATATTTATACAGCAGCTTCATAGTCAGCTTTAAACTATAGAACTTCCATTCTTAACCATATTACTGTTGGTATTGATAAATAAATTTAATGTTTTAAATTTTGTCGTTTTGTTAATTTTTTCAAACATCGTCTCCTTTCTTTTAAGCTATTACTAAAAATAATACAACAACTGAGAATGAACGTTTAGTGCGAATCATGAGAATTTTTACGTTACACTAACTCTGTATTTTTTAAGTTTCAACAATATAAGTATTTTGAGCACAATTTACATGCTTTTTAAATAGTCTAATGAAACAGCTTCCCTTGACAAATAAAGTTTCACTATTATAGATAATTACTTTTGGCACCAATCCCTCATATTAAGCATATTTCAAAAAACAATGGACATTCGTGTCGTATCATTGCGAGAAGTGAGTAAATGTATGGCGATGTTGAAGGGGATGGATGGATGGTCATCTGGTAAATTATTACCTGTAAAATAGCAAACGTTAATTACTTAGTAATTGTACTCACTTAAAAAATTATATTTAAGTGTTATAAGTAAATGTAAAAGTTTTGTCACAAATTATTCTAATTATTCATCAAACTTTGTAAAGCGACGTAAGTAAAATACACGGTTTACAACCTAACGGACAAAACTAAAATAGTTTAGCTAAAAAATGAAAAATATATCAAATGATCACTGCCACAAAAACCGATGTGGAAATAAAATACTTAAAGAACTATAAAGGGAAGAACAAGGAAAGAGCAGTTTTATATTAAATAAAATGCCCTAAAACAGGATTATTATGGAAATGGAATGACAATGTTTAGTAAACATAAAAAACAAACGGATAATGTATACAATTGAGGTGTATTCAAGAATTTCCATTAGCATTTCTTGGAAACGTAAAGGTCACTTCTGAATATTTAATGTAACTATTTGGAAGGGAAATATAATATCAAGTTGATTTGAATCTACCTGTCATCGCCAATGCGTAATGTTAACGTTTGAATAGCTGTGTGCGAATCCACAGATGTCAGACAGCTGGAAGAACAGCTGATCTGCAGATGTTACACGTAATGTAAATCTGTTTAACGTATTGTGATTGGTTACGTGTTTATATACATTACAACATATATGCTGGCCTCTGAATTGGGTGAAAGTCTAAGCGTTGCGTCCCTTATTCTCATTTTTCATCGTGAAATCCCGACTCAACTAGGTGAGTATTTTAAGGTGAGAGGTTAGTGTAATAAAAGCAATAGATTCGATATGTTTCTTTTCTGCTGAAAAATACCAGCTAACTAATATTCTAGCATCATAATTGAATATCCAAATGTAAAAATACAGTTGGATCCAGTATCGGACCAACAGATGTAATTGTCTGTGATTTTATTGCCTAATAAAGCGCGAGATTTTCAAGGTGTTGATGTTTTGAACTTTAATTAATTTATTGGGTGGACCGATATGCTTCTAGGTATCAACTGAGGCGACTCTCAAACCGATTATTATTTTCATAGCCAGTGTTAACCCAAACAGACAATTGAAACTCATTGAGAACAATGCACGCTTTTGTTTTAAAATTCAAAATCCTTATTTGCCCACAACTTTAAATTTTTTAATTGAGTTGTGTAGTCAATACATTTTGTGACGGTGATTTTGACCCAAATGTTCGTGGTTTTAAATTTTGAGTATTGTTAATTCTAAGGAGAGGTTTGCAACCTAAATGGGCAAGTAGTTTCCACATAACAGTTTTGAACTGTTTGAATATATTTTACACATTTATATCCTTTAAATATAAAAGTTAATAATATTGTTTTAATTCAAATGAATATTCATCGGAAAATTGACAATCATGTATTACAAGTATAAATTAGAAAATGACAGTATTTTTCTTCCAATTGTTTCGGTTTACGATGAATAAAGAAAACTTAATCTCAAAACTTTAATTCCCAGTTTTTGTTTATATCCAATTATACAGGGAGATTTTAGTGTAGTGGTTTTAAGTTGGCATCAATGCTGTACTCAACAATCGAATTGAAAGTGATCAGTAGACTTTTGTTTTTTGTGTTATGCCATTTTGATAGTCATTCTGTTTCCTTTATAACCATGACTTACAAAGGAGGAGCTTTTGCCAATTGTACAAATGTATTTTCCAATTATAATTTATTTTCCAAATAATAGTTACGCAACTATTAGTGTCGAAGCTTATTATTCCTGCATGTGTGGCAATGTAAAGAAACGGTACTGCCAAATTTTAAGCAAAAAATCCAACGATATCTGTTGACGTGCCCCTTCATCCACAAAAATTTACTACGTGGTGTGTCATTTGGACACATTTGGTATAATTGACTCCTGTTTTTTTTATAAATACGGTGCTGGGCTGGCCTGACTGTGGCGATGAACGATCGATACTTAGGGAAAATACTACGGGACATTTTCGCCCCTCACTTAAACAACATGAAACTGGATTTAAATGAGATATGGTTTCAAGGAGACGCCGCGACATGCCACACAGCAACCCACACAATCTCTCTTTAGAAAAATGTTTGGCGATCGAATTATCTCCTATAGAAGTAAAACTAAATAGGCTCCACGGTCGTGTGATACTACGCCTATAAACTACTTTCAGTGGGTATATTTCAAGTAAATTCGGACATACCACAGACTCTAATGACTTGGAGGTAAACATTTGCCGGGTTATTCACGAGTTATGTCCCTAGCTGCTGGAAAGGTGATCGAAAGTTGGACCTCCAGATTGAACTTTCTAAGGGATCACCGTAGAGCCTACATGTCAGAAATAATTTTTAAACATCAGTGCCATAACACGTGCTTTGAATAAATGTAATGTTTTATATGAATATAAGTTATCCTTATTTTTATTGTTTTATTCTCTATCAGAAACCGCAACACTAAAAAACAGAATGCTTCATGGAACCAGAAAGAAAATCTATAACTCGTATATTTGGATTCCCTGACAATGGGCACGTTAATAATAAGTTGGTTGAAGAATCTTGAATAGTAAAAGAATGTATTTACGAAGGAGTATGCATAGCAAACAAAGCAGAGCTAATACTAGCCAGTCCCGGGACTCATTGTTTGATGTTCCATTGTGGGCGCTGGCAACATTTGAGTTACTCGCTCTTTTGTACGAAAATACTTACGACCTTTTTCTTAGAGCTCATGTTTATGTTATGTATTACTGCATTTATGACCATTATTACTTCACTATTTATTTCAATGATTTTATTTAAGGTTTAAAAGTTACTGGCTGTAAACCCGTCCAATATAATCAGTAGGACTCATGTATTACTTAAAAGTCTGCCTTACCGGGCGAAATATATCGTTTTAGACCCATATGAAAAGTGTTAATTTTTAAATACCATCTCTGGTTACACGACAGTCATAAAATGACGGTCCAGGTGTCAAAGTATAGGCAAAGAGTTTATCTAGAGAAATATTTTTTTAGAAAAATATACCCAATTACCACTTACACTACATGGCTACCGGAAGTTCCTGTCATGGCGTCAGAGGTAGCCAGGAGTATTTAAGCAGGGACGCCATCTTGTTTCTTTCAGTGTCCATTTGGGCCTGATAATGTTCGGTGTAACTGGACGAAATCGATCGCCATTTTAACAACTTTTGTATATATTTACCGTTGTATATAATTACAATATAAGTGTAAATATATTTAGTAGTGTTGGAAGACGTGAGTTTTTACTTTATCATATAATGTAAAATTATCTAATAATGTAGTGTTTAAATTATTAGGTGAGTTAGAACATTGACAACTCTCGTGAGGACGAGCTTCTAAAGACTTCGACCCAGGACCGAGCGCGAACAGAGATTTCTTATCACGCTCAACTAGGTGTTGCTCAGGAACTACTAATAAAACACCCTTTGGTTCAGCCAAAGCGGGTTCAGGGAGGTGTTCAATCTTTTGGTTCTTCAGTGTTCTCTCACCGCAGACTCAATCTGTTAACGGATACACTAATAAACCCAAGGGTAACAACCAGGCTCAACCAGAGATTAGTCCCAAGAGAGACAAGAAGTATCCAAGTATTTGTCACACGGTAGACAGAAGACTCTCTGGAATCTTCAGTACATTCGCCTTTTACTTACTTTCTACAACAACAATTAAAATACACACAATCTTTATTGTGGCGTTGTTCTAAAACAGGAAACCCTATACTTGGTGTCATTTGAAAGGGCATTATAATGTCTAAATACATATTTGATTATAGGCATAATTTCACTCACTCATTGATCAATAATGATAACGCAACATTTTAAAATACTTGGCTGTAATCAATGGAAAAGGGGATATTTCTTTTAACTTTGTCTTATATAATTATTATTATGTTATTGATTTGGAAATTCGCTGAGTACGCAGGTCTGCTGTGACAGGGGATTAATGTTGGCTTACACAGCCCAAGTGCCACCGCGGCGCGGCCGTGGCGAAGAAGTCGCTTTGTGCCACGGCCGCGCCGCAGTGGCGCATGGGCGCTGTAAGCTAACATTTAAGTTCATTTTCTCACTTATCCTTGGACGGATTTCGTTCAACAAAGTATCTTTTGATTTTAAATTAAAATTACAACCTTTTTTAATTTTGTAAAAATTAGATAAAGTAATGGTTTTGTTGTTATTTAAATTAAAAGATTTTTATCCGCCGCAAATTTTAAATATAATAGAAATTTAAATGATACTTTGAAAATATTTTACTAGTTAGCCAATAAAGATGTGTACAAAGTTTGTTTTCTGTAGCTTAAATAGTTCTTGAGATATACAGTAACGATTTTTGTGTAAAATACAAAATGGCGGCTAGCGGCTAAAGGAAGGATTTTTCAACCTATGTTATGGGAAATTTGTTGTTTATTTTGATGAGTACTATCACCTCTCGAAGTTTTTCCCCGAACATTAACATTCTGTATATATAAAATTTTTAACGACTACAGTTTTTAGCCTCTGGGCACCTCAAAACGAAAAAATAACATGGTCCCGGGCTTAAGTCTTGCCATGAGACCTAGGGTAATAGTTCCTTTCTATAGAAATACGCTAAAATTTAACTTTAATATATTACATACTTTTAACGTAATTTCTGTATCTTAAATGCTTATTAAAATAAAATTTAACAATGTTTGTTTTGCTATGTTTGTCCAAGTAGTTATAACGTTTCTTTATCACATCCCTTAGCTCCAAGTTTAATGATTTTAGGGGATAAACCCAACTCACCCCATACTCAGCGGGTTGGTAACAAACTTTATGTTTGGGTTTTGTATAATGATTTGACCTTACGCTAGTTTAAGGAAAACGGATAAGAAATATGGGAAGCATTGATTTTAAAGTTGTTCCATGATACTCTCTCTCTCTTCTCTAGGAGGTGAATGTAATGTGTGATGTGTCTGATGAGTGATGTGCGTTGGTGTGTTTGTGTTTGTGGGTGGCGGGTGTTGGCGGGCCCTCACTGGCATGGAAGCGACGTTGCCAGTGTAAATGTATAGGTATATTTTTTAACTAGTGTTATGTTCTTATGTTTAGTGATTTCCTATCATATTGCTTTTAATTTGTAATTAGTTATGTAACGGTGAATTTTTGTACGTATGTTCCATGTATATGAATGTATGATTGGATTATGTTTGCCAAAAAAAGTAGTTTAAGTGGAGTAATGTAGATTCTTATTAGGGTCACTTGATAACGGGAGGAGTTTCCTTACTTCCCGAAACGTAGTGTAGTTAAACACTTGAAGCGGAAGGAATGTTTGAATAATTAAATAAATAAAATACAAAGGTTGAAACAATTTACAGTAAACCGTTTGACCTAACTCGAATTAAAATCGTGAAATATTACTTGCAAACACCCACATACACACAAACATACATATTTTCTATATATCCTTACTTACTAATATTATAGCTGTAAAAATAGAGATATGTGTTACCTTTTTACGCTACAACTACTGGGCCGATCATGATGCAAACAGTGTAACCTCAGTCACTATCTGAACATAAACAATTAAGAAATGCACATTAAAGCTTGTCAAAACTGATTTTCACAAGTATATGAGGTCAGTCGAGTTCATATCGACTACGAATCGGAGAGTTCTGAGAATAGTTGATAACTCTCCGACAACAATGTTATGCGCAACAATGTGTTGTGGTGGCGGGGGGAGGACGCTGCGATAATGGAGAGACTGGCTACTTACGTCTGCTCGGTTCATTACTCTTGTAAACTATTATCTTCTCATTCATCGTTACCTAT
Source organism: Nephotettix cincticeps (assembly GCA_023375725.1). Taxonomy (NCBI): domain Eukaryota; kingdom Metazoa; phylum Arthropoda; class Insecta; order Hemiptera; family Cicadellidae; genus Nephotettix; species Nephotettix cincticeps. The sequence continues at coordinate 35,263,449 of CM041788.1, forward strand.
GTAGTCAATCAATGTGGACGCCGGGTCTGGACAACATATACTTTCATATAACAAATGATGAGGTTGAAAATTACCTGAATCACACAAAGGGACGGAACAGTATTCCTAAAGCACGTCAGCCAAACGGCTTTTTGCGCAACCCCGTTGTTGAATGTTTCATGGACCTTCCAGGATTAAAAGCCTGATGAACTGCCGTAGTCTCCCAATCAACTCCTCCCGGGGAAGGTGACAGCCCCTCTCCATAACGATCCGCTGTTTAATTTCCCATAATACCTGAGTGTCCTGGGACCCAGCAAAGGGTAACGTTGTTATAACTGCCAAGAGAAGACACCGCGTTGCGGCATTCCCACACTATCTTGGAGTCGAAGATACAGAAGTACAGTGCCTTGAGAGTGGCTTGAATATCAGAGAAAATGGTAATGTTCTTGTTGTCACCTCTGTTGAGGTTGAACAGAGGACATTCAATGATGGTTGCCACTTCTGCCTGGACACCGTGGGGAGATCCCCCATGGAACGCCTTATCTTGCATCCCCAGTATCCCAGCACCAGTTCCCTTGCTTTCCTTAGATCCATAAGTGTACCTTTCTGACTCACAGGGATGAAGAGGTCTGCGGCCATCTTGCGAATCAATCCTTGGTGGAATCGTCACTGAAAACGACTTACCAAAGGTGTATCTAGTATGAAGGTGGTCTGATGGCATGTCTAGGATCTCACATCTGACTACCTGCTCAATTCTGGTATGACCAACCGAGGGTACATTGAAAGTCTTCCAGAGATTCTCACATCGGAGGCGATATGCACATTTCCTAGCAACCGTTCAGATGTAAACATCTATGGGCAGGATATTGAACATGCAGTCCAAGAATGCTCCAGGGCAGAACTCACGGCCCCAGAAATCATGAGGCAAGCCAACCTCTGAACCGCATCAAGCTCCCGCACCGCTGCACCGAAGTTTGTCTTTGGCCACCAACCAAGTGAACCATAGGCCATGGCCGAACTCACCACAGCACCATACAGCAAATGCAAAAGCCTAGGGCGCAGTCCCCATGTTGGACCAACCATTCGTCGGCACGTCATAAGTGGCAGCTGAGGCTCCCACCCCAGTGTCTTTCTTATTAAGTATCTCTCTGGGGTTGAAAGACGGTTCTGCCTTAATTATTAATTCTTAAATTAAAAATTAAGGAATTAAAACATATTTGTCAAAATTATCTCTTGGGCCAGACTGCATTGTAAGGCATATAGACCTTCACATTTGGTACATTTTAAAGCATAAAAATTTACACTTTCAAAGCGTACCTACGTATTTGTCGTGGTCGCCTCATAATAATTAAAAGGCGATAATTCCAACGTAATAATATACGATGAAAATTTAAGAGGCGTAATAATTAATTACAGAGTTTTGAATAATTAACAATTCCGTCAGTCATGAATTAATTATTGTATAATCATCAAACTTATTGATAACGATCTAACTTTTACTGGGACCGGTGCGTGTTCTGTAATCCTTGCTTAAAAACCTACCTGGATAGGTCGTCAATTCAAAAGGTAATATAAAAATCTAATCTATTGAATTTAACGATCGTAATTAAATAAATCGTATAGTATATAGTTGTTTTTATCTTAAGGTAAATTCATTTGCAGACATCCATGTGTCTCAGAATTATCTGGCCCTGGTCCTATTCTATTTAAATACTTATATTATGTGCAGCCAAAAAACAAAGGTAAAATGCTTTCTATGGACAACATTATTTTAATTTTCCATTTTATTTGTTCGACTATGAGATGAAATTAATTATCTATCCAATAACCGAAATTACAACCTTAATATTACTGCATTCAAATATAATAACCGTGAAACAAGATGAAATCAATTTGACCTTTGCAAATGCAAGAAATATGAAGACAGATGGAATTGTTGTCATCCAAATGTCCGCATTGTCATTTACATAAGGTTTACATAACTTGCTTAGACTTGTCAGCGTTGTCTTGGTGATTCTGAGCTTTGTGTGGCAAATAAACTAATATTCTGTTACACAATGGCAGAATATGTACTCAAGAAAATTAACGTTGTACAAAACGACTTTGTATGTAGGCCCTAACTACATCTGTGACTTTGGTTTAACTAAACGCGAGGGAGTTTTTGGTTAACCACTGTAAAATACGAATACTTAGGATGTATATATAGAGATGTGTACGTATAGATTTGTAATCATAGCACAAAATATTTTACTGTTAATTTCTTAAGTAACGCTATAGTATAACATGATATTTTATCCAAAAGGAAACCAGAATGATTTTAAAAAGTCGATTTATTGAAAATTGTAAATATTCATTGAATGTTTCCAAATAGAGGTCATCAGTAAGGAACCAGAGAACTATCAAGTGCAGTTCATTTTATCAGAACTCCAAGCCCTTTTCGACTTATAATGAATGCTAAATGAGAACGTAAAATGAATTTTAATACAACTTTCATAAATGTAATCCGTATTTTGTTATCCTTCGCAAGTAAAAAAGAAGAGGGAATAACATTTAACTATATAAATTTTAATTAATGAGATGGAAATATCTAAGCTCTGGGGGGATTAGCAGATTTGTGTAACGCAGTATTTTATGACGCAAAACGTTTAGTGGATACTTATATCTCATTTTCATAGAAACTACCAGAGCTATTGTATTGATTTTTTTGTTATAAGAACAACTGTTTGGAGGAACTGAAAACATTCATTTCAGACATATCCATGATCTAACCTATTTCTCACAAGGAAATAAATACAAACAATAATTTAAAGACCGTTATGTTGAACTGAAAAATGTCCGTTCAATAATATACATTAATAAAATTAGGTACAATATGTTTGTTTGTTCCGTATTTATTAAAAACAGTTACACTCCCCGAGGCATACTCAGTAGTCAGGCCTTGCGTCACTGGAACAGTCGGTACAGTAAACATGGCGAACTCGCGTTGGACAAATATTGCATATCGAAAGTAAATAACGATATTTGTACATTCTCTACATCAAAGGAAAAATAATAACAAAAGCGAATTCAAACAAGGTCAAATTTATTCTTAACAAGTACTATGGTTAATTTATTTCTACTAATATAATAGGCTACACAAAGTAAATTTAATTTTTTATTTCGTACCAACAACGATTGTATAGCTAACTACTTGCTGTAAATACCTCATCAACAGCTCAAATCTCGTAGTATTAAGTTACGACGTTTCGACATGAAGATGCCATCGTCAGACAATAATGTTCAGCCACTTGGCGTCGTTAAATTTAATCACATACACATACAACATTACAAAACACAACATTAAATTTATTCGACCGGCCTTTCTCGCAAATGTTTACGTGGCCCGAGCAGGAAGCTACCTGCTCGGGTAGCTCGGCTAGCTCTGAGGTAGCTATAAGCTAATAGCTACCTCAGGTGAGTCAGCTGTTGACGATGTATTTATAGCAAGTAGATAGTCAATAAACCAGCTTAGGGGCTAGAAAACATAGATTTTAACGATTGTGTCCTTTGAAATGGTTTTTACAATGTTTATTCTGTATGGGATATAAATCTTTTAGATGAGTCGTTACGTGTCACGATTATACAATCATATCTCATGTAAGATACCCGCACCGACAGATCACATTTACACATTTGTCACATTTTAAGATGTATTTGAGTGAATGAAAGTGGGTTTTATGACGTGTAGCTTTTTTAATAACAAAGACAAGCTAATGTGATAAATCGGATACCTCTGTAGTGATATGTTTTGACCTTTCGATTGCGTCGTCTTGATGTTCTTTTAAAAAAGCTAAAGTTAAAGGGAATTAGAGGTGTCAGCTGGAGTTTTTTCAAGTCCTGTCTAACAGAAAGGAAACAAAAAACAATATTTATTCACAGTAAAAAATTGAATTAGATTATTGTATTGTAATATCAGGATTGCCACAATGGTTGATTTTAGGGCCTGCATTGTTCACGATTCATTCTTCCTATAGATGTAATTACCAAAATATTAATGTTTGCAGGTGATGCAACAGGGCTAATAAATCAAAACTAGTAGACAAAATAAAGATGAAAATCGATTGTTGTCATTACTCGATTAAAACAATCGATGTTAAAAATGTATTGAGGTAGCCTCAGGCGCATAGAGTCAGCCTTCTGCATCCAACTCAGAGTATTCCAATCCTTATCCTAGGTTTTACTTTATGACACATTTAGAGTATCAAAAATACTACCTATTCTACACATATTTCAAGCTCCATCAAAGCTATTTATATTTAAAGAATTAATTTAACTTGCATATCAAACAGTTTTATTTCTATATATCGTTTTCTTTTATTTCATTTATTTTTTACAATCCATTTTTGGACGAGATTCATTTAAACTAGTGTAAATCAAACATTTATCTCGTAGAAATTCCGTTACGCTAGAATTATTTTGAAATCTAGTCATTGCATGTTGGGAATTCCAATTAGAATTTGATATGCGTTTCAAAGCCGTGTTGTTAAAGATGCTCTAGTTCATATAATATTTAATCCACAATTATATGAAGATTATCTACTCTCAAATGCACACAAAATAGCTCTTATTTTGTGTTAAACACTATAAGTTTACAGTCCTCCATACGAGTTTGCATTACAGTTTAATTCTATAAGAAATTCATTTAACTCACTATTACTCGCAGTTTTTAAACAACAAGTCAATATACTTTTGCATACTATTGGATTGAAGAATGTTGAGGCTCTTATCAGACCCAACTACACCAGGCACAATCCTTTAATCTTATCCACCTTTACTTTTCTTCTTTTAACTTTCATTAGTAAAACGATTTAATTCAAAGTAACATATGTCAAATGGGAGAATAAGATTAATTTGAGAAACTCAAAAAACAAAATCTCATTGTATTCAAATAATTACATTTCGATACAGTTTATCTAAAATCAATTTATTCATCTTTTCTCCCACTGTCAAAAAAAGTGCAAACGATGTTGATTAGAAAATGTAAACATTGAAACCTAACTCACGGTATTTCTTCTTTCTTTTTCTTTAACACTTTATTAGTTACAAGCTGTGACATTAAAATTATGTTTTATTCTCTAAAAATGTAAACATTGAAATAGGACTTACACGTACAAGTTTTTAAAAATGAGTATTATTTTATATTAAGATCATTGTGATTTCAAAGGTGTTCAGTATTTTTATCGCATTCACATAATAACAAACCCACAACACACACAACTCCAATCAACCACCTTTCTTAAATTAAAAGTTTTCTTTTAATTTATTAATTACATTCATTTAGAATTATAAACTAGTGTAAATCAAACATTTATCTCGTAGAAATTTTACGCTAAATTATTTTTAAATCTATTCATTGCATGTTGGGAATTCCAATTAGAATTTATATGCGTTTCAAAGATTTTCTAAAGATGCTCTCGTTCATATAATATTTTAATACAATTAAATGATTATTATTACTCTCAAATGCACACAAAATAGCTCTTATTTTGTGTTAAACACTATAAGTTTACAGTCCTCCAAGAAATTCATTTAACTCACTATTACTCGCAGTTTTTAAACAACAAGTCAATATACTTTTGCATACTATTGGATTGAAGAATGTTGAGGCTCTTATCAGACCCAACTACACCAGGCACAATCCTTTAATCTTATCCACCTTTACTTTTCTTCTTTTAACTTTCATTAGTACAATTTCTTGTGAATTAAAATAGTTGTTACCATCGAAGGATGTAGATGATATCAAACTGAAAAAATAGTGTAGTAATGCACAAGCAATAAATTCTTGATTCGTTACAAAAAAGCGTGGTTTATACAACTTCAAGTTAGTTAAATTAATTGCTTAAGTAAAATCAATATTGAAATTATTGCTATATTTACATTGTTATTTTTTATATCCTTAGACTATAACTCTCCAATAATGATCTGATAACAACAACTGCGGTCTACGATCAGGCATCTGCCTATGTAGACCTTTCTAAACTAAATTGTGGAAAAAATGTTTGGATTTTTGTTGTTATTATTTTTAATCATCTATATGCCACTGTATTATTATACGTTTGACAATGGGAAATATACTTTATTTCATTTATATATTCATTTCCACTATAGCTAAGTGGAAAATAGCAAAAGTTAAATTGTATCAGGCGAATAAATTTATTTCTCTTTCTCTGACATCTACTTAATATTTATGTTATTATTTTCCAGCCTACATTCAAGCATTTAGATATTACTTTGTGCTTACTTGAATTTATTTATATAATCATAAAAGATGGAAACTAAACTTTAATTAACACATTATAGAGAACAACTATGGATACTTTTATTATTAAATTGCAAGTGTAATAATCGATACCTCAAAGGGTTTTAGTGTTTGGGATTTACAAACACACCAAGATAATTGAGAAACCACTGACCCAGCCCCTGTTGTTTGATGGCTCACAGTAATTGTGACAGAATTGAAACTGTTCAACCCATTGTTCAAGAATAATACAAAAGTTTTGATAAACAAGCCCGCCTGAATCGTTTATTTCAAAGGTATGTTAGTCGATACGTCGATACGTTGCATTTTGAAGACTTAAAATTATGTTTCAATAGTTAAATTTATCCTTTGATATAATGATATAGCGATGTTAAAAACCATGAAAATATGTACCGTATCCACCCGAAAACGTAGGGTAAGTTAATACTTATCCTATAAATAATTAAAATTACTTATTGAAATTCCTGAATTAGTAATCAAAAGTTTTTATAAACATACTAGCAGTAAGCCCGTCCTTTGTACGGGTTGTAGGATTCAGTCTAAAGAAGAAAAATATCATACCAAAATGTAAACGTTATGTCCTAAACAAATCAATACAAAGAAAATAAATCAATACTCAGCTTTTAGCATTACGTTACAATTAAATAGATTAGAACATTTATACCATTATTATTATTAGTTATACGTTAAAATAACTTTTTAATGTAGTATGATTTCGAAATGGGTTTAAATCAATAACCAATAAAAACTAACTAATACTGATCCAACAGCTTTTTTGTTTTTCTTTCTGTTAAATCTTTAAACTACAAAGACAGCCGATTATTGCCAATAGGGTATTCATTGAAAACTGAAGCAAAATGTGACCAATATCGCGTAAAAAGTGGGGTTTTAAATGATTTTTTAGGCCTTTAAAAACCTTCTCTGGAATGTATAGACTGTATGAAGTAAGTTTCATTGTTATCGGTTCTCCCGTTTTTTTTCGGAGAAGACGGCGTAAAATGCCTCCTGGAACGTCACAGACACAAATTGAGATAAGACTTTTTTCGGCTTCTCTAACGCATGAAACATAAAAATAGCTAAAAAATGTATAATTCTGAGCAATGTACAGACAAAACTCTAATTTTAATTATATAGATTTATCAACGAAATATGTGATTATCAATAAACCATTTACATCCCCTCTATTTACATGGTATATAAGGAGAAAGTAATGTTCTCATCAAAGTGTTCATCCATTTTAAGATTCCCGAACCCACAAAAATAATTTTCGGACTGTAATCTGTCTGTGTAGAGAGCCTGACGTCACACTGATGGTCCAACTGCTATGAAATTTGTCCAGGCTTCAATACATGGCTATATCTCAAAAACCACTTCTTATTTTTATTTTTAAGGTTGGTTCATCTCCAAAACCCTTTAAAAACGTAACAAAATCGAACTTATCAAAATCTACTCTAAATTAATTCTTTGCTAATCACATATACAATATTAATTTCCTAAAGATTTCATGTTTCGGCTATTTTTGTCACTTTAAATATAGAGATAAATAATTTCTTTTACCATGTTAGTTCAACGATTTATCATTGAACGCATCTGAGGTTATCACCATATCCATTCACGAAACAAAGTCAAAATATAATTGGATACAAATGTTTAATATTGTGGGATTATTGATTCAAATGTTAAGATATAATATTTAAAATTTATCAAAAAAATATTTGTTTATAATCTATATTTCTTGCATCGAGAGGGTATGTAGGGCACTGATGCAATTTATTCGTATAAAATAAATAGATAGAAGTAAGTTTCAAAGTCGCACTTTTATGGTGTGCTCCAGCTATATATATGTTATATTTTTTGTTCATTTTTTATATCCATATTGATCAACCACAGAACAATAATGGTAGATAATTGTTTACAAAATTACTTATCTGTGGATTGCACAGGCTATGTCGACAGTTTTAGACCCACACTACTGATATAAGGATGCAGTCTCTGGTTATTCTTTATCCATGGTTTGTTCTGTAGTGAGCTAATTGATGAAATTTTTACACTCAAGCTTGTGTCTGAGGTTTCAGCCTACCTTTCACACAGCCTACTTCAACATCTTCCATTTCCCTATAATTACCCTATAATATTTGTGAAAACTTGAATTAGTTTTTCAAATATTATATATATATTTTTTATTATTTTCCCAAATCAAGTTTCTTAAACAATTATTTTTACTTTCAACACCAAATTGCTGGCAAAGGTTAGCACACCCACTCTAGTGAAGTGTTGTTGTTATTTTTCTTATCATTCAATTTTGTATTTATATAATCAGTCAAATATATTCCGTAAAAAACTCGATATCTTAATATATTATCGTTTTATTTAAATCAAGTTAATATCAAGATAAAAGTTGTGATAACAGGTGAAGTGTATGTATTTATTCAACTGGTTTGATAGAACAAATGAAAAATTAAAATGAAACATTTTGCTAATTTTCGTTTAATTACTATGGCTGGGTTTGACACTTTTGATGATGTTATTTAGCTTTATTAGGCCTACTTAGTTAAGTATATCAACAGTTGAAGTTTTACAGTAATATAGGTATAGTTATACCACCTCGCCGCCAAGTAGAGGAGCCCGGGTGTACACCTCTACCTCATTAATACATAGTGACCGCGGGCTGTGCAAGAGTGCAAAGATGGCAATAGCTCATCAAGGATGGGTAGTGAGAAATGAAAATTTTATTAAGAATTATTTTCCTATTTTGTCTTTGTTCACATAAGGGTTAACCCAATATTAGGAAAAACGAATAATACAAAAAAATACAGATAAAATTTATGACAGTAAATTATATTTTACAATATGTTTAAAACACATAAGTATACAATAAATGTATAGTAAATGAATACAATGTAAATATCTATAGTAAACGTATTTTAATAAAATTTATAAGAATAAATTGTATTCTTCGTTGGAGCAAACCCCGATCTAAATTGGTTTGTTGGTTCTCTCTCCCCTCTAGCATATAGGATAAATATATCTCTGATAATTAGGTTGTCCATATTAGTAGTTGCGTTTAATCATCTATTACGGGTTTTCGCGGTAAATTGATAGCCGTAAACACAATAACTCTTGTAAAAATAGGCCGATCGATACCAAAACTTGGATGAGATGTCTAATCCTATATTTATTTTAAAACCCTTTTAGTTCCGTGGCCATTTCCATTATCCTCACGCATAAAGTACCGCGGCGTTTTTCATGAAAATGTAATGTTTGCCAAGAAAGGTCATAGAAAATTTAATTTTACATGGTTACAGTGTTTGCCGTATTTATTGAATATGGTACATTTATTTTTTACGTGCTTTGGTGCTATGATTAATAGTATTCGTGTGAAACAAACTTTAAAACAATGATAAAAAAATAGTATTAACCCTTATACTAAAAATTAAACAAAAACCCAGGTTAAATTGACATATACAATCTAAACAAAAAGCAGACGTACAGTCGGCACTGACAGCTAATAACATGAGTTTGCAAGAAACTGAAAATATCGATATATCGCATCGAAACAGCGAGTGAATCGAGTACTTTGACGTCATTGAAATCCTTCTGCATCGATACTAGCCAGTTTTTTTTAATTTTTACGTAGTGGTACTATATTAAATACGGATCGACACGCTCCGTGTCGACGTCACATTTCGCGTATGTTTCCATATCTACACGGAGCGTGTCGCGTGGTACTAAAAGGGTTTAGTGAATTCGAAAACCAGGAAAATCAGTCTACCCAACGGGGTGTTTGTGTCCCGAAATATTCTTTTCAAATAATTTATTAAAAATTTTAACTTCTATTTGCAGAGTATTTGTTTTCCATACGCCGCAGAAGGAATGCATTTTCCACACGAGTGCCATGGGACACGAGCTTTGCTATATAAAATATATAAATGTGTTTTACAACCACAAAGTATTTTTATAGTCTAAAACAAGCATTGTCCAGGCAAATTCCTTTATCTGTTTTGTTTCTGGATTTATGATATTTTTCTGTAATGTGGGGTATTTAGCCACAAGACATAGATTGGAGCAGATCTCAAGACTAAAAAACCGGGTTTTATTCTACAGCTCTTCAAAGGGCCATGTAATCGTTAAGGACCTTTGTGACATAGATGTTTCTTAGCTCTGGGGGTATTGGCAATTCGTCAGACCAAAAATCCCAACTCAGTCAACCGGAGTTTCATTTAGCTTTTTAGCTTTACACTACGTAAGCCTTAATATCGATACAAAATAAATCCAAGTTGACAAGTTTTCCAGTCACTTGTGCTGATACACGTGCTAAAAAAAGGATATAAACGCATGACATAGACGGTGTAGTGTGCATCGATATTATGGCAGCAATGCACACAGAAGTCAATGTAAGGCATACCTTACAAGAATTAAACTAATATCCGGAAATGATATTACAGAATAAGCAAGGATAGCTATGACATGTTGATTTTAGTGACACCTCTACTGCTGAAAAACAGTTACCAACTACAGAACCCAATCGATGTAAGCGAAGATTATCGTTTGCTTTGTTACACAAACCATTAAACTATTCAATGAACTGAGCAAATTTAATATTTGCTTGTTGTTCAGCAGCTATATTTATGTAAGGGTTGCACTCCAGAAGAGTAACTAGTCAACTGGTCAACACGAGTGTACAGCGTGTCGAGCTTGAGTTGCCTGCGTTGCTCAGTCACGTGACCTTTGATCAACGTCGCATCCCAGTCTCTTTAATATATACAGGTCCATTAAACTACGTATATTCATAGGAAACTCAAGTTGCCTCTGCGTTGCTATCACCTTTTGCTTTTTGTATGTACTCGGCCTTAATGTTTAAGGAACATGTTTGTCGAAAAACAATAAAAAGGATATTTTCAGCAGTGTACATATTTGAAAAAATATTTGGGACATTTTACATTACCATTTATGAAACATTCTTCCTTACATCTCATCAAAAGAATAAATTACACATGGAATTTTGCACCAAAGACATCGAGCGATGCGCCTGCAGAATCCAGCCGCAATATGCGTACTGCACTCATACTGCGTCCGGGCATTGCACAGAGGTGTACCTTTGAGATGACGCACAATAACGTTACATTGTTAAGTTGGGAATAGGTATAAAGCAACACAAAATCAGCTGTTAATAAAATATTCACATTATTGATGCATGCATATGATCAAATAGCCGTCTTTTCCTCTTAAGTTTAACATACACGCTTTACAGGTCGGGGCTTAACCCTAGGGTTAAATACAAAACTGAATATGACTATATGCTACTCGAAGCAGAGACGAATACAAAAAATTCAAAGATCATTAAAATCTGTTCTCGAGCTATAAATGGTGTAACTAACACGACTTGGTTTTATATATTTAGATTGAAATCGGTCCATCAAAAACGGAAGCCTCGTTTAAAAACTTACCTTTACGTATTAGTAGTATAGGTGCGTGTACAGTGCTATAACCTTAAAAAATAGTTCATAAAACAAAACTAACATGGTTGGGTGTAGCACAAGGATGCAGATACTGGCTAGACTGCCACGAGGGAAATTGCAAATTAAACAAACAACCCACACCGGCGTGGGAGTGCTTCATTTGTTCTGCAGTTACTTCAGGAAACAGACAGTTGTCTATAGTAACAAGACCGTCAATAACAATTGAACAACTGGACAAACTTTCAAATTCACTTTTTTACATTTATATATCTATGGGTGAGAGGTTGTTTGGGATTTGATAGACGCAAAAAGTGTAACGGAAATGATTTTATATGGTTATGAGAACAGCTGTGTTAGAAGAAACTAAAATAGTCCCTTCAGTTATATCCATAATCTTTTCCTCACAGCAGTAAATACAATTTTGTTATAAGTAGTTTTTACCAGAATTTCAATTACAAACATGAAAAGGACTATAATTTATTCTGTTAAATATTTCAATGGTAACCAATTTCTACGAGGAGACGAAACAAAGTGCAAAGGGAATGAATCAGTTGATCAAGGATTTACTAATACAGCGCTTCTCATCGCCTGCTCTACACTGGTGGCTGCATCTTGGGCGCGCAAATAGTTTCAAACACATGATCCAAGGTTATCGCTCCTGACAACAGTTCTCCCTCTTGTCGGACAGTTAGAAGGAGAAGAGCGGGTATCAAGAATTGAGGAATCAAAGACAAAGGGCGAGTTGGGAACTAATCATGGACAGCCGAGGGCGGCGGCTGCATAAGTGATGGCGCTTTTGTGGCGCATAATTGGGTCGGCGACTCAAGCGTCACCGGCTCATTGTCAATGCACCACCTGCATTGTGCGCCGGCTCAGCTCACGAATTATACGACACACTCTTTATCGTAGATCTCCTTTGTTCCTTAAAATCTCAATAAATTATTAACTTTTCTGCAATTTTGGGATTACTTTCCGATTCCTTCCTAGTGGAAAGTCGATTTAATCTCTAGTAAAGGGGTGGTTGATTTGGCTATTAAGAATTTATCATGAGATTGAGAAAATGCTTAAATACGTTGTAATAAGATAGTATTTTTGTGAATGTTGTATGAGTGGACAGGAATGGTCGGTTAAAATAACTTTTGTTTTTGACCTGTTGAAGGCTTTATCTAAAATAGGCTAAATTAACAGAGGAAAGGAAGGCAGTCACCGTTTATTTTAGGTAGGAAAGCCAAATTGGGATTGGTAATGGTCGGGATTTGAACCCGCGAACTTCCGATTGGACTAACTACTTGCAATAAATACCTCGTCAACAGCTCAAATTTCGTAATGTTTAGTTACGGCCGTTTCGGAATTAAGATGCCATCTTCAGACAATATTTTCAGCCACTTGGCATCGTTAAATTTAAACACATACACATACACTACAAAACACTACATTAAATTTATTCGACAGGCCTGTCTCACACATGTTTACGTGGGCCGAGCAGATAGCTGACTCAAAACATGTGTGAGACAGGCCTGTTTTCAACAAAACAAAATCAGCTGATTGAAACAAAAATATAATTACAGTCTTGGGTTTTCTTAATTAAGTTACAACAAATATATAGACAGAAGATTAAACAAAGTATTTTATTAAATTTTACTAGCTGACCCGGCGAACTTCGTAACGCCTCACAGTAAACACATGTTAACTTTAAGATTGGCCATGTTCTGAAGTCGATTAGCAATACAGCTTCATTGTGAAAAGTTATATATTCTGGGTCGCTGCATAGTGAATAACAATACTGAAACGATAAAACATATTAATAACATTCTCATAAAACAAATAAATCTGAGTGGATTAATTCACAATTTTCAAATCCAATCCAAACCCAAACGAAACCTAACTGTAATACGGCTTTTATAGGAAAGATATACAACAGCTGATTATTATAATAAACGTAATAATATAAACATTGTAATTATCATATAAACACGTAACTTTAATCAGACAGAAAATAAAAATATAAATACATAATCCCCCAAAACCGTAAACTATTAACGTGGTGAATAAAGCTGTTCATTTTTTACAGTACACATTTACTTCATAGTTTAACATTAATGAATGATTAAGATGGCATTGGATAGTAAAGCATACGGTATTGCTAATGGAAAGTAAACCAATCAGCTGTAGCTAAGAAATCAAATGTTTTCATTGTAGACAATTTGTAAACAAACTTACTCTCCATAAGGTTAACATTAGAAATTTAAAACGCCATAAAATGGAAACTTATGGGGTTTTCGAAAATATTTTTCCACTAAAACCTTCCCGGACACATGTAGAGCAACTTCCTAAAATTTCATGGCAATCGGATGAGTAGTTTGGCAACGCATAAAGGACATACATACAGACAGACATACATACATTCAATTTTATATATAGAGATTACAACACTTTGTATTCAATAACTAAATTTTCCAATTATTAATACGTACTTATTATTGTCAAAACTAAAATTAAACTATGTCACTTTCAGGCATGTATCTTTCAAAAAATGTTATTTTTGGATTGTCCCAAACTATAAAAACAAAACTATGAACATTTAAGTTTGTAAAATTGGCCTAAAATATTGTTATATATTTTTAATGAAATTTGAAATTGATTTTTTAATTGAATTTTTTAAATCATTTACCGTTTTATAGCTTTATCTAGCTTAATCAGTTGTTGTTGTTTTATTAGTTCTTTCTAAAATTTACAGTAGACCTGAAGACTCCCTCAACTTCCCATGAGTACCTGGGGCCTACGCAGTGAGGACAGCTAGATACCATTTCTGGGTGAGTCACATGTAGCCTAGGTTCGCCAGGATAGCCAGATGATGATTTGACAGGAGCCACAGCAATACTGTAGGTTTTGACAACGGTAACAAGTTTGTTTACTTACATTTTATTGGCTATGGAAATATTGAGGAAATAAAGAATGTTTTCTCTTGAATAATAGTGTAAGCAAAGCTTTCCTTGTGGTTGGTCATCCACCTACATATAGTTTAGCTTATGAATCAATCACATGAACACCTGGGGTGATAGCATGGTCGCAACATGATTAATTAGCATCAAAGTTATATTAGTTTCTAATCAACACCGTTGTTCCGTTCATTATTACAACATGACAAGATTAATATTGAGTAGGCCTAGCTGTTGATACGGTGTTGACTCATCAATATTACTAGAATGATCTTATGGATTTAAATAAACAATCCAAAAGACAGCTGCACTTTACTACAGCAAAGTGATTTATTTCACCAGTAATCAAGGATAGTACAAAGTTTGTCTACTTACCAGTTTTCTATTATTTCAGACAGTGTCATTTACACGTTTGTAAAACTGGTTCAAGAATTTTGATTAGAGTGAATCTTGTACATTATAATCTACATTATCTGTAGAATAAATATGAATATATTTTGGCTTTATCTTGTTTTATTATTCAAATAATAAAAGCATGTCTATGTTTTTAACCGGGACGAACAAAAACTCTTGTGAATGTACATTTTTAAACGCATTTCAATGGAAAGTAACCAGGTGTATTTTTAGTTGATTTCAATCATTTTTTCCAAGAATTGTATATACAAAGTTGACTTCAAAGACACAAACAACCGTATTCATTACAGGAATTCCCTGTTTCAAGAAGTTATAATTAACAAAACCCTGTGAGTTCGTTATGATTTAATTTATTTTCTACCTAACTTTTGTTTTTGGTGTCATCTAACTTTGCTCTTAGGAAAGCGGGTGCACTTGCTTTCAATAATCAGGGTCATTATAAAATAATCTATATATTTACATCCTCCCCAGAGTATCCGTAAATCTAACTGACATCAGCTGACTTGAGATGTGGAGATTGCAGAGATTTACAGCTGAATTTGTTATGCTTGCAAATAGAAAATAGCATTTGAACAAAACTTACCAAATCATACACTTTCTCTCTCTTTGCACTCTCTGAATTAGTTAACTGCACTGTTTACAAGTATAATAGTTTAAATAGTTTTGATGTTACTATTAACTTCCATAATGAGAAATAAGACAAAATAATTTTTTGACAAAACTAGTTTTTGAAAAGATCACTTGAAAATTTGTAACTTGTAGAGGCATTGCAAATATATTTTTATCATGTTAAATGATGTTTATAAAAAAAAAACTTCTCTGATTTTACCCTTTAACATTGGAAACAAATTGGGTAAATCTATTGTAATCACTGTCCTAAAGGAAATAGCTTAAATGATGCATATGTCTAAAGGTAATGTTTTTGGTTCCTTCAAACTGCTATCCTTATGAACTATATGACGTCACTAACCATATGACATTACTGTTTCAAATTTTGGTCTGACTGGTTTCCAATACTTTCCCTCCCACAAGAGCTGAAACATATCCATGTCAATAATTTTATGACAAAAAGGTGTTTATTTTATGACAATATATATTATTTAGGGTGAAAAATAGTAGAATATTTCAAATATGTTTAAAAATCATAAATTTAATTAATTTTAAATCGGTTACACTTCTATGAAAAGCAAGTATCATTTAAACAAATATTTATTACTTATATAAATACTATACAATATATCAATCATGTATTGTATGTCTAAATCTTCGGAAAAATTACACTCTACAAAATAGACGAATAAAATAACTTCAATTTTCAAAAATTTCTTACCAGGTACCCTTGATGTTGTGAAATTGAATGAATTTTTCGAAAATAAAATATAGTTTAGCAACGTTTTCAAACGGAAGCAAATTTCAAAAAATCATATACCTTTTGAATGGTATATAATTTGTTGCATTTTGATGGCATTTAAGTGTTTATACAGAATGTTTTTTGTGGTATAGTTTCATTAAGTTGGAAGCAATGCTACACACAACAATCAAATTTAAATAATTTAAATGCCTTAAAACATGCCACATAAGAGAGCACTACACCCACCGACCATCGCTCTCAACTATCCACAATTCGAGACCTCCAAGTAGCTGGATTACAGGACACGACACGGTTCCAATATGCGGCGACCAGCTGACACGTTGCTAGGCAACGTCTTATAATGTCATTAAAATATGTTTGGTTTTGTTGAGAGGTTATGTCAGAAAAATATATTCACGCAACCTGTTTATATGTACCGTAAATCGGTCTAATCTCAGAAAGGGGGTCTAATCTCGGACACCCGTGCTGACTTTTATTAAATTAGATCCTACAAACTCGCCTGACAAGATAAATGCCTGTTCATTGCATAAATAAAATCACCAAAGCATGACGTAAACAGCTATGTGGGAATTCAAATGATTCTTGCATTTCGTTCTCGTCAGTTACAAGTTTACCAATTGCTCACTTCTGGCTAAAAATAAATCCTTGTCCGACTAAGGTCAGAGACTTTTAAAAGATCAGCACCAATATATTATAAGTCATACCATACGAAAGAGAAATTTATTGCGATCAAGAATATGACTTTTTCTTAGATATTAAGCAATCCGAAAGAAATGTATTCGCTATAAAGTTAAACCAGTTCAATTCCGGACACTCAAAGCGGAGAATTTTATCCCGTGGCTTGATACCGTTACGCGCCTGATATACGTCATTGAGTTCCTAATTTTTAGTTCCTAATTATCGTAAAAATCCAAAGATTTTGATATTAAATATAGTTTATTCTTCCTTTGTTCGGTGAGTCTTTATTACTCTTGGTCCCACTCCCTCCCCACCCTACCGCTCCCAGCAGATGAAAATGACCTTAAAAAATTATAGGTAGTAGCATTGATTATAAATAGAAGTTCTTCTATCATCTATGGTAGTAAAGTAACAAACAGATGATGCATTATTTGTGTCCGGAGTTGGACAGTAAAGGTGGGTTAGCGATAAATATTGTTATTTAACTTAACTATTTAACTATTTAACTGTCCGGAATCACAACGTTTTACAGGGTAAAACCGGACACTTTATTTTATTTTTTATTTTTTTAATGACAAATGAAATGACGTAAAACATAGGAATATACCAAATGAAACACGATAAATTTAATGGTAATATTTTTATTTGCGTATATTAACCTACAAATTAACTACGGTCCTAAAACTAAAAAATGGTGTCCGAGATTAGACCAGGTCAGTGTACTTTTTACGCTTTATTTTGGTAATGCCCAACGCCAATAACCTTCACTGACATCAAATCGACAGCGTGTTGAACAGCAGACCACGATCGGCGTTCAGATGGAGCGAGAGAATCGACCCGGTCACGTAAAACTGCCTCCATTCTCCCGCAAACCACCCACAACTTTGGTTTGCTCTAGTTGAAGCCCAATTTAAACCCACCTACCGACGTACCGTACACAGATCTAAAAACGTGTTAACTAGTCAATCGTGTGGCTGTATCCGAGCACCACCGGACAAAACAATTGCTACATGGAGAAGAACTCAGCGAACGAACACCATCGAAGTTCCTCCGCTATCTCCGATCCTTAATTATGCCCGATCATCTACTTCGCATACTCTGGATGCATACTTTACCTGTTCATGTTCAAGCAATCATACAGCCTCAAGCAGTTGACCCAACCGTCACTACAGACCAGTTTGCTACCATCGCCGACAAAATTATGGACGTGATAGCCACAGTTCCTGCCTACTTCAAACCGTTGGCATCGACCCCAACATTGCTGTTGCCAACCAATCATCAGGGTTCGCCGCAACTCCTACATCGGCCGCCGTTACTTAAACTAATACAATATTGGCACGTGTGGACGCCCTAGCTGATCAGGATTGGCGAATAAAAATCCATGCTTCACATCCGCTCTCGGTGCCCACAATCTCGTGGTAAACCACGTCTGCGTTCCAATAGAAGTCCATCCGCTGACTTCCAGTTCCGACACTAGCGAATTCTGGTACCATCAAAAATTTTCCCACAAGGCTAAGAAATGCTCGGCTCCTTGCACCTTCTCGTCAAACTCCCAAAGGCAGCCGATACTAGCGGCGGTCAGTTGTCAAACTCCACTCAATTACCGAGTTTTCACAATCGACATGCTGCTATCCTACTGCTTCCAGGTCACCATCTTGACGCCTGTTATGATCTATAAGCTGCGAATGACTCGTGCATTAAAACTTAAAGCCCCGTGCTCTTCACTATGGACCTCGAACTCGGATACGCGCACTTGGCGCTTCATGTTTGCTGACATATCTATTACAATCATTGGCTCAGACTTCCTAGCACACTAAATATTTCTTGTGGAATGCGCCAACAATCGCCTAATAGATTCCAAGACTAGCCTTTCCACACGCTGAACTTATTCTGTCTGCGCCCAGCGTACCTTCCGTGCCTTCCAGATTCAGCAGAATCTTAAATGAATTCCATAACCTGACACGCCCCAGAGGAATACGCCACGCGGTTAAGCACGGTACTCTTCATTACATCAAGAAAACTCAGGGACCACCAGTTACCAGTTACCCACGTCGCCTTGCACTAGATTGCTCATAAATTACTAAGAGAGAATTCGAGACTATGATAAAAGAAGGAATAGCGCCGTTCAGACGGACTTTGGTTCTCTCCCCTTCACGTGGCACCTAATAAACCTGACAGCTGGCATTCTTGTAATGACTATCAACGCTAGAATAATCTCTAGAATAAGTATCTGGTGGGACATGTCCATGGTTTTGGCCATCATCTCCATGGACCAAAGTTTTTCTCTACCATCGACCTCGTCAAGGCGTACACTGAAATCCGGTGAACCCCGTAGACATCGAGAAGACGCCATTCGGTCTATTTGAACTCCCGTTTTATTATGTCTTTTGGACTTCGGAATGCCGGGAAGACATTTTAAAGATTTATCGACTGAACATTAACCGGCTCAATTTCTTTTCCGTGTAAATTGACGATATCCTGGTATTCTCGAAATCACACGAAGGACTTTGCCAGCATCTCTGCGTCCTGCTCAAGCACCTAGACGACAATGGATTGCTCGTAAACGCACAGAAGAGTACCCTCGGGGCTGATTAAGTTTCCTTCCTGGGCTATGAAATATCTGCTCAGGGTACACGGCCCCTTCCTGTCCACATCCGACCTCCGTTCCTACGCTAGATTGTCGACAGTGAAAGGCGTAGCCTGTTTCATTGGCATGATCAATTTCTATCGTCGGTTTGTTCTTCGCACCGCGGAATATCAAGCAGTCCTCAATACAGCACTATCTGGTCTGCGAGGAGATCAGCCTTTTCCTTGGACACCCGAGTTGGAACTTGAGTTCCAGGCCTCCAAGGGCAACCTCGCCAATGCCATCATGCTGACACACCCAGAACCATCTGCAACTCTTGGTTTGTTCACAGACGTCAAACCTCATTCAGTAGGTGCTTGCCTGCAACAGTTTGTCGACGAAGCTTGGCAGCCACTAGCACTGATTTCGAGAAAGCCTCGTGAATTACGATGGCCAGGCTACTAAAGAGAACTGCAAGCCGTCTACTTCACTATCCAGCATTTCCTACAGATACTCGAGGCTCAACACTGCACTATTTTCACCGACTATAAACTACTAACATTCGCATTTTTGTAGGCCCATAAAAAGGCACCCCCAGTGCAGTTGAATCAGCTGTCCTTCATCGCTCAGTTCACTACGGACATTCGTCACATCAACGGATCTGAAAATATCGTTGCAGACGCAATGGGTCGCGTCGACTTTGTGACTGCAGCCAACTCCATCGATTTTGTTGCACTTACGAACGCTCCAAAGGATGATGCTGAACTCCAAGATCTGTTCCAATGTGGCTCAGCTCTAAACATTGAGACAATTAGAGTTCCTGGCTCTGAAGTATTGCTGTATTGTGATACCTGAACGGGCTGACCTCGTCCTTACGTACCTGCCTCTTTTATGCTTCGCAAAGAGTTCGACGCCTTACACAGTCTCAGTCACCCCGGAACACGCACTACCGCTAAGCTTGTGTATCAACGCTACTTTTGGCCACGAGTACAACAAGACTGGCGTGCCTGGACACGAACCTGTTTAGACGGCAAGCGAAACAAGATTTCCCGGCATGTGCATACCCTACTAGAACCTTCATTTACACCTTCTTCACGTTTCACACACTCACGTTGACCTGATCGGTCCACCTAGCCACGCTAAAGCTTACCGATATTGTCTCACAGCCATCGACAGGCTCACCAAATGGCCTGAAAATTGCCCATTGCATACACAAGAGGTCGCCGACGCTTTCGTACGCTACTGGATTTCTCGCTTAGGTGCTCCTGTTTACCGACCAAGGCAGACAATATGAGTCTCAACTCTTTCGGGCCTAGGCAACTCCTTTGAAATTACGAGATGTACCAGCAGCTACCACCCCTGTGCCAATGGTATGGTTGAAAAAGTTCACCGTCAGCTGAAGAGCGAACTTTCAGCTGAAACTTTCATCCTCTGTTGTCATACCCATAGGACATGGTTGGACGCCTTACCACTAGTCTTACTGGGTTTGCGCAGTGCCATAAAAGAAGATATCGAAGCTTCCTCTACCGAACTGGTCTACGGTTCCAAGAGCTTATTTCGTCTTGCGGACACGTTTTCCTTAGGGAAGGCAGAGTCGGAGTTCCCTGTAGCCACCCTTCACCAGCCTCTGTCATTAAATGAGACGACAAGACTGGAATTCTCATCAACGGCTCTGAACGACGCGTAAGTCTTAATTGGGTGAAGCCTGCTTTCATCTCCACGGATCCAACACCCTCCTCCTACGTCTGCAGCGCTATAAAACGGGTGAAGTTTTTCCTTCCGCCTGACCTCTGGTCTCCAGAAGGACATCACGCCGCATTTTCTAGCCAGATCGAAGCGTCGACCCAACCACTCTGCCGCATCTGTATGTAAATACATCACTGTGTGTATGAGGACGATAGGTGTACAATATCTGAACTGATTTGAATCTAATATTATTCAATTTTAACTCTAGTCATACAAAGAAAGTTTGATTATATCTTTAGAATTATTATATATAGAAACGTGATAAAAATTAATGCAGAATGTCTCTTATTGTAAATAAATAATGATTGAGATAAGATGAAGTGCTTAAATACTAAACATTTCTCATTTAAACAACATGGAACTGGATTTAATTTGATACATGTTTTCAACAAGACGACAGGACGTGCCACACATCAGACAACACAATCGGTCTCCTAAGAGAATCGTTTGGTGATAGGATCATCTCCTATAGAGGTATGATATTAACACTATCCTGTGGTAGTATACACACTAACAGACTACTACTTTCTGCGTTGGTATGTCAAGTCACAAGTCTATGATAACAAATAACCACACACTCTAAATTCCTGAGGGTGAACATTTGTCAGGTTACTTATTCACGAGTTATGTCCCCAGGTACTGGAAAGGATGTAAATTTTACTTCTTGATTGAACTTTCTACGGGAACACCGAGGAGCCAGTACCGTATGCCAGAAATCATGTTTAAACATTTATTGTCATAAACTGCTGTTTAAATTAAATATGTTTTTATAGCAACATAAAATATTTTTCATTGTTTTGTTCTCTATTAAAAATCACACCACTAAAACATACTATCTATAATAAGTTTAGCTTTGGCATGTAAATTATTTAGCCATCACATTGCCATTAATGAAAGGTTTGAGTGCGGTTTCTTGTAACTCCTCTCGGCTAATAAGAACGTGTTATTTACTACTATCGGTTTAGGTATTGGTTGGCTATTTACTACTACTCGAGGGCTTTCCTGAGAACGCTTTCTGTTGCTATGCTGCAATTTTGACAGCAGATAGTCTTTCTTCTGGACTTTAAGTTCAACACCAGATTTAATAAAGCGTTGTTATTGTTCGGAAATTCTCACCCGCATTTTGTCTTGTAGAGTAATTTGTCTTTGTATAATATCCGTTAGTCTGAAGTAAAAAAATACTATATATGGCATGAGAATAGCAATAAATATCATCTATGTGATCTTTTATTGTTGTTTGTTTTCTTCATTCAACTATTGCACCGACCAATAAGAGCGTCTCAACTTTTTCACCTATCAAAAATCACAATTCTTCTCTGCCTTTGCTCTTTAGCAGACAAGAAAGTGCATAACAAAGATTATAATAGGTAGTTAGTTCTGTCAAATCTTCCCAGGTTGTGTCAACTAATAGTGTAATAGTAGACTACAAACTAATTATTCTAAAGGTAATCTTAAAATAATTAATCATTGGATATTTTAAACACACATAATAATGTTTTCTATCAGAGGTTTTATTTTTCAGTAAACCTAATTCAGATAGCTTTTATTAAAGGCCTAGTATGTACTAACCTACGACATAAGTTTCTCCATCAATGAAGTGTGTTTGATTTTGTGAATAATAATAGTTTCGATCTAAATTAAATTATAAATGGTTTATACATTTTACTTGCCATGATCAGTGTACAAGTAACATAACACAAAAAATAATTCATTATGTACCAATACTCCTCTCACAAATAAAATTGAAATCTGATTTTTATATAATTGACTAGAACAATATTTAATTAACCCTTTGCACTCGGTTGGCCAGTAGCACTGGCCGTGCCAATGCCTTGACAGCTCGGAATTAGTTTCCGTGATGTTGTCCTACTCGCCCGGGAGGCCAGCAGTACTGGCCGCGCTACAATCCTTTGTCAGCTCGGCAGCCATGATCCACAACCTTTCCCACCAGCTCGGAATTATTTCTGTATCAAACGTGGTTTGTGTACAACAATGTTTGTAAGAACAATACCCCCGTCGCAGCAGACCTGCGTACTCAGCGAAATTCCAAATCAATAATTTAATATATGACAAGTTTTATAAAAATTTGTCCATAAACATGAGAATTATTTGCCTATTCTCCATAAAATTAACATAGGAAAGAGTGTGCAGATTAGCTGCTGTGAGGAACACTGAAAGAAGTCATTTCTACCATGAATAATTTTTATCTTAACATTTATACCAACTTTCATCAACATCTGTCCATAATTAAAGGAGTTTGCCTATTCCCTATATGATTAATATGGGAAAAGAGTATACAGGTTTGTTGCCATGATAAACACATAAACTATGATTTTTAAGCATAAATGGATAGATCTCAACCACATGAAGCTAAATATCAAGTTTTATCCAAAAATATTGATTAATATGGGAAATATTAATTTTTCCCTATCCTCCATAAGATTAACATTGGAGCCCCACAATACAACGTACTGTGTTTAGATTTTTTAATATCTCGGTAACCGTTGGAGATAGAGAAAAACTTTAAGAAACTTAACTGTGTAGTTTTTTAACCTGATTCCAATGGTGAAAGATAAAATTAGAAATTTTTAAAAATTACATGTGAAAACACAAAAAACCCCATTTTGGGGTACGAAACCCCCCCAAACTACCCGTTCCCATTGACCGATATGTCTAGTTTACGAACTCGTCCGAGCATTTGTAGGAATACACGTCTCTACCAAATTTGGTCCCGATCGGACCATTTTTACGAGAGTTATCGTGCTAGCAGACACACATATATATATAAATTTTAACGACTATTGTTTTTGGTCTCTGGGCACCTAAAGACGAAAAAATAACATGGTCCCGGGCTTAAGTCTTACCATGAGACCTACGGTAATAGCTTCTTCCCTATGAGAAATTCGCTAATAAAAAGCAAACGAGCGAAAATAAAGAATAATATCAATACAACATTATCTATTTCACAATAAAATAATATGACGAAACATTTTCGTCATACTTCTCTAATAATTGCCTCAAGTCATCCAAATTTAAATTATCATGTATTGTTATGTTTACGTTTACTATATACTGTGGTTACTACTAAAATAAATAATGAATTATTAATAAAATGTACAGTTATTTAAAAAAAAACAGCTGTAAAACAAAAACCATGTTAATAGCATTAAATAAAATATCACCACTTTTCAGTAAACGCAACAGTAGACTAGCAGAACAACGTACTAAACATAACCTTAATTTCCAACACATATCTGGTTTTAGAAGCGGGAATTCATCTGATTCGCTAGTTCATTAGTTTCCCGAAAGATTACAGCACATCCCAAATCTAGCACATAATATTCACAAAAGATGATTATATTTAGTGGCCAGTACTGCTGGCCTTCCGAGCGCAACTCAGATTTAATCTCGTCTAGTACCACTGACCATCCGAGCGGTTAGGACAGCTCGCGAGAAAATGGTGACGGCCAGTACAGCTGGACATTTGAGTGCACAGGACAAGTTATAAAAACTCATCCAAGCGCAAAGGGTTAAATGTTTTTTACCCACATTTCAGCTGAGATTTATTAAAGTTGCGACCTTTTTATTACAAGCTTTCTATACTGGAAGATACTGTTTCATTGAAGTTGCCTTGTTTCTTAAAATACATAGTTTTAAAATTATACTGTCACTTCATTATAATCAACTCTTTATTAGTTTTTATATTTGATTTTTTAACCCCAAAGTTTTTAAACTTGTAGGCCATTCTACTTATTCTCATATATTTCAGATGCCAAGACCTAAAAGAAAAAGCTACGAAAGGAAGAGACTGCAAACTAGAATGAAAAGAAGGTTAATGAGAGAAGAAAAAATCAAAAAGCTTCAAGAGATGCAAGAAAATAATCAGATTGATGGTATTGAAGAATCCGCTCAAGTTAACAAAACAGATAAACTTGGGTAACAGCTTAGTAAAAATGGCATTTTAAAACATTTCTATTTCATTATAGCCTAATTGTTCGAATATTTTCCTTTAACACGTTACGGCTACTTGGACGCATTTGCAGTCACGAGTTACCTGTTCGCCATACTGATAGATGCATTTTCTGCCATCTAGTCGTGCATGTTTTCATGGCATATTAGTGCTACAGGATAAGAGATAAGGGCTAGAACTTTGAAATTTGTGCCAGCACTAGTCAATAGTACATTGTATTATGTTAGCGTAAGCTACTTTGAATGGTGCTGCTATGGGCGCGGCAGCCCCTGGAACTGCTCATCAGTGAGTCAGACAACTGGCCAAAAGAAGCCTAAAACACATTGTTAAAAGTATATATATATATTTAATATTTCACATAAAAATTAACAAAATTTGTTTATGACTTTTGGTGTAAGCAAAATAGTACTTTATAAACTCATGGCAGCAAATGTGACCACCTGACTTTTTTTGTGTCCACTTGATTTTTTTGGGTTTTTTTGTATTTATTATATTTGTATTACTTGTTGGTGTAAAAAACAATAAAGGAACTGAAACAATTTTTCAAAAATATAAGGATACACAACTTCACTTTTCGACAGTGTAAACCTAATTCCAGGTGTCGCTGGTAGCATATGTATCCACGGAAGTATGCGGCCATTTTCACACCTTCAACAGCTGAGGGAGTCAAAAAGAGATCTTTACTAGCATAAATAAAGTTCAAAGTAAGAATCTTGTATAGTTTAAATCTCAGGATGCCTATCCGTGAACGTGTTAACAATAGTTTAATCACTAAGGTTTAATATAGCTCGATACTGATGAATTTATGCTCAATTATAGGTTTGGGTTTGTAAGTTATTAGCCACAGATAGATAGACACTCAGAGGTTGAGACAATTTCCTATAGGCCTTCTTATAACTGTTGTTTAATTGGTCAAACACCTTAAATTAAACATACAGTGTGGATAATCTTAAACATTTTTAAAGAAGAAAACAGAACTTTATAGGTTAGCTATAAAGCTGAAATTGAGCACAGTTATTTCTGAACCATGTCTGTACACGACTTCACATGCTCATGCAGTATGCACGCAAATCTCTAGTGTCCAAAACGAAATGCCTATTACTTAAAAAACACCCCTCCTACTGAAATGTAAAAAATATCATGTTTAGGTACTTTCGTTTTATACCATCTATATTCATTCATACATTGTAATATATATTCTGACATCCAGTGCGCTGCAGAGTTAGGTTAGGTGGGTTATTGATATTTTTAACCTATTGGTATTATTTTATCAAAGAAAACCAACCTAATTTAACAACAAATCTGGTAAATGATGTTCTTTTTGGAGGGAAATAATTATTTATGCAACAAGTGTGCAAAGTGCTACCTTGCTGCACTCTAGAGAAATGTTTCCGTGCGAGCCACAGAGAGTTTTGGAATAGCAATCCTTGAGCAGGGACACTTTGCATATTTAATTTTTCCTACGTCTCCCAAATATTCATTAAGTACAATATAACTAATCTAGCAAGTAATATAACTAAACATATTCTTTAAGTTTTAAATTTTAGGTACTCTGTTCCAAACTCCATAGACACTGTAAATACAACAAGAATTAATTGGCTTGGTTTACAAAAAGAGTGTAATCAATATTTAAAAAAAATTTAAGGTAAAATTTTTAATTTCAGGAAAGAGCTGCAAACTATGTCCCAAGCTTCAAAACATGCAGAATATGTCAGAAATTACAGGTAATATAAAATACTGTTAGGCCTAGAAACTATTTAAACACCTTGTAATCACACTCCGTTGTTGGAAAACTTCCCATCCATACTCAAAACTAAATTTCTCAGAGAGACCTAAGGAAATATAGAAACAACTTTGACGGGCTTCCTCAAACTACAACCCTTGATACGAGGGTTGTCCGTAAAGTAAGGTTCCCATAGCGCCGCAGTCGACAATAGTGCTGCGACAGGGGTTCGCGCGGTTTTGTTGTGTACCTGGGTTCCCCCACTCAAAATTCCCACCGCAGCGAAGTGTCTGCGGTGCTCAGTCTTGCCCTGGCAGCCGAACAAGATGGAGCCTCCCATTGCTTGGCCCGCCAGGTGTGAGCTGCGCTCAATGATTCGTTTTTTGACTGCCAAAAACCTTCCGTCCGGGGAAATTCATTCCCAGCTGTGTGAAAAATATGGAGAAAAGTGTATGAGCGTACAACATGTGCGCAAATGGTACAGGGAGTTCAAGAACGGGCGTATCGACATCCATGACTAGGAGCGTTCCATGAAAATTCAAGCAAGCCCAAAGTGTCGGCAAGGAAAGGCGTATTGTTGTGCGAATTCTTGCCCAACGGTGAAACAATCAACGCTGCCCGCTACTGCGAGACACTGCAAAAACTTCGCCGTGCCATTCAAAACAAGAGGAGGGGTATGCTGTACAAGGGGATGCGTTTGCATCAGGATAACGCTCGACCGCACACTGCTAACATTACCAACGAACTCATCGCTAACTTTGGATGGGGTATCGTCAAACACCCACCCTACAGCTCGGACTTAGTCCCCAGCGACTACCACCTCTTCCCTGATATGAATAAACACCTGGGTGGAACGGATTTCGGCGGCCGAGAAGAGCTGGAAAAAGCGGTTCTCAGATATCTGCGCTACTTGGCGGCAAACTTCTTTGACTCGGAAATTCAAAAGCCGGTACACCGCATGCAAAAATGCATTGACCTCGGTGGCAACTACATAGAAAAATAGGAAAAAGTCTGAACTTTCCGAATATGCACGAGTTTATGCAAATAAACATGTTTTTCACTGAGTAAAATCACTGGGAACCTTACTTTACGGACAACCCTCGTTGCACCTAAACTTTTAATAATGATCCTAATGTATAATCCTCATGGATTTCCATATCTGTCAATATTGAAAACGCAGTATGATTATTTCTGCATTAATTTGTAAATTGAAACTTTATAAATTAAAACCTCCATAACAATTTATTTGCCAATTCACATTGGACTAATCAACTGTTTTAGCTAAATTGTACCTTCAGTCTCCCACAAGAAATCATAAGCAATAAACACACTCAATTCTTGAAAAAGACAGAATACGTGAAGTTTATCAAACATATTAGACGTAAGATTAGTGTTTTACTAGATTAGTGTGTGTGTAGGACTAGTGTTGGGCTAAATACAGTTCATCTTAGCAATACTAGGCTATATTCTTTAACTCTAAAGATCTCAACCGAAGATACCACAGAACTGTGAAAATACAACATTTGCCTATTATTTCAAGATGTGTATGTCTTGGCTGTTTCCAAAATTGTTTTTTTACTAATTAAATACAACTTCAGGTTTATGAAAAACAATATAAAACTTACTTAACGTGACATAGCCACAACAAATTATGTAATATGAAATAATATAATGATTAGTACTACTTGTGCTAAAGCATTATATTAATTATCATATTTTAGGAAGAATATGTCAGAAGAAAAAAAACAAGCAGCACGTGCCATAGCTGCCTGGCGAATGGCTCAAAGAAGGTAAGCCAAAATTTTACAATACAGTAGAACCCCTCATGTTTGGCCACCTCAGGACCGAGCCCTTGGTAGGATAAATCAACCTATTTGAAAACGATAATCACGCCTATTAATAATATGCAGTCGATAAAAAAACAAATAGTCATAATGAGGGTTTAAGACTCTTCTGTGATTGTTATTGGGAAAAATTCATATGTTTATGAAATCAATTGAAAGTATCTTTGACCTTAAGGTAGAAAAGGGTTTCTCAAGTATCATCGCTCGTATGGTACCTTTTCAATCTCTATCTAAAATACAAAAGTCAAGCTAGTGTTTTTAATTCTTTTATCGTTAACTCACTCCCGGTCAAACACCTCAGATTACCTTGGCTCTCATCCCAGGACATGCTGCTCTCTAGCGGCTATTTTATGAACTACTGCTTTCTCCTAAGACTTTCGCTGCATTCTAGCGGATTCATTGGAAACTGTATGTCAACCCAATAGCAATCACAGTATATCATATTGCTTATTTTATTAATTATAGCACGACCAGGTGCTATTAATTATTAATTCTATAATTCAGCAGGCCGTGCTAATGTGACCGGGAGAGGGTTAAACGTGCTCTTTCCCAAATGTAGTTCATTACATGTATTTGTCTTAGATTCGCCTTAATCAATACGTTCAATCGCATTAAGCTTTTGTTTGACTCACCACTTTACAATTTTGATTTGACAGACTGATTTTTTGTACACTACTACAGTAAACTGAACGTTAAACTTCAACTGTCATGACATGGGCTGAAGTGAACAGGTAACATAATCCAAAAAATAGTCCAGTGCTTATGAGGAAAGAACTTTTGTGAACAATGAATAAAGAGTTTGTTTATTTTGGTGAAAAAGTATATTTCGTAGTTGAATGCAAAAAATACAGACACTCTTTACAGCAGAGCTAAAAATAATGAGTAGCTCATGATAACCAACAGTTTAATGTGATCACTAATCACATAACTAGAGATATTCTATAACTAAACATCTTGTGAGATAACCTCTTTAGGTTAGGTCAGCAGTTTTAGTTTTTCGTGAAATCTAAAATTGGTCGATTAACAAAAGCTAATGTGTTTGTGGGTAACCCGTGGGAAATACATTTTGATATCTCTTCCAGGATGTGGCCGGATATTCCAAGGACTGGGAAAACCAAGGCCTGTTATGAGGGGTTCTACTGTACACACTGCTGTATTCTGTAGAAATCATTTAATTATTTATATTAAAAAATTACTGTTTTCTTACTTGAGTCACAAGTTTTGACTCATCCAGAAATCAAAATTCGTTTCTAGGGTTGCTGTTCAGAACAAACAAATCAAATGTATTAAAAAAGTTTTTTTATAGTAAATTTTAAACTAAAATTAGGCTTTACAACACCAATTATAATGGCATAATATATTTTTAATTGGGATGGTTACCGAACTGTAATTTTTAGAATTTAGAGTAAAACTGTGGTCTGGTTCTTGATTTTTTTATTTAAATGATTAAATTCTCACTATCAAAAACTGATCATAACAAAATGTTTTGCCTACAGTCTAAAGTTTTATACTAGCTATTCGTTACCTTTAATCATAAACACATTACTCATAAAACTTAATCGGTTAATACAATACACCTCCAAGCAGCAAGGGCAACTTCATGATCACTGATATCAGGATGAATCAATGAGCCTTCCCAAATCAGGTATAAATTAAATTTCTAATATTTTTTGTTTGAATTTTTCTATTTTCTCCCTCGAAGTTTCCATCAAAAAATTGTCTTTAAATTTTATTCCAGGAAATACATGTCTGAGGATAAGAAGGCTGCGATCCGTGCAGCTGACCGTATCAGGATCTCTCTCAAGAGGTAGGCGGTGGGAAATTCTCGGAATGGATCAAATGTTTCAATGAAAAAAGGCTTTGGCATAACCAAAGCATGTTATTTTTGTGAACCAGCAGGATTCACTAGAATTGATAAAACCCCAGGAAAAATACTTAATGAAATATACGAGTAGGCCTTTTAGTGCTCTTCAAAAGTATAAATAATAATTTTGGGGGAGAATCAATTTACATCTTATATGTGAAGAGCTTCCACATGTTGATTATCTTGTAACCTACCATTTACTTGTGGATGATTTGTTTTGTGGTTCATCTTCATGTCTAGGCCTGATACTCCAAACTGGTTTTACGAAAATTTAATATTGATTAATTTTTTAAGATTCTAAAACTTCATTTGCATTTGACCACTGAATCCTATTTTTTTATTTCAGAGGGACGTTCATTCACGATTTACAAGGTGCTTTCATAAGTTTTTGTTGTCATTTGAAGCTAATTGGACATGATTCTACTGTCATTCTATTAATTTGTATCAGTTTATTCAGTAATACACAACATTTTCATTTTTACACCAGCACACATTAGAGAACCCAGGGAATCCAGAAGATTCATTGGTTGATATTTGCTACCTCTTAAATTTGTTACCTTGAAATTAATATGACTTTTTTCCAGTGTACAGTATTTGATTTTTACAAGGAATAAGAAGTTAACCAGCCATTCTCACCTGTATTAATTTCTCATGGAATGATATTGTTTGCAACCTGGTATAACTGAAACAATTTTGATTTACTGCCAATTTAGTAACATGGGTAATTTTAAACTGGGCAAATGTTTAGTACAGTAGTATACTCAAGAAGTACAGTTAAGTTCAATTCATGTTGCAGGAAAAATATGTCTGAAGAAGAAAAATTAGCCCAAAGAGAATACCACAGAAAGAGAATGGCAATCAAAAGGTAACTAATCTCTGTATTTTTTACAAAAATACTGAAATTTACTTCTTAGTTCTTGTTAGATGCATTCAGCTTCAAGTGATGCTGACCGCACGGTTTCTCTCATACACAAGTCTGGCCAGTCTCCAATAGGTTGTATCAGTGAGGACTCGTTTAAGTGTCTCTCTTTTTCTACTGGGTGGTTGACATCCTCAAAGATGAATTTAATGAACGGCTATGGTGGAGAAAATGTAATGGGTTTTTTCCCGTATCAGTATCGGAGTATGGTGTCTTCTGGAGATGAGAGCCATAGAAGGGCTCTATGGGGCAGTGTTTCGTCCTTATGTTGTTCAAGAAATGAAGAGTCTTTTCCTGACCCTCATAAGCTTACCAGTTGAACAAAGTATCAACCTAGTAATGGCCAACTAGCCATTTTAAGGTCATTCGCAAGTAGTTCAGTCAAAGACCATTTTCCCATGTATTTATCCTGTATAACACAGATTTCTATAAAAATTTGGATTTAGGTTCTACTTACCCTCTATATCAAAATCTACCCTGGGTCAGGAGTTGCTTTTTCCCAGGGGGTGGATGTTGCCCCTTCTTGGTGGTGTAATTTTTTAAATTTAAAATTAGTCAAGAAATCGATAAAGTGGCTAATTTTAAGCAACTTTTGTTCAGAAACTCAATCAATATTATTAAAATTATTGTACTGTAGAAAAAGATAAAAAGATTGGTGTATTTATTGTTTCAAAAGGCTCAATTGAAACCAAATGACTGCTTTTGAAATTTTTGTAAAAGCCAAAATGGAGATTTATATGTACAATAAGCAAAAATCAATGCTTTTTTGGGGTAAACTTACAGAACCTTTTTTAAAAAGAAATAATTATTAATTAAATTTTTTTAAGTTTAAGCAAAAAAATTAAAATAGTTATATAAAAGAAAATTTATAATTATAATGTTTATATAATTATTTCATGAACCACCTTGAACTATTTTCAAATTTATTATTTATCAATGAATTTAATTAAATTTCTAGAAAAGAAAAATTTAAATTATTTAAAATTTTTTAGAAAAATAATAGTTAAAAATAAAATAAAATAATTTTATTTATAAATCTCAATAAAATATTCATAGTAAAAATAAAACATAATACAAAAATAACTAATTAAACAAAAATGCTCCAATAGACATGATAATCTCACTGTTTAAATAAAAAAAACATACACTAAAATACGTTCATCAAAATTATAAATGAATAGAAGAAATTGAACAAGTAAATAGTAATTTTAGAAAAAATCGTATTACTTCAAAAAACTAATCATCTAATCTCACACACTGCATCATAAAAATACTGTAAAAAATCTAAAACACTCAATATTTCCAGTTATACCTGAGCACATTACACGCAATAAGTGCCTCTCAAAAACACATCACTAATTTACATTTCCAAACAAAAAGAAAGACAGGATAAACACATAATTATCCAGGCTTAGAATATAATTTGACGTCACTGTACATCATAAAGATTATAAATATACAAAAAAAACTGTAGTAAACATAACACGTTGACGCAACGAACAGACTGTCCTAGCCTCTATCTCTGTCACTCACACTGATCGTTGAAAAATGTGACTCAATATTCTCATTATAACAGCAATATTCTCCAAACAGTCCGAGTTCAAAAAAGTTCACTAGGATGTCGCTAGAATACGCCGGCTGATTGGGTGCGTGATAACGTGAAACTTACGTCATACAGCAGCAGTGGCTTTTTTTGTGAGACTGATGTCAAACCACCTTGAAGCGTTAAACCTTTTGTATTGATCCGTGATTGTTATTTAAGTCAAAGTAGTTTTTTTAACATGTCCTATCATCCAAGCTTGGTTGTTTATTGTATTTTATTTATATTTGTATTTCTATATAATATTTTAAAAAGAAATTCACTTTGTAATTGAAAAACTTCTTTTTCACTATTAAGAATTTACATTTTATGCATTGTTCTTTTCGGGAATTTTTAACCTTGAGACAATTGGGTTGACATACTTATCACAGCCGATCTGCTCACGTAGCCTAGATCTGCTCAGCCACCACCTTCCGCAGTCCCGGTCCTCCGAACAGCTTGCAGTCGTCCTCTGCATCGAATCCTTCATCCTCGGGCTGTCAGGGTCATGGGTCTTCGCTGCAATCAGGATCGTCTGTCTTCGATGTCGTAAGGGTCGTCTCTCCTCACTGTTGTCAGGGTCATCTCTCCTCACTGTCGTCAGGGTCATCTCTCCTCACTGTCGTCAGGGTCGATGTTGGAATGGTCTCCTCGGAATGTGGTTGGAGCTCAGTCTTCTTCTTGCAGAGGGTGTTGGGCTTCAACAGGTGATTAATACCAGCCTGCTGAGATTTGGCTCTACTCGATACAGAGCCTCCCAACAGACATTCTCCCTAAGACTTTTCCACCCCCTGGCAACCCTGAACAGGGTAAATTTTTAAATAGAGGGTAAGTAGAATCCAAACCCAAATTGTTATGATAAGTGGTGCTGTATGGGATAAATATTTTTTACTGTCATTGACTGGACTAAAGGTCATATCCACCATTGACGGACCAGCCTCTTTGCCTTGGTGGGGGAAATTCAGCCTTTAATTTGGGACATTTTCATAGGTCTTATCAAGAATCTAGGCACATACCATTACGACAGTACTGAAGAGGAGGCCAAATCAGAATGGGATATATTTTCAAAGTGTTTAGCGATTTACAATTTTAAAATCTCACCAGGAGACGTTCAGAATATTGATGAAAACCTGAATTTGAGAAACTCCGGAAGACTTAGGTCTCCAAGAAACTGTTTAGGCCAGAAATGATGCTGAGCGTAAGACTGTAGAAGCTAGATGGCTAGATCGCCACCTGCAGTTATTTAAACATGTTGTTTTGTACATTAAGTTACAAAATAACATCAGGTCTGTCAGTCGTGTGTATGGGTTTGAACTATCTTCCTGGTTCACATATTTACGAGCCCATCTGCATGAGGTGGCCAATCACCAGCCCTGACAGTCTATATCGTTCCTGCACTTCACACATGATGAGTGTGACAGGTAGAACAACCATTGAGTTTTTTTTTTGAGGTTGACATGTTCATGTTCATGTGACATGTTTTTGGAGAAAAACAATGTCGTTTGAGTTATCCTCCAGAGTGAGGAAACTAAAGTTTTGTGTCAAAGCCCTGCTTCAAATGAAAAAGGTCATTCTCAATTGCAGTTTTCATACATAAAACCATGTCAATAATATAAAGCAGTATTGCATTAGAAGGAAAGCCCTAGAAGCTTAACCAAAAAATGCCAGGCCGAAAGCCAAAGTAAAGATTTAAACAGTAATTAGATAATCAGCTGATCCATAGAGGACACCATTTTTAGTAATGAGGAGTTTCTTCAGCTGCTTGTCTGTTGGACATAGAGTTTAGAGCCCAATATGCCTGAGAGCAGAATGATATTGAGATTCACTTTGACCTCCTTACCTAAAAAATATTAAAAAAATTTATGGAAATAGTAGTTTTGTCAATTATATCATGTATATTTTCAGTCAAAGTAATATTATATGGTTATCTTCACTCATAATTTGTGCATGTAAAGATTTTCTGCTGCTTAAATAGTTTCTTTTAATTTTTTAAACTATTTTTTCGTAAAATGGCTTATTTTCCTGTGAGGTTTTAAATATTCAGAATATCAAAACACATTATGAAGAGACATATTTAGTAATTGCGACAATACATCACTAGGGATGTTGATCAATCAAATTTGTATTAGATCAATAGAAAAAATAAATAAAACAAAGAAGAAGAAGATTGATAAGGCCTTCGAAGATGTACCATCCAGACAGAGATTCCGTCTGGAAATTTGTTTCAAGTCATCATCATCATGTTTCAGGAAAAATATGTCTGAAGAAGAAAGAAAATTATTCCTCGAAAACCAGCGCAAAAGGATGGCTTTGAAGAGGTAGGCCTAAGCGAGATGTAAAAGCTATCAACAAAATTATTGATGTGTTTGTTAAAAAGAAAATAAAATAAAAAGATAGGTACAAAATATTTAAGTTTTTTGTTATTTTATTTACTATTTTAACCAGTGATATTTGATTAAATAATAATTTGTCTCAAAGTTCTAATAGATGTTTTTCCTTTGGTTTCATTTGAACTCTTCTGTATAAATTATCTGAAAAAGTTTTTAAAAAACTAATTGAATAATTCATTACAGTTGTACTGTCTGAAAACGCATATTAAGAATAATTAAATAAATAATAGGTTACTAACCTTGCTATCCCGTCAATCCAATTCTTATTTGTCACTAAATTTGTGACCCAGGGTTTCGAACACGTGGTTCATTTTCAAACAAATATCAAGTTATTCACTCCATTAAAAACATTTGTTTTAAATGTAACTTAACTTAATTTAATGTACAGTTTTGTTTAAATGTGTGTAGTCTATGTATGTGTGTGTATTGAAGAAGATTTTAACGACCCGCAATGGAGTGAATAACTTGATATTTGTTTGAAAATGAACCACGTGTTCGAAACCCTGGGTCACAAAGTTAGTGACAAATAAGAATTGGATTGACGGGATAGCAAGGTTAGTAACCTATTATTTATTATATCCACCAATTCAGGAGGCCTATAAATAAAAATGAATAAATAAGAATAATTAATCAAAATAGACATAAGAAACCTACATATGTCATAAAATCTATTACGCTCATCACAATCACTCACATAAGGTCACTGTATAAGGTCAGTGAAATAGAAATAAGAATAAGCACACTTTATGCACACTCTTATTCATTTTAACCCCTTAACGGTTTCTTTTGTTACCTTAACCATCCCAAAAAAGCATATTTTTTTATTCAAAATTGTATGAGTAAGGAAAGTAGATTAGAGAGAAAAAACCATTTATTAACCTTTTTTAAGAGGTAAAATTTGAGTTCAACTTACATTTTTTCTATCATCTTTAAAAAAACAAATGTACCATAATAGCCTACTTTAGGGATGAATTATAAGGGGAAAATAAAATCAGTACCAAGACTACAAGACCGCGCCACAACCATCTTAGACTCACTTTTCATTCATACTTGGCTTAAAATACTTGGACAGGTTGCCATTTCAGCAACTAAAAAACTAACCAACCAACTAACTTTAAAACTTATTATTAGGAGTTCTTAAAAGCCTTACCGTAAATAAACTAACAACAGATCATAAAACCAATAAACAAGCACGACCATTATGAACCTCGCCGGTCGCAAGATGAAGACAAATAGCTGCACAGTCAGCTGTTTCAGTTTCGTGTCATCTGTAACGTCGCTGACAAACACAAAGACATAAGAAAACCGTTCATAAATGAATGCTCATGCATTCTAGCAGTTAACTAAAGAATGACAAGGATATATCACTACTAATAACAACAAAGGACATTGTTTTACCTAGGATGAATGTCAACTGGCCCTTTTTAGCAATTTTTGTCCAATGACATTTGTCGGCAAAAACAGTTAAAGGGTTAAAATACCCACCAGGGCAAGTCGGCGTCTCAATGAATATGAAATGTTAGCTATGAAGTATGAAGATAAATATTTTTTGTATTTACTTATTATATAACATGTACAACTTTTGTTTCAGACAAAATATGTCGGAAGAAGAAAAGCTCGCAGCTCGTGAAGCTGACCGACAACGAGTGGCATTGAAAAGGTTTGCTTCATGTTTTTATTGAATGAATATACAGCACGGTATCACAACTATACAATCCTACTACAATACTATGTTAATTAAATACAATAACTTACTTTTTGGAACATAAGAATTCAGTTATCATATTTTGACCTAACAAAGAAATTCTGTTAGCCATGCAAAGTTGCATCGTCGTCTCATAAACACAAAGTGTGCGGATGTAGCAGTCCACTGTTGCTGGTGACAGTGTAGGGCAATGTCTAGCTACACTCACAATACATCACAGAAGACTCGATTGTCATGGTCCGACTGTTTATCATTGCTTTTCGGCAAACTACTTTTCAAACATTTGAGCTCATCTCCAGGAATGACCGTAATTGTGTAAAAAGTACGCCTATAGACGGCACTGTTTTATCTTTGTTTGATTTTATGTGTCAATGTGCGTGTCACGTTTTATTTTTGTGTTTTTCTCCAGAAAATACGAATGTACAACGTAATGCGAACAGGGTTCAGTCCCAATTAGTTCGGATTACCTG
This sequence comes from Nephotettix cincticeps, assembly GCA_023375725.1. Classification (NCBI taxonomy): domain Eukaryota; kingdom Metazoa; phylum Arthropoda; class Insecta; order Hemiptera; family Cicadellidae; genus Nephotettix; species Nephotettix cincticeps. The sequence continues at coordinate 35,301,364 of CM041788.1, forward strand.
GTTGTTTGATTAGAAAACTAATATCAAGGCTGTTTGTTTGCAAACACATATATGTATATGTAATGAACCTGCCAGGCCCATTTTGTGGAGGAGTTTGTAGGTAATCGACTGAAGTAAGGTGTACATGAAGCGGTTTTTATTTGTTTTCAATATTTTCCATCACTACCAGAATCAGTAAAATCCCTATAGAACACGTAAAATGGCCTGATAGATATATGGCCAGGTGCAAACATGTTATATAAAAGTCCACGAACACACGGGTGCATCCACGGTGCAGTCCCGCTAGTGGTTCCTGTGGAAACTAGTGATGATGAACATTTGCCAAAATTGGTTGAAATCAGGCCTGCACTAGAGCAGGATGCAAATTTGAATTGTTAAAAAAATACCAGGACTGGGGAGTTACAATGGTCCTAGAATATTCTGACTTTAAGAGGTTAAATCCAGAACCTTGTTGTCTAGTTTATCCTTCAGATCCTGCCCTCAATAAGACTGATGAGTTTGAGGTGAAGCATCCTGGTGTAAGGTTTTACTCCCCCCCCTTGGTCCTAGCCTCTACCCTACATGATATCTATCAGTCCATGTTACATTTAATTATAATATAGAATTGAAACTGATTTGAGTTTGGTGAGGGGGATGACACAACTAAACAGTGCCATGAAAACAGTCCAGTTTGAGATTTCAGCCCAGCAGGATCTGTCGCTCCTCCACATTTTGACCTCTCCCCCAATGTGCCCACTGGCCAATATAGCAACCTCACTGCCGATAGCTTCGCTCTAGGCAGCCCGAGCTCAGTCCTATGTTGTAATTTCTAAAATAAATACTAAAAGCCCTCTTTACTGTGAGTTATCAGATCTTTTGGGGCTGCCTAAGTTATTGTTGGATTAGTGAATACCTAATGTAGTCCATATTCTATCATTCCAATTTTTAATGATTTTTTATCTTTTCATTTTTCTTTATGATGCCCATACAATTTTTACTGCTGGAGATATGCCAAACCAATTTCTCTTGAGCCTCCTAATCACACAACCAAGTTAACCAATCCAATTTATGGGATATTAGGTAAATGATTCATCAAATTGTGGTACTTAAAGATAATGGAATAATTTTGATTCTCTATGTGTTTCAGGAAAAAGTGGAAAGATGAATCAGGGAATTTGCGCTCTACAATGCTGAAATTAGCTCTACAGAGGTGAGATTATATAAATAATGGTTTTGGACTTGTGTAAAGACTCCAAATATAACTTGAGACTATTCAATCACACAAATTTTTAATTTTTGTTGAAAACAACTACTAAGTGCTACTAACTACCATTAGGGTACGCAAAGTACGATCAGTACCTTGGTAGAGAAATTTTATTCAGTGTTTTAATCTATTCCAAATTCCCCTTTTGTTATAATACATTTTGAGAGGTATTTATTTATATATAGAATATGACTTAGGAAATATATCATGAAACAAATGTCTGATTTTAGTTTAAGTCTGTACTTTGACGTTTTTGTGGAATGTTAACTAATTGTTGTGTAATTTATTTTGCAAATTATGTGACTGTGGAAACGGGCTACATGTTTTTCTCTTTTATTTCTCAGTGTTTTTTTTAAATCTCTCATTTGGTTATGTTGCTTCTTCATTGTAGTTGTATGAATCAAAAAATTATTTCATACATACACCAGAGTCCCGGTGATCCGAACATCCGGCTAATCCGAACAACCTGATGGGGTTACTGAATTTAAATTAGAAACGAAGCAATGTAATATCAATTATAACATTTTAATCTATTGCATGGTTGCACTAATTTTGCATTACCATGTACTCAATGTTAATAATATAGAACATTGCAAGAATTTTAGCAGTGAACGTGTTTTAATACTCTAAATAAGCGTTTTTATTCAACCCTTAGTTATTTTTATATAAGTTCCCTAAAACTCAACATCCTGAAAACTCTACAACACAGCAACAACTCTAAGTCTAACATTGTGTTGAGTTTGAGAGGTTCTACTGCATAACTTGTATTCTTTTTAAGAATCACTAACCTGGCACAATCATAATTTATGGATATGATGAAAGTCCTCAAAAATTACATTGATTTATAATTTATGTTATAGGCCTACTTTTAACATCAATATAATGATGACATTCCAGAATTACTTCTGTTTTAAATTTAATTTTTGATTAATTTTTTAACACTCAAATTAAAAATCCAGAACAATAACATTTTAGTAAAACCTATCTTTATAAACTTATTCACATTCAAAACTTAAAATAAAATCATTTCCACAATTTTTGCAATTTTTTACATTTGTATAATTTGGCTTCTAAGACATTTCACTGTTAATATATTTTACAATTTTTTTTATTTCATGTGAAATCATATTATTGATTAATTTTTAGAATAAATTATATTTAATAAATTTTACTACTTTACCTTAACAAATCTTCAACTGGTGAATGTTTCAGCCATAACTGATTGATCATTATGTAACTCTTCTTTCAATAATCATTATAAATAAAAACACACAAAACATGCCCAATTAAAACACAATAAAAACACACAAAACGTGCCCAATTACACTGCAATTCCATTTAATTAAGTCGACAAATGCCATTAACTTCCTCCCAAGCTGGTCACCGTTTATTTAGGTGGGCCCTCCCCCATCCCGTTTGCAAGCTAAATTGGGATTGCTCATGGTGGAGATTCGAACCTGCATACTTCCGTTTGGCTTCAACGCTTCACTTGTCAGCGACACACTTTAGCCTGTTACTCCAAGTACCACCGTCTGAAAAAGTTTTCAAGTAGCTATAAAGCATAGTCTAGTGCCAGAGCAGCGAACTTCATAAGTTACCTCCAGCTTTAGCTCACAGACGGCGGTGAGGTGTCTTAACGGTCTGGCCTTATAAAAATTCAAGTTTGATCTTTGTTCATAGAAAAAGAAGAAAAACAAGGAGAAAATTGGAGAAAGAGGAAGAAACATCCAATTTAAAGAAGTGATGCGTCACTGAATATAAACGTAGGTTTCATACCTTGTGACTCTGACATTCTGACCACTGACTTTGATTTGAGAAAGTTTTTGAAGGGGTTTAACCATATAAAATGTTTTCTGGGTTACATTGCAAATTCAGTTTTTTAAGTGTATGATTCAAGTTTCCATAGAACTAATCCATAGTTAAACCATTAATGTAAAATTTTGATTTTTTTTTTTTTGTGTATATCTACGCCAGTGGCATTTGTAACGTTTTGATGGGGAACGGTCCAAACCCCGGTCTTGTTACTACCTAACGTCGACCTGTTGTCAGGAAGCATCATTAATTGCCCAATGACAAATTTAACTAATTTCCTTAATTTTCTACTGAATTCTTTACCACCGGTAAATAATTTCCTAACTGTAAAGTTTGAATAATTAAAGGTAAGGTTTTAAATCTAAAAACAATTCGGTAATTTTAATATCAGATAGTTCCTTTTAAGCAACATCTTGAACAGCACTGAAACTGAAGACAAAAAAGTATTTTAACCCCTTATGGCTGTTTTTAGTGATTTTGCACAAACTGCCAGTGGTCAATAAACTAACTACCCATAAAGTGCTCTGGGTGGGCAACACACGTTTCTGTTTGTAAATGTAAACCATTCTCCGCATACAATTTCAATGCTATATGTTATACTGTTGTAAAAAAAAATCAATCAACAATGTTTTATCATTATATCAGCTGATAAGAGGTGGTCAATAAACTAACCACTGATCCTTAAGTCCACTTTTAGGATTAATAAAAAACAGTAGATAGGTAAAGATAAAGTTTAATTACAAATTAAAACTAAAATACTCAATAAAAAACAATAAAATAACTTAGTAGCACATTAAATTTTTCAAGAGATTGTTGTTCGCATCACTGTCTCCTCTGCCCTCTGAATCTTTTGCATAGGATTGAGTAGGAATGGAGTATTTCCATTCATATTATCGAATAGGATTCGATCAATTTCACTCCATTTTAAGTTTTATCAGCCATTCTGAAGAAGTATGTAGTAAACACATATATTCATATGAACATTATATAATGAAGTACAATGGTAAAAGAAAGAAATAATCTATTAGACTGTGATCAAATAGCGGACGGCGGTATAACTACGATATACGACTAAACTTTATATTATAATTCAACCAAAATGACCAGCTAATCAGCAATATTGCTATGTTTTACCAAATACTAGCCTACATACCAAATACACTATATGCCCGATTACAGAATAGGTGTCAGACCATACATAAACATCATTAACATCTTTTCTGAAAGCTTTCACAGGCCTACCTTAAATAAATTAAATTATTATTAGATATTGTTGATATTTTCACATAACACAACCCTCAAAAATACTATATTTATGTTTTTGAATTTTTTAAACATACTATTTTTTGGTTATAAAGACATATTTTTTTACATTTTATCTAAACAAATAAAAGCATAACATTACTTATTCATTTAAACAAATAACAAATTCTTTTTGTTTAAATATAAAATATCAAAATATTAAAATAACTCACTTTAAATCAGGTAATAGTCAACATTTCGTATCTGCACAGGAATCTACAAAACCGTGCTCTCTGGTGGTCTGTGGTCACTAAACTAACCACTTTTTCCTTTATTTTCCCACGGTAGCCAACACGTGCATGTCACAGACTGAATAAAATTTTCCTGGCTTCCTATTGGCTGGAAGAGACGCTCCATTAAGTTGATCTGAAAATCAACCTAATGATATGGTAATGATAAGCTTTCAAGCTTATCATTACCATATCATTACCATCATTAGTTACTATAATTAGTTCTTCGATATCAAGCTTAGTCCTCCTTATTTTTTAACCTAACCCACGGTTTTCCACAATTTACCTACTCTCCTCAATGGAGAAGACAATCAGGTTCCTCAGAAGGCTACCAGCCTATCTACCTCCTCCGTGTCCTTGGCTTGAAGATCTTGCCCCTCACGTTTCTTACCAAGCTTCCTTTTGAAGACGACCCAGTCCATCTTCTTTGGACTCCCGAGGTTCAGAAGACAAGCCGACCAATGATTCTGTCCTGAAGCCCCTCATAATGTGTAATATGAAGTCCAGAAGCTGCCTACCTCTGTGATTGGTCTCCCTGCAGGCCCAGATGAAGTTGTGGGAGTTACTCCTGCCAATGCAGCATTATCAACCAGCGTCACCAGTCCAGCCGAAGGAACCACGTCCATATCCCTGGGCATATAGACTGACGCTAGGAGGAGTGGCTTTCCAGAAGACCCACACACAGTCTGAACCGCGATAACACCCTGGAACAAAACTTGAGAGCCGGCGTATGATCAAGACCGTTTCTGACCCACGCACATGCTCTTGAGCTTAGAACAAAACCTGAGATTAGGGCCCCTAAGAGCACCTAATCCCGAAATACTCCCATTCCAAACCCACGGCTCCTGAATGACAGCAAAATCCACAGCTCCTAAAGCCATGGCCTTGTGTAGGACTGCCGCCGCAGCCTTACTGTATTGCAGATTTACTTGAAAGAGGTTTACCATTATATTTCGAAGACACCAACGCTGCTCCCAAAAGTACCCTCAAGGTAGTTTTTGAGATCCCCAGGTAGATCTGCTATAGTCTCTCCTTAATCAGAAGAGTTGGTGTTGTCAATAGTCAACACCAACGATTGATGAGTTTCTTTCCTCCCATAGCTGACAACTCGCTAGTATTAAATAGGTATACCAGGATTCTGTATCTGCACAACCTCAAAGATCTTTTTAGGAGCAAAGTTGAGAGCCACCTGTCCGCTCGTAGAAGGACCTTGGGGGTTCCCACTGCCACCATGGCACCTTCTTTGAACTCGAGCCCATCAAACGTTTTCTTGATCCAAGTTGCCGTTGCGTGACTGCCGCAGATGATGACAAGAGCTCCCACCTCCAGGTGTGTTTTGTGCATTTTAAGAGGTTCTTTCTGGTAATCACCATACTGAACAGAATCCCATGCAACAAAATACAGTCTTCGACAGAAAATTTCTCCCCTAGAAAAAACTACGTCGGAACAATTAACATCAGCGACTTTTGTAATTATTAAGTGGTCCATACAGGGGTGTAGGTGGTAGAGGACCTACCACAGTAGACCTAGAAGCTACTGGAGCTGGTGGACTAACAATCCACCAAAACTTCCCAGCAGGATTTCTTTGTAGCAGGAGCTGCTGCCTTAGCTGCCCTGTGCAAAGGAGAAACACACTAATTGTCAACATCACCCACCTTGGGCTGCGGGTTTCTAGCTACTTCCTCTTCATCAGCATGCAGTACTCCTCCCTAGGAAGGTGTATCCTATCCTCAGAAGAGCTAGAACCTAAAACATAATATGATTATTAAATAATCTGCACTAAACCGGCATAAAACTGAAAACAAAAAGTTTAAACCAGTAAAAAAACCGAGTTTTAAAACCAGTAATTTCATATCTGTGTAGTATATTTAGGATAAGTAAAAATATTTCTTAACCCTAGAAGTGGCAAGCTTTTTACTCTTAACTGTAACATAAAAATAATTACTAATATCTTCTTGAAATATCAAAGTTTAAACAAAAAAAGCTTAAAACATGCCCCCCCCCTTATAACCACTAGCCACAAAAGCAAAACAGGTGTCCACTGCAATCCCAATTAAGCCTACAAATGCCGTCAACTTCCACCCAAGCCGGTCACCGTTTATTTAAGGTGGGCCCTCCACTCCGCTTTACCACACATTTGCAAGCCAAATTGGGATTGCTCATGGTCGGGATTCGAACCCTAGCACTTCCGAATGGCTAGAACGTTACGCTCGTCAGCGTAGCACGTTAGCCGGCTCGGACAATCAGTGCCATGGAGTAGAAAGCGCTTACTTGGTTATAGACCTGCCCGGTGGCAGGCTCGTGTACTACGAGAGCAGTTTCGGTTGTTTGCCCCCAGAGGGCAAGACGGTCTCGTAGGCGATTGTGTCGAACAAGTACACGAAACTCACGACAGATGCCTCCACCTGCCAATTCTTATTGAATATGTAAATGCGTCGTAAATTACGACTTTGCCATTTCTAGGGTTAAGCTTATGTATGTGTAAATATTGCAGTATTAGTGTAAGCTTGAAAGCTGAAGTGACAGACTTCAAAGCTGAGTATTTTACAATTTCAACATTTTTCAGGAAACAGTTTCTACCTTTACCAGTTGAAATGGTGGATTCTTCTGAGGATGATGATGCTCCTGCAGACATTCAAAGGTATCTTGGATTTAGAAAATTAATATGTTCAGAAGTTATCCAGTGTGGGAAACCCAAAATGCCATAGACACAGTACAAGGGAATAGGGAGATTGTGTTTTAAAGCAGATACATAAGTTCAGAATAATAATGAGGTTAAGTTTAAACTTATTTCATTATGTCATTAACAAATATTCATCGTAATAAGAATAACACAGTAAAGTTCAGTTTATCTAGATCAATGTGACGGAGTCCGAATCTGAATAGCCGGAACTTGTCAGGTCTTAACCACACTGTAGAAAGAAAGTGTAAGAAGATGCACTTTTTATCTTAGCAAATTCCAATAAAAAAATCAAATATACTTGGGAACCTTTAAAGATAAAATTAGTGGAATATGATGTCAAACAAAAGATCTAAAGCTCTCTGGGGGTTCCGCACCCACATTTGGTGTTGAGAGAACAAATCCTTTTAGAAAACTTAGTCACTGGATGAGTATACGGAAGAGTTCAGAGTTCTATGTAATAGTAAGTAAGAGTTCTCTCTATGTAGTAGTATGTTTACTAGTTCAGCGTAAACTTCTTTTCTATACCAGCGGAACTCAATTTCTCAATTTTGGTTCTCCCTCAGGATTTTTTTTTCAATTTTATATAGCATAAAGCTTTTATCTAATTTATGATTGTTTGATCTTTATTTTAACTCATTCATTTCTTTTCAGGTTCCTTTCAATAACACTCATCACAGGACATTCGATAATAAACTAGGATAATATCTGTTCTAAGGTGTTATGTTTTGATGATCTTCAGTTCAAAAATTAAGGTTTTTCTATACTTGATTATGTCTATGCTAGTAGTATTGTTGTGTTATTGTTTCTGTAATATCATAAATTTTAAATGAGGATTTTGTTCAAGATTATTAATTCAAGTACAAAAAATTGAGTTGAGACATTTATTAGAGATCAAACACAGGGTTAAAGACCGTATTATAAGAACTTGATCAATATCAACTTGATTTCTTAAAACTATTTTTTTTAATATTAAAAAACCGCTTTATTGGCTTTATTAAAAGGTATACCTTAAATCTAAAAGGCTTAAAATTTGTAATTTGGTTTTAAATATTGTTAAATAAAGTATATTATGAGACAGAGCATATAATCTCAATCAATTTACCCAAGGGGGCTTTCTAAGTTTATAAACTTTTTTAACTGGTGAATCTAAATGCTTGAATTTAATATAGTACTTTCACCTACAATAATATTATCATTTTCACCTTCAACAATTTTATCTTTTTAAAATTTGATGATAAATTTAAACCTAAATTTAAGTGTGGAAGATGTGTATATGGGCTATATTATTCTTGGATATATCTTCTAGATAATTCTGTTTTTACTTTACATAAATTAAATAAAAAAACATATGTGCTCTTTAACATGAAAAAGCCAAATAATGCCAACTATTCAAATAAATATTAATAACAACGCATCTCCTTTCCAATTATCACCCTTTGCCGAATTAAAGATCAACCATTGTACTTTTGACAATTATTTTAAAAAATGTAGGGCATTACTTTTTTACAATGTAATAAGTTAATATGACATATTATCTTGGTGTGGAATGTAAATTAGGTATTAATTTCGGCCTTTGATTAGTCATTTCTAGCTACCAAATTTAATTTAAAGCTAAATCATGCTTTTTTTTATTTGGAACAAAGTAAATAAGAGTACAAATATTCTAGTTAATAGTGATAGTTCCAATAAGAAAAGGAGTAGTGAATAATTTTAATTACGAGTTTTGTTACATGTTTGTTTCTGTTAGTTCCTATTCATTATGATTTTTACACATCATTAATCTTGAAGGAAATGTTCATCATTTAATGCTATAAGTAAATATTGTAAATTTTAGTTTTATATTTATTATTTTATATATATTTTGTTTCATGGAAGACTGATTATTATGTTACCAGCATCTAATATTAAGCTTTTTTAAGACAGTTTGATGTTATGTGTTGTTACCGGACTGTTATAAGTTAGATATCAGTAAAAGAGACATGTTAACTTTAAATAATAAGCATTATTTACAAGACTTTTATTATGAAATATCTGTTAAGTAAATGTTGTTCATAAAATTAACTAGAGCTCCTTTCAATGAATCAACCCATGTTCATTATAGACTTTTTATTCAATCATATTTTTCTTGGACTCTCATTAGACTAGGTGGCATAGCCACATTGTCAAACTGGCTACTCAACTTGTCGGGGGCCATTGATTCGTATGGATGTTATTACACAAGGGTGACTACTGACTAGCAACGTTGCCACATTTTGACAATTGACCGGCAACCAAGCCCGTCGCCACAGGCCAACAATATTAGCGACACTGGGTTGTAGCATATGGAGTTTATTGCACTAGTTCACCAGACCATTTTATCAGCTATTACTGGCCACTCTGTCTAATAAGGGCCTTAACCCTAGAACACAAAGGCTACCTGAGCCAAGCGTTGTTACAAAGGCGTAGTCTCTCAGACTACTTTTTTTTGAAAATAAATAAAAAATACTTTTAATGACAGGGACATTTTTTAAATTATAAAAACACTTAAAATGAACATTGAATTAATGTTTTATAAGAGTTTAATCTCCAAATCTTAATTGTTCTGGCACTGGCAGCAGATTGTCCCTTGGTGTTCGCCACACATGACATTTGCGCAACGTCCACAAAAATGTTTTGTCATGCGCCGTAATCTTGGAGGTAAGAAGGCACAAACCTTCCTACCTTGTTGGACTGGTTGTGGAGCTTCATTTGGCACACTTACATTTAAAATATAAGCAATAGATTGCCGGACGAGAGTTCGTGGCAAAATTGTGGCCTGAAGCCAGTACTTCAGGAGCTCTATGTGCGTTTTTCTAAAAAAATTTGCCAACTTAGGGGCTTACACGATTGGCTCAGACACGATTTTCTACATATAATACATATATATCATTTAAAGTGATGTTTATGATGTTATAAACATGCATAGGGGCCACCTCCTTGTTTTATGACTGCAGGAAGTGTTATTGCACATTTGGTCCAGTTCAAATAAATATTTACACCTTATACAACATATATTTCCAATATAATGTTTAACTAACACCAAAACACGTGAAAAAGCGAATGTATACTATACTTACTATACTATACTATACAACAAGACACCACGATCCGTACACGTTGCGAGTCTGCCGTGAACTGTGCGTTGTTACAAAGGCGTAGTCAACCTGACGACGCGAACTTAAAAAAACTTTAAAATCTCGTTAAACAAAGGACGCAAGCAAACGCCAACCAGACCCTTTTAATATTAGGCCAAGACCGACAGCTACACGGAGTTTTGTGAATGTTAGTGGAGTGGAAGTGGGTAAGGGGTAAAAATGACACCTTGCGCGTCGTCTCTCAGACGACGCCTTTGTGTTCTAGGGTTAATCTTCAATTTTCAACTATGATCCTTCTTTAAGATATCCTTTTAGCACCAAAATCTGTCTTCCAAATGAACGGCTCCAGAAAACTAAGCTCCTAAATTCCATTTACTTTTATATGCAACTTAATGTCATATTCACATTATGACACCTCTATCATACTGTTGCAATAATGAACCATCTACAGTAGAGCTTCGATTATCTGAAGCCCAGTCATCTGAAACTCCAGTTAACCGAAATAGCAAAACATCGAAAAATGAAACCGGGTACCTAACTTGAGTTTAACCACTGGCCACTGCTGATGCAACTTAACTTGTGTTTGCGCACTGAATTGATGTTCATCGAAATATTTATGCTTATTTTGATTCTTGAAGCTCAGAATTTTATTTTAGAGTAGACCCCTGATTATCCGAGGTTATTGGGCCGAGGCTACCTCGGATACGGGAAAAACTTGCATAATACGGAGGTTATGTTGTTAAAAAATGTGAAAATAAGCATTATGTTGTTTATTGATATTTTTAAATAGAATTTCTTTATAATCATCCATGGTTAAAACGTTACTACACTCTACTTTACTGCTACTATTACTATACTATAGTATACAATTTTGTGGGCAAGGCACGTAACGGATTTAATAAGTTTATTATTTTATTTCCACTCAAACATACGTTTACAAATTTCTCAATTTCTTTACGGTTTCTTCGCCAATTGCCCACAGTCAAACTGTGGGCAATTACCTTCGTAATCTTGGAGGTAAGAAGGCACAAACCTTCCTACCTTGTTGGACTGGTTGTGGAGCTTCATTTGGCACACTTACATTTAAAATATAAGCAATAGATTGCCGGACGAGAGTTTGTGGCAAAATTGTGGCCTGAAGCCAGTACTTCAGGAGCTCTATGTGCGTTTTTCTAAAAAAATTCAAATATGTGCCATTTCAAAGAAAATTTATTCTAGAATTAGAAAAACATAAGATTAGATTAGATTATTGAAATGGCGACCATACTACAAGGTAGGTATTTTAAGTCAAGTATGAATGAGGATTGAGTGTAAGATGATTGTGGGGCGATCTTGTAGTCTTGTTACTGACTAAGGCTGACATGTTCCATAGACAGGACTGTTAATACTGCCCAATAGCCCAACAGCTGATGGCAACTAAGGGACCTACTGTTTAACGTGGAATCCGAACCACGGCCTCTGAATTACGAATTATTGGTCTAATCATAAGGATGGTTTTCGTGGATTAACGTAGTATTAATTATTAACCCATACTAAGTTTTGTGTACTTAGGATGAGTTAATAATTAAGTATACCTGTTTTACTAAAACGTTACAAATCATGCACTTTTAATAAGCCCTGTCGTTACAGCAGACAACACAGTTATTAGGTCGTGCATAGTTTAAAGAGGAAATTAAATTGTATAACAAGAACAAATCTGAAATATATATAATATAATTTAATGAAAAAATGTAATAACATTGGCCATAGAAATCACATCGATAGAGCACCTTTCAAAAATTTACAAATCTACAAAATTATATTCAATGAAATTCCTGTTCTTTTTTTGTACAAATACAAAAATAAATAAAATTTGTGCCAACATAAAGTCTGACAGAGCATAAGTCTTTGATTCTTAAACTAGTTTCATTCATAAAAGTGACACAACAAAATTTAAAACTATATAGGGTCTCAAAGTTTTGTAAATTTATAAAATTAGTTGGGAACAATAATAAGTCTATTCTACAAATAGTAAATCTAAATCTTTGGAACCACCAGAGCAACTGATGCTCTACAAACCCCTGCAATCAGACATCAGCCTATTAATGTTTTATTAGCTCTGTTGACATGTTTCCTATTTAAATCACATTAAATCTTCTTCAGTTTACAACTACTTTATACATTTTTAGGACTGTACAGAGGTTTTCTTGACCTTGAACAACTGAATGACGATATTCACAACCAAATTAAAGGAATGAGCTATTATTCATCACTTGTGGTTTTGACTTATAATTTATAATAATGACACAGCCTAAATTATGAACGGTATATGTGCAGAGGTCAACTACTTGGACTTCAGTTAACAAAGGATAATAATTAAGAAATACACATATATACACATTTCACTGTTTCCAGGTCAAGCCAGTTCAAATAACACAACATAATAAAATATTGTTTCTAACATCATTGTTTAAAGACAATGTATAAAACATTTTTTAAGATTTTGGTAACTTGCCATGGATAAAAATTGTTCAGATTTTATTTATTTTTTCAGACTTTAAATTTTTTTAGTAAGATTTACTAAAACTTTCAAAATTCAAACCTAATAATTTTTTCATGAATTTATTTTGGACTATGAAACTTTTCATATATTTGCTATTATACTTCACCAGCTAAAATATGTAGTTTCAGAAGAAACAAGCACAACATACAGCAAAGCTTTTGAATCATCTCATAATAATTTATATCGTATAAAATCTTATCCTAATAAATGGACACATATTTACACATTTCAACAAGTTAAATACATTACACTGTCCATTATATCACAATAAACTGCAAGATTACAATACGTACAATATAAATGGTATGGGTATTCCTGCTAGATGGTGAAAAACATTACTTTATTGTTTACTTTATTATACAGAAATTAAATGAATATTAACCTAAATAATCCAATACAACACTGGTTTTGAATCACCTTTTTCTCATTAGTTGTTTAATGCTTTTTTAATAATAACAACAACTAGAGTTTGAAACTACATTTTATAACTTTTTTTATTATTTATCCCGATAAGACGTCATCAAACGGTTTTCCACACATTTAAACATTCAACATTTAGCGTGATCACAGGTAAAATATCATTTGTTTTACTAATTTAGTGTATCATTGTAGTTGCCAGCATGTTAATCATGTGGAAAATGGTATATTAAACAATTAAACATACCTGTATTACCATGCTAAATGTTGAATATATCTATGAATATACAATGAATATGGACACAGTTTTGTGATTTATGCTACATTTATTAAACATTACACAATGTCTTATTGACTGATATATGCTTTATGTTTGAACGATTTTGTACATGAATTTAGTATCTAGTTGTATCATAAATTGGCAACTATACTACTAATGATAAAAGGGTAACTTTTAAAACATTATTATAATCGCTAACTTCCAAAAAGAATTCAATACTTAACAATATTACTGTAGAATTTTTTTAAGGTCAAACTTTTATTCTAATCCATCATTCCAAGAGTGCTAATCTTTGAACTTACAGGGCATCTTTGAATTTCAGGACATCTATAAAGGTAAAGTAACAAAAATAAGAACTTTTGGAGGTCTCTATATGATTTATCACGTGTCAAACGTGTGCTGAGCGGTATAATTGAGCAATCGGTAAAACATGTATGATGTTCAAATTTAAACTAGTTTTTCTCTGTTTATAAAAGAATGAAGTCCAAAATATAGACACAAAATTTAAGAACTAGCAACTCAATAATTTGGTGGTATAAAAAACTGGTCACAATTTTCTCAAGAATCTAAATGCTGGTAACAGAATGTTATAAGACTGGGATGATCGTAAGACACCCTGTCCACATTTCACCAATGACTAGCAGGACACAAGGGGGCTGGGTGGGAATACTATCGGTAGTGTAGGCGGGGGTCGAGCTGAATATCATCATCGAGATGTGCCGTTGTAGCGTCGGGCAGAATGGTTAGGTGAGTCGCGTCTGACTGCAACGTTGAGCTCTCTCCAACTCCCCCCACTCCACCTCCGATCACCTTACGCTGCAAAGCCTGGACGTAATTCTGTCATTAATAACAATAAACAGTTACAATATTGTTTTCAAACAAGCGAAAGTACTCATCATTAATCTCAAATGCAGCAAATATAGGAAGAATCCAAATTGTTATAATTTGAAAGATTGCGATAAATTTTGTATACACCTCCTACTTGTTAAGATCTAATAATTTATGCTGCAAAATATTTAATTTTTTATCCTTGCAGAAGCTAATATACTTACTTATTCCCCAAGTTATTCTTACAGTTACTAAATCATACCAAGTAATTTGGAGATGAATGGAAATTCGCTGAGTATGCAAGTCTGCTGCCTGCAGATTTTTTAAATTTCCTTACCAACCATCCAATATTCTAATCCAATCCATTTACTTAGCCATTAATAAGCATATTAATTCTATAAGTTAATAGAATATCTCACCAACCATGAATGGGTGCTAAAATTGATTTAGTTCAAATCTAAAAAATCTTGTTTAATAGTAAAATCTGTTAATTGTTTGCAACCTACGTAAAAGGTAATCAACATCATCCTTGGAGACGATGTAAAAAAACGCAAAACTCATGTGTAAAGGGATTTTACAATCATTACACAATACTTTGTGTGAAACCTGACCTGTCATTTTTTGCAAACTAGGAAACTCTGCGAAACTAGAGATTCTGCATAAGTGAACATGGCAGAAAATCCTCTGATGTGAAGTTAAATTTAACTTTCCTGAGCAATGAGCAGAAAGTCTACGGCTGGTCAACCCATCGTAGTGAGCATCACAAGATTCTATCTTATTGACTCTTAAAAGTTTGATCCCATCTAACTGAACATTTCTTACTGCCATATTGAACGCTTATGTTAAAATTGGATTACAAATTTTACATTTTTTGGTCGTTATACTACGGTAAAACAAATTATTTAGTCAGAGCTTCCTCTGACTAGTACAAAAACAATATGATAATTGGTTGTCAGTTCATTAATAGACAGAACTTTTTGATTTTAGATTAGATTAGATAATTGAAATGGCAACCATACTACAATGTAGGTATTTTAAGCCAAGTATGAATGAGGATTGAGTGTAGGAAGATTGTGGCACGATCTTGTAGTCTTGTTACTGACTAAGGCTGACATGTTCCTTAGACAGGACTGTTACAGCCGATGGCAACTAATGTACCTACAGTTTAACGTGGAATCCGAGCCATGGCCTCTGAATTACGAATTGTCTAATTATGAGGATAGGCTTTGCGGATGAACGTAGTATTAAATAGTGCAGACTTTAATCCACACAAGAGAACACCACATCCACCGACCATCTCTCACAACTATCCACAATTCATGACCTCCAAGTAGCTGAATTACAGGACGTCGCCACCCTCCCAGTCATTATTTATTTTCACTTTCTCCCCCTATATGATAGTATAAGGAGAAAATGTTTTTGTCAGAATTTTCAAATTGGAGTTTCTGGTGATATATCACTGGGAGCACTACAAAGTTGTAGTGAGTGCTTCCTGAATCGAAAAAAGTGGTTTTTACGTTGATTTTTGTGTGTGGGGGATGTGCAGAAGCCTAGAGACAAGACTATTTGTCCGATTTTCATGAAATTTGGTATGTAGTAGGCATATTAACAATCAACAGTATCTCGGACAGTTTTTTTAAACTTTTATTTTTAAGGTTATTTTAGTATGTTGTCTGAGAACATGCAATGTAATTCCTATGGAGAATATTAAGAGATCGATTTCTTCCTTATTTCCAAACCTTTTTCCTTGAAACTTAGTATGCAGCAAGGTCACTTCACCCAACAAAAGCCACTCAAAAAAGCTTGGTATTACAGGGGAGGGAGAGGGTTCCCCGCTCATAAAATGCTAACAATTAAACTTTGTTTCTTTAGTTATTTTCAGATCTTGGATTATTATTTTTGATACAATAAATTATTAAATAATATTTAGATAAACTATAAAGAATAAGATAGTTTTATTACAGATTGTCATTTTGAAATTGACTTAAGGGAGAAAGTATGTGTCAGTCCACTGATACTGTTTATTTATAAATTACACTGACAGCTTACTTTCAATGGAAGGAAGAGCACATTTCTGATATATGTAATTTACTTAATTAGCCTTCTGGAAACCTGTAAGTGAAAGCATCTATGAGTAAAATATGGATTTATCATTATAGTTTGTATAGGAAGTGAATTTTTATTATTATAGATACTGTAATAAGATCTGAGGGATAAAATTGATAGATAACAGTAGATGTACTCGTTAGGTGAATATGACCATTAGCCAAAATACATTTAGACGTCCTATTGCCATTGTTAGGACTAAATATGGTTTCTTATACCTGTACTCGGCTGGTGTGAACCTTATATCATTTACATTTTACACTATAATTGATCTCTTGTAATCTGGGATTACTTCTACTAGATTAGAAGTAATTTGAGATTACAAGTTTTTGTTTGTGCTACTATATGGTACAACATGACAGATGGTCCGAGATACATTTTACATTCACACTGGCCGATTGGAAATATAAAAACCGTACGGTAGCTTATTCAGAACTTATAAGCAAGGGCCTATCTACGTCCACTATAGACTCAGTCAGGTGTAGTTTTCCCTCATTGATGCTAAGACCCATCCACCAATACTACCATTACTCCTATACACCCTCTCAATTTATTATTTCACTATACCTTCTAGATGTTTGGAATATTTAAACCTCAAATTATATTGATCTAATTCACCATTAGTGTTTTATGTAAAAAAAGGTACAACTTTACTTTTAAGTTTTGTATGTATTTTCCACGGAAAATACTGATAGACGACAATACTAATTTTATATTTCCAATTATGAAACAAAAATCTAGTCTGGTTGCTGAAGAATCGAATTACTAATAAGGTAGCAGATTGGCCAGTTGAGTGTAAGTAATTTTCTATAAACCTTCTCATCAACCAATAACAACTACCCCCTCCCCTCTTCTTGGCCTGCAGCCTGATAGATCAGTTTCGAGCTCACCTGACTAATGACATCGCCGTGGGCTGTCCGCACTTGATACAAGTATCGGTACTTCTTCTGTCGCAGCTCGGCTCTTTGCTCTCGCGTTCGAGGCCGCGGCACATTACCGTGGCGATTAGGATGCTTAACTGGCAGTACTGAAACATTAACCAGCTTATAGCCACTACATTCAAGTGAAATACAGATCAGATACTTGAATTCACAAAGTAACCATAGTAAAAATGTATTTTATAAATGCATAAAAGTTGGTATTTTCCTTTAGAGAGTTATATATTTTTATATCTATGAGAATATAATATATACCAAACAAAAAACAATATTTTTGAATTAATCTCATTGAAAAATATGAAAAAAATTCATTTTATTACAAATTTATAATTTCTTGGAAGAATATTTAATTTTTTACATGAAAAAATAATAATATGTATCTATGTATGTTTGGTACATTTTTTGCACATATAACAAAATTACTTTTTAGTGCTAATCTAGCTGATTTTTCCCATATTTATTATGTATTCACTGTAAAGTGGCGAGATGAGGTAAGCGCAAAACTAAACAATAACAAATAGACGCCTGCCGACTGAAGACATCAGCTGATCAGCTGTTTTCAATACAATAATATTACGTTTTACGCAAAATAAAATGTTTATAAGTAAAACTAATATTATTTAATCAATTTAAACACTTATTATTTAATAACTTATTATGATTAAATAATATTAGTTTTACTTCTAAACATTTTATTTTGCATTTTTTTGTAACGGAAATCCATTAATCGCAATTATATAATAATAATAAAATATTGAAAATACCTTCATAAAAAACAAGATAACTTAACTCGGGGGTTGCACACTTGGGCCACTTTCGGCAACCACGAAAACACTTGGGGTTGTGAGCCAATGGGTTAATACACTTGTTAGAAATAGTCAAAACAAAAATTGTTTATGCTAGAAATGCCTACTTTCAGTGTTCCTAACAGCAGCAAACCTGCCTACTCTTTCTTGTGTTAATCTTATGCAGAATTAACAAATAACTCTAATATTAATCAACAGATATTGATAAAACTTGTTATATAATATTATTGATTTGGAAATTTGCTCAGTATGCAGGTTTGCTGTGACGGGGGTACCGTATTTAAATTTATCATGTACAGATCTATAAAATACATAAACAGGGAAAAAAGTAAAATCCAGCCAAACTTTCCAAAAGATATGACACTTACACTGTTGGTGATGGATGCCTCGTCCGGTGATGGCAAACTGAGTGATAAGACCAAACACCACCATGCTTGGCCAGAGAGCCAGCATCGCCCAGCTGAACCAACACGGTTGAGCAGTGGACTGGCGCAGTGTGATGCGGTCCCACACCCACCGCACCATCATCAGCCTCTCTATGAAGTAGTCCAAGGCTCCTGAGAGGATGGCTCCTCCATACACACTTGTGCCCAACACTGTGAATGCTGAAACACCAACATTACCTAAGTCTCATGTAATCATGGACTAACAAAAAATATATCAACAAGCTAAAAAAAATATTACCACTGCCCTGAGTGATGTCATTAATTTCTATTGAAAATGTGGTTTAATTCTTATTCTAACACCAAATAAAGAAATTTTACTAAAATTCATCATAGGTGGTGAAGTATGTAAGGTGAAGACAGAAATAAAAAGACCTATAAGTGATTTAACACCTTCTACAAACTTGCAACTTAAACATAAATACCTCTGGGTGGGTACCAGGGGAACAACCCATGTAGGCATTGGGAGTAGTGAAAGTGCAGACAAACTTGCAAAACTAGGACAAATCCAACTACTATAGTACGAGCAAGGTTTGTATGTACATACAGAGTGTTCATTAAAGTCGGGGACAAACTTCGAGGGGTGATAGTACTCATCAAAATAGATAAAAAAGTACCTTTAATGCTAGCAGTACACTATCGCCGAATGTAGGCGAACTAAGACGAGCGCGATAGTGTACCCGGTGAGCTCGTGAGCTCGTGGACGCTCGGGGTAGTTCGCATTGCCAACATTCGTGTTCGGGAGCGCTCGCTTTTCTGGCGGTCTCCCGCCACGAATCAAAGGAGACGAACAAGGGCGAATGCCGAGCGCAGACAGGCACGAACTTGAGCCAATACACACTCGCTGTCATTCGTGTTGTCACGGACGCACTCTGTGTGTAATTTTCGTCTTGGTGTGTGTATATACATAATTGAGGTAAGCATACTATATAACAGAAACACAGCGGCAACTTCAATGTCAGCGTCCATGTTGCACAAAGTTTGGCGCGAACGTTTTGCCGCAAATACGCAGTACTGGTTTCGGCATGGTTCGGCCGAAGTTAGCCGATGGTGTACTTGGTTAATTCGGGAGGGTTCGTGTTGCACATTTGTCAACATTCGTGGTCAAAATGTGGCCCGAACATTCGGCGAAACATTCGGGTGAATGTTCGGCGATAGTGTACTGCTAGCTTAAACATTTGTCGAAAAATCCTTCGTTTAGCCACTAGCCGCCATTTTGTATTTTTTACAAAAAACTTTATATATTAAGAACTATTTAAGATATAGAAACCAAACTTTGCACACATATTTACTGGCCAAAGAGAAAAATATTCTCAAAGGATTCATTTCATTTGCTTATATATTTTCTAAATGGTGGCGGTTGAGCAATGAGCAACGGTCTTTCTACCTCCATTTGTTTAGTATTTGTATTGTTGTATGTTTACTATTTTATCGTTTAACAAAGTAACTGCAAATGTGTACAAATATGTATTTCAAGTAAAATAAAAATGTGTTACACAAGATGTTCTTTAGGCCTATTCAGATTCGTCTACTCCCAAATCCCTTACAACGCGACCTCTAGATGGTTATTTTAAGGTGAATATGAGTGAAGGGTGTGAGTGATGAATGTAATGAATTTTATGACAAGTAGCTCTGTTCAAATATCAGCTGCTCCATTTACCAATATTATAAATTAATCACCCAATAATGACCAGAGGCAACTGGGTCCAGTACTGAACAGTCACAAAACGTTATATTTATTCACTATATTCTATACTAACCCTTTACAATCCTTTTCCATTGACTAATGTATGAAGGAACACTATAGTTGTTTATTACCTTTGGGCCACTGGAGATTAAGGACGGCGAAGAGGACTCCACAGCCCAGCATGGTGCCTGCGGTGGTGAGGAGGGTGGTGGGGTGTGACACTTGCTCCGTGATGACCAGCGATGCGATGGCCACGAACAGCCCTGTGTGGAACCCTGTCATGAACAGGCCAACGTATTGCACCAGCATTGTGATCAGGCCGAGCAGCAGGCCCGCGCTCAGGGCCATTCCTACAACACACATTGAGGATGGTTATGAAATCTAAGGATTTAACCATTCAAATTTTATTAGATCAAAATCTGAGGGTTGTCCCAAAAGTAAGTTACACTATTTTCTTATAATTATAAGCTTAACACTATGAAGCTACCACCTACCGCTGATTGAGATGTACATCAAGTTATTCCTTGTTAACAATAAAAAAAATAAAGTGTGACTGAATTTAATCCTGAATTGTGTACACACAAATTCATAAGTATTTGTATGACAGTGATATGTCAAGGTTGTAATCTAGTTTCTCGTTGGCTCCGATCATTTATTAACTGAAAAACAAAAAATTATGAACAACAAATTGGCCACACTTCACAACCCAGAAAAATTGTCAAAGACGAAGACACTTTTGACAGGTGTACCGGTAGATAAAAAAAAGTGATTCTGTGAAGTAACGCACAGCTAATATTGACATATTTGAGGAGATTTGAAAATGAATTTTGTCAAGCATGAAGTGACAATCAGTGTCAATGATGCTTCAGAGGTCTTTACATTTCTTACATCGAAATTGGCGGAAGAAGTAAGTAGTAGATCCATATTTTCCTATGTTATTCTTGAGGAGGATAAGTAAATGGATATAATTTCCTTATGTGATAAACTTATGATTAATAATAGTTGTACAGGGTATTATGACACATAATTCCTAAATCAATGGAGATTTTCTAATTATTCAGGTCTGCCGCTACAGCGGTATTTAAAAATTATTGTAACAAAAAGAATGATTAAATATGTTTTACTATGGCCCTATATTATTAATGGTTAGGTTGGTAGGTATAATAGATATATGGATTTATTATTAATAGTAACGGGAGACCGAGTTTTGCTCGGATGGAATAAAACATGTATTAGATATAATTGATTAGCTAAATTACTTCTTTGTATATTCTGAATAAATTTTCATTTTGTAGGTCTACTACATTTCATTTTTAATCCCAAAAAATATTGATAAATTTTAATAAAAAACATTTTTTTAGTTAGTTAGCCAAACTTAGTTTAGCTATTCTTTTAAACATTTGATTCAAACTAACCTAAAAATAAAACGATCATACTTATAAGTTTTACTATGAAAAACAAATACAACTTCGGTTAAATGCTGCTACAACAATTTTCCTTTGATAATATGGGCACTTTACAGGGCTGCAGGACGAAAAGCGGATTTTTCCCAACCTTTAAACCTACTGCAATCGATTTCTCATGGCCAAAAAACCCTGTAATATACAAAAAAAATAAATACTTATACAGAAAAATACCGCTTATTTTTTGGAGTAATTGTACTGTTTAAGGTAAGATAAGATAAGATTATCCTGTAAACTAACAACTAACACTATATATTACTTTTAAATAGAGCAAAATAAGGAAAAAGGAAGGAAAAGTAATGTCTAATTCTGCACCATTTTTTACATTTTTAAGCATTTTGACAATTTGCGACTCGGTTTATCAACATTCACATATTAATTGGAGATTCGGAGACAACTGCCTAATCCTAATCTATATTCTTACTCACTATTGTAATCATCCTTGAAGTGGAATTTATTGCAAATAAAACTGATAATATATTTTAGATTACAGTACTTATTAAATTCAAATAAATACTGCAGGATTTAAATTTAAAATACTAGCAGTTTTTATCTCTGAATTTGTATAAATCAATGATTAATTTATTTAGAACATAGCTTTAGCCCTGGGAGATACAATGTCTTAATTGCCTCAACTGGTGTAGACGAGGTGAAACGCAGAGGTCATTTTAATAAAGGCTAAGAGATTCATCTATAATGTTCACTCGTGAAACTATATTTGGCAAAATATATCGTGTTATAGATGTAACCATTATTGTGGAGCATATAGTGATATAGAACAGTAAAAAATACCATATAACTAAAGAAATATTTCATTTTCATGTTGATTATTTGAATAAGTACAAGAATTGTTATATTCTTTATAAAAAACTGAAAATTAACAAAAATTGAATTATTATTTTCATTAAAAAATGAATAGGACAATGTTTTAAAAATAATAGATAAGTAAAAACTTACAATGAAATTATATGAGTAAATTTTAATAATTAAAGTTACCCTATTTATTATTGATTTAACCCATTAGTGCCCAGTTTTAATTATAGTTTTAATTACAAATTGTTTACAAGTTAGCACCACAATCATCTTACACTCATTTCTCATTTATAGCCTACTTGGCCTAAAACACCTACCTGGGTAGATTGTCATGTTAGTTTAAAGTAAAGAAGTATTAAGTATGAAATATTTACCACTACTTTAATTTTTCTGTTCTATCATTAAATCGAGTTGGTTATAGTCAATGAGAGCAATCATCCGCAATACCATGGCCATCCTGCATAGAACTAGAAATAATAATAACTTTACTTAAGATTTTCTAATGAAATAATGAAAATGTAAATTTATGTACCGTAATTATGAAAATTTAGTAATAATATCTAAATTTACATACTTTTATTTTATATAAACTACCATTGCTTTTGCATCATATCAAAATGAAATTACACTACTTAATCTAGGAGAATACTCAAATATTCACGTAATGGGATGGACGAATTACATGTTTAGCTATATTTAAAAGTCTAATATGTCTCTGTCGTTATTTTCATCTGTAATAACTGAGGAAGAAGGGTTGCTGCCAAGAGAAAATTTTAAAACTAGTATTTTTCATATTAGTATACCAATGAAGGTATACCAAGTTTAGCTAATTATATTTAAAATAATACAAAAGCTATGTGAATTATCTTAATCCTCGGTAAGAAAAAGATGGGAAATGAATAAGTAGATTTGCTGCAACAAAAACAAACAAATTTAAACTTTATAGCAAAATTTATTATGAAGCTCCATTGACATGGATCAAAGGTTCAAAATACTAAATGGTTTGTTTTCCTTAGCTGTATCTTGTGGCACTAAAAATTTTATTTTTAACAAATTATGTAAAAATCTTAAAACCACATTTAAGGTGTAACACAACCTCTCCTTGGGATAGACTGTCTGCATTTCAAACTCATGACAGATTATGAGTCGAAGAACTTTCATTTATAAATTCAAATTGATCCTTACATCCTGTCTCTTGTTATGGTATACTACAAAAAAACTTTATACTAAGTATAAACATAAACACACTCACTCGTACACGCACATGCACACAGAGACAAAAGTTCTCACTTCGTTTGTTACTAAATTAATAATAAACTCCATGCATTAAAAAGTATGACTCCGTTATATATATATCCATTTCAACTTTTGGTTTAGATTACATATAACATATAACAACCTAAAACATACCTGCGTTGGCATATGGTGGGAGCAGCTTGTCTTGTATACAAATCATGTAGATAATTACAGATCCGAAAATGAAACCAGTAAGGAACATGACAGCCTTGAAACATCTATAGCCTGAAACAAAATTGAAATATTGAGAGTTATGTTATAGGTGTCTAAATTGTCATCAGTAAAACATTACATCACATATTCACATTACCGTACACAATTTCAAGTAACTCATCCTTATTTACTGAACTGAATTAAAAGTATAATTTAGTCAAACTAATGAACAAAATACCGAAGTTTCCCCTAAATAATAATTTTAGTTCATATTTTTCACATCATATTGATGAATTATAACTATTACAGACACCATCGGGGGCTTTGCAGGAAAATATTTCAAGGATTTTATGGTTGAAAGGGTATTGAATACCTACCAACAATAATTATTTAGTAACCTTTAATTCTTGAAAGATTCATTGTGCTACAACCCCCACCCAGTCTTCCCCTGGCTAGCATCATGAACACCAGCAGTTTCATTATCAGGGAGTGGGATAAGAATATTACAACTATATATCTTCTTCTTACAAGTTACTCCCAAATTATATTCTCATTGTTTCATTGTCAAAAATGCATCAATATGCTCTTATGCACTTTGAACATGTTTTCACTGAATTCTGTTATAAATAATTTTACTACGATATGATACCTGTTCCTCAAGAATTTGTTTCTGCTTTATCTTAAATTAATTAAGTGGCAATAGCAATTTCTGACCCAATAGTTTTAGGGAACCTCCCCCAACTTTAATTTCATTTCTGATTCTGGGTTCTTTGATTTTTAAACCCTGGTCTTCGTACTAAGTTACCTGAAGCTAGCCTTCTGTTATATAGGTTGTTTAACCATATTACAAGAGCTAACATGGTCCAGAATCCAATCAGCAATCCTTGGATTATAGAGCACATCTTGACTGAGCTATTGAATCATTTTCGTATTAAAAATTGTTTTATTTACTTTCCTTTGGGAAATAGCTCAGATCTTGGATATGTCTCAACGAAATGTTTTCAGTTTCTCTAAACAGCTGTCCTTATAACCATATAACGTCACTTTCGTTTCAAATTTTGATCTGACAGAAGTCGCCCACCTCTGGTTTCTGACTAGGAATGTTTGACTTGATGGGCCAGCATGTTACTCCTGAACTACTGTCAGGGTCATTGAACACATAAAAGAACACACATACACATTAAATTTTGAAAATTAGCAAATTTTAGTTTATTTCAATTATTGGTGTTGAATGATCTATCTCTATTATTACAATTTACTTTTTCTGTATCGTATATAATATGTATGACTAAGAAATTCAAACAAAGTATATTGTCTCATTAGTTATGTGGAAGAACGCATATTTTACTCTGACATTAGGATTACTATATTAACATATTTCTCATCTTATTCAGGGAAATCTATGACTTAAACTTACCAAAAAGGCTGTAGACAACACCGAAAACGATGTACATGGCACAGATGACGGCAGGGACGAGGTCGTAGTTTGTGTAGTCTATGGAGTGGCAGCGCTGTGGGTAGGTGGGTATAACCCCTGGGGCACCAGGTAGGGGAGGAGGAGACGACTCCTCCACCCCCGCCCCCCGGTCCACCGGCACCAGACTGTCGGCAGACATACCCCTGCAACATCGAAAACATTCAGTATACATGTATCCATGAGGATGTGCTCCGATGGTACAATCCCTTAAAGATTGTCTCCCTCCAATAAATCACTCTCAATACTGTCAGTGAACAAAAAAAGTAAATATTTACAGAGAGTCACAGATATGCGTGCTTTCCAGTACCGAGTTCTACACCCAAAAATAAGTTGATAATGTACTGAGGAATTTTTTTTTATTTCGGCTCATTTTAACCGTAATCTGCCATTTTGTATCTTTTGCAAAATATTTTACATCTCAGTCATTTTTCAAATGATTGTTTGGAATCTTGGCATGCGTCTTTAAATTGTAAAGACCTTTTTAAAAATACATATCAACGCTATAAAATCTTTAGTTTCAAAATGGCAGCCATTTAAATCTTTTCATTAAAATAACTCAAAAATGGTTTATAATTTTTTTGCTTGCATCTACACCAGAGGCATTTTTAAATTA
Organism: Nephotettix cincticeps; assembly: GCA_023375725.1. NCBI lineage: Eukaryota > Metazoa > Arthropoda > Insecta > Hemiptera > Cicadellidae > Nephotettix > Nephotettix cincticeps. Next base: position 35,327,609 of record CM041788.1, read on the forward strand.
AGTCAAGGAGTGATATCACATAAACGCTTAATTGGAAAGAGGTCTAATCTCCAGTGGTCATCCTGAGATTTGAACCTGTGACCTCTAGCACCGAAGTCCAAGACACAAGGCTAGCAAGACACCCTAATAAATAATAATTTTAATAATTAATTAATCTTTTTATAATTTTAAAATTATTAAGAGTAAAAACTTATGTGTTGGGGCGGAGCTCAAAGAAGAGATCGAGAAACTACAGAAAAATCCACAATTTAATTTTCCATAAAATGTTTAACTGGGATACATGCCAGAGAACTACTAATAAAAACAGAGGAGTAAAACAGTTACTTGACATTAGAGCGGGATAATTGTGAAGATGTCTTCGGTGGACTGTAGCGTAGATGGATGAGATCACAAGTTGCGGATAGTCTCTGAGGTGTGAATACTAACGAACAGCGGTCTTGTAAATAGCTATGAGCACTTCTTCACACAACACATTAATTTTATAGTCTATAGTTCAGTTATTAGCACTCTCTGACATTTTACGCAAAGGGGAAAAAATACTAAATTTGTTAAAACACTACATGATAATATAAACCAGTTTATGTAAGAGTAAAATATTTAATAATTAATAAGGGGTAGAATAAGGAGTACATGTTAATTTTTTCAAAACTACTGCAAGAATGAACAGTTCTGTCTGGAAAAGTCGGATACGGACGGAAGGATAAAGTTTCATTTTGGGCAACCTGTAATCTACTCATTAGATAATTAAAATATTTCAATTTAAGACCAAACACTTATGCCAAATTTCATATCCTATCCAAACGCAACAAAATTATGAAAATTGGTCAATAAACAATAGAGATTCAGTACTTTGACCAGTATTAAGTTTTTAAAATTACTACTAACAGTACTATCATTGCCACTCCATCAAGTTGGGCCTGGCCCGAGGGATCATTGTTACAGCTGATAACCTATAGTACTCGTACACACCTAATACTGGTAAAATTCTGAATCTCCGTTGTTTATTGACAAATTTTCATAATTTTGGTGTCATTGGATAGGGAAGTAAATTTTACATAATTTTTTATCCTTAATAAATGTTAAAATTATAAACTATTTTCAATTTATTTTAATATTTAAAAAATTGAACCACTTACAATTACAAAGTGGCGCCACTTTACAATTATTATAAATTTGATCATGTTCTCCAAATAGGGTCTTTATTATTTAAAAACACATGCCAAGATTCAAAACAATTGATTTTGAAATGGCTGACATATAAAATATTCCTCAAATAGAAATTTTAAATAAATCTAATGTATGTTTTGACTTATTTTTGGATGTAGAATTTGTTACAGCAAAGCATGCTAAGCATTTTTGTGACACTCTGTATATTATAGTATATAGTGTGGGGTTGATTTTTTTTATAAATTTATATCAATAGATTGTTTGCTAAAATTAATCTCACTCATTCGCTATTTACCCTCATTTCAATCATTTGACTTAAAATTTATATTTACTAGTAAACATATTCAAGTATTAAGGATAAGTAATTTTTAGGTAACAAAATTATGAAAATTGGTCAATAAACAATAGAGATTCAGTACTTTGACCAGTATTAAGTTTTTAAAATTACTACTAACAGTACTATCATTGCCACTCCATCAAGTTGGGCCTGGCCCGAGGGATCATTGTTACAGCTGATAACCTATAGTACTCGTACACACCTAATACTGGTAAAATTCTGAATCTCCGTTGTTTATTGACAAATTTTCATAATTTTGGTGTCATTGGATAGGGAAGTAAATTTTACATAATTTTTTATCCTTAATAAATGTTAAAATTATAAACTATTTTCAATTTATTTTAATATTTAAAAAATTGAACCACTTACAATTACAAAGTGGCGCCACTTTACAATTATTATAAATTTGATCATGTTCTCCAAATAGGGTCTTTATTATTTAAAAACACATGCCAAGATTCAAAACAATTGATTTTGAAATGGCTGACATATAAAATATTCCTCAAATAGAAATTTTAAATAAATCTAATGTATGTTTTGACTTATTTTTGGATGTAGAATTTGTTACAGCAAAGCATGCTAAGCATTTTTGTGACACTCTGTATATTAGTATATAGTGTGGGGTTGATTTTTTTTATAAATTTATATCAATAGATTGTTTGCTAAAATTAATCTCACTCATTCGCTATTTACCCTCATTTCAATCATTTGACTTAAAATTTATATTTACTAGTAAACATATTCAAGTATTAAGGATAAGTAATTTTTAGGTAGACATATTTAGATACATTGAAACAAATAAAAGTACTCTTTTAAAGCCCAAAACATTAATTAAAAATTAAATATTTTATGGACATAAATAAACAAAAGTAGGCACTTGCATTAACACACTGAATTGATTTTCAATATTTAATTTAGAAAAGCTCCTGCTAGTTTTCTCCCCTTAACTGATATTAATAGGTCAATAAGTTTTCACTTTTAATGTTTAATTGATCTCGTTTAATTTAATAGCACCAAAATCAGCTGGGTGTACTCTGTTGGTGTCAGACCTGGTTCCACACCAGATGACCGCAATCAGCTGATTGCTACCACGCCCACTTCCGGTTGTGCTGGCCGACGTGTATATGTAATGTATATGCTAAGTAGCCCTACAGCCTCCTTGAAATACGACACTCTTATTTTAAATTGCTCTAACCGGTGAGGCCGACACTTAACAAACTAGACTATTGGTGAGATGTATTCCGAGATCTATGCACTGAAAGTCCAATGTTGTTGCATGCCCAATAATTATTGTTGTAAGCGCTGCTTGGTGGTCACAACTGGTGTTGATGCCCCCAAAGAGGTTGCGAACTCCAGTAGGCAGAAGCATAAAGTATATCCTTAAATAATGATATAATGGTGATAAGAATGAGGTGATGAACACCAAGCACAACTTGTGTTGTGCATTGTTGTGCACAACTTATGTTACAACTTAAGTTGTAGCAATGTCCGTAAAGTATACTTGAGCACCCTGTCTTGTTTAGTTCTGAGTTTGATTTCATTTATTAATTAATAATTTACCTTTTTGGTCGCCTAAGGTGTCAAATGTTGCTTATCTCCTACGAGACGCGTTTCGCTTGATTTATACGAAGCATCTTCAGTCGCACACAAGTTTCAACTTCGCCCACGGTAGTGATAGTCATAATTTCTTAAAAACACACGAACACAATAGCATAAAGTACATGAAACACACATATATACAGTTTTAGCAACCATGGTCAAACACATACGCGTACATTAGGGGAGTTGAGACGACACACGATACCGCTCAAGGTTGTAGGCCTACTGGTTAATCTACCCTTGTCCTGTCTTACATGCCCCTCAATCAGCTGTTGTGTTATCATGGTGACGTCATTCCCTCTAGTCTGCTGTACAGACGACTTTATGAGAAAAATCTGTTTTTAAGATTTAATAGATTACTCTATGTTTTCCCAATGACGTGACGTTTTTAAAAATAAAATACTCCTCCCATATTCTAGACTTTTAAGCATTATCACAAAAAAATTCGAAGACTCTCTAAAAATACTAAAGGCCTGTGATGAGTGTGACCTATGTGTGTGACCACGATTGCTTTAACTTTTATATGAGTGTTTCATGTACTATATGCTATTGTGTTCGTGTATTTTTAAGAAATTATGACATCCACTACCGTAGGCGAAGTTGAAACTTGTGTGCGACTGAAGATGCATCGTAAATTATGCTAAACGCGTCTCGTAGAAGATAAGCAACATTAAATTTAATACCTTAGGCTACCAAAAAGGTAAATAATTCATTAGTTAAATAGTTGTCGAGGCTAATATCTACAAATTTTATTTACAAACAAGTTTTATTTACAAACGAGTTCATAAACACTTTATTTAATTTATAAATTTTGTGAACTAGCTCTCCATTTTACGAGTTCATAGATAGAAAAATCATTATTCTTACTCTATCCTCTTTCATTGCAATTAAATTAGTGCTATGTACTTATCCGTATAAGCTACTTGCTTATTGATGGTTAAGGCCGTTTTAATGGACGAAGAAATAATTTATACTGATCATTTAGGTAAGTTTGTGGTTTAAAATTTAAGTACGAAATCAGGACTCGTTTTCTGACTCCCTCACAAAGAATCTCTCGAGTTACCAACTTCCGTAGATCGTTTTACAGTGTAGGAGGCAGTGCGTCCAATGTTACTTCCGTTGCCGCCGGAAGTGGCGATGTGGGTCAAGCTGGCACCTGTGACGGCGCGACCGTCTCTTCTCCTTACACCTGATCGTTTACTTTTCCCTGCGTTTAACGGCGATCAAACGGGGTCAAGTAAAAGTGTAAGTCTTCTGGTTCTCACATGACTGGAACTGGGACGGTGGCATATCCAGTAATCCAGCTACTAAGAAGCCACGAATTGTGGATAGTTTGTGAGCGGTATCGGTGGATCTGATGCTCCCTGGCGTCGATTAACGTCCGCACAATTGACTACTATGTTCAGCATAAGTGGTTCGGATCCCACGTTGTAGGTCCCTTAGATTCCTTCGGTACGGTACCATCCCCCCATCGATTGAGCTATTCAACTGTCCTGTTTGAAAAATGTCAACCATAATTATTAACAGGACTACAAAATCGTACCACAATCATCTTAGACTTAGACTCATTTCACATTATACTTGGCTTAAAATACCTACAGTACATGAAAAGGTCACAATTTCTAAAGTCAAAATAGTAATAGTTCTGTTAGGAGCATGTATCCCAACTAACCGTGTACAAACTAGACATTTATTTTTTTATTTGAACAATGTTTAACGAAATATTTTAATTTAGCGTCGTGTTTTGTGTTAGAGTATACACACTTTGTCGAAAGAAGTGCGTTTTACCTCTCTGGTTTTACTCCATTTCACACTTTGGAGGTTTGGAAACAGTGTTTGAAATAATTCTGAAGGGTCGAAGGTTTTACTTAGTTTTTTATTATTATTTATATTTGTATTATTTCATGTAGACCCTACCCTAAAATGTTGTTCAGGAATGTAGAACGCCAAATCCTAATGTTACTCAAAAGCTTATAATAATAAATTCAAACTAGAGCTCTCTAAATTGTGTCTTTTTGAATTAAAACTCATAAAAATAACTAGAAAACGTGTAAAAATACTTTAGGTATTTTAAAAATAGGTCTACAATTTAATTACGCTGTATGTAAATAAACCAAACCTTTGATCAATATGATTAAAGTTATATAATTATTTTCTCTGTGTAATTAGGTCAAAAACACAGAGTATAAAATAATAAGAAAGTATTTCTCCGTGGCCAGAACTATGTACAGTAAATACGTTAAGCATAAAAACAAATCTTTCAATACTTGACTAAAAGCACTAAGTCAAAAACATAAACAGCAAAATTTAAAATGCGTCTTGTCATTAAGCAAATCGTTTTCCTAAACCACCCTCGAGCGAAAGTACAACTAAAACCACTTGCCCCATTTTTGGCGTAAGGACATGGAGTGGAGGAAGCTTGACAGAAGAGTGTCAAGAGAGGGGAATTGAGCTCACGCACTCTTCACTGGAGGGCAAAGGATAAAGTCTCATTCTGCGGTCTTTGAGCACGAACCGTGAAATATTAGATCGGACTTGCTTAAAATGAAGGCTTTTATATCTCGCCCGGGTGATTAAAAATGGGAAATTCAACAGCTTAAAATATAATTTTGCATTAAAATACATAGTATATGTTTAAGAGCCATATTAAAACCAGAGTATATTTAAATGCTTTAGTTTCTAATAATAAAACGTGATTGAATGAAGCAACTGTGCTGATTTCATAAAAACAAAAACCATTGTCGTACTGCTGTCGTATTCCATGTGATACTACAGTACCTACAACACTGTCCATTAATTGGGTTTATTTCAAATTTTGCTCAACTTACTATAAAAAAAATTAATTACTAAACAAAACAGTATATGGGGCACGGTTACAGGGGATCACGGGTTCGATCCCCAGGATTCCACAAAATGTTATTGGTTTGGACCGCTTTCCCTTTCCCTTAAAAGTGTACGGTATTAATTTAAATCTCATGAAAAATCCGTTGACGTTACACTTACCAGAAAAAATACGAACATGATTCAACCCCCTAAATCACAGGAATTACAACTTAAAACGCAAATAAAAATACAGTCAGTTAAATCAATTATAGGAAAAATGGGACTCTTCATAGCTATGAGCCCTTGGTCTCCTGATCCCCTGACACCCAAATATCAATATACCCATCGGTTGATCCAACATTGATACAAACCACAGAATATGAATTATTGGTGCTGGTGCTCATATGAGTGACAGTTATTTCAGAGTAAGGCACCCTCCCCGCAGGTAATAATTGATAGTAATACTAGTATTTACTCTCCTGTGGGAAATTGGTTATATCATGGATATATCTTAAGGTAATGTTTTCAGTTCACCTAAATACGGCCACCACTGCTGGCCACTCCATATTTCCTCGTCAACTCCCCTTTACACCGTGGCCGTTTTACACATTGTGTTTTAAATAAGTTAGTAGGTATTTCTCCGTTAGGTTTCACCACCAAACTGCTACAGCACCTAGATTTATAACAAATTAAAATAATGTTTCCAATACTTTCAGCACTGTATAGCGTGACTTTCGCGGCAAATCACTGTTCAGACTTCAATGTGTATTCAGCAAAACCTTGTTTTACAGGGGAAAACAGTTATAAATAGTAGCTATAGCCTAGTAAAAGTAATTATTTTGTTCATTTGTATAGCTTAAATACACAGGAAAAGGCAATTATAAATATTAGCTCTAGCATCAGTTCATTTTTATATATTAATATTTAATTATAGTTTACAGTATTTAGAAACATTTATTTTTCACTATTTTTTGTCATTTCATTGGTACTCAATAAAACATTACATCGGTATTTAAAGTGATTTTGGGCTTTTAATTTGTAAAAACCTTGCCCTTATCATAATTTAAAAATCAGAACATAATACCAATACAAGCTGGTGTAGAACAGAGAGCAGAATGCGGTGCAACCTGACAGAGACACTGCCATACGACCTGAGAGGCACAACGTTGTACACAGTGTGACTAGCTGCTGGCCATTCGGGTGCAAAGGGATAAGACATGAGTAAGGTTCTCGACACGGATGTTTAGTAAAAATTAAAAATGAATAGTATTATAATTTAGAACGACAATATCTGCTCAATATAAAGCGGTGCGGGCTCAACAAAGCTTTGTCCAGCCAGGCCAGGTGGCGACTATGTTATGGCAGCGGCCGAGGACAGGTGCGACGTCCACTATTCAGCTGCCGTCAAATACAACGATCAAGTCACGTTCCGGTTGGGAATGCCGATTTATAAATCTAATAAATCATTGTTTTATTTTTGTATTAAAGAATTACTTTTCGTCGTACTGCTTCAAAAACAGCTGTTTTAGATACATGTGTATCCAGAAGAGCAAAAGTATTTGGCATGTATGTGGATGGTACCATAATTTAGACCTTAAAAGGTCTAAACCATTAAATTTAATCCAAATCGTTAGAGAGGATTTTGAGAAATTAAAATCAAAAAACCTGGGGATACGGTGAATATACATACCGAATTTCATCTAATTCGGGCCAACGGGATAGGCTGGGACACGCGTATAGCCAAAGTGCACCTGTGTACCAAATTAAAAATATATGATTTTCAGTGTGGTTTCGAGTTTTGTATACAGATATACCAAAAACCAAAACCAAGCCAAAAAGTCCAAAAACCACTTTTGGATTCAGAGAGCTTCAAAATATATATCCACACTCAACTCAAATTTGAAAATTAAAAGCACAATACTTTGTCCATGTAATATGTATTTATACGGGGTGAAAGTAGAAACAAATATAGTGAGAAATTTCTTTCTCTTAAATTTCGTGTATTTTGTTTTCATCTGCGTCGATAAATAACGTCAGTTTATGCTATTGCGTCGAGGGGTTTTAACAATTGTGTTCTAGGAGTTCATCATCCTCTTAATGGACCGTTGAAAATAAGCAAATTCCCAAATGTAAACAAAGGGGTGTTTTTCACAAGGTTCATGGCAATGAGGGTTGGGGTTAAATCAGCTGAGCGCTGAGCGTGACAGATGACCTAGTTGGCGAGTGACGTCACTGGGGGTGCGCTGTTGCTAGGCGGGAAGATGCTGGTAGTTGCTGCCGCCGGCCACTGCGAGCGCCCTCGGCGCGGGTCGATACCCCCACCACGAGCCTCGCGGCAGCAGACGACGCGTCGCGCGGCGCGGTAAACCACGTGTTAACGTGTCCATTGTCTGCCTACCTCAACCGTCTGTGATGGAGTCTCCCAGTAGCAAAAATACGTAAAACTAACAATGAAAACGAATTGTTTTGCGATTAGCTGTAGCATAAAGATGATTTAATATCCGATACCAATAGTGACCATTGAAATAAATTGAGTTGAAATTGCCACATTTATTTTATTGAACGCGCTCAAATTAAAATTCTCAAATAAGTTAATTCCAGCGTAGAGATGGTTTCATTAAGTAGCTAACCGATAAATACAACTAATGGAACGACGTGTTTGTATAGTTCTCTCCTAGCTGTGAGAATATGTTTATGTCGATTTGTATTTTAAAATGATTATTATTTGTAATTATTTTGGTTTTCTACATAAAGTATTGGGGGTTTCACAACAATTCCTTACCTACTGGGTGTAATTTAAAAAAATATAATGTTATAAACTACCCACATATTGTTCATTAATACAATTTTTATCTCATTGATCATCATTGTCACTAGGACATTGTCCGATCCAAATCTTCTCGTGATTGTTTGTTCTTTTTCGTTCTTCCTAAAACCTCTTCATTATTTCCCTGTTTTTTCGTTTTCTTTCTTCGTGCTTTATAGCCTTCATTAGTAGCGGAATATTACATTACCCTCTGAAACTATATATTCATTTTGTAGCAAAAGTACTGATCACAGGCGGTAGTGTTAAAAATTTGGTTTATATTTTAAAGTTATAATACTGTATCTATTAAAATATTTAAAATTATGTGTTCAATTGTTTACTATTTTATTAATTACTAGTTTTATCAGGTACAAATTTAAATAATCTTTATTCGTTCAAAAAATAATATTTGACACGTCAATAATAACAAAAACAAAATAGATAAAAATAAAAATGTTCTTTTACATAGATAATTTAATGTAGATAAAAAGGTTTTGTTTGAATTATTAACATTGTTTATTTTTTTATTTGGAGAGGCAGTTTATTATATATTTTAAGGAAAACCCTTTCAAAATATGCCTAAGTAAATTGTGAACCGTTAGAAAATGATTATTTGTATTTTTTTTTTTCTATAAATTTTTTAACAATTCCTGATGAGCCTAAGTCTGGGCGGAATTTAAAAAAATATAATGTTATAAACTACCCACATATTGTTCATTAATACAATTTTTATCTCATTGATCATCATTGTCACTAGGACATACGTTATAAGCGGTGGTCGGCGGGTGTATTGTTCTCTTGTGTGGATTAACGTCCGCACTATTGAATACTACGTTAATCTGCAAAGACCATCCTCATGATTAGACCAATTCGTAATTCAGATGCCGTGGTTCGGATTCCACGTTTAAACTGTAGGTGCATTAATTGCCATTGACTATTGGGCTATTAATTATTAACAGTCCTGTCTAGAGAACATGTCAGCTTTAGTCAATAACATGATTACAAGATCGCGCCACAATCATCTTACACTCAATCCTCATTCATACTTGGCTTAAAATACCTTACCTCGTAGTATGGTCGCCATTTCGAATAATCTAATCTAATCTATAATTAAATTAAATAATTTAATTATTTTAACCTAGATGACAACTATAATTTTACTTTTACTCCTCGACCATCTTTTCACGACCATCTTAAGTGGTTGATATCTAAAATGGCGGTAAAATAGACGATTTGTCGCTTGTAATAGGGTCTACAACGTTGGAAGTGACGAGTAAGAACCATGGTTCCGTTGAACATAAAACATAAAACCTGTCCAATGGCGCTAACCTTGCGATCACTCAGACACGGTCAGTGACTATGGAATATACAATAACGTGAACATGACACACAGCCGGTCGCGAGGTGATGGCCCATTGTGATGGCCTATTGTAACCACGGCGCGGCTTTTGACACAGCTTCCGCCGCGTCTGTTCTGTCACCACTTTCATATCGATACGCATGGCATGAGTATATTGGCTCGATGGGAACTGAAAATGTTCATGTGCACATACCGAAGTGAGGTGGAGACAGACAGGCGGAGGCAGGGGTGTATCAAGTTTAACGTTATCATGTTTCGCGTAGGGCCTACACGCTTTTAACAGATGGAAGATGTCAGTAGCCTATCTATGTGATGGCTGTTCCTTGAGCTTATGTACGCTACCATCTTTATCACCAAACTTTTTAATGAATAAGATGTCAAGAGAAAGGTCGTTTGTGTTGGTATGCACAATGAGTTTCTTTTCATTTTTCATTGTATTTTCATTTTTTCCTTTCTCTAATGACAACCTATCCAGTTAGGTATTATTTAGAGCCAAGTATGAATGAGAAATGTGTGTACTGACTGAAGCACAATTTTGTAGTCTTGTTACTGAAGAAGGATAAAATGCTCCTTAGACAGGGCTGTTTAATAGCCCAACAGGCAATTGCAATTGCCCCTAAGGGACCTACAACCTGTAGTTTAACATGGGATTCGAACCAAAATGTTGACTCTGAATTACAAACTGGTTTAATTTTTAGGATGGTCATTATGGATGAACGAAGTATTCAATAGTGCGGCCATTAATCCATTCAAGAGAATATCACATCCACCGACCATCGCTCATAACTATCCATATCTCATCACATCCATGTAATATGGATTACCTAACACGACACGATATGAGGGTGCCTATAAAATACGTTTCCTCTTTAGAATAACATTCATTGTGAACATTCACCATCGGGTGAAAGGTACTTTACGGGCACTCCATGTCTTCCTAAAAATAATTGTAAAATAAAACTGTTATGCAAAACAACACAAAATGCCACTATTTTGACATCCCGATAACTAAAACCTATCACAAGAAACGGCCTTCACGTATATTAATAGTGTGAAAACAGTGAGAAACAGCATTATCATTGGATATTAGTTTGGTAATTCAATGGGTATAAATAGACAAGAAACTATAAATCCAATGAGGACTTTAGTAGCAGAAATAACTTACTCTATGGTGTGACGTTGCCTTGCATAAGCTACACAGATTGTCTAAATATTTATAGTTTTTTGACATATGTCTTAGCTCTGGGGGGAGGGGTTTGGTGATTTGTAAGATGGAAAACATGTAACAGGTTTCCATAGAAACTACCAGAGCTATTGTATTGAATTGTTTATGTAAAATATTAACAGCTGTTTAGATGAACTGAGACCTGAGAGGGAAGTAAATACAAAAAATTTTATTACGGAAACTGTATAAGCGAACTTCATTTAGTAATTAAGCTTTCTGTGGCCTCATGTTGAATGTGTATAGATAGGCCCTACTGTGTACGCGTCATGGGTGTCTCCCACGCTATTGTGTGAAGATGTCACATTTCCCAGAACCTTGGGTGGGGACCTTTGTTGATGTAATTCAACCTTCATTGAATCTTTCGTAAAATTACCTATTACCACAGATAATATTTACATTTTAAGGTGATTTTTTGTATTTTGTGTATTTCCACGCCCGAGGCATTTTTTAACGTATTGATGGGAAAGGTCCAAACCCTGGTCTTAAGAAGCATAATTAATTAATAGCCCAATGACAAATGGCAACTGGGTCCAGATTCAACCCTTGCGGGATTCGATCCGGCGACCTTCAGTTGTTAGGGTGGGTATTACCACTACACCACCTAGCCAGTTAAATAAAACTTAATGAAACCATCTTAATAAAACTCTTGTAAAATTAGTAATACGAACGTTTCCAGTATTATGGCTTAACCTACGCTTTCTATGAAACTTAACCGTACAGTAGATAGTAGATACAATCGATCTAATATCCCCAACAAAACTGCCTGTTATTAATTATTTAAAGTGTAGAAGTTAGATCTTAACGGATTAAGAAGCCTTACAAAGTTGGCGAGGCATGTCTTCTTGTGAAATATTGAGCAGTTACCGGAAAAAAACTATAAGTAAGCTATTGGAAGGCAGAAGATAGTTAAAGAGAAGTGGAAGGTAGTCCACGTAGTTCAAAGAAGAATTAGAAGTCCAAATGAGCTTTCAACCTTTCGTGTGAGAGAAAACTCTAGAAAAGTACAACTCCCCGCATGGATCGAGCCAAGAGAGCAATCCTTCCTTCTTGGCACCCCTTCCACTCAGGCCCGTCGCGTGGGAGGGAGGCGCCACAACTGCCTGACACAAGGAATAATTGTTTTAACAATTTAGACCTAGATGTTTAACACCTTTCACTTCATATATTTGCATTGTTTGCCGAAATAAATATTTTCACAAAATTGAATAGCCTCTAAACCAGGGATCCTAACTACGTATCCTCATTACGTGCCACATGCGGCCAGACTATTAAGAATTTTTTTAAACTTATAGTATGCCTCATGAATTAGCCATTTGTGTAACTAGAGCGCAAACGATGTCATATCGCACGAGAGGTTCATATGGCAACACTCAGCTGACGCTTCGTGCTGTCATATGAACCTCCTACAATAATAGTAATTTAGGTTATGTTTGATTTTCCCGTTATAATGTAAACATAACTTTTAGGCTTCCGGTAACCTGAGTTTACTGCACAAAACCGGAAGTTAGTGTTGTAGGAACGACTAACGTCTATCAGCTGACTGCGTGCTTAGCGTTTGCTATTGGTTAGCTTCATATAGATTAGGAGCGTTCCGTGCATGTGATTGGCTGGTTACTTATCCGCTCTAGGGTAGATATGATCTCAAATCCACCCCAGTGCGGATATCTACTGTTTATACAATTTGCCAACAGTACGCAAAATGTGCCTGTTATCGCGCAATTGTTGGGAAAATATTTTATGAAGAAATTACAAAATAGTTTGTAAACATATACTGCATTAACTTATCTAACTAAGCGACATTTAATTTTCAACTTTTTATTGATATACTCGTGATAAACTTATGTTGTAAACATATTTTTTGTAAGTTATTTAACGTCACTTGTGCTTGCGGCCTTCTTCGTCTCAGATAAAGAAAAACGTGCCCAGATAACTAAAAAAACTAGTTTTAGGCTTTCATATTCTCAATTTTTTCGGGAGGACTCAAAACTCCCATTTTGTTGGAGTATATTCCATACCAAAAGATGTGTACCCTTCTTAAGTGATCACAAGGCGCTGCTGCTTGCGGCCCTGGGGAAAATTTGATGCAAAGTCTTTGCTCTTTGAGAAATCCTAGTCAATATACCTGCTACTAAACGTACGAGTCGCTGCAATTTTCTATCTCTATTTTGCCCGACCTGTCGACGGCCGACCTTGGGACTCAGATGACGACAATGACGCAACCCGCCACGCATTGTCGCACAACGACAAGCATTGTAGAATTAATAGGGCGCCAATAAACCATGCGACACCCTGCTGGTAGGTTCACCTGGGCATCAAGCCCGAGGTGATAGGGCGGCCTACCACAGTGGATAGTCAATCGATACTGTGTGATCAATACTGTGGCATATTCTTTTGAATGTACTGAATTTCGATTTATTAATTAGCAAGTCAGTTAGAGTCGTCTACGGCTTTTTAAAATGTAAAAACGAAATTAATTAATGGATGGACGAGTGACGATGAGGCACCGGTAATCATAAAATGAGTCACACTCGTTCCCAGCAACATGCATGGTGTTGGATTATTGATAAAGCAGGCAAGGGTTGCGGCGATGGTGACTGTGGGAGTGGGGAGGGGGGTCAGCGTGGCATGTCTTCGTAATGAGAGTGGCCGAGATGCGGCCGCGATACGCGTATATTTAGCTGTCCCTGAGTACATAGGCGTGTCGCCATGGCGACATACACACATGCTCACATGCACGCTGTCAAACACTGGGACACGGACAATGGTACATTTAATATATTCTCGGAAATATTTACATATCGGATGTGAGCTGTGCCACGTATATGTTGGTTGAAACATATTGGTCCTGGTTATAAATAAGGATCCGTAGATTTATAAAATGAATTTACTGGAATATGATGTTTTAGTTATGAAGAACTGGCCTATCGGGGCTATCTAGTTATAATCTTGCATCCTCGAGATATAACAAGATCTCCCCGCCGGCCGAAGAACTGATTGTGCAACTGAGACGCAGGCAAGATACTATCAAAGAATATCTTTCAATATTCTTTGATACTACAATGTAGTATGTCGTTCAGCTGAACCCCGCTATCGTAAACACTTGGTGAAATATTGCGTCTGTGGAACAACGTGTGACGAATTTTCTATTTCAGATTATCACTTGTCAACTGCACTCAGGGTCCTCTTTTATAGAACTCCATTGTAGTATTAATTAGCTCTAACTTTACCTTATTAAATGGCGAACTACCAAGGTAAATGTTCTAAGCCAAATATGAATGGGAAATGAGTGTAAGATAATTGTGGAGCTATCTTGTAGTCTGAGTAACTGACTAAGACATGTTCCTTAGACAGAACCTTTAATTATTAAAAACACAACTGCCAATCACATCTTAGGGGCCTACAGCTTAACGTGGGATTAAAACCACAATTTTGCCTCTGAACTACGAACTGGTCTGGTCTCATCATGAGAGTGGTCTTTGCGGATGGAAGCGGAGCGGGGTTCCATGGCTTCACACAATGTAAATTGAGTGACGGGTATTTAAAAACCCACTTTTTACGCAATATTAGTCACATTTTGCTTTCAATTATCAATGAAACACCTAGTGGTAATAATCAGCTGTCTTTGTAGTTCAAAGATTTAATAGAAAGTAAAACAAACAGCTGTCAAATCAATATTAGTTAGTTTATATAGGTCATTGATTTTAAACCCGTTTCGAAATCATACTATATTTAAAAGTTATTTTAACGTATAACTTATTATAATAATGGTTTAATTGTCAAGTAATGTTAAATAATAAAGCTGGGTATTGATTTATTTTCTTTGTACTGATTTGTTTAGGATCTCAGGTTTACATTTTGGTATGATGATCTTTCTTCTTTAAACTCATCTGAAGTACAAAGATTACAGCTCGCATTAATAAATTAGTGCACAACTGTACTACAATTTCAAATCAATAATATAATAATAATAATAATAATAATAATAAACAGTTTTATTGAAATGTGTCATAAACATGAGAATTATCTATTCTCCATGATTAAACATGGGAAAGTGTGCAGGTTATCTGTGAGGAAATGAAAGTAGTATTTACCATAAATAATTTTTATAATAATTTATACGAACTTTCATCAACATCTGCCATAAATAAAGGAGTTTGCCTATTCCCTATATGATTAGTATGGAAAAGAGTATGCAGGTCGCCAAGATAAAACAATAAACTATGTTTTTAAGCATAAAAGGATAGATTCAACACATGAAGCTAAATATAAAGTTTTATCCAAAAATATTGTTTATATGGGAATATGAATTTTTCCCTATCCTCCATAAGATTAACATTGGAGCCCCACAATACAACGTACTGTGTTTAGATTTTTTAATATCTCGGTAACCGTTGGAGATAGAGTAAAACTTAGGAACTTAAATGTGTAGTTTTTAAGCTGATTCAAATGGTGAAATATAAAATTAGAATTTTTTAAAAAACTATTATAAAAAATCAAAAAACTGTCAAATCAAACTTATTATTATGTTGGTTTACGAACTCGTCCGAGCATTTGTAATACACTTTAAAATGCTCGATCGGACCATTTTTACGAGTTATCGTGCAAACAATTATATATATATATATAATACATATTATTATTTTCTTTTACTATTGTTTTTGATGATCAGGTACATGTTTAACTCGCCATGAACCTACGCTTACAGCTCGCCTTAATAAAAAAAGAGGAAGTACGTTTCTCTGTATGTTGCCGTATGTTGTATAATTACCGGTACGTGATTGCTTTGAAGATAGCCGAGGTGTCTAAGGTTAAGTTCTTATGTAATGAATACTATACATATAAACACTTTTATATACTTCTATCATAACAAGTATGATTACTTGTTAGATATTATGTATAATTAAGTGGTTATTATATATTTTCGAACAATGAAACAAACAAAAATCATGTACGTTTTTCACATGACGTAATAATTTTATCTTTAATTTGACGCCTCAACTATCGTACTCGACTATCGTAACCATCGTGCCAAAAAACTAAATTGTACTTATTGGGATAAAACAAGATATTTCGCAACTCTTGAAGAATCCTAGCAAAATCAAATCATCTGAGCCGAATGACGTAAATTATTTGATCCCGTTGTTACAGTGCGGTCGATAATTGATGTGGACTCGCCCGCGGTATTTACATCCCTCATTTTGTCAAGATGACAGATGACACCCGCAGCCGCCGTCCTCTCCATCACCCCCGTCCAGGAGCGACGACCCGAGACATACAGTCGGCGCCGTACAAGGCTCCGGCGGGACCAGTTTTTCCTGCGAGAGCTAAGACTGTCCTGTCCCGACCTGGTGGTAATGTTGGCTCGTGTGTTATGTGAGCGGCGGGTCACAGCCGCACTTCCTGCACAGATCACCCCTCCTAATCGGATGATTTTGGAGAATCATTTAGTAACATCACAGAGAAGATATAACATGTCGTAGTAGATGTACGACTATAACGCTCGATACACAAATACGAACCTCCAACACCATGTGTTATTCCATGTGTTATAACATCAATAGACTGAGGTAGTCTACGCGGTCCATGCGCCGTCAAAGGAACATATACAGGTACAGGTAACATAAATAAATACTACTCTAACACAGTAAAACACAGTAAATGTTCCCAGGGGCGGCTCCAGTACCTATTCTCGGAGGGGGCACAAGGTGGTTGAGTTTGGGGTACTCGCCCTTCCTAACCAAAAAATGTAAAAAATATTTGCATATGAGACTGTATTAAATATTCCAGCTACAATTAATGCATGATTTTAGAGACTTGAAGGCAAATTAAAAAGAAGACGACAACATCATTACTTTATTTTACAAACCATTGAAACTTACTATATAAGTTTATGAGGTATTAACAACCACCCGCTATGAAGGTACTACGAACGTGAATACTTTTGTTTACAACATTATAAAACTAATATAAATTTTATAACATTATTATCACATCAGTTTTTTTAATTAATTGTTTTAACTTCTGAAAATATTTATTTTCTAAATATTATAATTAAAAAAATAACCACTAGTCTCGGGATAGGCGATTGCCCCTACTGCCCCTCCCTTGGAGCCACCCCTGAATGTTTCATTATTTAACTTAAATAACATATAAAATGTTTAAAACAGCACAGTACGGTTGAATATGAAAAACTAGACTACCTCACTCTAAACATAAGTCTAATACACGATTTTCGATCACAATCATATCTTCTATAAGACAGGAGGTATTGTCAAAATACCATCATACAGCCAACAGGTTCAGTACTGTTCGCAAGTCGCGAGAAGACTTCTGAGACGTTGCATAGATAAAAATTGTAGATACGATTAAACAATTAATAGCCTACTACTGCCTTCAAAATGCACGATACCGATACAATACATTGCTGTATTACTGTGTGGTCCAGAGGGAAATGTGTTTTTGCTATTGATTAATGTGTTTACTCATGCCTACCTGTTTTTAATAATAATCTATTTATACTACCTTATGAAATCCTTAATTATTCTCCACAAAACCATCTTAAAAGGATAGCTTTGACTTATTTAAAACTAATTTTGATATGGATATGACTTAGCAATGGGGAAATTGTTGGCAATTTTCGCGACTAAAATTTGAAACAGTGACGTCATTTGGTTAATTACGTCAGGAGGACTTAATGTACGCGATATTAAAATCGTGCGACCGCATTTTCCTCATCATTCCACCATGTTTTAGCCGACAATAAAAATAATCCTAAATAGATTTTATTTATTTTCTCCACTTTCTTGATTTCTATAGGTGAGCAACAATATATTTTCAGAAAGAAAACATTGAGGAATAACAAGAAAAATTATGTCGCACGAAATAGTGACGCGCGATTTCATGGATCCCTTTACGTCATATGGTTAGTGACGCCATAGTTTGGTTATAAGAACAGCTGATAGATGAACTGAAAACATTCAGTTTAAACATATCTATGATCTAACCTACTTCCCACAGGGAAATAAATACAAACATTTAAAAATAATTTTTTTCAACAATTTTAACATTTATTTCGGTATGATAATAACGAGGTGATAAAAGAGAAAGTGCTGAAAAAGTTAACATGGACAAGTTTATAAAAAAGATGTAGATTTAATAGTTGTAGCTGTCAGATACCAGCTACAATGCGTCATACAAGACTTAAAAGATTTCACCTTTGCGTAACAGCAGCGTAATGAACTGTTTACAAAAAAACGTTCCACTAGTCAGCTGATCGCCGCGTCACAGCTGATCGCTAACCTTTTCACGTTCCCACGACACGCGCCACGCCAACGGGATGTTACGTGATGACGTTTTTACTATCGCCAAAAACAAGAGATTCGTAGTATTTCCCCGTAGAAGTCGTATACACTACACCGAGAACTCGTACTCAGGAAGCTCAGAGCGATCAGTTTGGTTGTCTGACAACGTATCATCTCTACGAAGAATCTGAGGGGATGGGATCTAAAGTAAGGAGTTGTCTAATTGTATTTACAGATTGATCTATATGTAATCCAGCTACTTGGAGGTCACGAATTGTGGATAGTTGTGAGAGATGGTCGGTGGATGTAATGTTCTCTTGTGTGGATTAACGTCCGCACTATTGAATACTACGTTAATCCGCAAAGCCTATCCTCATAATTAGACCAATTCGTAATTCAGAGGCCGTGGTTCGGATTCAACGTTAAACTTTAGGTCCATTAGTTGCCATCGGATATTGGGCTATTAATTAACAGTCCAGTCTAAGGAACATGTCAGCCTTAGTCAGTAACAAGACTACAAGATCGCGCCACAATAATCCTACACTCAATCCTCATTCATACTTGGCTTAACATACTTACATTGTAGTATGGTTGCCATTTCAATGATCTAATATAATCTATATAACTTTGATGTCATAAGCTGACGTTCCTGAAAATTATAGAAAATATATAGAATTCATTCAGAAAACACTTAATTGCACAACCACACTACCAAAGATGCTAAGTGTTAGAGCCAGGTCCACGCTGAACATTCATACGTCAGTTGCTTTAGGTATTCTAGATTTGGGGTATAAATCCTGATTTTCCAAAACTAGCTTTCTCAGTGTAGTATATTTTAGTCCTGTTATTGATGTTCAAAAGGAAAAAGAAAGGAGAAATCTTATTAATACGTCAATATCACTTAAGTTAAACAGCAAGTTAAATGTTGACCCTACGTAGGGTTTATAGCTAACATTTTATTTATTTATTAGAAACGTTTTATCTCACGAGAGTCCAAATAAATGTAAGAGTTACACATCAATCGATCAATATTTTCAATTAACTATGATGGGTAGAATTACATCCCACAATTAATTATTATGTCCGGAAAACGTTAATGACAGATAATTTTTTAACAATGCAAACCAGTTCGATATCCGAGAAATGTTGCTGGGGTTTTCTTTGAAATAAATAATTTTTCTCAAGGTTAGGAAAAAGGATTTGCGAGCAGTTTTAAATATATAAACTTTAACGTGTTTTATGTTGTTTGTAATTTTAAGCTTCTATATATAGAATAGCAGTCATATAAATCTATGTACTTTATAATTTTCATCCACACTTCGGTAAGGCTAATGATAACCAACCGGTTTGAAAAGCTCCATTACAGCTATTTAAATATACTATCCAAGTAAAGGTACAATTGAGAGAAAATATATACATAACATATTTTAAACACGTATAATTGAGTGCATTAATATTTTAAATTTATTGTAAAAACTCAATTGTGGCAAGATCTGTTCCCAGAGTATTTCGGTCGATCTAGGGAAATTTACTTTATCTTGAAGTTACAAAGGTAAATCTTGATCGGCGGAAGGTAAACTGTGTCAGCTGGAGTTGCATCACTGCCCCAGGTGGAGTTGTTTGTTGGCGCGAGCCAACCTGACCGTTTGTTTATTGTTTGTTGCAAGTTCCGTCGCTTGGTCACGCGAGACAGCCAACAGCTAATGCCCGGGTACATCCTACAGTTAAACGAGCCAATTAACATGATTGGACCGCGTATTTTTGTACTCGCATCCAGGGATTTATGACGTGTTTATCTTAACTTGGCGCTAAACCTGTGACAATTGCCAACTGGGAAGGTGTCAAAACTGCTGTCCTGGGCGACACACCAGCGTACTGAGTCTTACTGTCATGCCAAGTTATAACTATCTTATACATTAGTATCAGTGGCGTTTACTTGCTTTCTTTCTCAAAAATGTTTAAATAATTTTCTTCAAATAAAAGTACCTCTGTCGCAGCAGTTCTGCGTACTCGAATCAATAATAATAATATATGACAAGTTTTATAATCTAGCGTAAATGTAACCGCGTATATGAAAATCTGATAATCAGTAGTTTTTATTAAGATTAACAGTGGCTCGCAAACGGTTACATTTACGCCAAAACTATCAGGAGTAAAAACGTCTTTAAATTACCTGTTCTAACCAGAACCACCATAAAATATAGGGTGATCCGTAAGAAATTTTCAAGTTGCCGGCCATATTTTATCTATTAGAAATTCAATTTAAAATCCTCTAAAAATATAGGGGAGTCCCCCATAAGAAGTTTGCTGCCATACGCATAGTATAACAGGTAACTATTGGTTCAAATTAGGTGAGACACCTCAATTAGATGATTCAGTTTAAAAAAGGTTGACATTACAATTTGGCAAAATTACATTGATTATTTAATGAATTATAAATAAATTATTTTGATTTTAATATACTTTCAGTATAATATTTCTATCAAATCCTACAAAAATAATTTCATTTGATTTACCTTTTCACTATGTCAGTAATTAGATACAATTAATGAAATCGTAATATAATTTTAAAAAGAGGAAGGCTCATTTGGTAACGGGATGATATCTCTGATATGTATGAGGCGCTGGTTCGGATCCTGGAGTTGCCAATCAGTCAATACTCTTAAGCTTTTTTATCGGAGCCAATCAGTTTTATGAGAACTCTCCACTTTGTATCGGTTTACCCCTATCTTCTATACGTCACACGGATATATCTGTAGTATACGTGGGCGGGTTAGGCCTGAGTAAAAGAGGGTGCGATCCTTAAAACAAATATATTTGTGATGAGTAGAGTATAGTAGTTATGATGAAGTAAGTATTATATGATTAAGGAAATATCTTACTATAAATGTTTGTATTTTTTACTTTCCTTGGTGAAATAGCTAAGGGCCCAAACGCAGCGGCTTCGACGCGGCCACAAGTGTTCGCTGCTTGAGAGCGGCCAGAGTCTCGACTTTGCCTACTGCGTTCCGCTCCCGGCGGCTCCTTATGATTCAATGTTAAGGTTTTTTGGGTCCAAACGCATTACCGGTGGGCTGGTGGATCGTGGAAGTGTGTCCGAAGGGTCGCGACATGGGTCTAAAAGTAAATTTTAATTTCAAGAACAAATGCGTAATTTACTGAACACAGGAACTCAAATAATTTACAAAAAAAACAAATTATGATTAGTCAAATTTTAGTATCGATATATTTTATTGAAATCAAAGAAAACAATTAAAACACGTGACAAAATGTTAGTTTTATCAAGCATTGAAGGGGATTACCTGTTGTTTTGAAGTATCTTAAATACTAGTGGGTCGCGAAATAATGTTTAGGTTGTAGTGGATTGCGGGTGGACGAGTGGACTGGCTTAGACCATGGAATGTATAAAGGGAATGTTTTCAGTGGTCCTCTAAGCAGCTATTCTTATAACCATATGACGTCACTTATACCCCATCACCCCAGAGCCAAGACTTACTCATGTTCGAGTACGTGGTATTTACTCATCTATTTTGTCTGCACTGTAATTTTCTTAGAGATATCCGGTCACTCAGTTGCTACTTCACACTCAAACACCTCGCCGACCGTTATTCGTGTGGGTATTTATTACCAATTAGAAGTAACGATGTGAAATCAGTTCTCATCAACAAACAAGCGCTTCGTTTCAGCCACAACGGGGCCTTGCAGACTGTGATGTTTAAACTTCTAATATAATTGCAGAAGGATCTCACAAGGAACACGCCAGAGTTATAATCCAAAAAGTAAATTTAAAGTTTACCTTCCTTTTTGTATCTATATAAATAAAATTAGAGTTTTGTCTATACATTGTTCAGAGTTACTCATTTTTTAGTTATTTTTACGTTTCGTGCGTTACAGATGCCGAAACAAGTCTCACCATCATTTTGTGTCTGTTTGTCTATGACGCTTCAGGAGGCATTTTATCCACTCAGATCTATTTGTTTTGTTTTGTGTTTATGTGTGTATGTTTTATCGTTTCAGTATTGTTGTTCACTATATGCCGCGACCCAGAATATCTTCACAACGAAGCCGTAATGCTATTCGACTTCAGAACATGGCCAATTTCAAAGTTAACATATGTTTACTGTTAGGCGTTACGAAGTTCGCCTAGTCAGCTAGTAGTTTATAAAGAAACGTCGTATGCCTTGTGTTCAATCATGAAATACTTACTTTATAAACACAGCTGTGTCATTATACAGCACTACGTAAGACAGTGACATAATTAATATTTCGTTTTATTTTAATATGAATTTGCATGATTATAAGTGAGATTAGTTCTATAAATTATGTCATGAAGCTCGATTATTGACAAAGAGAAGAATTTCATTAATTCATAGATCAACGATCAAAAACTGATGATAAAATCTACCTTTTAGCAATAAAACGGCGATTGTTCTTCTTAAGCGACACGCCGACCCATCCTGCGGTTAAGTTGTTCTTCTTAAGCGACACGCCGACCCATCCTGCGGTTAAGTTGTTCTTCTTAAGCGACACGCCGACCCATCCTGCGGTTAAGTTGTTCTTCTTAAGCGACACGCCGACCCATCCTGCGGTTAAGTTGTTCTTCTTAAGCGACACGCCGACCCATCCTGCGGTTAAGTTGTTCTTCTTAAGCGACACGCCGACCCATCCTGCGGTTAAGTTGTTCTTCTTAAGCGACACGCCGACCCATCCTGCGGTTCAGTTGTTCTTCTCAAGCGACACGCCGACCCATCCTGCGGTTAAGTTGTTCTTCTTAAGCGACACGCCGACCCATCCTGCGGTTAAGTTGTTCTTCTTAAGCGACACGCCGACCCATCCTGCGGTTAAGTTGTTCTTCTTAAGCGACACGCCGACCCATCCTGCGGTTAAGTTGTTCTTCTTAAGCGACACGCCGACCCATCCTGCGGTTAAGTTGTTCTTCTTAAGCGACACGCCGACCCATCCTGCGGTTAAGTTGTTCTTCTTAGGCGACACGCCGACCCATCCTGCGGTTAAGTTGTTCTTCTTAAGCGACACGCCGACCCATCCTGCGGTTAAGTTGTTCTTCTTAAGCGACACGCCGACCCATCCTGCGGTTAAGCGGCTGCAGTTTATGCGTCTTCGTCCTCATAAAAGCAATGTAAAATTCAAACAACCGCTGTGGCGTTCTTTTCTATTGAGAATCCTTATACTTTCGGTGTCTCTGAAAACAGGCTATATAATGTCTAGAGATCTATATGATCAGAATTTCATTTTTGATTAATTTAGCGGATACAGTGGAAACAATAAAAATCAGTATACAAATAATATAATAATATAATAACAAATAATTTGCAAAACTTTTTACTAACGATATTATCACACAAATCCATTTTAATTATTTTTATGGCAAACATCAATATTTCAAAATAATCAGACTGTCGTAATTTGAATATTCAAGTTTGATGAGAGGTATATTTCAGACTTTTAACAAGCTGTTACAGAACTAATGAACGGTATCGGTGGACTGACATACTTTCTCCCGTCAGAAAAATACCAATACCATACCGCCCAAGGTAATACAAAAGCTTTTTAATGGGTGTTTCTTGGATGATGTGACTCTACACTGTATGCCATGTCTCATGGAAAATGGTTGAGAAAAAAAAGAGTTATTATTTTAATATTTTCCATAAAAATAACATTAGGCGCTCCCAGACAACGTACTGAGTTTACCACGTACAATAAATTTAACATTTCCCTGAAATCGTTAGTCGTAGACTATTGTTTTAAAATAATAATTTGTCAAGCCATTTTAGAAATTTATCGTTTTGCCAAAAAATTTCAAATATGATTTTTCAATTAAAATCCATAACTCTAGAACCGTTACGAAATTTACAGACACGCGAGGGGTGTCATATTATTTATGACGTTAATAAACAGTAAAATTTTAATCAAAATCGTTGGAGTAAGTTTTTAAAATTTATATTTTCCACATTTTAAGAGCTTTTAGGGTTAGGGTAAACGACCCGTGAAAATCAAAAAGAAACCAAAGAAAATTGATTGAAGATCTTGCCAAAGTGCTCCTGTGTACTTTGTTTCATAAAATCGATCGATCAGTGTGGGCTCGGAGTTTCTACACAGACAGACAGACAGACATCAGTCCTAAAACCACTTTTTTGGATCCAGGGAGCCTCAAAACTGATTTATCCACTTTCAACTCAAATTCCAAAATGACGAAAAAGATAATTTTTCCAAATACTGTTTATGGGGAGAAAGTAAAATTTCAATGTACAGAAGATTTAATATAGGAACCAGCTCATAAAAATCAACTCAGGATTGATTAGAAGACCAATATTCAGCCAAAAACCTGGAGGGAAATGCTGTACTATGAAAAAATGATAAGAAAGAAGATGAATGATGACTGTGAAGTGGAGGAGACGTGTTGAAGGTCACGATAACGTTATCTGGGCGAGGTCAGTTCAATCCGCAGGAGTCAACAGTCGACCTCTACACTCTACACTCTGCATAGCTTAGCTTAGTCGCTCCCTCACTGTACACTGTACACAAGATCCTATCGATATTGTAGCGATATTTATGTTGTAGACCCTACGCCTAATACTTCGATTGTTGTGAGTTACTGTTTCGGTACTTTCTCCTATCTGTATAAATTAAAAGTTACGTTTGTACATTGTTTTTCAATTATTGTATATTTGGTTATTTTCACATCTTATACTCCATAAAAGCCGAAATCGATCTCATCTCAATTTCTCTGTGAGTCTGTAAAACTACAGAAGCTTTATGTTCGAGAGCAACCATATGATAAAAAATATGACCCTACAACAAATATAATAATTATTCTAAACTAAAATTTTAGTGAAAGACAGTATACTTCAATTGACCCACGTTTTGTTTTATAGAGCTTTTATTCGTCAGGCATGGATGGCTTCTACTGCTCTATTACTAAAGTAATGAATCCTTTAAAACACATTTTTGAGCACATTTTTAAACTTTTTTTACTGATCATGTGATCTTATCAACTGAAATAAATCATCACATGTCATACAAAGTTACTTATAAAAATCAATATTAATTTTTTTACATTGATTATTCATTACTAGCAGTAAGCCCGTATTTTATCTATCATATCATAAGATTATCTATCATACCAAAATATAAACCTGAAATCATAAACAATTCAACAGAAAGAAAATAAATGAATATCCAGCCTAATTATTTTGTATTACTTTATAATTAAATAGATTAGAACATGTATACTATTATTATAATTATTTATACGTTAAAATAACTTTTTAATATAGTATGATTTCAAAATGGGTTTAAAATCAATGACCAATATCAACTAACAAATATTGATTTGACAGCTGTTTGTTTTCATTCTATTAAATCTGTAAACTACAAAGACAGCTGATAATTTATTACCAATAGGATATTCACTGAAAACTGAAGCAAAATGTGACTAATATCCCGTAAAAAGTGAGTTTTTAAATGCTCGTTATTTGCTTTTCAAGGGGCGGCGAACAATTTCAAGCATTGATAAACCTTATCTGGAATGTAGAGAATGCATGAAGTAAGTTTCATTGTTATCAGTTCTCCCGTTTTTTTTTCGGAGAAGTCGGCGTAAAATGCCTCCTGGAGCGTCACATACAGACACAAATTGAGATAAGATTGGTTCTGAGCAATGTACAGACAAAAAACTAATTTTATTTATATAGATAAAGCTATTTAGAATCAATCCTATATTGAATTAAATTTGTTATCCTAACTTTCCGGGTTTACTAACGGTAGAGTAAGTCAATGGTCAAAAGTATAATGTAATGTATCCAAAGACCATGTTTCATTACATTGATCAAACTGAGTTAAACATCTCATAACTCTCGTAGTTATTTGTTAATTCAGCGCAGACTCAAGAGTCAAGACCACAGATAGATAGTCGATAGTCTAATCTACAGTGTGTACCGTAATGACAATCCCACCTCACCTCGTGTTAACAGGGTGTGCGGTCAGTGAAAGGTGTTGAACTGTTGTAATCGAACCTTGGAAGGTTGGGTAAACGACAATAAAATATATGGGCGTTCCAAAGGGGCGTGGACGATTGTGTATTTTTTGTAAATTTTACCCCACATACTCTTTACCCGTTTCATTTATCAAGTTACTAGCTGACCCGGCGAACTTCGTAACGCCTAACAGTAAATAGTGTTAACTCTAAGAATAGCCATGCTCTGAAGTCGAATAGCATTACGGCATCGTTGTGAAAAATTAGATATTCTGGGTCGCGGCATAGTTAATAGCAATACTGAAACGATAAGACATATTAGTAACATTCCCACAAAACAAATAAATCTAAATAGATTGATTCAAAAGTATACACTCCAACCTAAACCCAACCCAAACCTAACTGCAATACGGCTTTTTTAGGAAATATTAAATTTTCTAAATATAACATTCGCTAAAAATGACGCACAAATTAGCTGTCGACCGGCGAAAAGAAAGCAACACAAAATCAGCTGTTAATAAAATATTCACATTATTGATGTATGCATATGATCAAAATGCATCAAGCCTTTTCCTCATAAGTTTAACATATACACACACTTTATAGGCCAGTAGGGCTTAGTCCTAAGGTTAAATACAAAACTAAACATGCCTATAGCCTAACTCGGAGCAGAGACGAATCCAAAAAAATCATTAAAATCGGTCCGACCGTTCTCGAGTGGTGTAACTAACACGGCTTTGTTTTATACAGTGTCCATGAAAAACGTTTCAGGACTTCGCCCACCCACCCCCCCCCCACCACCACCCCCCCCCCCCCCCCCCTCCCCCCCCCCCACCCCCCTCCCCCCCCCGCCCCCCCTCCCCCCCTCAGGGCCCTCCCCCCCCCTCCCTCCATTCCCCCCCCCACCCCCCCCCCCCCCCCTCGCCGCCGCCCAACCCCCCTCCCCCCCCCCCCCCCCTCCCCCCCCACCCCCCGGGCCCCCCCCCCCCCTCCCGCCGCCCCCCCCCCCCCCCCCCCCCCCCCCGGCCCCTCCCCAACCCCCCCCCCCCACCCCCCCCACCCCACACCCGCCCACCCCCCCCCCCCCCCCCCCGCCCCCCCCCCCCCCCCCCCCTGGGCCCCAGGACCCACCTCACCCCCCGCCCCCACCCCCCCCCCGCTGCCCTCCCCCCTCCCCCTGGCCATCCCCCCCGCCCCCCCCCCCCCCGCCCACCCCCGCCCGGCCTCTCCCCCCCCCCCCCCCCTCCCCCAAAAGGTCCCCAAAAGGAAGAACAATGTTTCAATGGAGGTATGGCTTAAAACGCTTATTTTCACAGATATACGCCATTTTGTATTTTTCACAAAATATTTTTTATTTCAAATTTTTTTGTTCAAATTTTGTATGTGTATTACTTTACTAGACTACTATCATTAAAACAATAACTAGCACGATCCAAGCTCAAAATTCAAAATGGCAGTCATTTAAAATTTTAAAATCATAATGGAAAATCGTAATATTTAACATTGAATAAATTAAATTATTCATAGACAGTTTATTATTAATTAATTATGTTAATACGTTTCATTAATATTGTTGAATCCTGAAAACCCTTTGAGATGCTGGCAGTATTAGAAATGAAATTATATTTTTGGCAGTATTTGAATTGTGTAATGACTGTTGGTGATGGTCTGTGTGCTCTCATATGAAGACTCCGATATCCATTAAATCCATTCGTCGAGATCCGTAGAATGAATAATTCACTTATATTCCAACACAAGAGCTAAAATCCTCAGTCCTGAGCAGGTTGTCTGAAATCAGAATGAACAATTCATTCCGGTAAAAATCTGATTCCGACTGCCTACGCGCCGACTTTCGGATGGGCGCATACTCGCTTACTGCGATGATAAATTAAAACCCGCGTTGATATGGAAAACCACACAGTGGCGCCGGGCGGGTTTCTGCGCGGATAGCAGGGATCTAGGTGGCAGGCGCAAAGAATTGAAATTGAATCCCTGATTGTTTTAAGGCGGTGTGCGGAGGCTTTCGGCCTGGTGCATGCGCTGAGCTCCCTCCCTCCTCCACCGAGGAAGTCACCTGTCACCAGTCACCAGTTGCATCTATCAATTCCATCAAAGATGGACATAAACAGCGACCAACTAGGCGTCATTGTGTGTGTATGTATAGACGAGTACCGCGTACCCAATAGTAAGCGAGTATCCCGGTGCCGACGTGTTTTTACCACTACTCGCCGGCCGAGTCTGACTTCATCGGCGCCGACAGTCTGACTCAACGTGCAGGTATAGAGACGTGGGCCTACCCAGTGTGCAGCGCGCTGGTCGCCAGACGCGTGCGGGCCCGTAGTTCCTGTTAACGGCAGTCATTCATTGTCATTGTCAATGTAACGCACCACGTCAGGTGTTGCTAGTCACAGCAGGATACAAAGTCCGCCGCTCCTAGCTTTGCTATATGTAGGGGCTAGGCTACATCCTATCACTTTCTGATCCACGGCGGCTCTCTAGTGTCTACTCCTCAGTGAAATGACATGAAGTAAGGAAACGACCTTTGATGAGGTTTGGACGAATCCTTAACTTACCTTTCTGAAATGGTAACCTACCCAGGTAGGTATTTTAAGCCAAGTTTGAATGTGAAATGAGTGTTAGATGATTGTGGCGCGATCGTAGTCTTGTACCTGACATGTTCCTTAGACAGTGCTGTTAAATAATAGGCCAACAGCCAATGACATCTGGGACCTACGGTTTAACGTGGGATCCGAACCACAATTTTGCCCCTGAAATATGAACCGGTCTAATTAGCCTAATGTATAAGGATGGTCTTTGCGGAGGAACGTAGTATTCAATAGTACGAACGTTATTCCACACTAGAGAACATCGCATCCACAGACCACCGCTCATAACTATCCACAATTCGTGACCTCCAAGTAGCTGTTTACAGGAAACACCGCCGTCTTAGTCTCTTGTTTTAGAACGAATTAATCATGCTTGAAATGCGTAAGAAATGGGATTTGGTTCACGAATCAAATCACGCTCTCATGTTACCTTTCATTCAAAATTTGAATCAGGCACATAAGTTAAAACATGTTTTTGTATATTACAACCGAGTTTTTCAAAACGTTCCATCTAAGATATCAGGGCGTAACATGCCAGCCTGTGTACACTTTTCTTGTTTACTGAATCGATTATACAACTTATTCGTGTGAAACAGGATTCTTCGAAACGACTCATATGCTAGAGCGGCTGGGGTGCACCCTATTGAAAAACACCAGTGGCATTTAGCTATTTTTACAGATACATATACATACATATCCCGCGTCGTCCCGGTTGACCTTGCCAGGCATGGGACCAGTCAAATTTCCTTTTCCTTTGTGCGTACATCTAATTGATGCTGTCATTCTATCAGTCGAGTCAAGACAGTAGGCAGAGAAGAGGAAAAATGGACAATGATTAAGCTGGATTATATTTGGCCGGACTATGGATTGTTTATGGTCTGGTTGAGAATCAGTCTAGGTGAGGTAAAAAGGGAGTTCATAATAGCACTGTTCGATTAAAAATTTTTTGAGCTCGTGTCTGAAGTTTTTAAAACTATTTATCTGGGCTATGTGAGGTGGAAAATACAGTAAAGATACAGTAATGACGCATTGCGTACAGAGATATCTCAAAAGAAACGCTGCTACTACACGTAAGTGACATTATATAAAAACTCAGAGGTTGTGAATATTCCTCAACCAAATCATTATGGATGACTAATCAAGTTGCAAAAATAAAACGCCACGCAAATAATCGTTGATTGCATATTTTGATTAAACCTGTAGTGACGAATTTAACAAACTGCTAATTATGCATCTATTACATGAACATCCCTTTCAACATTGTGTCTAATTTATGTTGACAATCATTTCCCAATAGAAATATTGATTTAGAGATTTATGCCTCATTTAAATCATATTAAACCCATGTAACTAGTATATTGGCAAACAATGGGCTTTGAATGGAAATAAGGTACTGCACTGTAAACCTTTATAATTTTTTTAGTTCCATACAATTCAAGAGCTAATATCATGTACAAATTTTTGGGTGTAAAAACACATTTACCAGCTAAGTACTTAGCAACGAGTGTTATAAAAAACGGCCAGAATTGTGAATTGTGTACATTCACACTCCGCTTGACTCTTGTTCGCCTTAAATTACCCTTTGTGGTTAAATTGGAGTCTGAATAAGGAAACAAGGAACTATCCTCACTCAATCTTGACCCATCATTTAATTAGTAAAATGAGTATAGACACACATTTTTACTAAAAGTTGATAAAATAAATTGTATTTTTATGTAATAACAGTTATGAAAATGTAATCATAAATTATGATTAAATAATTGTATTTAATCTATTTATTGCTATAATCACTTTGTTATACCGGTATAACAATATACCGGTAAACCGGTACTTCTTTGGTAAAATACTGCTTGTTCATAATTGAGGTTATTTAGATGCCAAATGTTCAATCAGTTATTAATGATAATATCTGAATATCGATAGGAAAAAAAGTTACTCGAATATTATATTCATTGAAGTAATTTGAATGTTCAACTGTATTCATGGATGATATCATCTACAAAAAGTATGTTAAATCTGAGTCTGTAAAATACTATAAACTAAGATTCTACACCATCAGTGCATGATGAATCTGGGAGCTATTCTAATGACTTGTAACCAACCGAACCGGGATATAAAGACAAACCCGATACGCGTCCATGGAAAACTAGACTAGATAAGGGATTTTGATCCATTTAAATCGGATTTCTACAATTATATTTGCTGCAAATACGTTCTTTGATAAAAATAGTGTATATTAAATTTTAAACTGATAACCATCTAAATAGAAAAACGTGTTAAAACAGAATTGCACTGTACTTTATGTTTTCAAATGCAAAAAGTTCAAACTTTATGTAAATAAACTCATGTTTATTATTATTCTCAAGTTTACAAAGCATTTATACTAAACTAATTAATATATTTAGTCAATTTTTTATATCGCTCCGAAGCTTTGTAAACAGATTGGAAGAAATTGGTCGGATATCCTTCGTAGTGAGATAATGCTTATCTTTGTCTATTGAAACTCAGTGTTAATGTAAAATTATTAGACTAAAGAATAGACTTTTTACCTAAAACCTGATAAAATTACAAAAAATTACAGCATTGAAAATTTTTATTTACTCTTGAACAAGGTTTAAGTTATGAATTCGAAAAAATATATATCTATTGATAAATTTCAAATTTAATTTACCTGAAAATGTATCCAAGTCTGTCACATTGTAAAAATTCACTGATGATTAGATCAATTGACAAATTAATTGAGATAAAATTACTAACACAGCGAAGGAGTTCCCTATATCTCTGTTATTGATTCACCCACGACCTGCGCCACTAACAACGACACACTCTCTCGCGGACAAGTCAGCAACTAACTGAATCCTCCTGAGTCACGGGCTCGCCTGTTTCAGCGTTACCAACTTGCCGGACGAGTGTGTACCTTTACCGCCAACAAAACAGTGGTATCAGTAAACACATGGTCTTTAGGATTGGTAAACAATAATTTTACCCTGTTACCATCCCATTTTCTTGTTTTCATATTTTTAAATTTTTTATACTATTTTTTCGGGTTTTTTATACCCATTTCACTGATTTTGGTTTATTTGTAAATTAGTAAACCCTTTACAGTATTTTTATTTACCTAGTTTATATCCGACAATTTTCAAACTAATTGTTATTGAAGCAGATCTTGCTATAAACATAACAATATAAGCTTTGGAATTTTAATATTATATTCCTCATCTGTTCCAGTACCACATAGAAAGGGCTTTTACTTGGTTATGTAAATATTTATATTCCATTGCTTCATATTTTAGGAGCTGTACAGTAAAGGTTTATGAATTAAAATTATCGTGATAGTCAGTACTATTGTAAAAAATGGGAAATTTAAGGAAGAAATTCGATGTTTCTCCTTCAGAAACCCTATCTTTTTGTCATCATAACAGTAGGTAAAAAAATTAACAAAAATAGATTATGGTACCTTATGAACAGCTTTTGGTTTAATAGTGTTTTTAATTTGCTTAATTAATTTCAAATTCAAATAATTTAAGTCAGTAAGTAAATCAGTAATAAGTAATTATTCAGTATAATTACTGACTAATTAATATTAATAATATTACTTCTAAATTTATATTTAAGTAGTAATAATTTAAGTTTCAGTTAATTTTAGTCAATCTTCGTGGCCTATAATTAAGGCTTCATTTATCTTCTGGTTATTGACCAGAAGTCAGACTGTGAATGTACTTCCATTGCATGGATGGATTATGGATTTGTTTTTAAATATGTTCAATAGATTAACTAGACCCCAGTCTTTCCTGAGGATTTATGGTTAGTTAAAACAAAACTATTTTACTTAAATTGGGTACTAGGTTATTAACTCCACCTCATAATAAGAAAGTTTTATGATCTTATTCAAAGGAATAATATTTTTTTAAAGAACACCTTAAATCTTGTACTGTAAAATTATACAAGTGGATGATAAATGTTAATTGACATGCCCTGTCCTACTTGTTGCTTCGTCAAAAACATCATTGAATAGTTAGAGAAAAAGAACGGTTTATGTTGTAGTATATGTATAACTGAAGGTGAGGCTGAAGAAAGTTTACACACCATATCGTACTATAGCTTAGTTAAAGTTCAGCTCTTCCTTAGGACTCAGAAGGGAGTAGATATTAATTATAGATTTGATCTATTGATCATTTTTTGTATTACCTATCTAAAAACACTATATAGATTACCAAGTAGGATGTTCTTCTTTTTCTCTCATCCACTTTCAATACTGATATGTCCAAGTACCTCATGAACGTGTTGTGTCTATTTCTATGTTAGACAGGAGCAGCAAGATTCTTCCGTCACAGGGCCTCGGAAGTACTGGGAGGTGTCGGCCCACTGTGAGACCATGCAGATGCCTCAGCTGAGACCGGAGATTATATTTGACAACCCAGCTTCAAACTATCACTATCTCCGTTACTCAACTAATGGCGTTCCAGACCAGCAAACAGTGAAGCTAGTCACTCAGGTACTTTAGCAACTTTACTTATACTGTTGTTCATTATTTTTATCAACACAACTTATAATTTGGGATTTAAAATTTTATACCTTTCTTCACTGTCAAATATCCAAAGGGATCAATTGAAGCGTAAAATTTTTTTTGACATGGTAACCTATCACTTATAATCTATAAATAAAATCATACCAAAAACGGCATAGTTGATTGTAACTTAAAACGATGTTTGGGTTAGAATATATTTGGTAGGTATGTATTGTATTGTCTATCCAGTGTTCTTCATACAGTGCTTACAACTATAGTAGGCTTACAGTACATGATTGTTTACATATTTTTTGTCATCTCCTGCTAAGCTTAATTTCTGCTGAGGATTGATAAATTTCTCAGCTGGTCAACCAAGTTATCAGTCTCATAGAGAAGGATTACTGGTTTTATGAGACAATCTGATCCTCAAGTAAGGACTCCAGATATATTTGGGAAAAAGCGTTATTTATCCTGAGTTAAGTGCATCTCAGTCCAAAGATGTCACTCTGATAAGTTACTTGGTAGCTCAGTCTTAGACGGCTCTCTGATAAGTTACCTGTTATCTCAGCCTTATACATCTCTCTGATAAGTTACCTGTTAGCTCAGCCCTAGACGTCTCTCTGATAAGCTACCTTGGTAGCTCAGCCCTAGACATCTCTCTGATAAGTTACCTGTTATCTCAGCCTTATACATCTCTTTGATAAGTTACATGGTAGCTCAGCCCTAGACGTCTCTCTGATTGCTTACTGGCAGCTCAGTGCTAAATGACTCTCTGATTAGTTACATCATCATCGCTCGGCTCTAGTATATCGTACTTGGACATGCGTCCACTCATCTTTGCTAATATTTACTTCTTTTAAGCCGGAATAAAACATATCAAATTTAACTTAATTTCTATCATTACTCTTTTGTAGGCACACTGGCTTGTATTAGGAAGACTGAATCAATCCCAACATCAAGTGAGGAATTTCATTTTACCTGTGTATCTGATGAAAATGAGGCATATGGATCCAATCTCTCGCCAGAAAGTCATAGAAGAACTGTGCAAGTATTTCAGGTATAGCCAGAGAGAGTGTATTACATATTCTTTATTACAGTGTATATCTTTTTAATTTAATAGATGCTAGGATTTTTATAAAAATAAAAGATATGAGAAGTAAAAGTAATTAGTGTGAGATACATACACACATAGTACTACCATAGAGAATAGCATATACCCATACTTTATAAACTGAATGGTACAACTTGCATCAACAATGATTGGGACGGTGGGGTCGTCCTGTAATCCAGATTGAAATGTGGTGACTTATAGTGGTTGAAGATGAAAAGAGAATTGGAGAGAATTGGACATGGTACAAGTTATAAAAGTCAGGAGGTAAATTGTTGCTTTGGCCAAAAATCAATTTGAATTTTAGTGGCCACAGAGGTAGAAGTAAGTAAATAAATTAACTTACACACCAATAATATGTACACCCTTTTAAAAAAATTACCTTACTAATCATACTATCCCTAACGATTGTATGACTGTACGAGAAACTGTATGAAGTTATAGTTGCTTAACATTCTGACAACCTAAGATGAAAAGTCAGTTTTCAGGTAGGACTACGAAACATCGTAATGGAGCAGGCTGAGTTGAAGTTCCAGGATATGTGTCGTATAATGGTTGCAATCGCTACTGCCTCCAAGGTCAAGTCGCTTTTCCTATGGCATGTATTGGACCGTTGTGACAAGCCTTTTGTAGGACCTCTACAAAGTGAGTCCTTCCTTTTGATAAGATTCAATACTGATTGTGTAACTATTCATCTTTATAATGATATTTAATTTTGTCTAGTTTTTAATTGTGAAACAAATTTTCCATATCAGTACAAAAATGAATGGCAATGAGTATCTTAAAAGTCATGTATGTATTGACCACGTTAATTATGACTAAGATACAAGTGGTTTAAAAATTTTGTGATACTTAATATTTTCTCTTTGGCCAAGAGTCATATATTGGCTACAAAATGCTTTCTTTGTCAGTTGTTCAATAAACTTCAAATGGTTTACCCTTTTGAACCATGAACTGATTGTTTGATTTAATTAGACACATAAACAGTTCAATTGTCACAGCTCACTGAGTCATTTGTGTGAGCTGAGTACATAATTTTAGATAACACATCCATAGTATAAGGAACAAAATATATTTATTGTTTAAAAGAGCATACCTACAACAAGTCTAATCACATCACACTGCTGACAATAAGATGAGTTAGGCTGATGATAATGGTTTGAAGAATAATGTGTTAGTTTGAAGCTTTCTAAAGCCTCGATATTTTTTCTCTGTACCTATAGTGTAACTGATATATTGTAAAACATGTCATCATGAGTCAAATCAATTGATTAATTGATATTGTGATTAGAACACTGTTAATGTCTGCAGTTCTTTTTAAAATTTAACTGTATTAAACATAGTTTACCATCATCAGTAATTTGAATACATGACGGAGGATACACATTCAATAGTAAAGAGTGTTTAAATACTATACAGTATATGAAATATATTTTAACTACAAGAGCATTTGTTTGGAACGTGTATTTCAATAAGCATTTTTAGTAAATTTCCCATTGGGAAGAAGCTATTATCGTCATGATAGGTCTCATGACCTATCATGACTTAATGAGACTTAAGCCCGGGAGCAAGTTATTTTTTCTTCTTTAGGTGCCCAGAGACCAAAAACAATAGTCGTTAAAATGTTTATATATATATATATATATATATTGTGTGTGTGTGTGTGTGTGTGTGTGTGTGTCTGTGAACACGATAACTCTCGTAAAAATGGTCTGATGAAGACCAAATTTGGTAGAAACGTGATTCCTACATTTGCTCGGACGAGTTCGTAAACCAGACATATCGGACAATCGGAAGGGGTAGTTTGGGGGGGTTTTGTACCCCAAAAATGGATTTTTTACATTTTTCCCATGTAATTTTTAAAAATTTCAAATTTTATCCTTCACCATTATAATCAGATTAAAAAACTGCACAATTGAGCTTCTTAAAGTTTTTCTTTATTTTTTCTTCTAAACACAGTACATTATATTTTGGGGCTCCAATGTTAATCTTATGGAGGATAAGGAAAAATTAATGTTTCATTTATTATCCAATATTTGGATGAAACTTGATATTTAGCTTCATGTGGTTGAGATCCATACATTTATGCTCAAAAATCATTGTTTATGTGTTTATCATGGCAGCTAACCTTCATACTCTTTTCCCATATTAATCATATAGAGATTATAGGTAAATTCCTGTATTTGTTGACAGATGTTGATGCAACTTGATTTAAATGGTCAAAATATAAATTGTTTACGCTAGAAACACCTACTTTCAGCATTCCTCTCAGCAGCAAACCCGCATACTCTTTTCCATGTTAATCTTATGGAGAGTAGGCAAATAATACTCATATTTATTGACAGATAATGATAAAACTTGTCTTATATTATTATTATTATTATGTTATTGATTTGGAAATTCGTTGAGTAGGCAGGTCTGCTGCGACAGGGGTATTTTAGAATACAGTAATATGATCAGATTTAAACATGTATAAGTACAGATCTTTGTTGGAATAAGGGCTTCTCACCTCTTATTGCATCTTGGTAACAATAAGGGCTTCTCACCTCTTATTGCATCTTGGTAACAATAAGGGCTTCTCACCTCTTATTGCATCTTGGTAACAATAAGGGCTTCTCACCTCTTATTGCATCTTGGTAACAATAAGGGCTTCTCACCTCTTATTGCATCTTGGTAACAATAAGGGCTTCTCACCTCTTATTGCATCTTGGTAACAATAAGGACTAGAAACATGATGGCTGCGAAAATTATCAACATATTGTTTGATTCCATTTCGAACCAGGAAACATTCCTGGTTCGAAATTCATTTTTTATTTCAAAATAAACTGGAAAGAAAATGTCAATTTTTGTAATACAGATTTCAGCCTTAATATTAACAAAGTTCTCTATGCAGGTGATATAATTCTGGACGATTTGCCAAGAATTCCATACACTTACAATCCTGGAGGGAGAAAGTACCTAAGAGATCTCGAGAACAACCCCCAACCTCAGCAGATATACTCGGTGACTTCTAAATTAATTCTCGGAAACATAGGCATTAAAAAATCACAAATGAAAAGCATTAGTGAAACATCTGAAAACTCACCAAATAACACTCAAGAAAATCAGGTTACTAAAGATGACTCTAAAGATATATTTAAGTCCATTGGAAAACTTGAAGATTTTGTTATTAAATGTCTCACTGACTCAACAGACGACATGACTTGTAAGATGATAAAGAAAAAACTTGTGCATTCAGGTGTTCCTGAACCTGAAGATCATGTTTTCTCCCAAGCAGAAGTTGGAATTCAGTGCACAATCTCACAAGGTTAGTAATTTGATTCACGTTAAATTACTTTTTTTAGAATACAGGTATAATATATGTTTATATCTTTCAGGTTTACAACATTTTGCTTCCAGACATAGCTATGCTACATATCTATACATTTTTACTTCTGTAATTAAGCATACAGTAGCTGTGTAACAGAAGTAATTAAATTTAATACTTTTAGTGTTAATTTTATGGACATAAGACAAATATGCCCTACTGGCCCCAAACAACAGTAAACCCATAAGTTGTATATCTGGGTAATACATAATATATTAAAGTCAGCAAATATTATCTTTTAAATATGAGACTTACTTACTTACTTTTAGCTACAGTTACTTTATTCTGTTAAATAACTGACCTACCAACAAAAAGTGCTGCAGTAAATTTCTCAGAGATCTTCTTATGACTTGACTAGTGGCCAGTTGTAAGACTTTGTTTGGTGTGTAAGAAAGGTTTCAGAGCAAGGTATGTTTATGATATGGTAAGGGTTTCACTATAAAGACTCTCACACAACTTTTTACTTTTCAGATCATGATGAAAAATTAATTTCAAAAGATCCATCTCGTGCTAATCGTATAAGTGTGAATGAATCAAAATTTGAAATGCAAACAGATGAGAGCCAAGCATTAAAGATAATTCGCCTTCAGTTTTGTGAAGAATATTTGAAGTATCATGAGCACACCAAGTTGGACTTTGGAGTATTGAGAGAAATCTATATGATAGCGTTGAGTGGTCTAACTTATCTGACAGAACTTGCAGTCAACTATTGCATGTTAGCTGACGGGACTGGAAATGTGTTAATGTCGATCGGGAGCATAGCAGGAGGCAAGTTGAAACTGTTGAAGCTGCTTTGTGAACCAGACGATACGCCGTCCCCGAACCATCAGCTGTACCATGATAGAGCTCTTCACACAATCCCCGATCTCATCTGGCACTCTGTGGAGAAGAAATGTCCAGACTTAAGAGTACACATTGTCTGTGGTAAGTGTACATTTGTGGAAAGAGACATTTTTTATGTTATAAAGCACTTTGACATACATTAAAGCTTCACAAAGTGAAACCGAGAACATTAGGATTATGGACAAAATAGTGTTGTAGACTGACAATGTGGAGTAAAAAAAGTGTTTAGTAAAAAATAGCTAATATACAACATTATATGTTTTAATTCCTCAAATCATATAGTGTGTATGAGTGTGTGTGTGTGTGTGTGTGTGTGTGTGTGTGTGTCCAAAAACACAGGTTGCATGTATTTATGTAAAAAACTCCAGTCTCAATTAAATTTGGTATGTATAATTGAATAATTGCACATTTTCATGTGCAATTATTTAATCAAGTTTGAAATCCTACCAAATTTGTCTATCCAAAAGAGATTTAGGGTGGGCTAGGACCATCAGGTTTCAGTTAACTCTACAGACTAAAAATATAATCAAATACCGTTACCTCTGTTTGCAGTAGTTATCCTTGTCGGAAACTGTTATTGCAGTTTGGGGCTAAGATGAATTATAATAAATCTTCAAACCCAGCAGTTAACTTGATGTTGTTAAAATTAAGATTTTATATTTGTTTCTGAAATATGGATATTTCCAGTCTCAATGAGTGCTTACGCTGTGACAAGTCGTTTTGTCACAAAGACCATGCCTCTTGTTGGATTTACTATGGAGAATGGATTTTGCCCCACCCTCGCATCCCGTCAACTCACCATCTTCTGCACCCTGAAATGCTTGTGGCTTGACCATTGCAAAACATTGGGTAAGAACACAGAGTAACACCCTACATTGTCGTAGTTATTGTTAATTAGGGGGATTTGGAGGCAGTGGAATCTTATTCATCCCAATCTACTGGAAAACATGTCAACCTTACTCTGCTGCCAGTGGAAGGAAAGAAAGTACTTCCTTTATCCTCATGTCTCCAGTGCATGTAAAATGATAGGAAGAAGACGATGGATTAGGTGGGTGAGGTCAGGCAAGAACCATACCAAGTCAAGAGGTATCTCCCCTCTGCTGCCAGGCCCTCGACCCCTATAATAACCATTCGAACTTGATACTCCTGCACTAACCCCCCTAAAGGGGAACAATGAGGTACTCATCTATTGCATCTATACCATAACTTTCTCCAATCGTGGCAATATTCTTTTAATGTTCTTTGATGTATTGTTATCTATCTAGACTGGGGCTAGCCACAATCCCACTGAGGGTAGACACACTACATTAGGGTAGCTAATGAAACACAAGATAGTTAGTCTCTTCCAATGGATCCCCAGGACGTGGACAGTGGCGACGTCCTGTAATTCAGCTACTTGGAGGTCACGAATTGTGGATAGTTATGAGCGATGGTCGGTGGGTGTAGTGTTCTCTTGTGTGGATTAACGTCCGCACTATTGAATACTACATTAATCCGCATAAACCATCCTCATAATTAGACCAATTCGTAATTCAGAGGCCATGGTTCAGACTCCACGTTAAACTGTAGGTCCCTTAATTGCCATCGGCTGTTGAGCTATTAATTATCAGTCCTGTCTAAGGAACATGTCAGCCTTAGTCAATAACAAGACTACAAGAACGCTCCACAATCATTTCTCATCATACTTGGCTTAAAATACCTACCTGGGTAGGTCGCCATTTCAATTGGTAATCTAATCTAATCTAATCAGGTATGGAGTCATATAACAGTTTAAACAGCACATTCACCCCTCACTTCCCACATCCTACGCAGCACATTGACCCAAACTATCTATCTATCTATACCATGAATGACCATGCTCACCTCGCGCATCCTACTTTATTGCCTTTTTTTGTAGGATTAAGTAAATACTCACGTCTTCCAACACTACTACACTATACTAAAGGCAGCCGTGTCAGGCTCCGTACCTCACGCACCTCATTACAGGAATCCCCTGAAACTATTTACAACCCGCACACTCCTTTTGTTTCCTTCTGAGTTGCAATGCAGTGAAGCGATGTCAGTTTTGGAGGCTTTCTCCGTGTGCACCTTATCGCGTAAGTGGTTAGTGCAGAGTTTAGTTTCTCATTTGTCCTTTTGTGTTAGAGATAACTTACCATTTTAGTTGTGACTGTTCTTAAGTGTACAAGTATTTTCGTTTTCATTTTGTATTACACTAATTCCACCATGGATTTATTAGAAGAGGAGAGATTACGTTGAATACAATATTTCTAAATGGAATACACATATGAATGTGTGAGTGAACCAAAATGTAATTTTGTTTTTATTTAATTTATAATACTGTCATTTAATATATTTGGTTTGCATCG
This sequence comes from Nephotettix cincticeps, assembly GCA_023375725.1. Lineage (NCBI taxonomy): Eukaryota > Metazoa > Arthropoda > Insecta > Hemiptera > Cicadellidae > Nephotettix > Nephotettix cincticeps. Next base: position 35,369,017 of record CM041788.1, read on the forward strand.
ATGTTCAATTTTATTATTGTGGAACAATACTCCCTCTCCCGTAACACTATAAAATTACTAACTATGTTTATTACTATGTTTATGTTACTCGAATTTACTTATTAATTAATTAAATTAATGATGAAACTTTGTATTTGATCAGTTTATTCGACATTTAAATACCCATTGCCATATTATGTTATATTATGTTATGCTATGTTATAAAAACAAGTAGGATGGGTTGAGTTTGATTGAGTGGCGATTTAGCGTTGCAGAGTAAAACTCAGCTTGCGCCCTCTCGCGTTTCACTGCTGAAGCGCCCCCTCAAGGGTTAAAAATAAAAAATATCTATTGATCCTGTGTTTTCCAGAACATGTAAATATAACTCTTTTACACACAACGGGCATATTAGACAGCTCCTTAGAGAAGTTGATACAGAACTCACAGCTTCGTAGCTTTGTCTACCACGGACCTCTGCAACGCAAGGACACCATCAACAAGCTCTGCAATGCAGCCCTTAACTCCACAGGTGAGTTTTGGCCTCATTAACTCACAACATGTAGATAAAGGACAATTAATTTATAAAATAAAAGTGATGCCTGTGTTATATGAGCTCGTAGCTCAATGTCATCCATGAAATATTCTTAAACACAATGTAATGAATAAGAATAATTTGAAAACAAAATGCCATATACAAGTGACAGATATATTTTTTCCGTTTATTCTAATGTTTTGCCATGTTTAACTGTATATTATTAATAAGATAACTTTTAAAACCTTTTACTCCAATAATTACTCAGTTATTTGCAAAACCACTCACTTGTAGGACTTGAGAAAAGAGCAATAATGTTCTCTATATGAAAGTGTCTTCTTTAAAACTATATACTAACTATAATAACACTATAACAAACTAATTAAAACTAAAACTAAAAACTAAACTAAATGTAAAACTGTATTATTAAGAAATCTTAATCATTTTTTTAATGTTTACACTATTCATCTTCCCTGTAAGTTAACGTTTTCATAACCCCTGTTTTTTCTATAAGTATGTTGATATAATCCTGACCATGTAAAAACAAAAAAAATCTTCTTGGTTTTTTATATGTAAAATTAGAAAAATTACATTCGTTTATTTTCCAGAAATGCAAACTTTCAAGCTGCTGATCCAGGGAGATCCATGTTATCCACACATTGCAAGAGAGTTGACCAGTACCCTCTACAATGAATACAAATATAGGTTTCAGGATAAAAATATTAACTTTGTATTAGGGACATTGGGTTCTAAAAAATAGGAGAATCATCTACACAAAAAGTCTGAAGATATATAATGTGTGCTATGTGTAGAAATGACTCAATAAATTTCTTGTGTGCCGTATCTAACTTTTCTCCTTACCTTATAACAATTTTAGTATACAAATAGAATTCAATTAATTAATTAATTATTATTAGTAAAAGTAAAATAATAAAGCTGAAAATTTATGAAAATGGGGTAGGTGAAGTTATTGTTAATTCCTATAACATTCAGTGGGCGAATAGCAGTGGCTTCAGCGAATCTGGCCAGGACTGTGTCCATAGTTGATTTTTCGTACAGCCATAAAAAAGAAGGATTCGTATACAGCCATAAAAAAGAAAGGATTCTTGAAGATCGGAAACGCAGGAGAGGACAGTCTAGGTCACCTGGGGAGGGAGAGACAACAACTCCGAGCCTGTATAGCCCCCAAGACGACAAGTCATGCCCGAGTGTCAGGTAACCACACAAGCATGAAGTAGACACTAATCCATCCCAGAATGAACCAACTAATGCTAGGATTGAGAATGGGTAGACCATTGAATCAACCAATCGTTCAAGGAAATCTATTCACTTTGAACATCCAAAAAATTTATCAATATTGTGAAAAAATCATCTTGTTGCTCCCAATTATCACTTAAGTTTGTGTTATCACTTTAATTTGAAATTTATTATAAACGTATTTAAAACTGAAATATTTTTATTTGAATTTTTACATACAGAAACATGTACACATCCTCATGTAAGGATCATCATTATTCTCTCTTAGGTTGTTGATGGTATTGTATAAATTGTATAAACAACATGCTGTTCGTGGCAAAGTACCTAAGGACTTGTGTATGGAAGCCAACAGTAGAGAGGTACAAACTACTACTGTACATAGAAGAATTGAAAAAATTATGTAATTATCAGTATCTCAAATATTTTAATTTGATTTAAATTTACAATTTTATGTGTCTACACTGGATGATGCACAACCACTTGCATACCGCACCCTTTTCTTTGTGGACTACCTTCATACTTTAAAATTCCCTTCCTGATTGTAAGACAATGAGAAGAATGATGTGGTTTCTTAGATGATATTAAAATTAAACCAGTTCTCAAAATGACATGGAGGTCAGAGACAATGAAATAATAATATTAATACTGTAATACTTTATTGCCATTACAATTATTATTAAAAATTTATCTGGGAAATTCTGACAAAAACAATGTTTCCTCTATATACTATGGTGTAAGGAAAGAAAGTAAATACACATCATCTAAAAAAATTTAATTTTACCTCAGGATAAAGGTTTGGCTTAACATAGCCAAAAATTTCACATTTAGTGAAATTCTGTGTGAGAAACAAATTGAAGAAAATTCATAATACAGTCAATACTTGAAATTTTTTTATCAGTCTGATAGTTTTATTAAATTAACAAAATATTACATGATTTGTTTTACCTATTTTAAATAACAAAACATTGTTCACTCCACTGATACTGTACAGTTAATTTTATTTCAAATACATTGTAAGTGATTCGAAATTATTTATAAAATGAAATTTGAAAGTTAATAGTTGTCTTATAAAATAGATACTGCACTAATACTTAAATTGCTATTTACTACAAAATTTCCTGACTAGATAAATATATTGTATGTCTACAATTCCCCCCCGCAGCAGACCTGCGTACTCAGTGAATTTCCAAAGGAATAATATAATAATATATGACAAGTTTTATCAATATCTGTCGATAAATATGAAAGTTATTTGCCTATTCTCCATAAGATTAACATGGGAAAGAGTAGGCTATACAGATTTGCTGTTATGAGGAACACTGAAAGTAGGCATTTCTACCATAAAAAAATTTTATTTTGACAATATATATATCAACTTTCATCAACATCTGTAAATAAATAAAGGGTTTTGCATATTCCCTATATGATTAACATGGAAAAGAGTATGCAGGTTCGCTGTGATGATAAACAATAAACTAAGACTGTTAAGCATAAATGGATGGATCTCAACTATATGAAGCCAAATATCAAGTTTCATCCAAAAATATAGATTGTTAATCAAAATATTAATTTTTCCTCATCCTCCGAAGATTAACATAAAAGCCACAAAATACAACAAACTGTTTTTGGATTTTTCTAATATCTCTGTAACGATTAGAGATAGAGCAAAACTTTTAAGATCTAAATTGTGTAGTTTTTAAGGTGATTGGAATGGCGAAAGATAAAACTAAAAAACATTTCAATTACATTTTTAATGAAAATTTTAAATGAAAACGCAAAAAACCCAATTTTTGAGTCCAAAATCTCCCCAAACTACCTATTCCCATTGATTGATATGTCTTACGAGAGTTATCGTGGTCACAGACATGTATTATATATATTTTAAACGAATATTGTTTTTGGCCTCTGGACACCTCAGGACGAAAAAATAACATGGTCCCGGGCTTAAGTCTTGCCATGAGACCTACGGTAATAGCTTCTTCCCTATGAGAAATTCGCTAAAAAGGGAAATTAATTCCACTAGCAATAACATTTTTTGTATAACAGATATTAACAAAATCATTTACAAAAGTAACTTTGACAATGGACAATTATTAATCTAATACAGTACAATTTATTGTGCATAAATAGATATTCTGTAGAAGAAATTCCGACAAAATTTCCCCGTGTAAAATCAATCCGTGTGTAAAATTATAATATAAGTAGAAAATATGGAAGTAGATTAATGTTCATTACATTAAAAATTCATTACATGTTACATTACATCATTAAAATGTTCGTTACATTAATGACGTTATTATTATTATTTGAATCCTAATTTTTCTACTAATTAAGATTCTATTATGTGGAATGTCGACGTTTCAAAGTTTGCTGTAGTCTGTAATTTTAAACCTCTTTGGTAAAGGATTTAATTTGGCGGGTTGGCGCGGAAACGAAAAGTCCCCAACACAATACACAATCCACCTAACCAACCATAACAACGCAAGAAGAAATAAATATGTCGTGTTGTCGTGCCCCAATTTTGTGATTCAGTTCACAATAGTGAAAAGTAATGTGTTTTAGTCCATTCTTTCTAGTGTCATGATAACAACAGACGATTTATGTAAGTACTGGTATAATTTTACTTAATTATTAGGAGGTTTCCTTGGTTGTAGGCCTACACACACTTAAAACAATAGTCACAAAAATTTATTTTTAAAATTTGAGGACTGATTCAAAAAGTCCAAATTTTAATAATCTTAACCAAATGTATTTATAATCCAAATCTACGTAATAAACATGACTACCTGTCAGAATGGGATTACTTGATTCTTAGAGAGCACCAAGCAATTTTGACACAATGTGAATGCATGTGGAAAAGTGTCTGATAAAGAAAATGCAAAGAAAGTGCAATGGAAGACAAGCCAATGTCCAATACTTGGTACCTATGATAGTTTTAGTAACTCTGTGATTTTGTATTAAAATTGGTAATAAGTAGAAGTAGTAAGAATAAAATATCAAAATCGATACATATAATTTATTAGTTTTGTCAAAGTCCTGTGTTAATCTATATGAGTATCTGTTCTGTTTACTATGTTATCCATCAAATTCTTTGTTTGTCCACAGCTGTGTTTTGTTTGTATTATTCAATAGTTCGGTAAATACAATCAAATAAATACGCAATGAGAATTGTAATTATTTCTTTATTTTATTAGTTCAGTAATATATCAGTAGCGATGAGGATGGGATTGAATATTGAACTAATAGCTTATGATCAGTCACTAAAATAAACTTTTGTCCGTTTAGTAAGTGAAAAAACATCTTTAGTCCCCAATCAGTACCTGTTGCTTCTTTGTCGGTTAGGCTGTATTTTTGTTTTCCATTTGGTCAAAGTGCGGGGGGCAATTCTGATCTTTCACTTCAATTACTGTATCGATGTGAAAGGCAAGCTCTAAGTCCTACTGAAGACAAGCTCTAATGGGAGGTTCAGGTTGTAGTGGACAAGAACATTTTTACTTATTATTTCCGACTTAACTTTTTGGAAGCTCTCTTCACATATCAAAGTCCACACGAAACAGTTGCCTTTCTTCAGTAAATCATTGAGTAGATGTAGGATTGTAGCTAAATCTTTGATGAATTTATTTTAATAGTTTACTAGACCGAAAAAAGTTCATTAAGGCTTTCTGGTCAATTGCCATTCATGATAGATGAAACTTTGTCTTTTGTTTTGCTAAGTCCTTGAACATCGATGACATGCACAAGATAATGGATACTAGTTTGAATGAACTTACATTTATCCCGGTTCAACTCTTAAGTTATTGTACCTTAATTGTTCCAGAACTTTATTTTGATTAGGAGTATTAATTTCAGTCTTTATTTTCTTCTTTGAATAATATTGTTTGGGTATAACTTTTTGAATTTTCTCTATTTTTTCAGGAGAGTGAAATCATGGGTATCCAAGGCTTAATACCATTTCTAGAAAAATCATCAAGACCCATAAGCATCTCTCAATTTGCTGGTTGTACTGTAGCTGTTGACGCTTACTGTTGGTTACACAAAGGAGCTTTCAGTTGTGCTGACAAATTAGCAAGGGGAGATAAAACTGATGTGTAAGTACCATCACCACATACCCTACCAATTAACTTTACCATTCAAGTCACAATTACAGTCTTATTTATTGCAGGTAAAATCCTAATTCGAAATTAAGTAACGTTGACTGTTTTTGTGACCTTTTTTATGTATTTCTTGGCTTAAGAGTTCTTCATAGACACACACACACACACACACACACACACACACACACACACACACACACACACACATATATAGCATTTAAGTTTATATTTCATATTAATTTATTATTAGTAATCAGTCATGCTTTGGTCTATTGCTTTGAAAACCACAAAACGCATTGCTGAGGATGATGATAATCATACACTATGCTTATGTTGTAAGGAGAATATAAATAGAAGTTTTCAAGAAGAATCAATTCTATTACCATTTTATTTACAGTATGGATCTTGTTTTTGTTGCATCCACTCAAATTTTAGTCAGTTTTAAAATTTCTGGTGTCAGAAACAAACCGAAAGAACTAAATTATGTTGAAATGGGGCATGGAAAGAACATATAAAATGCCTTTGAGAGAGAGTCCCAAGATTAAATGAAGGTGGTTCAAAATTAGCTCATTACAAGGTACTCGATTTTGGGAATACTGTATCTTTAAAATGCTGTGTACAAGCTATAAGAAATATAATTATAGAAAATTCCTACAGCGCAACATCAATAGGAAATTTGGAGGACAATTTTAAATAAGTATCTCAAAGTTTTTGGTCATCTAAAACTTACGTGTTATGTTTAGAAAGAATATAAATAAAGTAGTTTCCGAAATCGTCAGGAACACACATGCAATATTACTATTAAATTATAGTAACATAATAGTTAGTAAGAGTAAATTAGTAATAATAGCAGGATTTATGTTTCCTACCTACATTAGTAGGATGGATATTTTTGGAATTACAAACAATTTTTTAAACAGTGTGGAACCAATTTGGAATTTTTTTCAATTATCTTTGATGTGTGTATTGTTCAGTCCTCATTGTTAATGTACAAACCAACCATAAATTAAAATATTAATACAGTATTTAGGCCTATGGCAGGGAGTTATTTGTTTGGTCTCAAAATATTTTTTTAATCTAATATGAATTTATTTTTAGATATGTCAACTATTGTATGAAGTATGTCAACATGCTGCTGTCATACAATATTAAACCAATCCTTGTTTTTGATGGACGTCATTTGCCTGCCAAAGCTGTTACAGAGAAAAAGAGGCGAGAGTGAGTATTGCCTCATTGATTATAGTTCAAGTGGAGTTAACATAACTCAACTATGTAACTTAGCCTATATAGCAGTTGATTCTCTCTGGTTCGGAGGCTAGATGGAGTCATCTGGATAGACAAATTTTTCCCCTCTCTTAAATTGCATCCATGTGAGAATTGTTTCTCATTGTGAAAATTGACTCTGGTTTGGTGGGCTAAATTAAAAATGTCAGTTGGTTGGATTATCGTAATCAGTTTTGATGTTCAATGAATATTTATTTTTTCTACCGATTATTGACCTACACTATGAACATTCTTTTGTGAGCTGAAACCTTTGTTTGGATGTAATAGTGTTCAAATAAAGCCCTTCAACTGGCTATTGTTACTGATAAAAATATCAACACTAGCAAGACTCAATACAGGAGTACTGGGTGGACTGGTCTTCAAGTTATCATCTTGTGAATTACATTCATATATTCTCAACCTACAAATTTCTTAGTTTTGACATAATTTTTTTTATTTTTTTATTTTATTCGTACTGTTTTACTGAAAACAACTTGTACTGTAAAGATTCATAGACAGTACTTGCATATGTTTTTTACATCACTTATTCCTTAAACAAATATTAACAAAGACAAACATTTAACAAAACAATTCATTAACTGATTATATCCTTTCAGTATCTATAGTAATCTCATATTTGACAGAAACCGTGAAGTGAACAGACGACGAGCAGCTGAGTTATTACGTCAGGATAAGCCCAATGAGGCCCGAACCTATTTGCAACGCTGTGTTGATGTCACACACACCATGGCCGTACAGCTGATGCGAGAGTGTCGCAGTCGTAACGTGGACTGCATCACGGCACCTTACGAAGCTGATGCTCAGCTAGCATATTTGAATATCCACAACATCGCTCATATCGTCATCACAGAAGATTCTGACTTGCTGCTTTTTGGTTGTACAAGGGTTGGTACAGTTTATAATTATTTACTTATGTTATTATTAACTGATTCAGTTAATATCTGTTTCGATTTTCAATTTATTTTGACCTGTGTTTTCTGTTTTATATAGGTCCCTATCTAATGATTATGTTAAGAGGAAAGACAGTTTTTTTGTTAAGCTATCTCTCCTAACAAATTTGAACTAATGATAAACTAGTTAGTATTTTGCAGCTATAAACATGACAGATTAGTTATTATTATTTTATTATTTGCTGTTTTCTAAAAATCAGGACAAATATGGAAATTAGAAATATAGATTTAAAATATTTTCTTTTGCAGGTAATTTTTAAACTGGACCTGGCAGGCCACGGGTTGATGGTGGAGCAGGATCGGCTTCATCTGGCAATGGGACTGAACGAGACCACGTTCTCCATGGAAAAGTTCCGCTACATGTGTATACTGTCAGGCTGTGACTACTTACCCTCCCTGCCTAAGATAGGGCTGGCCAAGGCCCTTCGTTTTGTCAAGAGTACAGTTGATCCTGACATACACAGGGTGACTACCATCTACCATTAGATCACATTACTAGCTATAGACTATTTTATATATTTCAAATCATTTCCCCTAAGCACTAATGTGAGGGTGATTGCATCATTTGCAACACAACAGATATCAACATGGTAATCCCCACGGCCCCACAAGAAATAATCACAGGGTGTTAGGTCCGGACTATGAGGTAGCCACAGCTGGAACACAACCTTTTTTTCACTTGCGTGGCCAATCCATCGTCTTGGAAGATGTTCATTCATATACTCTCTGACGTCTGAGTGCCAATAAAGCATTTTGTATAAAAATGAAGCTACAACTATCTTGATGGAGATGAGGCATTAACCCTTCAGGTAACATGTCCAAATAAATTATTCCGGTTCTGATGGTTCATGGAAGAAGAATGGCCTGTAAATCTTTTCATAAGATAAAGCGGAAAACACGTTCACTTTTGGAGAATCGTGTGTATGCTGTACAGTCTTTCTTGGGTTTTCTGTTCTCCGTATTTGAACATCATGCCTATAACCTTTCACTAATGTGAAAAGTGCATTCATCACTGAAAATTAGGCGATTAAACAATGTGTCGCCATTTTTAAGACAATGTTCACCATGTCCTGACAAAAATTGAATCATTGTCATTTAAACTTTGTACTAATCGAAAATTTTAAGGTGTAATTTTCAAACATTTCCGCAAAATTTACCTCACAGTAGGTTGAGGAATTTGCAATTCTAAACTTGCAGATCTAGTTTGTTTTCCTGGACTTTGTACTAAAACATCACGAACCTTATCAATTTTTTCCTCCGTAACCGAAGATCTTCCAGTACTCTTCTTCTCACATAGACATCCATTGCTTTCAAAACGTCATAAATTAATTGCCTTGTTGGTAGTGGTTTACCATATTTTGTTCTGAAATGACACTGCACAACAGAAACATAGTTTGTTTTGGCTGAATCAAGAACACAATAAGTTTTCTTCACTTGAGTAGTGGCCTTATTATACCATTACCTTATTATAACCCATGTATTATATATGGGTTATACCAACATAAACTTTGAGATATTCCCTATAAACCTATGTCACTTACTATGTTGAAGTACTGTGGTTTAATTTTGTAGAGGCTATTGAAGTTGTATATTTCATTTGTTATCACGTACTTTATTGTTTTGTATACAAGAAATGGGAACTGCTTGAATAAAAATGTATTTTTCTATATAGTGGAACTTAGGTGATTCCAGCTTTGAGGGATAGGGAAAGGGAATGTAAAATTAACCCGTAGCAGCAAACCTGCATCCTCATCTATTTCTACCATTTCTATTTCTTAAATAATACCCTATCTATCATTCAAGGCTTGCTTATTTTTAAAATATTAAACTGAAGTGCCAAATGTCATGAGATTTTTTAAATGCCACCTCTAGGTACTGGGTTGAGGTACAGACCTGTAGTTTCCAAAATTAATCTTATTTTAACCGTTACTGAGCATTTGACTTAAATATACGACGCTACGTACATGCAATGATGCTAATCACTTGTGAGAATTTGCCGTATACATACGCAATTCAGTCTGGAGTTCACCATAGTTTGACGTAAGGGCCTAAATATACATCAAAACATTAAAAGTAAATTAGATTTTAAAATTGGTTCTTGACTGTCTATAGTTTTACCTTAGGCCATAAATAAATATTATTCTTATTATTAATTTTTTATTTGTTTGGTGAATTTCTGTTCGGTGGGTTGGCATCACCGATCTCGAAACATTATTTTGTTCTACCGGCAAGCCAAGTCATCCTTATGTTATTGTTTCATGGGCTTAGACAATATTTGTTTGCATCTCAGATGACAGTTGCATCATATCTAGTGAGATAAAGGTTAGTGAAATATATATATATATTTAGTGGATTAGACTGTGATGTGATGTTTAGCAAGAATGACTTTTCGGTTGAATGATAATAGAACTGCTGGTTCTCCACACTGCCGCTGCGGACCACTCGGATCCGAGTGGTGCTGGTCCCAGCGAGCTGAGCAAGGACCACTCGGGTCTGAGTGGTGACATTTAGGTTAAAATTAAGATGGTGGATCTGGGAATGTAGATTGTGCTGCTACCTGTTGGGATCTGAGAAAACTACAACCAGCTTTGTTATAACGCAATATCTATTTCTGTATGGGTCGCTTTGAATTTTCCAATTGGTTGATTTTAAACTACACTAACTACTCCACGCAAGGAACAGAGGTTTTGGGCTCCGCAGCGAATGTGTTAATGTGGTCATCAAACATTAAGAAAAGATATTTTTATGAAAAAATGTTTGTATATTCAACTTCAACCATGAAATGAAAGTGGAAATACATCAAAAATTTCAAAATCTATTTTTTGTCCCCAACCAAAATATTTTTCACGTAGTGAGTGCAAAGCGTGTAGTGACCACCGGTAAGGGTAAGGGTTAAACAAGTATTTAAAATGAGGTATCACTTGATGGGGTATACATTTAAATATGTTGATTTCCAGTAAAAATATCCTGTTTTGGAGCAGGTGCAAAACCGTGCTACTCTCCAAAGAGTAGGTTTTCTTTACTTTGCAGGTTGCATGATTGGTCAACCTCATTTGATCGATTTAACAGTTATCGATTTATTTGACTAACCCTGTATATCTCAGTGACTATAGAATACATTCATTCCAAAATTTCGATGAAAATTATGGCTTTCTACTTATATAAATGTAAGTAAGTCAGTAGAATATTATGAATCTATGAAGCATGAAGATCATTTTAAGTTTTGATTCAGGCACTGTCTCGGCTTGGTGGACACCTGAACATGAACATCAGTGTGCCACTGGACTACAGAGACAAGTTCATGGAGGCAGACGCCATGTTCCGCCACCAACCAGTTTTTGACCCTCTGACAAGGCAGTTGGTGCCTCTGACCCCCCCTTCCCCTAGGGCTGCTCCACCTCCCCTCATGACCCAAGAGCCCCTCAACCCCTCTCAGCTGGAGCAGCTAGCATACGGCAACCTAGACCCCTTCACTCTGCAGGTGGTTGATGATTGGAGTCCGGAAAAACCTCAGGTTTGTCAAACGTGGATGCAACATGAACAATTTTAATTACAGGAAATCATATTTTTATGGGGTCTGTGTATTTATTATCTTCTTCCTCTCACTTTGCAACGTGTATATTAATAATTAATGAATTTTAATTATGAAGTTGCTTTATTTAAAAATAAAATGTTAACATTTAATCTTGGCAAATTTGGACAGAATATTTCCGTCAATCTGCCATTGCGCTCAGGTATTCCTGCACGGAGCTGGTCCGTAGTTTGTTATTATACGTACATATACTAGTAGATATATGTTTTCGCGATGGATCTCAGCACTTGCTGGATCGATATTTGTTTCTTTATGATATACAGTAAAACCTTTCTAACTCGACACCCGATTACTCGACAGTCCTTGTAACTCGCCAGTCAACAGCTGGCGGAAAGCCTTTACCTTACATTACTAGTGTGTTAAGGTTTTCAATGTTGAGGAACGGATTAAACGAGCTGAGATCGGCAGTCGATTTATTGCGCGCCTACAGACTGTTTCCAGGTCATAGATCCGGGCATAGTTGGATGTGGGGTAGCTCGCTATTATTTACTTATTCATGGAAGAACATTGCATCATTGTAAAAAAACAGAAATCAATTTTGTATTTTTTTTTCAGAACATGTTATTTTAATTGTTGCATATTTACAAGGACTGTTTACTCAATATCTAACAGTAGACTACTCATATAAGTACTGTAAAATTTTTACACGTTAAATATTTATCTCTATACTAATATATCAATTGTAATAGTTTTTCCAAGTTGTCATTAATCTTTTGTAGAGTTCCGGTGGACGCAGCAACAGCTGGACCTCCAAGGCTCCGCACAAGAGCATCTGGTCCTTAGATTTCAAACCCAGAGCTCTGGTAATAGAAAAACCAGACCCGTGCAGTGTCAAACGAACATCTACTTCGGGGAAAGTTGTAGAACACTCGGTTGGAATAACCAACCTGCCACTAAAACGTCCAGCTCCTAGTAAGATATATATTTTTTTCAATTGCCAGAATCGCATTTAGTTGTACTACTACTAGTTAGAGTTGTACTAATGTGTAGGTACCAGTATTGTAAGTACCAGTACCTACTTCTACTATTGGTGTCAAATTGGATGTTCCAGAATGGCCGTTCTGGAACGTCCACTGCTGATATGTTTGAAATTAGTAAACAAGTTCTGGAACAGATTTGTATATTTATTTAGTCGTTTAAAAACATGTATTAGATTTAGCTGTATTAAATTAAATGACTCTTAAAACCTTAATAATAAAATAATAAACCTTTGACCTATACTTTGTGTAGAGGCACAATAGAAAAACATTAAGTTACTTTAACATTTTTGTGTGATTACTAATTTCTATCAAGAAGTTTAATAACTAATTTTGACCAAATGTGGATTTGTAACAGGCATGGAGGAAGAAATGGCCGCCATTCGTTCACAGTTTTGCTCAAGTCCATCCCCTGCTAAGAAAGCTTGTTTGGGTGAAGAAGACGTTAATGTATCCCTTGACAGAATTGAAACACCTCCCAAGACTGACTCATCCAGCATTGAAGTGATAAATTCCCCTAAAAAAACTAATCACAATCCATTTAGAAAAGCAACACCTACTACAAACAATTTTAATGCATTATCCAAACTGGCTAAGTTCAGAAAAACCTCTCCAAGTGTCACTGTAGTTCAGAGCAGGTAACTCTAGAATATTATATTATCAAATTATTTGTTAGATTTAAAATAAGGCGAGTGTTTAATATTAGTTCCTACCACATGTAATTTTAATATAAGAAAATAATTTAGCAGTATCCCAATGAACAGTTATTACCATTTCATCATGTACTCTTGGCTGAATAGCTATTAGTTCTGCTTGATATATTTATTTTCTTCTACTTTCCTTAAGGAGAATACAAGTACAGTATTCTCTGCGGGCAGACAATCTGCATGATTATGCTTGCATGTCAGGAAAAGCATTAAATTATGTATAAAGAATTGTTGAGTTAAGGCTTGCACGCCCTATTGACATTACGCAGTAAGCTGGCGAGAAATATAATGCCCGTGGACACTGTAATTCCCTGCTTTATTTTCACCATGCATAACACCTTATTCAGTTGCAACTGAGAGTGATTGGTGACCGGTCAATGTTTGTTTTGTCTTGTATGTTAGTGGTTAGCCTTTTGTTACCTGGTTAGGGTTTTTTTGCCGTTTTAAAATGGCTGGAAAGTTGAAGACAGTTGTATTGAGAATTCTGGCAAAGACAGAAAATGATTTATAAAATAGAAAACAAAAGAAGATGAAAGTAAAATTTTTAGGCTAATTGTTTAGTAAAATATGAATTACACTAAAAAAACCTTTTTAATATATCATATTCATAATAGTAATTTAGGACATTTATTGTTTTGGCCAATACCATACTTTGATTTATCCATCCCTCAATTTATATGTTAGTGTATACTGTGGAAGGCAAAGTGTATAGAAGAGCCTTGCTCTCTTCATTACACTTAACTTTATTATTTGTTTTTGTAAAATAACGTTAATCCATATTTATAGTTTTGTGTAAAATAATAATGGTTAACAGAGCAGATTTATTTATCTGTCCACTGAACTGGCATAATTGGTTTGTTGAACACTTAGGCAACTGTAAATCTTATGTCTCTAATGACTCATATTTTTTCAGATATTTTGGACAGGCAGTCACCCCTAATGAAGTGACCAAGTCTCCTGATGACAAGGCAGAGAGTACACTTAAAGACCATAATAATTTAACTGAGAAACAAACTAAGCCAAAAACTCAACCAAATTCACTTTTCACAACCCCATTAATTGAAAGACTTAATGATACTAGCATAAACTCATTGTTAGATGATTTAGAAAATGAAGCTGAGTTGAATAAAAATAATGATTCTGTAAAAACCTTTGGAAAAGAAAATTCCTGTGGACAAGAAAAGATGAAGCATGAAAATAATTTTAAGTGGAAACCATCTTTTTCTTATTATGCTCAAAAAATTCATAGTAGGTCTCCTTCCGTGAGTAAAGAGTTTGTTAGTCCATCATTAAATAAATCAGGCGATGAAAATAATGATTCCTCCACTGTGTCTGTAGGAGGCCATCCTGTTAGGAGAAACCCTTTTTCAAAAACATCCAAGGTTACAGAAATTCGTGATGGCCTTTGCTCTCAAGGTGATTCATTGCCGGACTCTCTATCAGATACATTAACACCAGATACAAATTCTGAGGTTAGTATTAAGTATTTTTTGATGCCTTAGTATTATTTTTCTAATATACCGTATTTAAATTGTTTTCAGACAAAAGCATACAGCCTTTCCTCATCATCATCATCCTTTCTTTGAAAGTTGTTTGATTGTTGGTTCATGTAGTTTGACTATGTAAATGTTTTACATGTTGTCTTTTCATGGATCAGCATTAAAAGATGAAATTAGGTTTTATACTACAAAGAGCAAAATCCTGATCAAGTATTGAATGTTTTCATCCTCAACCTTGTCTTTCTTGCCTTTAATCTGAATTGGCTATTAACGGAAGAGGGTAAAAACTAGCTTGTTCCTTTTAACCTTCACTGCCCATCACCATAAGCTGAGCTTTACAAGGTCAGTGAGGTACCATAGCGGTATTATTCATATGGGCAAGCCAGAGGTGACCGCTCATGATCTGACAGGAGTCTCCCTGGCTACTGATTATGATTCAGCAACCTTTGACTTACTGGGTCAGAGCATTACCCCTGGTCTACCGTTTTTCAGTAGCAAATCTACATTAGGTTATTTCACTTTATCCTCCAAAATTATGTGGGCAAGGCTGTCTTTTACTTACCATAAAAATTAAATTTAATGTTAAAGTCTCAATTGATAACAATGTATGTCTCTAAAACCTTGTTTGGTAAATAAATTATTAACCCTTCCTGGACTGCAGGCGGATATATCCTCTAAATTTTTGGGCCTAGGGGATGGTCGGCGTTCATACGCTTATATTTTAGGCGTAGCGGACGGTCGGCAGATATATCCGCGGATCGTAAAAAAAAATTTATCTATCTTTATGTATATGTATGGACCATTTTTTATCAATAGGAACTCAAACTAATGATTAACATTGCATTATTAATGTAGATCCTTATTTTGGTATTTTTTGGTTTTTTAATTTTTTGACATGGATATGTCTTAGCTCTGGGGGGGTGTTGGCGATTTTTAAGATGGAAAACATGTAACAGGTTTTCATAGAAACTACCAGAGATATTGTATTGAATTTGTAATATAAAATAATTAGATGAAATGAGACCATTCCCTTAGCCCATTTCCCTAGTCATATCAATGATCTAACCTATTTTCCACAGGGAAGTAAATACAAACATTTCTTTTTCTTAAAAAATTATTTATGGCATAAATACAGTTTATTTCAGTTATTTATAAATAACTATGTGCTATGAATACAGAAACCAAAATATTTTTTTTATTTCTTAGATGAGGTCTACACCCAATTAGAGCATAGTCCGGGAAGGGTTAAAATCATGAATTATAAAGATATAAATAATATTTGGAAATGAATTGGGTAGCCAAGTGTGAAATTTTCAGTTTCTGAAAAAAGTGAACACAGAATAACTCTGATTATCTAAGTAATTTAATATAAACTAATTACACTTTTCCATTAGTTAATATGAAATTATTAATAATCAAAGCCATAATGAATTTCAAAAGCTCAATCCAAATTAATAGGGATGAAGGTCAAATTCTATAACCAAAACATCTGATGGTTGAATATTCATCAGTTGTTAAACAAAAATGTGTATACTACATGGAAAAACTTGATACAAATTTTGAAATAATAATAGCTAAACTACACCGCTGTGCCACAGTGTTGACTCAGTGCTTTTTCTTGTTCATCTTCCTGAAAATTGATTTAAATACAGTAATCTGAATTCTACTGTAATTAAATGCTTTTTATAAATTTGTTATTCAAAATTTACAATTTTTTTCAAAAGAAATTTTGTGTCAAATCAATATTGTGTATTTATTTTCTGCAGGATTCTATGATAAGTCCTCCAAAAATAACACGAAAACCTCAAATAAAAGTTGGTCTGAGCAAGAAACATGAGAAATGCCAGAAGAGTTTATTGACTATGTTTGCCTTCAAACCAAAGTAAGTCTAATGTAGAATTTACAAAACATGTTAAGCATGTTCTTTTAACTTACGTCTATCAGTTTTAACAAAGTCTTATCAGTTGACAACAAAATTGATCAAAGCACTGGATAAGCTTACAGTTGAAAGCAAACAAGTATGCTGTTGTGAGCAGAACGTATTGCAGACATTGTTACCATTTGTTCATTTGGTACAAGTAATTTTGTAAAATGAATTTCATTATAAATTTAATTTTCTTATTCAACAATTATGTAGTTTGTTTTTATTATGTAGGAATTTGTAAATGGCATCACAGAGAAAACAATAATTTATGAAAATGCAATGCCTTTGGTTTGTACATTCTGGAGGAAACATTTTATAGTCTTGTGTAGTTATGATGTATTGGGTTTGATCAATCTGATCCATAAAAGTGAAATGGTTTTTGTTACAGACCAAAACTTCAAAGATGAAAAGGAGTTACACCTTCAATTGACTTAGTTATATTTGGTAATGTACATTTTTGTTTTGTTTTATCAGTAAGCATGAACAAACTTTAAGTTATCTTTTAACTGTAAATGTTGATGTACTGTGTTTATAAAATTTATTACAAACAAATATATATCGATATACTTTTATATCAAAAAATGTTCTCACTATGCAAACTAAATTAAGTAATTATCTATTATGTCCAATAAAGTATGGCTGTAGCTTTTGGTTCATTTAATAAATAGTTAGTTTTTACTTGTGATGATTTGCCCTTTCAGAGTATTTTGTGTCTGTGTTAAGGAAATAACTAAACTTTATTGGTGATAACAATTTTATTTAATTTTGATAAATACTATTATAGTAGCAATAATTCCTGTAAAATAATTAGTAAACACATTCAAAAATACCCTTGGCATCCAAAATATACAATTAAGTACAATTAATTAGCAAACGAGTAATTATACCCTACTTAGTTGTATTATATTAAAGAAATTATCGATGTAAGTAAATGTTATTGCAAGTATATTAAAACGTTATATAAGTATTATTACTGTCTTTTCCTTACCCAAAAAAAAAACTAACTGGAAAATATAAATTCATTTAAGATACAAAATACATGTTAAAAGCTCTTTGCTAAATTGATTGTAGATGACTAGAAATGATCACAATGTAAACTAGTGATGAATGTGACTTAGGAGCTTGTCAAACACGTCACAGTCTAATGTATTGATGGTCTCGACCGGCACCCAGGACTTGAGGCACTCTGTTGAGAACGGGTCAGGAGTCGTCACATCCAGTGGCTCCACTTGGTTAGGCAGCACTAGCCTGGGAATAGACAAATCACATGTACAGTGGAACATTGATATATTGGAACTTTTTAGTACCCAAGTTTTTACTTTCTCCCCATATACAAGTAAATAAAAAATATTGTTTTTGAAAAAAAATTACTAATTTGAGTAGAGAATGGAAATATACGTTTTGAAGCTACCTGATTAGATATATCGGTTTTGCATATCTTATCCTATTCTGAAATACTTGTAGTTTAAGGAATCTGCTATAGATCACAACATTCTACTAGGATGATGTGATCCACTTTGGCCTACTTGGCTATGCTAAGTTTTCACTCTGATGATATAGGCCAACTGAATTACCTATAAGCATGTAGAAATGTACGGTAGGGCAGTATGTCCTTGCCACGGCTGTAGGTGAAGTCGCCTATGATGGTGTGGCCGATGTCTGAGCAATGAACTCGCAACTGGTGGCGGCGTCCGGTTATCGGCTGTAGCAGTACCTGTCGTCAAAGCCATTTACAGGTCTCATTATGAGCATCAATTACAAGTTCTTACTAAACCACTTTGTGTATTATAATCGTTTGTAACATTTGTCCAGTTGTTAGGCTTAAATAAGTAAAATATCTTTTGTTGGTTAAATATGTAAACTAGTTCTTATTCCAAATTTTTGCAAAATATTTGACTTCCCAAATACAGTAAAACCTCGTTAATCCGGACTAATTGGGGCTCCAAGTCGTCCGGATTAACGAAAGTCCGGATTAAAACAAATAATCCAGACAGTGATTTTTGGGTACCCCTTGTATATAATGAAACACCTTTTGCAGATAAACTTAAATAGTATGTATATTCTGAATATAAAAATACATATTGTACAAACAGTACATATAGTAGTTACATTTGAACAAAAATATACACTAGGTATTTACGTCCATACAAAAAATTAGTCAACGAAAAAAGACAAAATTACTTTGAACATGAGGGTTGAGGTTCGTCCTCAAGTGACTGAACTGGTTTGAAGAAGGAGTTGAACTTTATTTGCCTTTCTTTAGTGTTAATTTCACAATTAAACAACGCAACTAAAACGTGCAGTGCTATTGACCTGTGTGGAGCAACTGACGGCCTGATACGAGCAGGAGAAACACAATCGTGTGACTGAGCTACTATTGGCTGACAGTAACCATGGTAACGGCACTTACGCCTTGCGCTGTAAGCGCCCGCACTCGGCATACGCACACGAACATCGCCGGGCGCAGTCGTACAGCGACGATCGTATGCTACTAATCAGCGTTCTGCGAATTAAAACTGCGATCCAATAGCTGTCCGGATTAAGCAAAGTCCGTATTAATGGGGTCCGGATTAACGAGGTTTTACTGTATGATGATCCTAAAAATTTTATCTTGTATTGTACACAAATCAGGATATCAACTATTTATTACTAACTTTAACATTTAAGGAAAACACTGCCTTTAACCCTAAAACTGCCATGGCAGTTTTAGGGTAATACATTTATTTCGTAAAAACACGTCTAAAATAGATGTTTGGATGTTTTAGATGTTAGATGACTCACCATTTTCCCGAAACCAAACGTCTATAATGTTGTATAGTGTATTTTGTGTTTGTAAAGTGGCAACACATAACGTTTTCAAGAAAGGAGGTTCACTAATGAACTGCCTGCTCTTCATTCATTACATTGCTGTAGCTGAGACCGATTACACATAGTAAGATGTCCATCATACTTTAATAATAAAGTGTAATAATTTAATAAAAAGTGTTTTTGTGTTTTTATTATCTTCTTAAAACTAGAAGATGAGCAACATACTGTACAACATATAATAGACGTTTGGCTGTTCAATCTAATGTTTAAAAATTAATTTTTAAATCCGAAGAGCTTGATTAGTGCTGTGATTAAACTAACTTGTCGTCAAATTAGGATTTTATATTACAAGTAGAGCTGAAAACGTTTGGTGTAAATTCATTTTGTGGGGTTTTGAATCTAATATACTGTATTCATACACAAGCAAAAAATTGAAGAAATAAGAAAAACTCTTGCTAAAATATCATAAATGAAGATCCAGCATGAAAAAACTACATGATTTTATTTAAAAACATGAAAACCCCTATCACAATTGGTTGTAGTTTTATAATTACTTTGTGGGATTTCGTTCTACCTTGGTTGCTGGATAGCCATCAAATAGTCCTCGCTGAAGTACTAGCAATAGTGTGCGAGCTGTTCGAGGAAACAGACAAGTTATCTCATCTGTTGTGCACATACGGTGACTACCATTCACCTCACGGGCATCTTCACCTGACAATAGGACAGCATTTATAAAAAATTAAATGTAGGTAGTAAACAGACAATAACTTTCAGTAGCCATAAACGTTTCCAGAAGCACCAATAGATGCTTAACGTTGCAATATTTTGACCAATGAAATAAGTTTGCATGCAAAATAAAAAGCAAGATTCTGCAAAAACCGTTGTCTTCTGTCTGGATGTCTTGCTAGCCTAGTGGTTAGCCTTTTAGACTTTGATGCAAGAAGTCATGGTTTCAAATCCTGGGGCGCACATTTGGGTTTGGACTGCTTCCCCAAAAAGCATTAGTTATAATAATTGAGTGACAGTAAAAATTCCTCTGGTGTAAAGAAAAAAATAAACATTTGGTTTAGTAAAGTTTTCAAAAAATCATCAAAATGAAAGTTGTCAGTTGCATCTCATCCTTTCAAGGTTTAACAGTCCTGTCTAAGGAACATGTCAGCCTTAGTCAGTAACAAGACTACAAGATCGTGCCACAATCATCCTACATTCATTCCTCATTCATACTTGGCTTAAAATACCTACCTGGGCAGGTCGCCATTTCAGTTAAAAGTATAAAAGTAAAGTATAAAGCTAAAGCATGATTACAAGAGCTATAAATATTGATTATATTTTTACTACCAGCACCAGTAAGTATACTTGCAAACCATTTAAATAGTTTTTTCACCAGTGTAGCCGAGAAAACACTAAGAAAAAATCCTACACCCCCCACAAATCTACAGCCAACACCAGTCACAAGTCATGATATAAACCATTTTAAACAGACAACCCAAATGGAGATTCTCAATATTATCAAAAACCTCAAACAAAAAACCTCTGCAGCCACAGACAACATCTCTACAAAAATACTCAAGCATTGCAAAGAAACACTAACAATACCTCTAACAAGCATCATAAATAAATCATTGAGTCAAGGTAATTTTCCCTCAGCCTTAAAACTTGCAAAAGTGTACCCAAAACACAAAAAAGATAGTAAAACAATAGTCAGTAACTACAGACCAATATCAATACTGCCAACTTTTTCAAAAATCCTGGAAAAAGTTGTTTTGAGAAGGCTTGTGGACCATTGTGAAAATTTCA
The DNA here is from genome assembly GCA_023375725.1 of Nephotettix cincticeps. Taxonomy (NCBI): domain Eukaryota; kingdom Metazoa; phylum Arthropoda; class Insecta; order Hemiptera; family Cicadellidae; genus Nephotettix; species Nephotettix cincticeps. The sequence continues at coordinate 35,390,417 of CM041788.1, forward strand.
ATCTGCTAACTGACAGACAACATGGCTTTATAAAAGGGAAATCAACCACAACAGCTCTGATCGACTTGGCAGACTACATAATTGACAGTCTTGAGGAGGGAAAACTTACAACAAGCTATTTCCTTGACCTAAGCAAAGCATTTGACTGCTTGAGCCATGAACTCATATTACACAAGTTAGACAAATTAGGCATTAAAGGCACAGCTAAGATGTGGTTCAAAAGCTATCTTGAAGACCGGAAACAAATAGTAGAAATCACACAAACAAAAAATGGAGTTACAGAAAGAACTAGATCAAAACCTATGCCTCTGAATCGGGGAGTACCACAGGGATCTATATTAGGACCAATATTGTTTATACTCTTCACAAATGACATATCAGAATACCTGGGAAACTCTTATATGCTATCGATGTATGCTGATGACATCACCTTGCTTTTAAGCGGAAACAATGATCTAGATGTAAAATCTTTCACAGCACTAAACATGGCATACCAATATTGCCACTCTAATGACTTGGTGGTAAATCCAGGGAAAACAAGCCAACTGGCTTATGGGAGAAGATGTGAAGATGTACCAACAATACCTCATGTAGAAAGAAATACCCAGGCTAAGTATCTAGGAATCCTAGTAGATGAAGGTCTTACCTGGTCACAGCATATAGATAACCTCCTTCCTAAACTCAATTCATCACTTTATGTGATTAAACGTACAAAATCCATTAGCAACCTTTCTACTGCAAAAATAGCCTACCATTCTCTGTTTGAAACACATCTCAGGTATGGCCTCATTGTTTGGGGAGGAACTTCGGCAAGAAATCTTCAGAGAGTTTTTATACTGCAAAAGAGGGCTGTAAGAGCCTTAGCTGAGCTAAATTTCAGAGAAAGTTGTAGAGAAGCTTTCAAGACTCTGAAGATTATGACATTAATAAATCTCTATATAAAAGAAGTCATCCTGTATGCCAATGGGAAAACATTTACACAAAATAGACAGTTCCATGGATACAATACTCGACATGGTACAAGATACTGTCTCCCAGCTCACCATCTCACCCAATATGAAAAGAAACCATCCTACATGGGCATGAAGCTGCACAACCTACTGCCAGAAGAACTGAGATGCCACACCGGGAGAAGAATGAAGACTGCTCTAACAGAATGGCTGATCAACAATCCATTCTGTACATTAACTGAGTTCATGGAAAGAAGACGATAAACATTTTTTTTAACCATCCAGCTGACGCCATTTCAATATTTGATGTATTTTTAAAATAAAGCATATTTGTATTTTATTGTATTGTAATAATTAATTTGAAAATTTCACAATTTTGATGTGTGTAAAGTTTTAATATATATATATATAACTGATGATTCACTACCAGAAAATAGCGAATCCCTCAAAATTGTGTATCACTTAAGTTAAAGTATTAACTTAAATAATAAATAAGGTAAAAATTCTGTAAAATTTTTGAGTATCCACATTGAATCAGATTTAAAATGGAAAGTTCATATAGATTTTGTAGCAAAATTAAAATACTAAAGGGATATTCTTGTTGAATAGTTTAAAATTTAGTTTAAATTTTAATTCCTTGAAATTTGTATTATGCTTATGTGCATTCACATATTAATTATTGTACTCTCTTAAGGGGAGGAAGTAATTACAAGAGAAAACTTTTTGCATTACAGAAGAGAGCAATAAAAATAATGTATAATGTAAGCATGAGGACACATAGTAAACCATTGTCTAGAAATGCAAATATTTTAAGTTGGAATCCATTTATATTTTGAACTGCTTGATACATGCAAAAAATAATTTTAATAAAAGCAATACTAATGAATTTTATCATGATTATCATACTAGGAGTAAGTATAACATAAGGCCTGGGCAATGTCGGTATACAGCCTCATCTAATAGCTTTATTGAGCAGTCAAAACGACTATATAACTTTTTGCCTGGTCTATCTAGATGTAGCAAAGTTGAAAAAAATGTTATTGCTTATTTAATATATTTTTATTCATATAATGTGGAGGAATTTATTGTTTAAAGAATAGTGTATAGTATTTATTATATTATTGTTGTTTATTAATTTGTGATATTGATTCTGACAAAGTCAAGCTTGTAGCCCTTGTAGCGACAATAAAGTACAGTAGAACTCCAATTATCCGAATTAATGGGGACCGGGACCCATTCGGATAATCAAATATTCGGATAATCGGAGTTTTTTTTTAAATTGCCATTAGAGAGAAAAAAAGCTACTTTTTGATATTGCACTATTTTTTTATTGAATTAAATGTAAGAAACATGATATTTTCACATGTTTTAAATATAAATAAAATGTACTAACATTTTACACGCAAACACTGGCTTCGCGGGTGAAGAATAATAGCGCACTTAGACTTTTTTTGGACAAATTTTTTTCTGAAAGTGATTCGGATAATCGGCGATTCGGATAGTCGGAGTTCGGATAATTGGAGTTCTACTGTATTCGTATTCTTATATTCTTCTGGTTTTGAAATGACCCTGTGATTATATTAATGTTTCAAAAACTGTTAATCTTATTTTTAGGCCTTTTTTCTACTGAATAAATTTCTCTCAAAAATGTAAAAAAATTAAATTTTACCAGTGAATAAGTAATAGAAGAACATGTTACGAAACTTACCAATAGGTTTACTGATTTCAATAATTTCTTTGGCAACATGCCCTCTTAGAAGAGCTAAGTAGTACTTTTTTGAGATTCTTTTTTGAAAGGCTGTTGATGCTGCAGAGCATGCTTTTTTATGCAAAGCAATACAGATTGCGCCACTAGTTGCATAGTCAAGTCGATGCGTGAAGTAGAATCCATGTTGCAATTTTGGATTTACTAGGTTTGGGTAGTAGTGGCAAAGATCGTTGTGTAGACTCTAAAATACAAATTTCATTCTTTTTAATGGTAATACAACCTGCTTAAAATTGGTTCTACAAATCCTAGCAAATCAGTCTAGTGTTAAGTGTGCAAAACAAAGTTGATTAAACCAGTATAAACCATACAAATAAATAAACCATACACCTGCAGTGTATGGTTTATTCTAATTCCTAAAAAACTTTATTCCTAGAATACAATTCATATTTCAAATTGCATTTGAGAAACCCTATTATAAATCACAATAATATGCATCATAATGTGTAATCATCACATGAAATATGATAACATGTTTACAACAAGATATCCTCCACTATTACAGCAGAACTCATTCATACCCAACTCGGTTTCAACCAATTGTTTTTACCTTAAAAATTAATAGTTTTATCAATTAAAACCGTTTGTAAATAGAAAATTTTAAAAGGCTGGCCACAGTCGAGGCGAGTCGTTGGCATTTATGGAGCACTACACTGCAAGAAGTACAGCGAGGTGAGGCGGAAAGGCATCTTTTGTAAAAAAAAGCAGTTAAAAATTTAATTTTGTCTACAGTCACTAACGAGCATTGTGCGCATGCACAAATTCATGTGACAAACACTATTCCACCTTTTTGAGGGACTTTCGTTCCGAATCCCATATTGAAAAAACCCCAAACATAACTACAGTAACTACATACCTCGATGTTATAAAAAGTCTCTCTTCTATAGTTATGGTTCTACCGCAAGTTATGTTACACTTTTCAATCTTCCCTTCGTACTTGTTCAAGTACAGGATCAAATTAATGTTGATATCAGCAGATACATCATGAGAAAACTTTCATGTTAATCACAACACTGGGAAACTATACCCGCGATATGAGGTTGAAACTATGGCAAAACTTTTGTGCATTGACTCTTCTCACCTTCTGGGATGTTTGCTTTGTGACAAGGCAAATAAAGCAACTTTCCTCGACTCGACTGTTAAATTATGTGGTTGGCCTAGCACATGCCAGATATGTTAGATATATATGTTTCTGCAAGGTATTGTACTGGAAACTGCTCTATCTTTCAATAAAAAATTGGGCAAAGAAAACTATTCTTCATATTATTTGAGTAGCCACCGGATTACCAGGAATAACTTAAGTGGTTTAAATACTTGATTCGGCAATCCAAATGCAAAATGCTGCTACTATAGTTTTGACATCTTACGATGTCATCATCAGCTACAAAGATGCATCTCTCTTATTTCTCTTGAAGATCGTCGAAGTTTACATATTTAACAAACACACGTATTACTAGAGACAACAATTTTATTTTTTTACAAAACTGCCATAAAAAATTCAGGGGAGAGAGGGGCATATGCAGAACCGGTAAACAGATGTAGTAATAAGTGTGCGATAGTGCATTATCTTTAAACATGTATTCTGGACTCAACCTTTGCCAGCTTCGTTTCGCCATGCGCACCCTAATCAGTGTTTATTAAAAATCGGCCGTAAATTTTTTTCTCTGGTAATATGTGTAGTGTGTGGGTGTGAGTGTGTGTGTGTTATAGGTCTTAATTTCGACGATCTTCAAGAGAAGTGAGAAAGGTGCATCCTTGTAACCTGATGATATCGTAGGATGTCAAAACTATTGTCGCAGCATTTTGCGTTTGGAATGCTGAATCAGGTATTTAAACCACTTAAGTTAAAACTATTCTGAATAATTTTGCCAGTAATTAATTAGTTAATATCAATTGTTCACATTCATAAAAGGCTATGTGAACAGTTTTTTTTTGTTCAGTTCATTTGATCAAGAACCGTTATTTATAATTAATTTACTATCCACAATGTCAGTGTTTAAGGCTTATTGAACATTTCATTGTTATAACTTAATTATTTATTTTACAAATTATTAGTGTCTATATTACTGCATTTTATATGCATGTAATTTATTTATATGTATTAAGAGTAATTTAAGTTTAACAATGCATGTCAAATTACAGTCATATTTGTATGATATATGAGTAACTAAAACAACAAGCCAGCCAGAATACATGTAATTAGGTAATTACTTACTTATAATATTATCAGCTTATTGGAAAAATAAGTTTACTTTTTATAATTCAGTATATTAAAAATATATTTGCCCAATGGGAATCTTAAATGATTACAAAAACTCTTCTGTTAATATAATTAAGGTTTGTTTCTATAAATAGGAAATAGTTGTCTCAACTGATTTTGATCATAGGCCTAGCAATTTAAAGTTTCAACAGACATATTGCCACAGTATAATTTGTTGTGATAGTAGACAACATTTATCTTATCTACCATAAATGAAACAGTTTTTTACAAATCGTTTTTGACAGCAATGTATAATGTTTTCCTCCGACAACTAGTTAAATTTATTTATATTATAGTATGGCAATGGAGAACCAGATAAGTATTATTTAATGTATTTTAGCAATATAATATAAATTTATTTTGGTAGGCTAATATCAACATATAATAAATTTACTGTTGAATTATTGGTATCAATGAACTGACACATACTTTCTCCCTTTAAAAGCAACAAATCAAATATCCTCATACCTATTATAATTTTGTTTATATACTTCTCATTAATGAATTACTTCAAACTTATAAACCAATGGCCGACAATACTTATTCTTACAATTTTAATGACTTTTTTGGGTATAGAGTATTTTAACCTACCATTGAATTATATATATATATATATCATTAACCCAACACACAAATAAGTTTTTAAAAATAAATTAAACAAGTATATTTACTGGTAGCTATTTTTCTATTGCACAAGTACAATTAATCAGTTATGGGAACAACCACAAATTCCGTAGAAGAACACACAAAAAAGGTGAAACACTTTATTTAAATTGCTATAGGACTCTTCTTGAAAAAAAAGTATCTGATAAATCAATATAATTTGATTTTTTCTTTTCTTAATGTATTTCCACACATCACCAGTTTGGCCTTAGTCCTATATCTTTTTAGCAGACTCTGAACTTTATACTGTGTTTTTGATAAGTCTGGAAACATTCTTTTACTTTATAAACCATTGACAATTCAAACTTTACATATTATTATATAGCTATCTTAATTATTTTTTATGTAATAAGCATCACTTGTGTATATTAGTCCACGGAGGTTATCATAGGAGTCTTAAATGTATGCATAGGCCCTTGGTATTGTCATACATCAATTTTAAGGTATTTCATTTAGAGTTAAATGCCGCAAACCACATCTAAAAGGATTAATCCAATCAGAAATGGTGTCATGTTAAGGAAAGCAAGTACCCTAGGCCCACTGTAACAATAAAACGACTACTGATAAATTCCTGTTTTCATGGGGTTTCATAAAACAAGATAAATATGTTGTATCACTTGTACAGGAATGGAAATGTGTCTTATCACCCAGATTGGTCCCTACTTAGACAGGGCACTTTATTTATCTATTGGATGCTAAAGCTTTATGTAGCCCTATTAAAAATAGACATTGTATAAGCATGTAGAAAACCACAATTATTTATAGTACACTAGAATTGATCAGATGTTAATTTCACAACACTGGTAAGCTGTAGCTGTTATAATGTAGTTATTGTCACAATTTATTTGTTATTCTTAGCTCTTGTAATTGAAATTATGCTTTTTCTCGATTATTGTTTTTTTAGCACACCACAATTTTTGATTGAATTAACCTTTTTGAATGCGGTTTGCAGCATTCAACTCTACAAAAATAAAAAATTTAATTTAAAAATGAAAAGGCATTTCCAGACCTTTCAAACTCACTTTAGATCTATATGTAAGTTTAGGCTTGTTGAAAAATGCCACTAGATAAAATATGTTAGAACTTAAAAGATGGTTGCTTCACTTCCTAGAATGAGATGCATTTGGTTATTTTTCTCATATCCTACATAGCTCTCTCGTTATTGTTCTCTTTTCTTTTAGGAGGAAATTAAATGCACCATTTAAAAATCAAAACATAAAGCTTTTGTGCATTGAGATGTAATATTATTGTTGAGATCTATTCAGATAACTAAATGCTGGTACCAATGTCAGAAACGCAAGAAAAATATCACTCTGTGGAACTAAATCGTGTATGTGTTATATTTTTTATTTTGAGACAGAATATCATGTAACCAAACTTAAATCATGAGGATTATGCGTTGGCAATATATATTCTGACAATCACCACTCTCTGCAAGTCTTGAATGCAGTTTAGAATTCATTATCGTTTTGTATTACTTTAATTTTATTATTGTTTTAGGATAATTTAATGCAAAGTACAGAACTCCAGTTCATCAGGTCACACATTTGATTCCTGGAGGGCCAAAAAATTTGAGTGGTTTGTAACATACTGTTTTGTATTCCAAACCATCTCATTGGTGAAAAATGCCACAATATATTGAAATAAGAAAACAAAATATACTTAGTAGGCCCTATTGCTTCAACCGCTTTGCTTCTGTACAGATTGAGAGGGTAGTTATTTGAAGCCGATAACCCCGCAAGAGTTCGGATTCAGGACACCTAGGAGCATTTGTCTACCCAACTGATGCAACTGTCTAATCTATATTAATTTACAGCCCAATTTGAAACATCAATAAGCCAAAATCTATTGTAAAATTATGAATCAGGATGTCAAATAATTACAAAACAGAAGCACACGGTCAGTAACAGTTAAACGGGCATCCACCGAATTTCCAACAACAAACTTTCTGCCTTGGATAGTCCTTAACTCACTATATAGGCCTATTTATAATAGTATTCAATGGGTCCAGGGTAACCTACCAAAAAGGGAATTTAATAGTCGAAAATTAAATGGTTTCCTATTACCCTATCGATGCCACAGATTGTAGTGTGTCTGAATACAAAATAAAAATTGGACATAGGTAACTATAAAAAAATGAATTCATTGGAAAGAACTGTTATATACTTCTAAACCAAGATTTAAAAAAAACTTGTTTTAAAAGCTAGCATACCTCAGGTTAACTGATCCCTTAGGAACACACTACTGTTAAGGAATCTAATCTGTAATATAAAGTGAAGCATACCTTGACCCCAGGCTCATTACTATTAATAAGTACATCAAAACTTTTATTCAATATTAAGAAGTGTTTGCTGTGGTGGACGACATCTAAATCTATATTTTTCAGATTTAATAGTTTTTTCTCATTTTTAAGAGCATTTTGTAACTTTTCCACAAATTTATAAAATGAACGAAGTGAAAATTCAACTGCCAAAAATGTTAATAGTTCCTCTACAAAAACCTCCATGGTGGTAACTTTTTCCAGTCATGATTGTATCCATGAATTAAAGAGCTATTAGTTCGAAAAGGAACGTAAGTCCTCGAGCCCAACAATTAACAAATAATTAACTTATAATCGCGATTATAACCTTTCCTCCAGTCTAATTAATTTTAAGGTTATGTTATGTTACGGGAAAACGGGAGGGGGAATACAAAATCCAAGACGTCAGATTGTCTTCTTTATTTTTTGGTCTTTGAACGCTCCTTTCACGGAGTGGTTCGCCTGTACAGGGGACATTTCAACAGGATCGCCAAGAAATGCATGAGATTCTTCTCAATGATCTCACGGTTTCCCCGTTCAACCAAACCGTGGTTTGAAAGGAGCACAGCACGGACGAGGCACATTCTCTGAATGTGATAGAAATTATTGAATACAATTGAACCGGCACGGTAGCTCGGGTATAACGTGCTGGCCTTCTAAGTCAAAGGTTGCTGGATTGGAACCATTGGCTCAGATCCGAATTCTAGTCAGATCATGACTAGCCTATCTTACACCTCTACGGCGTCGCGTTGTCTTTAATTCACCAGGCAGGCCTTAGACCCTTAGTGATGGGCAGTTAAGGTATAAAATTTAAAAAAATCATGAAGTCAATTCAGCACTTAATAAAATTTAATAAGTTGGATCTTTAAATTTTTATGCAGGTTTTTCAAATTCTATTTTATCATAGATTAAGGGTTAGTGCTCTATGACTTAACCTCCTTCATATTCAATAGTCAACTCTTTTTATATAATTGACCTGATTATAACATCTTTTTGAATCATGCAGATATAGTTCTTCGGGGTTTTTACACTAATTTAATTGAGTATTTAAAATATGAGCATTAACTCCGATATACGATTAATGTTTTTATCTAAATTTTTTTATAATTTTTTTATGCCCAGCTCTTATATTAAATTCAACTCATTCCATAACAGCTCATGCTCACGCATGCATTTGCCTGAATAGTTTCATCATTGTCGTCATATTAAGTACAGTATCGTTTATGGTTTACTCCTTGGTCCAGACATTTTTTACCTAATGCATGTTTTTTACCTTGACGTTTGAAAAGTCGTCTGCTTTTCTTGTATAATGTTTTGGTTTTGTGGAAGTTGAACATAGTTTATGTATTCATCATGTTTGTTAATAGAATAAGTAGTAGAAAGGAAGTACATAAGTATGTCTAAAAAGGAAAAGTTGTACTTCGACACTTTGTATAATGAGAATTTTAAAATGTATTATTAAACTATGATAAACATCAGATTTATTTTATGTACTAATAGGTTTACGTATTCGATTTTAGGTTATCTTTGAACAGTACCAAAATGTATTCTTATTCTAAACTATTATCTTTTTCTAAATTATTGCGGGGCACTTCTTCCAAATCATTGAAACACAAGTCAGCTAAGAGAGTTACAGTAACTGAAAAAGATAAATATACAAGCACCATTTTTCTTCCTAAAACCGATTTTCCTCAATGGTTGAAAGGAAATAAAAGGACATTCCAAGATGAAAAATACATAAATGTAAGTATTAGAAAAATTACATTACATTAACACTAATCTAGAGTAATGTGATCAGTGTGCAACCAGCATTATAGCCTGAGATATTTCTCAAGCTCTAGGGAATGTCCCTTTTGAATGTTTAATGTAAAACTAGATTTAGTGCCTATAGTACAAGAAATATATGTTAGCAAATGAGTACCAGTGGTTATAATATTACACGATAATAAGATACAACCTTAAATTTAGTTTTAAAAACTATGTATGTGTACTGTAATTTAACTCTAAACATATTGTTTTGGATTGAAATTTAATAAAGCCCTCAAAGTGTAGGCCTATCCCAAATTTTCGTTGTGCTATACTTAAGTGTTTAATTTAAACGTAAAATAAAAACATAAAAATAAAAAATACACATAAAAATATGATCCTCCTGATTATTTGGAGTCGGGCCTTAATAGGTTGGAATTTTGGCATACCGTATTTCTATTCCAATGGCACCTTTAGTTTTTTTAAAATCTTGTTTGTTGATAACTAGCTAACATAAACTTTTTTCAAATTTAAGTTGTTAAATGCGGCCCGAGTATTTATCAGTAGGCCCTAATGTTTTTCTTAAATCATAGACTATGTCAAATAGGCGTACTGATATCTTGTTGGTGTAATGTTCATGAATTTTTTATTGTAATCCTAAACCTACTTGACCTTATTTGGTTGTGGTAACAGGTAAACTATATAAAGTATTGAATATTCTCAAAATATATCATACAAATTTATGGTTTGAGTTGTTGATATTGTTAATTTTTACAGGGATGTGGTTTCACTGAATTATACAACTGGCAGCGAGAGAATGCAAAGGGGCCTGAATATGTGCTGCATGATGGCCCACCATACGCCAATGGTTTAGCACACATGGGTCATGCTATCAACAAGGTTAGCTCATATATTGTTGACTGTGGTAAAATTTCAGTTTGGGGAATACTTTATACTTTAAACTGAAATGGCAACCTACACAGGTAGGTATTTTAACCCTTAATAGGTCACGTAAAGTAAACTACGTAATAGGTCGTGTGGCATACAAAGTTCCGCATTCACTAATTTGGCATTTGATTTTCAGCTTATCAAATCGCTCATCAAACAAGTGTTTTCCACCATGAATGACTTAAATGTACTTTATACTTTACTTTTAACTGAAATGGCGACCATACCACAAGGTAGGTATTTTAATCCAAGTATGAATGAGGAATGAATGTAGGATGATTGTGGCGCAATCTTATAGTCTTGTTACTGACTAAGGCTGACATGTTCCTTAGACAGGACTGTTAATTAATAGCCCAACAGCCGATGGCAACTAATGGACCTACAGTTTAACCTGGAATCCGAACCACGGCCTCTGAATTACGAATTAGTGAGAGCACTACATCCACTGATCATCTCTCACAACTATCCACAATTCGTGACCTCCAAGTAGCTGGATTACAGGACGTCGCCACCGTCCCAGTCAACTATGTATTTGATATATTGGAATCAACTCATGCCACCTATCTCCTTTCTTGAACCAAGCAATTAGGGGAATCCAATTACTCGCAGAGACATGGGTCTTCATGCTAATGTTACTTGTTTATGTTTATGTTTGTTTATATGAAATTTAACTCTGATTCTTCACAGATACTGAAGGACATCACAACAAGGCACAAACTACTGCAAGGCCACAGAATCCATTATAAGCCAGGATGGGACTGTCACGGACTACCAATAGAACTGAAGGCCATGGCAGGAGAAGATGTCGCCAATCTCTCACCTTTAACTATACGCAACAAAGGTTGGTTACTAGCATTTGTTCTGGTTTTGATTCTAAGGTTTGTACCACAAGCACTGACAACCATAAAAAAATTTATTCTCATCTTATTTATAGTTGAAAATATTTATACTGGGCTGAAGGGAATGTTTACAGTTCCTCTGAACAGCTGTCCTTATAACCATATGATGTCACTTCTGTTTCACATTTTGGTGTGACAGATTGCCATACCCTCCCCAGGAGGTAAGCCATATCCATGTAAAAAGTGTTTTTTTTTAAATTACTGGATTAGTCGGAATATATATTTTAATTGGTTCTTCAATATGGTGGGAAAATGTTAAATTTGAGTATTTTAAATAATATTTTTGAAAATTGTTTAAAAAACCTAAATTTACAATCACCATCACCTATTATCTGTGTGGTGCATGTAAAAGGTGGTGTGCAAACATAAATCTTGGTTTAACTCAATTATAGCCAAAGTTCCTCCATTAACAAATTGTAAACAACATTTTATAGAATTTAAAATTTTTACTCTTTATAGTTCATTCATTCATCAAATCGCTTTAATGGTTAAAGAAAGTTTGGACACATTCATGCTAAGCCAGAAAGAACACAATTACAACACTAGGAATAAACATTAGTTGAAACCGTCACAGCATAGACTGAAATTATTCCACTTCTCACCACTATATATGGGGCCTAAAATATATAATAAATTACCATTATCCCTTAAAAATATTGAATCGTTTGTAAAATTCAAAATTGGGTTAAAAGAGTAGTTACTGGAGAAGGCTTTTTATTCAGTTGAAGAATTTTTAGAATCTCACATGTTTTGATTATAAAACAGCACCCTTTTCTTTATTTAGTTAAAACTTTATTTAGTTGTAGATTTAAGATTATTGACTAATCACCAGTCATTGTATGATGTGATGTGATGGTTTGAATAAATAAATAAAATAAATAAATCATATAGGAGAGAGCTTTCTATGTAGGGACAGAAGTCGTCTGCCACTGACTTTAAACCATCCTTGAGTATTACATCATGCATACCGTACACGTTTGATTAATTCTCTCTGACACTAGAATAATATGTTAGTGTTAAAGAAAGTGTTTAAAAGTTTTTGTAAATTTTCAGCTCGTAAATTTGCCAGAGAAGCAATTAGAGACCAAAAAGCAATTTTTAAATCGTGGGGTATCATGGCTGATTGGGAAAGTGGTTGTTACTTCACTTTTGATAAGTCTTATATTAAGAATGAGCTTCAGCAGTTTTTGAAACTATATAATCAGGTAAGCAGCTTTAGGAAACATCCTTTTTTACTTTAACACCTCTAAAAAAGCTTTCTTAGTTTATATGAGTAAAATTAAATACAATGCCAATATAGCAGAGTTTGTTTTCATTTATATTTATAAATACTCAATAAAAGAATATAAATGTTAAAATATACACAATCTTTTTAAAAAAAACCTCAGCTGTCCATCACCATAGGCCTAAGGCTTGTGCAGCAATTAAAGACAGCGAGGTACCACAGCGGCCAGGTGTTAGCTAGCTAGAGGTGACTGCTCGTCATCTGACAGGATATTAAAATTCAATTCTCTTTGTAAAAATAAGTATCTGGTGACCGAGCTTTGCTCGGATAGAATAAGATATGTTCAGAAATAAGTTAATTAGCAAAATTAAAACAAATATGTTACACAATGAAAACATTTATGTGGTTTTAATAAAACCGATTTCATACACCTTAATTAATATAGCATAAACACTGAACAAAAGTATATATAAATATATGGGTGGGGATCGATCTCACGACCTCTGGCACGTGAAACCTGAGCGCTAGTGCTACAGCGACGGCCAAGTTTGGGCTGTCGTTTAAGGGTTTTTGGCCAACCTGAATAGTTTTAGCTGATCTTATACTGTATTTAATTATCCATACAGTTATTATTAGCCTGTGATCAACTGATGTTAGAAAAGGAATGAGGATTGAAAAACATAAGATAAATTTAATTTACACCAATGTTGTTATATGTAGGTTTTTGTATGTGTGCAATAAATAATATATACAAACTTTCTTTTATAGCGGTTTTAATATTTACAAAAATTACAAAAAAAATTAACATAATTATAATTTTATTCAATTATTTATGTTCACCACCATCCTCAATTAACAACTGTCAAACTGTTATAAACAGATGTTTTAATTTGTATTGTTTACATTTTGATTCTCCATAAGCGTAATGTTAATTTTTTAGATTTTAAACTTAATATTAAAAGAAAAATTGAATTTTCCTGGACATTAGACCTAGAATTTATTCTACTCAAAATTATAAAGAAATTAGTTATTTAAATTTTAACAACTTTGTTTCAAAAATATATATACAAACTTTGCTCGTATTATAGTACGGTATTGGATATTTGGGATCCATAAAATAAAAAAATAAGGAAGGTAATTATCAACTTTTATGGTGTTTTATTTATGGGTCACCTTCTTTAACAGTAATTAAAACATTTTAGCCTTAAATGCTCTGTAATAATGATGCACCTGTCACTAAAACATTTAACCTTAATAATTATTTGGCAATATATATTTGAAGAAAATAGTCCTATGTCTTAAATTTTACCAAAGTTATAAAGAAATCACAGTTAATTTAAGACTTTCTAACAACTTTGTTTCAGGGAATAATTTACAGAGATGTCAAACCAGTTTTTTGGTCTCCTTCATCAAGGTAAGTGACACTTCAAATGTTTTAATCAAGACTCCTTTGACGATTAAATATTTACAAAATAAATCCTCTAAGATTTTTATTTCAATTCATTTGAGCAAATAGATATTTCATATTTTTGGCACCCTGAAACTCTAAAATTTAGACTATTTTATTGAAATAAGTTAACACAATATTTTTTTAAGCCAAGTAATAAACGAGTGTGGATGATTGTTTTGCGATCTTGTAGTCTTGTACTGACTAAGGCTGATATGTTCCGTAAACAGAATTTTTAATTTAGAGCCTGGTAATTTAGCCTTAATTCAAGTTTAAGACAATGGCATATCTAAGAGACCTTCAGTTTAATGTGGAATCTTTATCACTGCCTCTGAATTATGAACTGGTGGAACTATGAGGATGTTCTTTGCAGATTAACGTAGTAATCAATAGTGTGGATGTTAATGTACACAAGAGAACGCTACACCCACCGACCATCGCTCACAACTATCCACAAATCATCACCTCCAAGTAGCTGGATTACAGGACGACGCTACCGTCCCGATCATAAGTGGATATTTCAAGGCAAAAATAAGTGAAGAGTGAGCGAGAAGATGAGCAATTGAATTGATGACCTATAGCTTTGTTACTGAAAAAAAGACCAGCTGATTCATTTGCCAAGATCATTCATTAATATAACAGTCCAATGAACAATGGCAATCAGGTCTAGTACCGATACAAGATTTTGCTCAGTATCAATATGTTGATAAAATTTTTGTTTAGACTTAGAGGAAAACAAGTTTGTCACTCTCATTGTTATAAATCCCTTCTCTCTGGTGAATTCCAAACAGGAAAAAATATCTAGCTTACTATGGTGGGGTTAAAAATTTACAGAAAATGTAATCATTATAAACAATTTCAGCTAATTAAAAAGGAATAATTATTTGTATATCCTTTATCAGGACCGCATTAGCAGAGGCAGAGCTGGAATATAGGGATAACCACGTGAGCACAGCGACGCATGTGGGAGTGCGATTGACAAATGCTCCATCTGAGTGGGGAGAGGTGTACGCTCTATTGTGGACCACCACACCATGGACGCTGCCTGCGAATCAAGCCGTCGCTTACAGTCCTAACCTTGAGTACTGTCTGGTCTCTATAAAAGGAAGGCCTGGACTGTACCTCATAGCTTCTGCACTTGTGGACCAGCTGTCTGAAAAATTGGGAAAAGATGTCACTGTTGTAAATAAAGTTGATGGTAAGTTTGGAGTTGTGTAGATTAAACATCTCCTGGCCTGTTAGTCTGGTAAAAGCTTGATCAAACTAGTCAAATGTTAATTAATGTTGTCATAATTGGAGACAGTTATATAGCTAAGCTCCAAGTGAACATTATGCTTCCCACTGAGGGAGGTTAGTGCAGGCGTACCAAGTTCAGATGGTTAGGCTTAGGGCCTAGCTGGAAACCCAAAAACCCCTAGTAATCATAGGCCTGGGACCTGGTTTGATCAGCCGACCAAGTATGTAGGTACTCATCCACCTTATTAATCCATTTCTTCATATCTCACTCCTACTGTACACACACTGAAGCATGAGGATAGAGGGAGTACTCACTTTCCTCTGCTGGTTAGCACAATAAACCTCAGTTTACAGGTTTTTCCTACGAGTTGGGGTAAGATCCCAGTCCCCATGCCCCCCTCATTACCAACAACTGTATATTAAGGTCTTTAAAAATGTATAGGATGAAGTAAAAACCAAGACGTATAATGCTAATCAAGAAGTTATTAAAAATGTGTATAAAAATAGAGGGTTACTTGGAAATATTTAAAATGTTTTACTATTAAATCTCAATGATCAAAATACTCTGTTTGTTACTCAAAAATTCTACACTTAATATTATTGTCAGTTGTGCATAATTAAAAGTACACTTATGATAGGTGCGGTTTTGAAGACACTTTGCTACAAACACCCTATCTATGATGGCGAAACATTACCATTCGTAGCCTCTGATCATGTGGTGGCAGACAAGGGTACTGGGCTGGTCCACACAGCCCCTGCGCATGGACCTGACGATTTCAAGCTGGCCAAGAAATATAATTTACCTGTGGTAAGTTAACTTTAAATTTGCTCCATTTACCATTTCAAGGAAATATATTTGTGTATTATTACAGAAACATTATGTATTATGTATTTGTGTATTATTCAAAGTTAAACAAATTGTGATGTAAAACGTTTACAATAATGATTAATTTATATTAAATTACCATCACCAACAATGATTTTGAAACAATGTATTAAAATTGGTTGGAATTAATCTTGTTTATTTCTACTGTCATAGATATCCTTGGTAAATGAGGCTGGATGTTACACAGCTGAAGCGGGTGACGAATTAGTAGGGCAAGAAGTGTTGACCAAGGGAACAGAGAAGGTATTGTTTGTGTTTTGATGAGTAAAACTTTTATTAAACTGTGTTTATCCCACTAGATTATGTGAACTGTTGAGGAATGCTGAGAATAAGCAAAATTATCATAAATGGATTTGAACATCTTTTCAGTTTTTTATCTTTTTGGGATATGTATTGAAGTATTTTAAAATACTAAAATAATAAATTACTTTAACCATACAAACATTCTATACAAGTTTGAATGGCAATAACCGTACATAACCCAGAAATTCAATTAATATGTGTGAATTCAAAAAGTTAGGACAAAGTTGTGACTATATTGTGACACTAGGAGCCAGCTAATTCCGCTCCCTGAATACTCCTTCCGTATTAGTATTTTGAATATTTAGAGGGAAAACAACTTGTAATAATGGTTCACTGGCATAAAAACACTCAAAAATATTGAATTAAAGAATGAGCCTTAACCATAGAACTGGCAAAAATTATAATTAACGATGCATTTACAAATTGAAAAAGTGGCATGCGGAGGCATCTGTCGTCAATTTTTTGAACTTGTTAGACACTATCGCCTTCTTGACTGTGTTGCCTTCTGGGAGCAGATACAGGAATTATTGATTCTGTTCATTATTCTCCTGCTAGAGTATGTTTTATATAGCCAAGTAAGCGCTTTTTCCGACTGCAGGGTGGCTGAAGTGATTAAGGCTTGTTGCTGACGAGCGAAACGGTCGAAACTATTCGCAAGTGCTAGGGTTCTGATCTCAACCATGAAAAATCCCAATTTGGCTTGCAAATATGTGGTATAGTGGAGAGGGGGGCCCAACTTAAATAAACGGTGACCGGCTTCGTGTAGTTCGTGTAGTTGACGGCATTTGTAGGCTTAATTGGGATTGCAGTGGACACCTGTTTTGCTTCTTTTACAATTGTATGGTTAATGAGAGGAGGATGTTTTGTGTTTTTCCTTAATACTTTTCAAGATGGTAAAGGTAAAAAGCTTGCCAGTTCTTGAGTTAAAGTGACTACAACTGGCATTTCTATTTTGCATTTTTTTAATAAAATAAAATATTAGAACATTAAAATTGAATAATATTAAAAGTTTTTAATATACAATGGTGAATTTTATAGTATTGATGATAGTATTTATTATAGTATTGATGGTTTCAGGTGCTGAATATGTGCAAAGAGCGAGACATCCTGGTCCACAAGGCCTCGTTCAGGCACTCGTACCCCTACGACTGGAGGACTGGACTGCCAATCATACTACGAGCCAGCAAACAGTGGTTCATTGACACAGCCCAAGTCAAACAGCAGGCGGTGGTGAGTTTCACAATATTTTAAAACAATGAGATTTACAAAGTTGTAAGATGACATATGGAGCAATCAGGAGTGCTTGAACATCATTTATTTGTTTCCGGAGAAAGGCAAGGCAACTTTGTTGTTGAGGCGCAGTCCCGCCTGTTCTGGTGTATATCCCGTCAACGTACCTGGGGCGTTCCGATACCCCACGGGGAACCAGTCACATTACAGGGATACATGTTTGTAGGAGAGCCTGGAGACTGTTGGTGTGTTTCCGGAGAAGGGAAAGGCGACACTGTTGGCACAGGTGCAGACTCGCCCATTCTGGTGTATATCCCGTCAACGTACCTGGGGCGTGCCGATACCAGTGCTGTACTCCTCAGATGGCCAACCACTCATATCACAGTGAGTTTGACCAAGTCACTCATACCAAAGACAATTTATATTTCAATACAGACTCGCAGCGTGTAGTTTCAGTATTCGCCACGGGCCACACTAGTAGTACCAAAAGTGCTCTAATCGGTTTCAGGCTGGGTAAGACGGCCCGCGAGGTTGCCAATTCGAACAGTCCGGATGTACCCGCTTGTATACTCATACACTACACTCCACCGCTGTCTCGGTCTCGCTGTCATGTGTTGACTCGAATCTAATGTCTCCAGCTCAAAATCCAGTGTAATGCAGTTACAAGCCAATAATTTCAAATAATACGAGTTATAATAATTCAAATTAAAAAGATTTTAATGCTAATGCCGAAACACAATTTTAAAGGATTTATCTATACTCATTTTTTATATTTATATGAATTATATTTATATAATGTAGTATTTCATGAATCAATTCATTATTTAGTATTAAGTTTGTTTAAAAGACCACCCTATTATTCATCACATTTTAAATAATTATCTAAGACATGTTAAAATAACCATTGAATTACCTTTTTACAAAACCATAATTATTATTTAATATAATGTTATTCATCTCCATAATTATTTCTCATCAAAATATTCCCCATTTAACAAACACCCAAAATTATATTTTATCCTTTAATGATCCAAACTAATTTAAATTAATACACTCCTCGTCTATTTAGTTGTTTATATATATATGAATGTAAGAAAATTGCAATACATAAAAAATTAACATTACATATTGTAATTCAAAATTAATTAATAAAATAAAAATAATTCACGGAGATGCGTTGTGGTCGACCAATCAGGCCTAGAATCTTCGCTGGTTGTATACCTAATATGAACAAGATATTTCTTCTCAAAACAAATTAATGTGTTAATTATATTCGTAGTGACTTTGTTAAACGAAAGAGAAACAAAGCTATGAAATGCACAACACCGATACCCCAGTTAATTAAAATGAGTTAAATAGTAAAGGTAGTAGGTTTGAGTGAGATAAACATTCACTGACGTCTGCGCCGTCGTCCGTCGTCTGCGTGTTCAATTCGGCAACGTCTCTATGCCCAACAGCGCTAGTGCAGCCTGGTGTTCAGGCTAGTTACTAACAAAAGCGCAACCGTCGCTGACAGTCTGTATTAGAATAAAATTGTCTTTGCTTATACATATACCTACTGGGAATGTCTTAAATGGTAGTAAGGCTTTACATTGATTTTATTTATGTTCCATTTTATTCCCAAATCGTGTTATAAACCTTATATTTACTTACCCTTGTCTCGTAAAAAGTTTTTTCTCCTAACCAACTATGAATTTTATAATGGAACAAACATAGGAAACATATTGAGTGTAATAATCACTCACATTCAACTAAATCAGCTCAGATTAATTCCAGTTTCAGTCTTTGTGACTATCTAAAATATAGTTTTTTTTAAATCCTGATCTGTTTTTCCAGAGACCTTATTGATCACTACTGCCATCTGTTGGAGACTGAAGGGGAGGACTTCTGGTGGAGCAGTTCCATCTCCACTCTTGCCCCACCCCATCTTTTGGAGAATCTGAGTGCCAGTCCTAGTGACATTATTGAGAAGGGTCAGGTATGGTTTGTTTTATGGCCAGTCCCTTAGTTTAATATAAAATGAAATCAAGACCTGCAATAAAAGCACTTTATTCTTCATCTTAATACTGTTATGTCAACGGTTTGAGGTTCTGATCTTTTATTAGGACAATTTATTTTAAATATATTAGAGCCTCAATAATTCAGATTACCAAGTACAAAAATCAGTTGTGATGTGTAGTTTTTAATTTACAACATAACCGCTTTATAAATAATTAGGTAATGTCACACTTCTGCTCCAGGAATTATTGTAAATGGCTTACCTCCTAGCATTAATGAAAAGTAATTGAATTTGGTATTTTTGGACAGACTGTATTTCTACAAAATAAAATTTTATCAGTTAACTGACACAAATTTTCCTCCTTTAAGGCAAACTAACACATACCTTTCATAAACATTAACATTCATTTTTCAACAATAACATATTACTTAACATATTAAATACTTATTAAAATGACATTTAACTCTAGAAGTGGCAAGCTTTTTACTTTTAACTGTAACATAAAAATAATTACTAATATCTTCGTGAAATATTAAGTATAAACAAAAAAAGCATAAAACATGTCCCCCCCTTATAACCACTAACCACAAAAGCAAAACAGGTGTCCACTGCAATCCCAATTAAGCCTACAAATTTCGTCAACTTCCACCCAAGTCAGCCACCGTTTATTTAAGGTGGGCCTCTTTACTCCGCTATACCACACATTTGCAATTGGGATTTCTCATGGTTGGGATTCTTACCCTAGCATTTGCCATTGGCTAGAACGTTACGCTCATCATCGCAGCGCTTTAGCCGGTTCAGCCACCAGTGCATAAGAGTAGAAAGCGCTTACTTGGTTATAAGACATGCCCGGTGGCAGTCTAGTGCACTTCGTGAGCAGGTTCGGTTGCTTGTCCCCAGAGGGCAACACGGTCAGGAAGGCGCTAGTGTCTAACAAGTTCACTAAATTAACGACAGATGCCTCCACCTGCCACTTCTTATTGAATTTGTAAATGTGTCGTGATTACAACTTTGCCAGTTCTAGGGGTAAAAAATGTTATGTATCAAAAAACCCCATCAAATTTTGTTTGAATAATTTTAGGGAAAAAATATAATATTTAAGGTTGTAAAGCATATTTTGTGGAAAATATATAAACACATTGTTGACTTATATAAAGAATAAAGGATTTAGTTATTTATCCTATTCCATGTCATGCAGGATGTACTTGATATATGGTTGGACAGTGGACTGTCATGGTCAGCTGTTCTGGATGGTGATCAGTCAGCTGACCTATATTTGGAGGGCTTGGACCAGTTCAACGGATGGTTCCAGTCTTCTCTCATAACTTCCTTGGCTCTGCGAAAGACTCCACCTTACAAGTTAGTTTCTTTGCTTCGACAAATAAAAACAATAGAATACATGCTTACTATGTTTTAAAATTTAACTGGTTACTGATGTTACTTCAAAAGGAAAGGGTAAAAGTAAATTACAGTTTTTTCAAACACTATCTAATTTATCTTCATTGTTATCTGGTTTCATTTGATCATTGGTTCATTTGTTGCAGAATGGTTTTAATGTGTGATAATGGTTCATTGTTATTAATTTATATAAATTAATTTTTCTTAAGTAAAAGTAAGTTACAGTTTTCTGAAATCCTAACTATATCCTATTGTAATGATTTGGATGATTTTTTAACCTTTCTTAATGTTTTCAAAAATGATTTTTTTTTTCAAAATGTAAAGAATTTCACATGTTTCAGAGCGATATTTTACAGCTTTTGCCGTAACGGCGCATGTCGATGTGCAAATAACCTCTGCCAATTTTAAATTAAGTTCAAATTCAACAATCTATCTTCCTTCCTTACTTTTAAATTAGTCTAATATATCATGTTAAGTGATTGCACATTTGTCAGTTTTTTACTATTTGGTATTTACAGGAATATGGTTTTCTATTATTTATATATTTTATATTTTGGGCATTGTAATTTCTTTTTTACTATTATTTTCTTCTTTTTTGTTTTCTTTCAACCTTAATTTCGATATAATTTTTTTATTGTACTGATACTCAGCCAGATTGGAACGTGTCACACGCACAGGTCCTTTGTGACCCATGTGGGACTATTTGATGTATGTATACCATGTACTTAGCTGTAATTTTTTTTCTCAATAAAACATTTTTGATTATTGATTGATTGATTGAAGTGGAAACTAAAGGAAAACACCTTAGAGGAAATATTACTAATATCGCTCAAAACTGATATTTTGAAAGCTCAGAGAAGTAAACAAAAGCTTTTTCCGAAAGTTATAGAATAATAAAAAAAGTTTTATCATAGTTGATTTTCCACAGAGAAGCATTACAAAAAGATCTTTTTTAGTGTTTGAGATAGAGACATGAAGGCACAACAGGCAAAAATTGAGATTAGACCCATTTTGGATTTTCTTGGGTATAAAACGAAAAACAACCAAAATTTTAATAATTCTCTCTTTGGTTTATGCATTACTTAGTTTTCCTGCACAATTGAGACTTTTATTATCTTTCAAGGATGGAGACTTTCTGAACACATACATTGAATTAGAGTATACTACTATGTTATGAATTTAATTAAACTATTAATATATATGTAATGTATAATGTGTGATTCAAATATCTAATTTTCAATGAAGGTGGTGGGTGGCAGCTCACTCAACTCAACACACAGTTCCTGTGTCCACAACCACGCTGATCGACAGCAAAGAGTCTATACAACGGTTGCGGTTGGTCTTCAAGTTCTTGTTAGGAACTCTGCACAACTTACCAACTCATGCTAACCCTCCTGCTCTGAATGTTATTGACTCTTACATGCTCCACTGTCTACACAAGCTGGAGAAACAGGTACGTTGCATGAGCATTTAGATGTAAAAAGTGTTAGTATTTTATTGTATGACATATGACTTGTTAGATTGATGCAGATAATAGAAGAATGATATGGTGTAAGTAGTGAGTGACATGGAGTGTTTCATGAAGTGAGAATAACATTCTTGGTTGATTGAATCTAGTGCCAGGACTCCTTTAAGGTAATGTCTTTTAAATGAATAAATGAATCGGCTTGTCTTTGAATGAATAAATGAATTTATTTTTCAGTGCAAAGAACATTATACACTACATTTAAACAATTGAGAAATTAAACTGATCACTCTGTCAATTAATGTGGGCAACTATAACAAAATAATAAATTACAAATAATAAACGTCCAAGTCTAGCAATAATTGATTTATATTATAAATTTTAAACTGACTGCTGTAACATCTGATGGTAATATTAAACTAAAAGGTTTATGAGAAATCTAACATCCTGTTGACGATAAAGCTTAGTGATTGTATGTTTACAGAAGGCTTTTTATTTCAGGCTTATTACATTCTTTACATGGAACGGAAGTTGATTGAAAATTTTAGGGTATAAATATTGAAATGAATATCAGAAAATAGTTTTATTTAAATTAGGTAGTTAAAATTATTAATTTGTAAAGCTTCTAGTATTATAAAAATTATTTGACGTAACTATTTCTCTATTTCCGCACTGTGCAAAAAGGACTTTCAAAGTAATGAGATGCTGAATAGGTAAAATGCCTAACTGTTGGTATAATGGTATGAAGTTTTGCCACCAACGGGATGTCATACCCTAGAGCATGCTTTGGAGTACACATCTAATATTCAATTTCTTTAGTAAAAATTGGTTAGTATCAGAGTTTGCCTCATGGCATAAGTAATACAGTCAACTCCCTAAGTCCGGACTTGGATGGTTCACACGCTGGATGGACTGGACTACTTCTTGGAAATGAGTCATCAGCGCACGGTCATGTTTCTCATGGCAGAAATTAACAGGATTGAACGTGGTTGTTTATTCCCGCCCTAAATATAGGCAAATGACATCACAAACATCAGTCCAGTTTAGAATTGTGTTCGATATGGATCTTCAGTGAAGCGGGAAGTGGCAACGCCAATGTGGTAATTTCAACTCTTGCAGATGAGAGGGCAGCATTGGAACTGGCAAGAACCTATGTCGAGCAACGGCGCATCAACTATAGATGGTTAATGAGAAAATGGTGTGGTTGGTTATGCGTTCAAGAAAACAGTTGAAGCGAAAAAGCAGAAGAAAATAACAGATTTCTTTCAACATGTATAGGATTTTAAAGCCAAATTTTAGTCCAGGTTATAGTAAATACGTTTGAGATAATTTTATTAATAAAAATTAAAATTCCGTCTTATTTATTCTGTAGGATAAATTTGTAAAAGTTCAATTTGTGGTTCTTTATAATTTCAAGTTCATTCCTATTTATGGTGACCCATATCAACTTCACAAAAAACTACGATCCAGTGAGTTGGAAACCAAAACCTGTAATATTTGGGAAAGCACGCTTTAAAAGCATCCCATTATCAAGAAATATACAAATATAACCTAGTTTGATTATATTCTTATCAAACTCAGACCTCTACAGTGGCCTTGGATACATAAACCTGTAGGAAATTTTTCTGTGGACTGAGATAAGATCCAAACCTCCAAAAAAATCGTTTATCCATTATCACATATATACAAATATAACCAGTTGATATATACAAACATACAGATGGATACAAAAATAATTTATTGGAAAAAAAAAACAAAAACAAAACAACATATACATTTTATTTTATTAAAAATGAGTACAATTTTTATTGTACAAAAAAATCGTCTATCTTTTTTACGTTTTGGAATTATAACAACATACGCAAATGTTGATCATAATTTTTGATTGTGACAAATTTTTTCTTTGGTATTATTTTCTTCAGCAGGAAATCAAACTAAATATAATTATACAAGCTCTTTCATACCAATGAGAAAAATAATAATATATCTAATTAAAGTTTCGGATAAATTGTAAAATTCATTTATTCTCTTTGTATATCCTATTTATTGTATTACGCATTGAATCTTATAAAAATATCGATAATGATAATATTTAATTTATGAAATACTTAATTGATTTATATATAAAATGTATTTTTATATCTAATATATTTTTATTTATTTGGTCAAAAATTTTACATACCAATCCATCATCTCCATATAAACTTTCTACTGTACCACCAAATCAACAACAAGCTCGCTCTTTCACAGGAGTTTAAACAGTAACAATTGGCTTGCTACTTTCGGCTGATTTTTTATCATATCAGTCCATAACTAATGTAAACTTTTCTTTTCAGGTAATGGAATTATACAATACCTTTCAGTACAACAAAGTTTGCATAACTCTTTTGAACTTTGTCGCCAATGAAGTCTCTTCATTGTATTGCCATGTGATTAAAGACAGGTTTGTAATATTTTTTATTTCACTCCTTTTTATATATTTTTTATTTACGCACTGTGATATCTGATAGTTTCATGAACTAAAACGCTCCCATCACTGATGCTAATGAGAATATGAGTAACTATGAATCAAGAGTGACGTTTTTAAACTAAAATAAAGTTTCTTATAATTAATAAATACTTACTCACTCAAATTCCTGTGGCCATTGAAAACCTAGTGGTCTTTGGCCTCAACAACAACGCCTCTCCATATTCTGCGGTCATCTGCCATATCCAAATGAGGTCCCACCTTCATCTCCCTATATTCTTCTAACTTCTGGTCTCCCTTTCATAGCTTGTTTTTCCATTGTTTCTCACTTTTTCTTTGTATTATGGCCCAGCTACCTTAGTCTCCTGCTTGTGATAATTCCTGCAATATTTGGCCCTTAATACAGTTCTCTTAATTCTTTGATTTTCTTATCCTTAATTTATCTCCTTCTTTAATGGAACCAAATATTCTTGACTTGAAACCTTTATTTGGAACCTTTGAAAACTTTATTTTCAAATGTTGTATTTTTATCGTGTGACTTTTGTAAAAACCCAAACTTCTGATCCATATAGTAGTATTGGCTATTGGTTTATATTTTTTATGGATCCTAATTTTTTGTTTTTTTTGACAAGAGTTTATTTTAGAAATACAGAATAAAATAACTTGTTTAAAAATTCTTCTTAATTTAAAATTGCTTTGGAGATTTTTATTTCTAGTGATTATGTTGTATTCGTTTTAATCCCTGAGATTTTTGAAATAATTAATTTGCATTCTCACTTTCCTGTCTGCTAATGGCTACTGACAGGTTGTACTGTGACGAGGAAGACTCGGTGAGACGGCGGGCATCGCAGCTGGTGACGTATCACATATTGAACACGCTCACTCGCCTTGTGGCTCCAGTAGCTCCTGTGCTGGCGGAGGAAGTGTACAGCTACTGCCCAGTGAAAGGTGACTAACGCTTAAAAACTTAACTATTGCAAATGGCACTCACTTACCATACAAGGTCTGTCCAATAAATTTGAAACTGAGGTCATACAAATTTGATTTAATTTCATATACTCCACAGTAATTCGGTAATCCGAACCCCAGTAATCCGAACAAACTTATGGAGAAAAAGGTTACTGAGATTAAATCAAAAACGAAGCAATGTAGACTGAATTATAACACTTTAATCTATTAGACCTATTTAATCTATTGATTTAATATTTCAACACGGTATCACTAATGATACAGTACTACGTTTTTAATGTTGATTAAATAAAATAACTTTCTTTTTGGAACATAAGAATTCAGTTATTGTTTTTTAACAAAACAAAGAAATCCTCAGCATGGCAAAGTTGTGCCATCGTCTCATAAAAATCAAGTATACGGATGTAGCAGTACACTATTGCTCGTGATAGCGTAGGGCGATATCTAGCTACACTCACAGTACATCAAAATATACTCTTCTCACAGTCAAACTATTTACCATCGTTTTTCAGCAAACGACTTTTTAAACATTTGAGTTTATCTCCAATAATGACCGTGATCACGTAAAAAGTAGGCATACAGACGGCACTGTTTTATCATTGTTCCTTATTGTGTGTTTCATGTTTTATACTTCTAATGTCGAGTCCATAACGGATAGAACGTCTCTGCAGGAACACTTTATGACATTCAGGCAAAACAAGTCATGGTCGTATTTTTAAAGTGAACTGTGATAAGACGGATGCCACTGTTGCGTTATATCATAATATAAGGGATATTGCTGACATGCAGCGCTCTGCGGGGTTAAGACCTAACATAACTATAATCTATATCAATAAAGAACATTCTTTATTGATTTTTTTATCTCATTAATAATATTTTATACTATCAATAACCGACCTAACTCCGCAGAGCACTGTATGTCGGCAACCAAGTGGCACCCCGGCTAATACCGAAGTACCTGTTATGTCGAAACCAAAGAAAAACAAGAGCCATCTTTGATTTTTGATTGGCTTTATCTTGACTTTCGGTTCGAGGATAACCTTTTGTTTTCCACTCCTTAATAATTACTGTGGATTAATTAAATATTCATGTAATTGATGTCAAACTACGTTATGAAGTTTTATTTATACTGATAGAATAAACTGTTTTAGGTTACTAACAATAGTTAATATAATTTTAGTGACAGAACAGCTATTCCACAACCTTGGCCCCAGCACACGCGAGGAATGGCACAAGCCCGAGGTTGTGACATTGATCAACACAGCACTCGATGTCAAACAGGAGATTGTGCGACTGACTCCTCTAAACTGCGACAGCTGGGAACTGGTTGCTACCATCACGGCGCCCTCCCCTTCCTACGAGATGCTTCAGGTAGGCTTTGGGCTGTTTGTTGTGGCAAATAAACTTATTGAGGATATCTGCTCTGTATGTGATGGTTAAAAAATTAAACGCCTGTTGATTGAATTTCTAAAGTACAATTTACTTAAATGTACTATTGCTTATCATTAGTTTTAAAAAAGGAATTTCAAGTTTCAAATTTTCATGACTTACAACAGTTATAACTGGTATATTCAAGCACTAAAAAATTTTAATTTTATATTAGTGGCTTAGGAATAAATTATAGACCTTAGGAATAGAAATAGAGACCTAATTAGAAACATTGTTACTGTTACATTACTCGAGTTTTCTGTCACTTGCAGGTGCTTCAGGACACAGAAGATAGTACTGACTCAGAGCTCTCAGAGATTCTCCTTGTATCTCGAGTAATTTTGCGTCACGGCGCTACCCCCACTGAGAAGTGTGCTGTGGAAGTGAGTATTTTGTGCACCTTCTGACAGGATATGTGTTTCCATAATATTCCACTACAATCGCAGTGAGTTGACCTGAATATTTTATTTCTGATGAGTTATCTCTAATTGGTTTAGCAGCTTTTAGCTTTTTAATGGTTTATCAAAGAAGATCAATTTAATATATTTCACTATATGTAAGAATGTGTGGCAGAAAATAAGTTATATCTAATTACACGCTTTGAAATTACTTACAGAATTAATGTTTTTAAATCTATGTAAATATTAAACAGATAATTTCTGTCACTGGTTCCTTACTATGACTGATTGAAAGTCCAGAAAGTTTATGTGAATAGCATTGTTTTTATTCCATGGAAATTTAAATATTTATGTTA
Organism: Nephotettix cincticeps; assembly: GCA_023375725.1. Lineage (NCBI taxonomy): Eukaryota > Metazoa > Arthropoda > Insecta > Hemiptera > Cicadellidae > Nephotettix > Nephotettix cincticeps. The sequence continues at coordinate 35,418,754 of CM041788.1, forward strand.
AAAACCAAATAAATATATTTTTGACTGTCTGCTTTTTCAGGTGGCTATTGTGGGGGCTCAACGCTGTGAAAGATGTCGCAAGTATACAGCCCCAGCTGCTGACCTTCTCTGTCCCCGCTGTGACAGGGTAATGGCAGCTCTCAACTAGTTTTTGTAAATAAAACTTGTAATTATTACGCATTTGTTATAATTTAATTTCCTGTGTCTTTGTTTGCTTTGATAATTTTACCTACTTTCTTGAACTATCAGAAATTTACCTCATAACATTAACCTGAACTGAGAGAAAATTATAGTTAATGACAAGACAAGACAAAAGATCTTTATTGACATGAACATAAAGTACAGTCATGGCGTCAATTGGTTTTCTTGATCAATGGTAATGGAATGATCTAAAAAACCTAAGCAACTTTATAGTCTGATTGATACACGTGTTTATTAATTAAATAGTCATTATGTTGCATTGTCATAAATCTAAGAAACAGGTCAATAGAAAGTTTAAACAAAAAACAAAACATGCCCCCTTATAACCACTAACCATAAAAGCAAAACAGGTGTCTACTGAAATCCCAACTAAGCCTACAAATGCTGTCAACTTCCACCCAACCCGTTCACCGTCTAAGGTGGGCCTTCCACTATACCATACATTTGCAAGCCAAATTGGGATTGCTCAAGGTCGGGATTCGAACCCTTGTCCATCCGAATGGCTTCAACTGTTGTACTCATCAGCTCAACTGTCTAACCACTATACCAGAAAGGACCACCCTCTGAGAAAGCGCTTATTTGGCTATAAAAGCATACTCTAGCAGGATAATGAACTAACTCACAAGTTCACGATAGTCCATGCAGCGTCTTTACTACTCGGAGGGTTAAAATCAAAATACAATTCCAATTTAAATAATAATTAATAATAAGAAAATTAAAAAAAAATTAATTAAATAATAATTAATAATAATAATTTAAGGTCACAAAACTTATAACTATTAGGTACTTAATGTATAGTAATTATATTATTGAAGTTGTATGTATAACAGATATTATTTTTTAAACAGTAACTATAAAAGTGAAGTCAAAAAATGTTTAGCCCAAGCTATTTTTTTTTAACACAACCTGTACAACTCAGATCTTTCCAGTTTTTTTATTTATTTTGGCTTTTCCTTCCCCTTCAAGTGTTTTAACTACACTACATTTCGGGAGGTAAGGATTATCATCAAGTGACCTTAATTTAAAATATATATTACTCTACTTAACCTACATTTTCATTTTAGGTATTTTTTAAAAATTTTTGGTAAACATCATCCACTCATGTGTTCATACACGTGAAACACACGTACAAAAATTCATACCGTTACATAAACTAATTACAAATCAAAAACCACATGGTAAGAATTCACTCAACATGAGAATTAAAATATAATACCTACTAGTTAAAAACGGTACTTAAAATTCTTGGTACTTAGTTAAAAATCCGCTATTATGGGTTTCAAAAATACACTTTTCAATTAATTTCATCGTTGAATAAATAACAGTAATTGGGAAATAAAAGAAAACATAACTTGGTATCATCCCAACATTTACTGAAAATATCACAATATTAAAAGAACATGAATTAAATTCATCATGATTCATAACCTTCAGTTTTTATGTCATTTAACCCAAGAATGTCATTTTGTTCATAAGATCTTTCATATTTAGTTATCTCTAGCTTTGGATCCGGATCTGGATATGTTAAACTCTGAACATAACTGTTTCCTGCAGGATCATCTAAAATAATAGTGAAAGGCTTTCTTCCTGCTGATATATTTTCCATATCAGATACAAATTTTTGCAAGGCAATTTTACTTTCTTCATCAGCAGCATCACTAAACATAGTTCCACTATCAATGAGTTGATCTTTCATTGCAGTAACCAGTCCCTCTATAGTGGTGAAACGTCCACCTAATGCAGCCGGTCCAACCTCTAAATCTACTTCAAGAATCTCAAGACTACATGTTTCTGATTTTAAAACATCTCGTGACAAGTCTTCTTTACATTGAACTTTTACGACAATTTTCTGACCAAGTGGTTCAATACCCCCTCCACTCTTCACTTCATTTGTGCGAAGTCCACAAGCATCACAGTTAGTTGCCATTATGACTACTTCTTTGAAATGAGGAATCTTTGTGAGCTTCATATTTGTTTCACAAGGAGTGGCACAATGGGGGCAGTTTGTTGGAAACTGCAAAACCTCACTTTGCAAATCTTCATATGTAAAGTCAGTTGGCCCAGGAAATTTAATACTTTCTTCCTGAACAGGAAAAATTCCTAGGGCATGGTTTTGCTCAGCTGTACGTAAAAAATACTCTGCCTCACAGTTTGTATCTTTGTGCGGCATGTTTGGATTAGTAACAAATGTATTTCCACTGATGTCTTCTAATATCACAGTAAATGGGCTGTCAATTTTCTTCAACTTTTTAAGTTGATTAACAAATTCATCTATTTGTTTCGCTACATCAGGGTCTTCTTTATTTCGTCTATCTTGATCTTGGGTAAGCCCAGTGATTGTTCTATCAATTACTCCTTCGACTGTAGTTACTTCACCTTTCTGGGACTGAGATGGGATTTCAAAGTCTACTTCAGGAATTTTCACTGATGTAAAGTCAGACTTAACTACTTGGCGGTTCAAGTCTCTGTCTGATTCAACCTTGAGAGTAATTCGAATTCCTCTTTCAGCAATTTCGCTTGCAGATTGTAATTCATTATTTTGAAATCCACAATGAGAACATTCAAAAGACATAATTACTACTTCCTTATAAAACGGTATCTTAGTTAACAAAAGCTTAGTGATACCGTTTTCACCACAATTCAGACAGAGACTCTCAATTTCTGATGCTTCAGGATCTGGATCATCCGCATTCAAATTCCTAAAAAGAGGTTTTGGTCTGTCTTCTTCCTGAGTTTCCATATTGAACCAAATAAAAAACTTATATAATTTTGAAACGATAATTACCAGCGTGACAAAAAAGTGAAACTAATTAAATTCCGAACACTATAGTGTAATTAATTGCCAATGAACTTAAATTGAGGTTAAGCACAGTGATAGTAAACAGTAAACGTCTGACATAACATGTGAACATGTGTGAAAATTATTAAAGGTTATGTATGTTGGAAGTTGAATACGATCGTCTATGGATTGAATACGCTGCTAGTGGTGACGTCATACGCTGTGAGTAGTGACGACATCGATGGAATCAGTTCGATACAATTGTCAAGACCGTAAACGGACTTAACTACTGAGACTGACAGGCAGGAACGGATAGTAAACTTAATAAAATTCTCAAACCAGAATTATTATGTACCGTATTGCACCTATCGTAAGTTTATTTAATACGAAATAGCTCCACTTGAGACTAACAGATGTGAAAGTTATTTTTTTAATTTTCCTTACAATATAATATAATATTCTTTGAATAATTGAAATTTCCTTCCATCACGAGGTCTTGCATGCAGCCTTTTTAACAGTCCTTTAACTAATCTATTTTTCCATAATGAGTTATTTTGTAAATATCCTAAACTTATTCCTTGCATAAGGTGTTCATACTTCTCATTTTTCTACCAAAACTAGTTAGGGAGTTCAACTAATAACACTCGAGTAGGTTTTGGGCTTAACAGGCAATCAGTTTCAGGCCCCGCACACACAAAGAGGCAAAGATTATGTAATCAACTCAGTGAAGTAATAGATAGCTGCCCAATCATTATGAATAATAATGGAATGCTTACAATGTTCTTGTTTACGTTTACACTGGAAGTTCTTTGCCCTTGCCATTTACGTTTCAGTAAGTAGGCCTAATAAAATCTTTCAGTGTAAAGTAAAGGGAATACCAGTAGCTTGCATGCCCATTTTCTTCATTCTTTAACTTGGGTGACTTCCAATGGTTTTAAATTTTTTCCTTCCATGTTTTAGGTTCTAATTGAGATACATAGATTGTTTGTTTAGGTCTAAAAGGATGGAGGATAACTATCACACCACTAGCATTAAACAGAGGAATAAGCTAAAAACTAGAGTAAGAACACGAGTGCCGGGTACCAGCCATAACGTCACTGTTATAGGAAAAATTACGTCACGGCTCGGAGCGTGTACTAAAGGCACAAATGGCAGCAACTTGTGAGTACTGAGACTATTTTTTTATAGAAATATTTTATTTGAAAAAATCTTAGGAAATTTATACATAGTGATAGCTGTTAAACATAGCTGTTTAACTATACATAGCCTTAAAAATACGTTGTATATGCCTACATCTGGGCCTAACTTATTTAAACAAGATTTTATTATTACTTTTGCCGTGGCACCTGCGTCGCCCCCTGACCGCGAGCGATTACCACGAGCGCCCCGCCCACACGACGGCCCCGTTTCCATGGTAAATTGGAGTGCGCATCAGGGAGGGTGCCCACGTGAAAAATAATGATTTTAAATGCAAAGAATGCTCAATTGCAACTTAAAATAAATATAATAATAAATATATGAAAACTAAAGCCATATTTTCACATTCACCGGGGAATTAACCCCGGACTCCCTCACGTGGGTGGCATCCCCGGGAGGCCCGGGGCATGCCTCGTACCCAAGGTTTGCGTTAAGGTAAAGTTTAAGCTTATTTTTGAATTCATTAAAATTTTCAATCTTTTTCAAATCTTCTGGGAGACATTGATAGAGCTTTAGTCCTACATACCTTGATTTTTGTTCGAAGAGTGTCAGTCTGTGGTACTCTGCATTTGTCTTTGTTTCTTGTTTTATAATTGTGTGTCTTTGGGAGGGGCTTCACATTTTGTTTCCTTACATATATGATCAGTTCATACATGTAAAGGGAGGGGACTGTCATCAATTCTAGCTGAACAAATGCTTCCCTACAGCTGGCCTGAGGGGGAAGGCTCAACATTACTGTAATGGCCTTTTTTTGCAGTTTAAAGACAGTCTTCAATTTTCCCTTCTTACACCCCCACAAAGCCACAGAATAGATTATGACCTGCTCGAACAGGTCCAAATACACTAGCCTAGATAAGAATGTGTTATTAAAAGATCTTAATCTACGTAAGACAAACAGATTTTTTGAAAGAGACCTTTCCCAGACTCAGAACCTGCACATCCCACCAAAAGTTATCATCCAGTTCTACTCCCAGCAGTTTTGCACTTTTTTGTTGAATTAGTTTTGTCCCCCCCAAGCTCAAGCTCCGGCACCCTGAACCCCTTTAATTTTTGTTTCTGATGAGTTTGAAAGCAAATGTAGCCGGTCTTCTCCGAGTTCAATAACAGACTTCGAAAAACTAACTCGTTTCCTCTATTTTTCTGTTTGATTCTAGCTCAAGCTGCTCCGTATCCTCTCCCCGACAAGCACCGTAGTGTCATCGGCGAAAAGGAACAGGTTTTCCGCCGGAACCATGTCTGTAATGTAATTTAATTTAACATAATAATTAATTAAACACCTATTCCATCGTGATCACTCCAGGATGAATGAAGTATAAAATGGTCATTATTGGAAAACCTATAACATGTGAAGTTGGTTAATCCTAATATTATTTTCTTATTCAATCATTTATTTCAAAAATAAATTTTTATATCATAATACGATATGGAAGAGATCAATAAATAATAATGTTCTAAAAATGTAATTAATTACAAAACCACTTTAAGTTCAACCGAAATTAATTTAGTTTTAGATACATTTTCAATTTAATATCTTGACTATTGGTTGCTATCTATGACTTTCCTTTTTATTTTCATTAGACAGAAGCATTGAGCATTACCAGCTGATTCAACACATCTGTGCAAGTTTGTAGCAGAAGGTAAATTTCAGGAAAATAAAATGTAACTTTTAAACATAACCACATCCGATATGTCAACGTCATTAACTGAGGACTCGTTAAAGTTCAACATTAATGATTTACTTAAGTTCTTTAACGATTGATTCATTATTTTGTTTTAAATTTGTGAAAGAGATTCATAAAGCTTTATAATAGAGTCCTAAAAGTTGATTATGACATTTACAGTAAGTAGGCCTACAGTATTGTCAAACTATGGAATCAACTATCTGTAACATAGTTTATTTCTTTTACTAATTTTCTTATTGCAGGTTAACACTGATCTCATTAATCATTCTGGTGCATTCAATATTCATTTAGACCATAAAAGGTGTTATAAGAAGCTATATATTACTAACCATGACTCAGACTACATACAGTAACTTATATAGTTCATTTTGTGAGACCTTATAAAATTGTGATCACATAGATATTTTATGTTTAGGAGTGAAAGTGAACTTTTGGATGCCATCCAAGATTTAAAATTAGCGACTTAGTCTGAATTTTGAATATTTTAGTGATTTAGTTTTGTTCTAAATAATAAGTAGGCCTATTATTTTTTTTAAATACACACAGTCTATAAACCACTTCATTATTAACTCCTCTCCAAATACAATTTGCATGATCTTGAATTAAGTTTTTATGTAAATTCAAACCAAATTGTACAGTGGTTTCAAGAAAATGACTTGGTGGTTAACGTGCCTAAGACCAAATGTATAAGCTTCTCATGCAAGTGATAACGCCAAAATAATGCAATGGTGATTTTAATAAATAATTCAAAAGTAGATAAAACTGAATCCAAAAATTAGGAAATTTTTATTGATAAACATTTAAATGCATTTAGAAATGATTTTAAGGTAAGAACGTCACCCTATGCTTTTAAATGGAAGAATTGGCAAAATGTATCGACCTGTTGCCAAAAAACTACTCAACATTTATTCCTGAAAATTCTACAGGTTATTCTACATAATGCTAAGAAGGCCATGTACTAGAAGTAATACTGTAATTGCTTTAGAACCAAAAATACAATTTTTTTAATAAGGCTAATGTTTGTTTTATTTATTTTTTAGTTTTAATTTTATATCTTATGTTTTCATGGTGGTTTCCTCACTATTCTAATACAGTAGTATCATATTATAACACTGAATAAGCAGAAACAAATTCAGCTGTTTATCTTAACTGAAAGTGGAGATACAGGTAAAAATGTGGAAAAAATACAATTGCGGGGAATTAAGTGATTAGAAAAGCACTAATGCATCATTTTAGCCTACTCACAGTTATGTTCAGAAGGCCCCAGCTCCATATTGGTTGATAAGGATTAGAATTAGAAATTAGAAAAAAAATCAAACGAAATATAGGTTAAAGTTAAATATTAAAAAAATTAAAATTAATGATTAAGAACGAGAATTAGGAGTTCCTCCTGTTGGTACATGCTGTCACTTATTATTTGTTAAACATCAATTAATATTTAAAATAGCTAAGCGTAATATATTGCCTTTTTCAGAAAGAAAAAAAAGAAACAAACAATTTTAATAAGTACAGTAAAATAGTAAAAAATTGATTTTTGGCAATGTTCTTGCCTTAATAAAATATGAAGTGGAATAGGCTATTCATTGTAACACCCTAGGTCCTAATGTATTATTTGACCAGTCCATCTTAATTTTGGCCTTCCCAATGGAAGCTTCCTCCTTTCTTACGGCTGCAAAACCTACATATTCATTGTAAATTGTTATGGAGAATAGATAAATTGGTATAACTCGCCTAGTTACCTTTTGAGATAATTTTATAAAATGTTGTATGTGTTATTACTTAGTGAACAGCCTTAATATAAGCACATTACTATGTAAAACAACCCTTATTGTAGTAAACCTGCATACTCAGTACTATGATGGGAACAATATAAGTTCACTCTATTCACACATATGCTGTGTGTGATCTCGTTTAGACTTTAAACTTTTAGTAAATAAATTGATAAAATTACTAACCAAAATCATAGCACTTATTCATATAGTGATTACGTTACCATCAACCAGTTATATTCCTTTAGAGTTTATTCTCATCTAGAAATTTAAATTTTAGTTTACTACAGTTTTTGTCAGATAATTTTGTCAATGCGTTTTTTTTGTTTTAGAGATGTCATGGATAACTGGATTTACTGATAAAGCTGAACAAATACTGAACAAAATAGACCAAAGTGCTGCAGATAAACTTCAAAGAAAGAAACCAGTAAAACACATTGAAGAACCAGTGTTAAGTGAAGTTACAACAGAGTCGAATTTAGTGAAACAAAGGTAAAATGTCTTAAAAGATATTACCAGGAGTACAGCATTTGTGTATTTGATTGATACTGTGTGAGGTGCCCCCCAAAAATCCACTTTTACTTATTAATTTTACTTTGACGAGGGCGGTGGCGTCGTATTGTGATCCAGCTACTTGGAGGTCACGAATTGTGGATGGTTGTGAGCGATGGCGGTGGTTGTAGTGTTCTCTTGTGTAGATTAACATGCACACTATTGAATACTATGTTAATCCGCAAAGACCAACCATCCTCATAATAGACCCGTTCGTAATTCAGATTCTGTCGTGGTTCGGATTCCACGTTAAACTGTAGGTCCCTTAGATATGTCATTGACTGTTAGCCTACTAATTAACAGTTCTGTCTAAGGAACATGTCAGTAAAATGACTACAAGATCGCACCACAATCATCCTACACTCGTTTCTCATTCATACTTGGCTTAAAATACCTACCTTGTGGTACGGTTGCTGTTTCAATAATCTAATCTTTTCACTGTAATGGTGACTGACACAGGTAAGTATTTTAAGTCAAGTATGAATGACAAATTACTCTAATATGATTTTAGCACGATCCACGTTAACTTATATTGAATAAATAATGGTTCAATTACCTGCCTTAATTATCCTGTTTTTGTTCGTGAATCCCGAACAAAAACAGGATCATTAAGGCAGGTACTTAAACCATTATTTATTGCATTTTTATGATCTGGGAGCTATCCATCATGAAACCTATATTCGTTGCATGACTGAAACTTATTCCAAGTTGCATCACATTACTATGGTAGTACAGCATGGTGTAACTAAAATTTCCCAGAATGCCTTATAACTCAAGATCCTCAACATCCTTAATTAGGAAAAATTGTTAGTATGAACGTAATTGAATTCAGTTTTCACTTTTGTTCTAGAATATATAGGTGTATACTCTTAAGTGATATAGATCATGAATGATCTGCCAGTCATAATACAACTAAATGTACAAAACAAAGCTTTTCTACTGGTTGTGCATGTATATCATTTTCCAGTTTTCTCTCTGGTCAAAGATCACGACTCACACCCCCACCAACGAGCCCATCCAAGAGGTCTGCTCTACCCCAAGTCAAGTCTGCACCAGTCATGGTCAATCAGGCTCAAGAAGAAGAAAAGCTCATAGATTTTCTTAACGATAATTCATCCTCATCCTCTGAGGTAGGCTGTTGATAAGTTTTTTGGGGGTCACAGTTTGTGCATTTCAGACATAAAACCAAATGTTTCACTATCTGTCAAATTTCCAATAACTTTACCTCTGTTTGGTGTAACTGCATAACTTACAACTTTGTTTTCCATGTATAACCAATAATATACCGTAAGTTACTTAATATTGACAACTTTAAGCTTCAATCACAAAAAAAAAGATTTCTTCAAAAGACAGATTAAAGATTAAAGATTTACTATAATCTAAACAGGATACTATATGCTGATTGTGGCATCAGATTGCTGCCACAATCTGTATTTGATTAGTTGTTTTTTACACTTAGAAGAATAAATTAACTGATTATTGATTTATTATTATTCTTGATTATTGATCTATTATTATTCTATTATTTCTTGTTGTCTCTTTACCCAGAGTTTAAAACAGGCAATTTGAACATAAATTAACAATGTCTAATTATTTAATTACTTACAAAGTGCTAAACAAAACTGTTTACAGTTTTAATATTTGAAATTTTCACTCTTTAAAAAAAGAGTATCCAGGTTAGCTGCCATGATAAACACATAAACTATGATATTTAAGCATAAATGGATGAATCTCAACCACATGAAGTTAAGTGCCAAGTTTCATCCAAAAATATAGATTAATAATTGAAATATATATTTTTTATCATCCTCCATATAATTAACATTGGATCTCAAAATACTATGTACTGTGTAAGGTGATTTATTCGGCGTCAACCCTGTCGTCATGTTGTTAGTATTGCCAAACGTTTCGCCCTTGCTGTGAAGTGGCATCCTCAGAAGCATGATCCTCCTGAGGATACTAACATCATGATGACCCGGTTGACGCCGAAAAATCAACTTGACATTGTTGACACCGGCCGCGAATGCCTACGTTTGAAGATATCTAATTTACTGTGTTTAGATTTTTTAAATATCTCATTAACCATTGGAGATAGAGCAAAACTTTAGGGAACTAAATTGTGTAGTTTTTTGAGCTGATTCTAATGGGAAAAGATTACATTTATACATATATACACACACACTCATATATATATATTTTACAACTATTTTTTTGGTCTCTAGGCACATAAAGAAGAAAAAATAACATGGTCCCGGACTTAAGTCTAACTATGAGACCTACGGGAATAGCTTCTTCCCTATGGGAAATTCGCTAAAATGAAATAAAAATATTTGTTGTTGTAAACCAATAAGATATAAACACATACTAGCGTGTATAAAAACATCAATAATTGGTATGAATGACCTCAATAGAACCATAGGTGCCGCTCATTATTGAAAAACAATAATTGGCATTGTTCGTTTTAGACAAATGGATCTAAAATAGATAATGTTCCGATGAAAGAAGTGGAAAGTGGTGATTTGGATGGAGAGAAACATATGTTGAAGAATGAAGTGAGGGTTTTGAATAACGAGCTGTCTCTTCTCCTTCACCGCACTAGGGCAGCAGAAAAAGGTAGTTTGCACCTTCACCAAAAGGATTTGCATAATTTGGAGCTTAAATAACTGTTTAGTTGATTGATTTTATCCTCATTATTTCAAAGATAACTATTTTTAACAAACCTATTTTTATATGTAACTGTATGGAATATGAAACAAATGAACAAAATTTGATGAACGCTGAAGTTTTCTGTGATTTAAGAATTTGTAATAATTTTATTATAAAAGAGTGTTTTCAATAAAAAGTGTAGTCTGAAAAAGATAATTTTGTTTCATCTCATTTAAAATTTAAAAAAATATATTTTTGTCTAAGATTGATGAATAATGTACAAAATAAACTAAATATATTATGTATTTTATCGCCTGCATACATTGTTTATTATTTTCAAATTTTTTTAACAGAATCTGAAAATTTGAAAGGAGAATTGCAAGAAGCTGAAAAATTCCGTCTTAACCTTAATGAAGAAATCAAGAAACTCCAAGCCCAATTGATAGCTTTCGAGCAGCAGAATTCTACTTTGACCAATGAAAAGAAACAGTAAAGTTGTTTTATGTTAGAACTAAAACTACATATTATATTAAAATAAATGAGATAATGTAATATATATATATATATATATATATATATATATATATTTAATATGTAATATATACAGGGTGTTCATTAAAGTTGGGGACAAACTTCGAGGGGTGATAGTACTCATCAAAATAAACAAAAAATTTCTAATAAACACATGTCGAAAAATCCTTCGTTTAGCCGCTAGCCGCCATTTTGTATTTTATACAAAAAACGTTATATATAAATAATTATTTAAGATACAGAAACCAAACTTCGCACACATATTTAATGGCTAAAGAAAAAAATATTCTCAAATTATTATTAAGTTTGCTTTTATATTTTCAGAATTACGGCGGTTAAAAATATTTTAATTTAAATAACAAAAAAACCATTAACTTTAAGAACCGCCGCCATTTTGAAAATATAAGAGCAAACTTAATGATACTTTGAGAATATTTTTCTCTTTAGCCAATAAATATGTGTGCAAAGTTTGGTTTCTGTATCTTAAATAGTTCTTTATATATAAAGTTTTTTGTATAAAATACAAAATGGCGGCTAGCGGCTAAACGAAGGATTTTTCGACATATGTTTATAGGAAATTTTAGGTTTATTTTGATGAGTACTATCACCCCTCGAAGTTTGTCCCCAACTTTAATGAACACCCTGTATATAACGTAAAATTATTAATATAATTTATTTGGGATGACCGTGAGGGGAGTTAGAGGTTACACGTTGGGGAGCACAGAGTTAATTTCCTAGTTTTTGTCACAATATAGCTTAAAAATAGAGAAAAAGATACATTTACTCAAAATTAATATAAAACCACAGTAAAAACTAATCAAAGTATCTGTGTCAAAAAAAATTATAATAGAGATGTTAAGATTGTAATAAAAATTAAAAAACTTTTAAGAGGTGTGGGGGGCATTGCCACCCTCCATGCCCTCGCTTAACTCCGTCCATGGGGATGATAAAGAAAATTAGATTTCCAACCTCTTAAAAGTAAGATAAATTTAACCTTTTAATCAATGCTACATTAGTTATAGTTAGTAGAATGAATGCCATTTTACCAAAACCTCACATTCAAAACAATAGATAGTAGTGATAAGTTGAACAGTTCGTTCATACTAGCGGGAGATCTGAAGATCACCATTTGTATTCCAGACCTAATTTCCACCATTCCATAGTCCACTAATTCAGCTATTAAGTATCTGGTGACCGAGCAAGCTCGGCAGTGGCGTAGTGCTAAAAAAAGCTGTGCCGGAGCGGTCCTCCCAGGAAGGCCATTACTCTTGGGGGGGGTAATGGGTAGTCAAAGTCTGCAAGTTCCTCGATAAACATTGTACACAATTCCTCGCGTGGTCAAACGCGTGGAATTGTGTACAATGTTTATCTATTTAAAGAAGAATTACATAAACCGAAGTTTAATTTTGCTAAAGCGACTAGTGATGCTCCTAGGGTATCTGTTGTATTCATGCAAAGTATTGCAGTCGAAGGCAAACGGGCCCCTTTTTAGTAAGGGTTCGCCTTCTTTTTTAACCCAAACTGGCGAGTGCGGGTCAAGGAAGAAGAACATATATTGTAGATGAGTTTACCCACCACAAAATACGGAGGAAAATCCTCAAATTTTATTTTGTAAAAAACACCGCAACTTCATCGAAATTAAAGGCTGTTTTGTAGGAAGAGGGTGTGTTGAAATAAATATGTTAGACGGAGATTAAAATGAATAGGATTTAAATGGTTTGAGTCTGAAAATACAAATAATCTCAACAGTTCTTAATCAGCCTCAAGTTTGTTGTAAAAATAAATATATTTTTGAATTAAAAAACTAGATACACTGTACTATAAAAATATATATATATATAGTCTTCAAGTAAGCCCTAGTGTCTAATTCTGGTGTTACGATGTTGTTAGGTTAGGGATAATGTAAAACGCCTAAAATTGCCTCGATATTGCGTGTTGATAATGAAATGATTCGAGCGACTCGCTTACCTACCACGCTCTATAAATAGGCAAATTACAAAAGTATTAAAAATCTGAGCTTCGGCTGCACGAGCTGTGCCGGAGCGCCGCTCCGGCTCTAAAAGCTGTGCCGGAGCGGCGCTCCGGACCGCTCCGGCTCCACTACACCACTGAAGCTCGGATAGAATAAGACGTGTTATACAAGGTAATTAGCAAAATCATATTTACATATAGGGGTTCGCCTTCTTTTTTAACCCAAACTGGCGAGTGCGGGTCAAGGAAGAAGAACATATATTGTAGTTTGTTTGTTTATTGTTTGTTTTATGAGTTTACCCACCACAAAATACGGAGGAAAATCCTCAAATTTTATTTTGTAAAAAACACCGCAACTTCATCGAAATTAAAGGCTGTTTTGTAGGAAGAGGGTGTGTTGAAATAAATATGTTAGACGGAGATTAAAATGAATAGGATTTAAATGGTTTGAGTCTGAAAATACAAATAATCTCAACAGTTCTTAATCAGCCTCAAGTTTGTTGTAAAAATAAATATATTTTTGAATTAAAAAACTAGATACACTGTACTATAAAAATATATATATATAGTCTTCAAGTAAGCCCTAGTGTCTAATTCTGGTGTTACGATGTTGTTAGGTTAGGGATAATGTAAAACGCCTAAAATTGCCTCGATATTGCGTGTTGATAATGAAATGATTCGAGCGACTCGCTTACCTACCACGCTCTATAAATAGGCAAATTACAAAAGTATTAAAAATCTGAGCTTCGGCTGCACGAGCTGTGCCGGAGCGCCGCTCCGGCTCTAAAAGCTGTGCTGGAGCGGCGCTCCGGACCGCTCCGGCTCCACTACACCACTGAAGCTCGGATAGAATAAGACGTGTTATACAAGGTAATTAGCAAAATCATATTTACATATAGAAAAAACATATTTATTACTCAATGAAAACATTTATGTGGTTAAAATAAAACAGATTTAATACACCTTAATTAATATAGCATAAACACTGAACAAAAATTTCATGCCCCAAATGGGGATCGATCTCACATTCTTCGACAAGTGAAATCTTAGCGCTAGCACTGAGCTACAGCATTGAACAAATCAGGGCCGTCGTTTAAGGGTTTTTGGCAAACCTCAATTGTTTTAGCTGATCTTATACTGTATTTAATTATCTATATAGTTATTATTAGCCTATGATCAATTTATTTTGTTAGAAAAAGAATGAGGATTTAAGAATCAAAAAACTACTGATTAATTAATTGTAACATAAAGTATAAACAAAACTTGATGTTAGCCTATGTGATGCTTGTCATCTAGTTGGTTAAACATTTTCATTGTGAGATCTTATGTTTTTTGATAAAATTGTTATTTGAAAATAGTATATTTTTGTATAGTTTGTATATTTTTAATCCAGGCTAGAGGAATCAGCAGACAACCAGACTGCAAAGAACGAGCATGTGTTGGAATTGCAGAAGCAGATCAAGGATTTGCAAGAGCAGGAAATTACTCTTTCACAGAGGTTAGTTTTCAAATCCTAAATAATGGCGTTTTTATATGATATAATTTAGGAGTACAGTAGAGCGTAGAAAATCTGGACATTGAAAATCCGGAATGTCAAAAATCCGAACCACTCCACAGGTTTTTGCAGCACCATATTTTAAAATTTTGCAGGAGAAACTGCCAGGAAGGGGGTAATGAGTGGCGTGCCAAGTCAGGTGTATGACCTCCAGCATGTCTATTTATCTTGGTGACTTAACCCCGAATATTATTTTCCCACCCCCTATCACTGCCAGTAGGGTACAGTTATCAGTGCAGCCTGAATGCAGTCAAGCTGTTGCTTCTTAAGCGAATGAAAGACTTGGCTGCCAGGAAACGTATATCAAAGCTAACAAAACTGATGATTATCACCTTTTTTGGTGTACAAAAGAACTATTTTACTTTATTGTATATTGTGATTGTGTACAAATTGTAATTTTGTTAGTTTCCTTACATTTTTTCCAAGAAACTAGCTTCAGTAATGCACACACATTTAATATACGTAAGTACAAAAAAATTATTTTGTTTCATTTAACTGTATTCTAGAACTTCACTTACTGTAGGCCTCATTATGTATTCAAGAGGTATTTGTAGTTTATGTTTGAAAATCCAGAAAAATTGATAATCCAAACTACCTACGATTATCGGTTCGGATTGGCTTCGGTTTGGTTCAATTGGTTCGGATTGTCGACGCTCTACTGTGTACAAATGTGACCTGACTTATCATTTTAGCCTGTTATTTAGGACTTGAACCTTTAGAAAACTACTGTAGAATATTGATTTATTTTGTGGGAAAATGTATTTTAATTAATCTTGGGCAAAGTCTGTGTTTCTTATTTTTAGAATTTTATAAGATTACAAGATACATTTTATTTATGTATTTTACATACGGATATTCAGTGGAATACTGAGTATACGAACAATATTTATCTATATGGTCAATTATCTGAATTTGTTTTCGGGAGTGTGAACGGGCGGAAATGCAACTCAGATTGAAGCATTGCCATTATAATTGCAATAAAACATGTGTTTTTCAATGTAGTGTAAAAAGTTTTGGATCTCCAATCATTTATTTTCTGATTTAACCTCGGTTTCTAGTGTTCAGATAAGAAGAGTTCTACTATTGTTTTATTATTAAATGTAATAATAATTTATTTTAATGAATTGTATTTCATGTACATTTTTTTAATCAGAAAAAATAATATTCAGTGTGATGATTCTCTTCATAAGGTAAACTCTCGATTATCCGAGGGCGGATAATCCATGAGGCTGATTATCTGTGTATGATATAAAAAGCAAGAAAATATGTATATTGGCATTTTTGAGTACAAACACCCAACACAAACACCATTTATTCTTGGAATTCACACAGTAGGCTGGCCAGCAATCTAATGCCCAATGCCCAATGCCACCTACACCTCTGCTTTATTTTCACTACTCATAACAACCGATCCAGTCACTGCTGAAGAGTGATTACTGACCAGCCGAGGTCTGTTTTGTCTCTCGTTTTAGTTTCAAGTGCATTTGTTAACTGATTTGGAGGGGTATTGTCGATTTAAAATAGCAGAAAAATATAAAGACTAGAATCAATTTCTTGAATGTAAAACAAAAGTAAAATTAGTTAGTTAATTGTTAAGTGAAATACAAGTAGCACTAAAATATTTAGCTTTATTTAATGTTTTACAGTTGATTTTTACAAGAAAGTAATGTTTACATGTTTTCAGTACCTTTGCGGATTATCCACAATTTTAAATATTCACAATAGCCATGCCACTCAATTCCCCGGAAAACTGGGAGTTCACTGTATAAAAAAATCAGGCAATATTATATAGTGTTAGTGTAGTGTAGTTAAATATTATATAGTGATCCATTTTCTATTGGTCAGGCTTGAGAATAAGGAGCGAGAGTGTATGTCATTGGGGTCAGCCCGGCTTGAGCAACAACTGGAGGTTGACTCACTGAATCAGCGGAACTCGGAGCTGAGATCGGAACTGGAGCAACTGCGAGCGCGGGCGCAACGGACACTTAGTGACAAGGAAACACTCATCAACCAGCTGCGGGCCAACAACTCCAACCACTCGGTGGAGGCGAGCTTTCAGACAGAGCTGGCGCAGCTCAGGTAGGGATGAGGCAGGATAGGGAAATGGGAATGTTGTTGTAAGCGACATCACAATTTGTTTGAACATTTAAAAAAAACATCTATATCCAACAATTTCAATTTTTCTCAACTACTACCACATTGCCTTTAACGTAGTTCTTTATTTTACCCTGATTTTTGCTAATTTCCTTTAAAATGTTTAATATATATATATATTACAGAATGATAATACTTCAACGAAGGACTATTTTTTCAAAACCCTTGGCTTTGGTTCCTTTTTAGCGAATTTCCGATAGGGAAGAAGCTATTACCGTAGGTCTCATGGTAAGACTTAAGCCCGGGAGCATGTTATTTTTTTGTCTTTAGGTGCCCAGAGTCCAAAAACAATAGTCGTTAAAATTTTTATATATATGTGTGTGTGTGTGTGTGTGTGTGTGTGTGTGTGTGTGTGTGTGTCTGTGAACACGATAACTCTCATAAAAATGGTCCGATGAAGACCAAATTTGGTATAGACGTATTGGTATTTCTACAAATGCTCGGACGAGTTCGTAAACCAGACATATCGGTCAATGGGAACAGGTAGTTTTGTACCCCACCAAACTAGGGTTTTTTTGCGTTTTTCACTTGTAATTTTTAGAAATTTCTAATTTTATATTTCACCATTAGAATCAGCTTAAAGAACTACACAATTCAGTTCCTTAAAGTTTTTCTCTATCTCCAACGGTTACCGAGATATTAAACAATCTAAACACAGTACATTTCATATAAATGTATAAATGAGATACTGAGATTTTGTTAGAAACGGAATGAAGATTGAAAAGCAAAAGAGAAATTTTATTTACACCAGTTAATTGGTTTGTTACAGTGGCTTCAAGCTATAAAATGAATATGTTATCTTTCAAAACACTAAAGATTTTGGAAATAATTTTCTCTGCTTTTATTTCGCACAGTTATTTTACCCTTTAGTTTTTACAAATTGTTTAGTAATTTGATAGTTTTTCATTTATTACATACATAAAATAAATGTTAATGCAAAACCTCTATTCACAGATTGTTCGCCACCATCTTCAATCAACAACTGTCAAACGGTTACAAACAGATGTTTTGATTTCTATTGTTTACATTTTGTTTCTCCATAAGCGTAATGTTAAATTTTTAGATTTTAAACTTAATATTACAAGAAAACAAGAATTTTCCTGGACATTAGACCTATCTAGAACTTATTTTCTACTCAGAAATTAGTTATTTCCAAAATTTAAAGAAAATCCTTAGTGCCGTTTTCGAGATCTGTGTGCAAATATATATATATATATACAAACCTTGCTCGTATTATAGTATTGGATAATTTGATCATTCATTGATTCATTAATTTGATATTGTATATTCAGGCAAGAGAAAAAAACACTGATGGAGGAGCATCAGGAGACAATAGGTCAGCTGGAGACGATGCGGCGCAGACTGGTGGAGGTGGAGCACACGCTGGACGCAGTGCGGGACAGCGCAGCACGCACGCAGCAGGATCTGCAGGATAGAGTGGCACGCGAGGTGCAGAAGAGGGCCATCATCGAGGATGACTTTCGAGTCCAGACTCAGGTCTGCTGTATTTTGTAGGATTTTATTCTATTCACTTCAGTTTTCTTGAGAAACATCCTCAAACTCCAGTCTGGTTTGTATCTCAAGAGGTAGATCTCCCTACTATTTCTTAACCCTAGAAGTGGCAAGCTTTTTACTCTTAACTGTAACATAAAAATAATTACTAATATCTTCTTGACATATATCAAAGTTTAAACAAAAAAAGCTTAAAACATGCCCCCCCTTTATAACCACTAACCACAAAACCAAAACAGGTGTCCACTGCAATCCCAATTAAGCCTACAAATGCCGTCAACTTCCACCCAAGCCGGTCACCGTTTATTTAAGGTGGGCCCTCCACTCCGCTATACCACACATTTGCAAGCCAAATTGGGATTGCTCATGGTCGGGATTCGAACCCTAGCACTTCCGAATGGCTAGAACGTTACGCTCGTCAGCGTAGCGCGTTAGCCGCCTCGGCCATCAGTGCCTAGGAGAAGAAAGCGCTTACTTGGTTATAGACCTGCCCGGTGGCAGGCTCGTGTACTACGAGAGCAGTTTCGGTTGTTGGCCCCCAGAGGGAAACACGGTCGCGTAGGCGATAGTGTCTAACAAGTCCACAAAACTGACGACAGATGCCTCCACCTGCCAATTCTTATTGAATATGTAAATGCGTCGTAAATTACGACTTTGCCATTTCTAGGGTTAATATCTGCTAAATGAATGTAGACTATCCCGGAAACTGACTCCATCTCCTTTTGATGTAGACTAATTGAATAGAGAAAATGGAGTAATTAAAGAGTATTCTCACTGTTAATTAATACTTTGGCTGTACAGGTTGTCAGTTATAGCTTTACCAGTAGCTTGAAAATGGGTACACCAGAGTCCCGGTAATTCGAACGTCCGGCTAATCCGAACAACATGTTGGGGAAAAAGGTTACTGAGTCTAAATTAAAAACGAAGAAATGTAATCTCAATTATAACATTTTAATCCACAGCAAGGTTACACTAATTTTACATTAGCTTATATACAATGTTCATAATACACAATAAATAACTTTTTAGAACTTAAGAATTCAATTATCATCTTTTGATGTACCTTCCTGTAACAAAAATATCCTGTTTTCCATTACAAAGTTGGTAATAGTCTCATAACATAAACATGAAGTATTCTAATGTATCAGTACACTGTTGCTCGAGATAACGTAGGGCGATGTCTAGTCACACGTACAGTACATCACAATAGATTTGATGCTCACAGTCAGACTCATCGCTTTTTGGTGAATTAGTTTTCGAACATTTGAGTTTATTTTCAAGCAATGACCGCGATTGAGTAAAAAGTAGGCCTAAAAATATAAAAAGTAGGACAGCATTGTTTTATAATTTTTTGGTTATATGAGTCAATGTGTGTCATTTTTTATATTTCTAGTGACGAGTACGTAACCGATAGAACATCTTAGCAGGAACACTTGATTCCATTCAGGCAAAACATGTAGTAGACAAACCTATATGTGACCTGTGATAAGACGTAAGTTAATTGATCTAAATACATTGTTCGGGTCTAAAATAATGAACTTTATTAATACTTTTAATGAACTCAGAACTCTTTATTCGCCAGTTTACATAAATACATTGGTTTGTCACAATGAACTTTACATTGCACCTCCGGATAATCCAAACAACTCGGTAATCCGAACAATGTTCGGTTCCAATTAGTTCGCATTACCGGGAACTGGTGTAGTTGTATCAGGAGGTAAATTGGGACATATTACCAATTGATTTAGTATAATCCTGATTTCTTGGCCATTCGATTTCATTCCCACCGCTACTAGATTCTTACAACCTTAGGTTTCAATGTTAAAAATTATAATTTAGGAGTTAAAGTGTTAAAGTTAGCACCTTAGGAGAGTTTATTTTGTAGGTGTGTAAAAATTAGAGTGTTCTGAAATCATCCAGTACCATTTACGTTAGATAACTTTTACATCTCTATTAAATAGGCTGTACATGTACAAAGGTACTGTTCATGATATACCGGATGAGTTGCCTAATGGGTTAAATGTACATTCTCAACCAAAGAATGACCGTATCCCATCCCATGAAAAAAATTATTTTATAACAGTAAACAATATTTGACATAATTTTATTACTGAAAAAGCAAATTTTGCAGGAGTTGCGTTTGGTGCGGGAAGAGTACAGTTCACAGCGTGCACAGTTGTCAGCTAGGTTGCGTGAGAGAGAGACAGAACTGGCGCAGCTGCGGAGTCAGTTGTCGAGTGCGCCGCGAACACCGGCTCCGCACCTGCTACCAGGCGAGATGGAGATGCGCATGTCCAGCCTGACCAAGACTCTAATTCTGAAGCAGACCATGCTGGAGACAGTCACCACAGAGCGGAACCAACTACGCATGCAACTGGAGGAGCTTGAGGTATGCTCATCTATGCTTCAAATACGATTATTAGGTTGGTTTGAAGATTGTTTTGTAATCAGCTTGACATACAAATAAAAGTGTCTGGAAACAAAACAAAAGTGTGAGGAATAAAATGATTACTTTGTTTTTAACCATCTTTAGTAACTGCAAGACATTAGCTATATTCTATAGCTTTAAATCTAACTGTATATTGTGTTTTTGTTTTTATCAGTTTTTGCTGAGGAAATTCCTGACAATTAGTATCTGGGGAATGTACCATTATTTTCCTCTATGTAAATGAAATGCAACTGATAGATTTAAATAAAAATATTAATGAACAGGTGACAGGTCACTTGTGAGTATTTGTGAGACTGAATCAAATGGTTTAACTTAAGGTAGTGTAGACACAGTATTATAGTTTCCCACACTAAAAACCAAACCATTTTAATAGTTCACTTCCATGTTTTTTTATAAGTATACTCAACTAAAGACCACAGAATTCTTAAAATTAATAATGGTGTGGGTTATTAATTACTAATATTATTTTATTGGACTTTTCCAGCATGTCATGGGTTTTTAACTACACACCGTTTCTGGTGGTGTAGAAACTCCGCCTGTTTTAAAGTGATTACTGAAGAATTTACATTTAAATTATAATTTATAGTTTTAGATATTCTACTCTTATTATCAAGTAAATATATTCCTATCTGTCATACACAAACACAACAGTAACAATGGACTGACATATACTTTCTCCCGTAAGTAAATAAAAAACCTATAATCTTTAAAAAAACTATCATGTTTTTAACATTTATGTAAATGTTATTTTAAAAATTGTTATTACAAACATTTTCATCCAATTTCTTGTACGAACAACAATAGAAAACCCCTTATGGCTAAAGTGTACCCGAATTTCATAACAATTGACAATCAGTATGGTGTTGGGGTCTGTACAAGGACAGACAGACCGTCCGAAAACCACTTTTTTAGAATCAGGGATCATCAAAATGTATATTATATCCACTCTGAATTCAAATCTGAAAATTTTGATGGAAACAATCCTTGCCCCATATACTATTTATAAGGAGAGAATGTAAAAACAAAACACCCATTCTGTGCGCACATTGCCTTGTTCCTGCCCTAAAAAGTGCAGCGGTAGTGTTTAGATCCCATTTCCATAGAAACTACCAGAGCTATTGTATTGAAATTTTGGTTATAAGTACAGCTGTTTAAATGAACTGAAAACATTCTCTATAGACATATCCATGATCTAACCTATTTACCACAGGGAAGTAAATACAAAGATTTTGTGCATGAGAATAAGGTATATTTTTACTTGACAACAGGTATAGGATATCTATTACCAAAACTTTTAATTTAAATGCAAATTATTAGGTAACAACTTGAAAACATGAGGAGTTTCTCCACCTCCAAAAATGTTGTGTAGTTAAAAACACCAGTGTATTGGAAAAGTTCAATAAAATAATATTAGTAATCCAAGGACCAGCAAATTTTAATGACATAATAAAATATAGTTCTGCTTCTTTCTCTGTGAAATTTTACATTCTCTCGATGGACTTGGCATAGATAAAATTCTAAAGATGGAAACAAGTAGAACTAATCACCAAATGTCAAAGAGAAAAAGTTGTTGGACTCTTCCTAACAAAGAAAAGACCTCGATGTAGAATTGTTCTTGTCAAATCTGATTGAGCTACTAGAAAAAATGTTAGAGCTTAATTAATTGGTTAGTACAGAGTGCCTTAAAAGGGCATTACAAAAAGTGGGTCTTTCCTGATATAATGGTTTCTAGTGCCCTAAAATGGTAACTGTCAAAGCCACAGTAGAGCAAGTATTTCTAGTCTGGCCACCTGAGTGCAAAAAGTATTTTAAAACTGAACCTAAAAAACTATTAACAACTACAATGTTGCACATTGTAGGTAATGAACATTCCATTTTCCATATAAGTAAAGCTGTATGTTTTCTGCTTCAGCACAAGCACAGAGAGCATTTAATGATGCTACACCAGTCGAGGATTATCAGTGCTAATGACACAGACGATGGTAAAACCTTTTCACTATATTTGTTAGGCCTAAAACCTTTTTCCCTAACATTCTAATATCATTTATCATAGCTAAATCTCTCCTAAAGAGAGTGTAACTTTTGCTATTTTGAGGATTTATAATAATATAATATTTATTGCAGCAGTGTTTTTTTCAAGCTGCAGAACTAAATACTTATATTAACCAATTATTTAGGAAGAAAAGTACAGTATTGTTGCTAAGTAATTTTACATTTCACTTCAGTAAGTGCATTAAGACAAGTTTAAATTTCAAGTTGAATATTTTCCTAAAAAAACAACATGCTGGCAACATTAACTAAAAATTTGTTTAGAGATGTCAAAAAAACAGTTTTACCCGTATGTGTACCAGTCGCACACGCCTATGTACCTTCATGGTATCCGAGAGCTCAGCAAATGAAGGTTGTGACAGATCGCAACTACACTTACAAACTCGACATCAATGGGGGAACTAGACATGACTGTAAAGTGCGTCTGGAAAATCGTGACGTTGTTGTATGTGGGAGAGTGCTGAACAAGGAGAAAGGCATACTAAAATTTTACAATTTTACCAGAAGACACAAACTTCCAGCTGATGTGATGTTACATACAGTACGAACAAAAACTGATCCTCGTGGCTTTGTTGTGGTTTCAGCAAAGATGAAACCGCAGAGAACTAACTGATTAACTGTCAAAGAAATTATTTATTCTAAATAAATTTTTTTTTAATGTCAACTTCATTTTGTATTGAATAATTCATGTGACCATCAATGTAAGTTGATTGTTAGTGATGATGCCAACCTAAAACATTTATTCTACAGATTTACCACTCACTTAATTACTGACAATAGTATGTATTAATTAGTACGTAAAATTATTTTCACTAATCAAAATGTAAAACTGAATATTTAGTAAGCACAAGGTATGTACATTTTACAGCCAAAGCACAAGTCCCCAGCTTCATGATTGAGAGCCCGTTTGACACAGGGATGGCTCGTCGGGTCAAGAGGGCATATTCCTCCCTGGATGCGGTCAGTATTCGCACCGGAGTATTCCTCCGGCGCTACCCACTCGCTAGAATCATGGTCATCTTATATGTGGTAAGGACATTAATATTTTTGTTGCAACTCCTCAACGCTGCTCTTATTTTCTTCTATTCTCAACTACCTCATCCTTATAGATCTATTGTGACGCCTGCAAATTTCTCCAGCTTCAAGTATTTGATATAAATTGTAAGTTCACTGATTTCCTTGAACTTGTTTTGCTTAATTTGGGGGTATCCCTAGAAGTTGAAGTCTTTTTTAAACTAAGGCTAGACAATCTAGCCTAAGAAGTGATGCAGATTCATCAGTCTTACTCACTATATAAGAACAATTCTGACTGACAAAGACCTAGCGCCTTAGATGCTTCCCTAAACGTCCGTGGCCTATCAACCTAACCTCTTACAATCTGAGATTTGCCTTCCCATGATTGAGGACTACTACTCATTTTTTATACCTAAAAAAACTGTTGCTTTTTTACCTATTTAGACTGTAGATGATGATTTCATTGTAATATTTATACATGTCCCAAGATTTATCAGAGGATGTGGCATATTCAGTATTGTAACTATGCGCAGATGATGTGCTGTTTGAAAATGAGTTGTTACAGAAAAAATGTTCCATCCAACAATTTTAAGAATTCTTATGTGTTCTTACAAATCATGAAAAAACTAATTGTATAAACATGGTGTTCTTTTGGAGTATTTTAGCATTGACATAACATATTATCCCCAAAGTTCATGAACGTAGGAGGTAATTAAGAGTATAAAAGTATATTCTTTACCCATAGCTTAGTCTCTGTATAGAGTTTAGTATGATGAAGGATGTGTCTACAGACAAAGAGACTAAGTGTGTGACTCAAGTCTTGTGATCACAACATGTTCAACAGGTGAAGGTTACAACATATTCACAAGAAAAAAATCCTAGGTTGTTCAAGGAAAATAGTGTATTGGGACAATTTTTTCATATATAGTTTACATTGTTATCATAGCTATTTAGTTTTATATAACTATTGTTTTGCAGTAGTAAATCGTTTTCATATATAGTTGATAATTGTATTTTGAAACACTGGATATAAGCTGTCACTGTAAAAACTCTTTGAATAATCTATATTCTACTTATCCCACTATTGGACGAGGTCACTTGTGTAACACAGATGGTTGAGGAGTGAGCGCCACTCTCACCTTTTTAAACGCCTTGTTAACGATTTATATTTCACGAAGTTTGAACAAATTATATAATACCACTTTTGGTCATCTCTTTTTCTAACCTTTTATTATATACAAACCCAAAAACAACTAATTTCACAATAAAAAAAACTCAAACTATAAACTTTTTAATAAATAAATTAACTATTTATAATTAATTAATTATTTAAAACACAGGATGCAATAAAAAGAAATTTTGCTAATGCTCAGTGTATTATAACAACAACAAATAAATATACAAATGACATAATTTATTACTAAATAAAAGGCCTTTTCAGTTGTGCTTATTGCACTGTAACTCTGCAAGAAACAAAGTTGCGAGACAGTCTGAAGGTCACTTAACCTCTCCCACTGTATCCTCCCACTACTGACACCCGAAACAACAGGTATACCGAGTTTCAGGCCGATATATTACAAAATCCACGTTTTATAGAAATTTAAAATCAAAAGTGAGCACTGCGCTCACCCCTCGACCATCTGGAAGATAAAAAACTCCATCCAATTCCAACTAAAATCTGTGTTATTTTTTTTACCACAGATACTACTGCATTCGCTTGTTTTGGTTGTGCTTTGTTCCCGAACTCCAGACAATGCTCAAAAGTGAAGAATATTTGTATATTGTGATGTATGTTGTATATGGTTAAAATAAATATTATTTTTGAAATACTTATTCCTCTCTTTTTTTACCAATCAATGGCAAGGTATGTCCACTGTGAGTTGTAGATTATACTTAAACATTTATGTTCTAAATTTTATTCTTTTTTACTTCTATCATTATTTTTACTTAAAAGTACACCAGAGTCCTGGTAATCTGAATGTCCGGCTAATCCAAACTACATAATGGGGAAAAACATTACCGATTTATTTATTTATTATTATTTATTTATTTGGTCCTAAAAATATATACATGGAGTTACAAAAATAGATAAAACAAGAAATGTTCCTCTGCATAGACTCTTGATCTGTGCAAAGAGGAAGAGTCCATGATTGCAGTCTACATTTAAGTTCACTTCCACTGGATCACAATTAATCAATTAATAAGTACCAAAACAAATAAAAAATAATAAATATGCGTGTAAACAAAACAGTAAAAGTTGCATAAAATGTAAAATGAAACAATGTAGATAAATCAGTACCATATTATCAGAAACATGCGAAGCCTTGTCAAATTGAAGATAGTAAGAAATTATGTACTCATATACGATCTTATTCGTGTTTCTGATGCAGCTTGCCCAACATGTAGCAGCCACTGACAAACCTTTCTCTTAAACACTGAGATATTGTCCTCCTCAGCAATAGTTATTTCGGGGCTTAAATTTCTATTAAAAATATGGGTAATATAGAAGGGTGAGTACTTGATCGAGCTAAACGTTGAACGGGGAATGTTGTGACCAAAATTTAACCTGTTTCTAGTAGGGTAATTCATGTTATCTGTTTATTGCTTTTAAAGAACAAAAGAAGAGATTTTATACATGTACAGTCGTCTAATACACAACACATTAAACTGAGTAAAAAGCTAATCTGCTGGATATCTCAACGGCTTCCAGACCCCGCCCCATGTCAGGATACCAGATTGTACTTCACCTAAGAGCAGTTGATAAACTACACTTAGGTGAAGTAAGTATTCCTGCAGTGATTTACCGACAAAACCCTACCAAGCTGAGATGTCAATATCTCAACTATGTCAACAAATATTTTTGGACTGGAAAAGGATTAATACAGTTTAAGACAAAACACCATTTAGCTTATACTCATTGATTCCTCAGTCTAATTAAATAGAAAAGTTGTTCAAGCTGTCTGTGAACTACAGTAACTGGATATTGCTTTAACGTGACCAACCATTTTTCCTTTATTTGTTGATTTTAGCTGATATTTATGGTGGAAACTAATGAAGCATAACACAATGCAATAACTCAACTAAGTTTTATTAATATAGTACACATATATTACAGATTATACATAGTGATGAAGATAAGCATGGCTTGTTGGATTCGTTGTGCCTATGACCGTTAGGTCTCTTAGTCTATTGTTAAATACTTGTAAACTATGTTTCTATACACTTTCCTCAACTTAGTTTGCCTCTATTCTATACTGGTTTGTGTTTAACAACCAGCTTACCCATGTCAACCCTTCCTCACTGAATATCAGTTTAGTAATTAAGTAGAATTATTATTATTATGAAAGACAATACAACAGTTATGTTCCAAAATCCTAGATTGGAAGCTTTTAAATGAAAAATAACATCTTAAAAGTTATTCTTAGAGAGGAAAACAAAACAAAATAATAGAACAGAATCTGTTTTAAAATCTACAGTAGTACCATTTTTTTACTATGTAAAATAATTATGTTTTAAGAACACATTGCAGGCCCATGAGAAAAATTTAAATGATGAAGTTCAGACTTTCTAAAGCGACATTGCACTAAATTTTTTCTAACCACCAGAAGTAATTTTAATTTACTAAACGACATTTTCTCCGATTTATATACCGATACTTAGCCTAATGAGTTTAGAACTATGTGTTAACATTATCATAAATTATTTAAAAATTTTCTAAGATCACAACATTGATAAATTATAAATTTAATACCTCAACCTTCTTAACTTCAAACACTTTACTTACATTGTACTAACAAATTATTAGCTTAAAACATGTACAATTTTGGACAACCTTATAAACTAAATTAAATTTAAAAAGCGCAGAAACCACTCCATGAACGCAAAATAAGCAAAATCATAAATTAAAAATTAAAGATTAAGCTTCATGACTGTAGGGTTTGTTATAGTAAGTTTTTTTGTAGAATTAAACATACTAAACATATGTTTACATTCATGAAAAAAAACATTTATTACTGTGACCATGATTCATTTTGTATTAAAGACTTCATGTCCACTACCCAGATATACAGGGTTGTTCATTAAAGTCGGGGACAAACTTCAAGGGATGGTAGTACTCATCAAAATAAACAAAAAATATCTAATAAACATATGTCAAAAAATCCTTCGTTTAGCCGCTAGCCGCCATTTTGTATTTGTTATAGATCGTTATATCTAAAGAACCATTTAAGCTATAGAAATCAAACTTTGCACACATATTTATTGTGCATTAAAAGTACATTTTTCACTTCTTCGTGGACGGGTTTCGTTCAACAAAATGTTGTTAAATTTGAAATTAAAATTACAATATTTTTTATACCTTTTTAAAAAAATGTTATAAAGTTAATGGTTTTTTTGCTATTTAAATTAAAAGATTTTTAACCGCCGCCTTTTGAAAATATAAAAGCAAAATAAATTATACTTTGAAAATATTTTTCTCTTTGGCCAATAAAAATGTATGCAAAGTTTGATTTCTGTAGCTTAAATAGTTCTTGAGATATAATGATTTTTATAACAAATACAAAATGGCGGCTAGCGGCTAAATGAAGGATTTTGCGACATATGTTTATTGGATATATTTATTTATTTTGATGAGTACTATCATCCCTTGAAGTTTGTTCCCGACTTTAATGAACACTCTGTATATTTAAGTATCCTCACCTCACCAAGTACCTTACTCTGAATGGTCCATGGTTACTTTTGATCAAGGATATATGTGGTCCAACTAGTCATGATGAAACGCAAAAAGTTTATTTTTTTCACAAATAAAGTGGTAAATAAAAATCCACTGTTGGAAATTATTCCAAATATATATAGGTTTGTGATTAAAAACAATAATACGGAACTGGTACTTTTTCTGTTGTTTCATGTAATGTAAATATAAATGGTTTTGAGCTTGTAAAATAATTTGTCGCATTTATGGAATGTAACTTTCCTTATATCTAACAATGAATGATACTTTATATATATTTTCCTTTTATTTGTGTTTTATTGTAAACTCTCATATTGTGCTCCAAATAAGTTCTCTGCAAATAAGTTAATTGAGTGATGTGTGGTAGAATTGTCATTACAATACAATACATCATTCAAGTTGTTTTACTCTCTGATATGAACATGAGTTTACAAACATTACAGTTATTATAGAAATTCAAATTGTTATACTATACTCCAGATTTGATCTAATTTAATTTTCCAGAAAGATTTGGTTGAAAATTTCTTGGTACTTTATTAAGAACAACTTCAGATATTTTCACCAGCATTAGTTAACTTTCATATTTTTAATTTTTGGCAAGGAATATTAAGCAGTATAATTAATTAGGATTTTGAAATGTAGTTCGCAGCCTAATAGTGTATACTTCATGAAATAGATATAATACTTCTTTGAAATACGTATAACTACAGTATGATTAAGAAGATGACCATTATCATTGTTCCATTAGCTTAACTTCCGCAGGGTAAACACTAGACACTCCTAAGTTTAAAAATTAATACTTAATCGCAACCAAAAAGTACATAAATATTGAAAATAAGTCACTTTGTATACTAAACACACATTCACATATCGCACATCACTTGATGAAAGGTACCGAGCCCACAAACATGTTCAATTGTTAGAGGTGACAGGAGGCGACGCGGCGGCAGTGGTCACAAAGGCACGGGTCTCTTGCTGCAGAAGGGTGAGGCGTTGCTGGAGGATCTGGTTGCGCCGCAGCAGCGCTAGTGTTCGCAGCGTGATGGTCACAAGGCTGTCCCTGTCACAGCGTGGGGACCGGTCTACGTCGTGGTCACACTCCAGTGATGGCGGCTCACACGACGGAGGCTGGCACTCCTCCATGACAAGCCCCATCTGGAACTGATAGACAAACGTTTACAACATAGCAAAGCACTGCTACTATAAAAGCCACCAGGACAGTCCGACTCACCCACAGAACACCAAGCTCACAGGACCCAACAGCATCACCGGGTGCTGGATACCGGAGAAGCATGAAGGCTACCCAACCAACCAATATTGGGATTTAGACTTGGTATTCCAAGTTTAAAGGGAAAAGGGAAAGTAGCTCACAAGTAAGGCCAAATTAAACCAATTAATAAAAGCACAATGAGCTATGTATGTGAGATATGATTTAATCTGGAGTAAGAAAAGTCACTATCATTACTTTACTGTTTTAAGGAATAAAAATAGGTTTATTTACAACATATAACCTAAGTATAAGTAGGCCTATATTATAATATCCGAGTCCTGCCTATTTTAAAGGAGTTTCTGATATTTTTCAATAGTAACAGTTTTTTACAGTTATAATCTAAAATAAATAATCAAGTATTATAGTTTATTCAAATCTCTAACGAAACCAAAGAAAAAATCAGTGAGAAGACAGTCATATCATCACAAGCAATTTTCTACTACTATACAGATTCCTTACTGAACCCAAATAACTGAAAAAATATGGTATCAG
The DNA here is from genome assembly GCA_023375725.1 of Nephotettix cincticeps. Taxonomy (NCBI): domain Eukaryota; kingdom Metazoa; phylum Arthropoda; class Insecta; order Hemiptera; family Cicadellidae; genus Nephotettix; species Nephotettix cincticeps. The sequence continues at coordinate 35,449,306 of CM041788.1, forward strand.
TTAAGGCCAATGCACACAACAACAGACATGTATGCAGACGGATGAAGAAAAAGTCACTCAGCATTTGATTAAATGCAAACATCAGTATGTAGACGTATGGACGTTTGTGTGCGTTGTAACATCTAATAATCTGGGGAGCAATTTTTCCTCCGACCGTCTGCATACATGTGTCTGTTGCTGTGTGCGTTGGCCTTAAGTCAAACAAAATATAGAAAAAATTCTGGAAAGATGAAATAAAATTTCTAGTTTTAGTTCTTTGTGTTATCTGAAGAAGCAAGGTAAGAGATGTTTTGATGATTCCTTAGTACCGTACATATTTTATAGCACCGGAACTTCACACAATCCATGGGATGATTGTCTAGAAATATGACATTTGCTTCTGTGTTCTGTTTGTTCGACACATTAGAAAGGACCTCTAGCAAATAGTGTTCCTGGGTATGCAGTCTCTGTGCAGAGACATCTTTAATGTGTCTTTAATGTGCAAGCAAATAAATTGACTATTTACCTTAAATATGCTTTGGCATAATTTTCTCAAGTTGTTAATGAAAACTTTTTGAGTTACAGGGTGATTAATTTGGAAATTTGGTGTTATTTTTTAAGGATTGTGGGAAACTAATAATGCTTTTGAGCTCAAATTTTGGAAGAGTGCATGAATAACAAAGCTCTTACACATGACTCATGTGAAATTTTAGAGAAAGAAAAATAATGTCATGTAATAATGAAAACAAATTTTCAAAGTAACATTTTTGAATTGTTATTCTAATAAAATATGTCATTTTGAAGGTCTAAAAGGCTAAAAATTTGAGGGCTAAAAATCATTTTGAAGGCTAAAAATGTTTAACAATTTACAAAACAATCACATGAAAAAATCACATATACGCGTAAGTTAACAAATAAGCAAAACTAGTGCCGACCTAGCTTTCAGTTGACCCGGAACACCACTCGTCTACATCAGGTAAAGTTCTCATTGCAAAGGTTACATGGTGTGGGAGGAACCATAGCTCTAGCAGGACCTACCTACAAGACACAGCAGATCAGAGAGACCTGACGTGGTTTTGACTCCAGATTGAATCATAAGAATTTACCAGTGGCTGCCATATTTTGAGCCTCAACAATGATGGTTTTACTAAGTAAATTTGAAAGTACCCCTTTATACTTTCTTCTCTGAACAGACAAAATATTAGTAGTGTTAGTAATAATTTCTCTACGTAATGGAGCAAAAGACCAAAAGTAAGATAATGGAACCAGGTCTGAAGAGACATGAGGAAGCTGGAGCTATATGAGGAGGATGTGGTAGACCAAGTCCAAAGAGAGGCTATGTTGATGAGGTCGAATACTGATGGGGTATGAGTGGCCACTCCTGTAAGTAAGTAATGGAACTTTTAGGTTAGACCAACTAAGTGTATACTTCTTAATACGTATTGTAATGAGAGTGAAAAATAGTAAGGACTCACCTTAAGACAATAAGACTTTAGGTATCTGCGAAGTCTCCTACTTAGTGTTTGTCTTGTTTTTTCACCTGAAATAAAATAATGCATTAGTAAAACAATCTAAAACCAGAATCCATTTTCTAGGGTTGTATAAGATTTAGTTAGTATAAATTATGGAATTGTTCCTGAAAATCAAGAGCAATGTTATAGAAAAAACATTAAATTGATAAACTATGTTCACTATTGGATCCATATGTGGATGGACAATCAACTTTTATAGTTAATATTTAAATACATGGTTTATATCTCAATTAATTTTAAATATATAACAGAAATTACGAGTATATAAAGATAAGTTGTTTGCAAACCTGACGCTTTTTACATTTACAATGTTAAAGAAGATGGACGTGCAGAGTCTGGGTTATCAGACATATTCTCCTTAGTTGTGGCCTACTCAACATTGGTTAGGACAATAATACAAAACGAACTCCTAAAAAACTATCCTGGTAGAATAATGTATAGTGTGAAATTACAAGAATATATTAGAAATTAGAATTGAAATTCACGAGGCGTTATTGTGTTGGTGATAACAGATATGATGAAATATTGGCGTAGGCGTACTCTCGACGAAAGGGATCAACGATAACCAACTGAGTGTTGAAGGCTACTTGTAATAAAGTACTATCTATTTAAAAGCATTCTAATTACATTTTAAATAAACATAAAATAATAATAGAATTCCTATAGTTAATTTTGGGTATTAAAAAGTAATACTTTTTACGATCGTTACTCTTAAATCTATGTATATGTTAAGATTAAAAAAGTATACAACTACAGTATAAAATTTTGTGACAGGCTGGTATCTAAGACATGTGAAAAAATGCATTGACAAAATAACGTAAACATAGAAGAAGAGTATGAGGAGAGCGACTTACAGAGAGGGTGGTCCCTAACCTAGCAGCTGGCTGGGCGCGAGGTAGGTCGTTTCTCCCAAACCTACCCTACCGTACCTTAGCAGAGCCACGATCGATCCACCCGTACACCCCTGCCCGCTTCCCCCGGCACCGGTCAAGGCGAACTCCCGCTTCGGGGAGGCAACGTTACTTGTACAACGTGACGATATTACGGGTGGCAACGTTACTTGTACAAAGCTGCGTCGTTACGGATGGTAACGTTTCTACGTTACGGGAGGCAACGTTACTTGTACAACGTGACGATATTACAGGTGGCAACATTGCTTGTACAACATTACGTCGTTACTGATGGCAACGTTACTTGTACAACGTTACAACATTACGGGTGGCAACGTTACTTGTACAACGTAACGACATTACGGATGGTAACGTTACTACGTTGCGGGTGGTAACGTTACTACGTTACGTATGATAACGTTACTACGTTACGGGTGGTAACGTTACTACGTTACGGGTGGTAACGTTACTACGTTACGTATGATAACGTTACTACGTTACGGGTGGTAACGTTACTACGTTACGTATGATAACGTTACTACGTTACGGGTGGTAACGTTACGTTACGGATGGTAACGTTACTGCGTTACGGATGGTAACGTTACTGCGTTACGGATGGTAACGTTACTGCGTTACGGGTGGTAACGTTACTTGTACAACGTTACAACATTACGGGTGGCAACGTTACTTGTACAACGTTAAACATTACTGGTGGCAACGTTACTTGTACAAAGTTGCGTCATTACGGATGGTAACGTTACTACGTTGCGGGTGGTAACGTTACTACGTTACGGGTGGTAACGTCACTACGTTACGTATGATAACGTTACTACGTTACGGATGGTAACGTTACTGCGTTACGGGTGGTAACGTTACTACGTTACGGATGGTAACGTTACTACGTTACGTATAATAACGTTACTACGTTACGTATGATAACATTACTACGTTACGTATGATAACGTTACTACGTTACGTATGATAACGTTATTACGTTACGGGTGGTAACGTTACCACGTTACGGGTGATAACGTTACTACGTTACGTATGATAACTTTACTACGTTACGTATGATAACGTTACTACGTTACGGGTGGTAACGTTACCACGTTACGGGTGATAACGTTACTAGTTCCTATGTTCCGGGAGGCAACGTTACTTGTCATGTTTGCATGTCATGTAGGCACAAGGCTCAGCTGCATGTAGCCTTATTAGCCTAGACCCGAGGAGTATATTCAATTATTTTTCTGTTTATAATAAACTAGCCAAAGTACCCGTTCTTCGCACGGGTTAAAAAGGTTGAAAGGTGAAGGCTCTACTGATACATTTAAGTTATTGTTAATTAATTCTTCATTGTTTACAAAATGACAAAACACGAGTGTCTACAACATTTCAAAGTAACATCTGTCAAATATTGGGAGAGGATAAGGATTAATGTAATAGAGACAATCGTCGGAAAAAAACTTAAAATCTACCATTCCGCTATTTCAAATAATTCACTAATTTCGATCCAGTAGTATATCTGAAAAATCAACTTTATTTCTTCTTCTTCCCAAACTGACAAAATATAGTGCAAACGGATGTTGTCATTAGAAAATGTAAACATTGAAACCTAGGACGGTCACGGCAGCTCTTTCTTCTTCTTCTTCTTCCCGAACTGTCAAATTTTAGTGTTCACAGCTGTTGACATTCAAGTAATTTTATGTTTTCATTCTTTGAAAATGTAAACATTGAAATTTAGGACGTTCATGGGGCGTAGCCCGAGGGGATTTTAAGGGAACTAATATGCCTTTGTGTTGCATGAGTTTAAGATCTACCTTTCTGTAAAATTTCAAACCGGTCGCTTCAGTATTTTTCGCATTTACTTGCCACAACAAACCCACAAACAAACATACAGAAACCACCTCTTCTTTATAATATTATAGATATTTCAAATTATGAAGAGACTGGGATTTAAAAATTTAAACAAACGGGAACGTGAAAACGCTTGTAAATATGCTTCATCTATAGACTGACTCTATAATTTTCTTATGACACTTCATTTGTGGATGTCGGTAATAATTTAAATGATGCTCAAAGTCAAGTAAATAATTCTGTGCAAAGGTCAGATGTCTGGTTTCAGGTCAACAGCCTGGCAGTCAATCAAGATAAAATTGAACTTATTTACTTTAGTCTTAGCCCTATTTTTAAAGAATGCAAATCTGTTAAACATTTGGGAATTTTCCTACATAGTAATATAAATTGGAATGCTCAAACAGAAAACTTAATGACTAGGGTGTCTAGTGTTATACCTGTAAAGAAAATTGAAATTCTCTGCTTGTAACTCCATACTTTGCTTTTTTATCCTCACTTAACTTACGGAGTTATACCCTGGGGTGATAGTCGTGGGGCTAACAATATTCAAACAATAGAAAAAACCTATTAGAATAATTTTGTAGGCCAAAAGCTAGAGAAAGCTGTAAAAGTCACTTAAACTTTAAGACACTCACGTTTTTACAGATTAAAAATTTGGACTTTGCCAAGCCTTTTTGTATTTTATATTTAATAGCTTGAAACCTATAGTAGAAAAAAAATTAATGAGAAATTGTTATACTCGTACATGATTTTAATACTAGGAACAATGGAAGATTAGACATGCCTTTTGTCAGATTGTCTAAAGGTTTGAATAGTCAGACACCTTTCCTTACGATATAAATTTGTTAACAAGTTACCTTAGGGTGCTAGAGATTTACCAGTTCATAGATTTAAGATCGTAATGATTAAGAAATGGTTAACATCAAAGGAATTATATATAGTGTTGGAGAGTTCTTTAAATTAGATTTTAGGGGACTTGCTTTTCTTAATAATTAGACATTAAGATACGACCTTGCATTTACATAATCAATTTACGATATCTAATGTAAAACATTCAGATTTGAAAGGCTGTTCAGTGCCAAACCTCCTGAAAAACTGAGTACAGTACTGTATATTGCACGTCCGGCTGAAGTTTCGCAGGAACCTATAGTGAAACTCGTTTACCCTGACCGCACAAAAACCACCTGAATCAATTACTATAATCAATTAATTCACTTAAAATCTCTCACTTAAATATTTGTTAAGAAAATATATTTTACAAATTACAGTACTGCTGTAAGTAGCAACGAATTATTATAATTATAGCAACAATAACATTCGATTGCAAGTTTTTCATTATTACATGAACTAGAACATGTTTAATTTCAATTATAAGAATGTTCAAATATGTAAATTATCCTCGACGGCTTTTTGCAATTTTACTCAATTTGGTAAATTTTACGTAATCATTATAATTGGCTACATTGAACAAGACTGCGAGAGTGTTTCCAAACGAACACGTTTGATTGAATAACAGCGTGCATTCTATAATTCACGGTAGATTGGACATGTGCACCGAGGGACGTCTGGTGACAATGATGTATGGTAGATAGCCTAGCCTATATATGCGTTCTTGCTGTATGGAATAAATCAACGGTTGTTGGTCCAAGCCCCCAACACAGAGCGGTCATACATAAAAATTATAAGTTAAACAAGAATTCCATTAAATCTTAGGGCCGTATTAGGTCATCTGGTGACCAGATAGATAGTTGGTGGGCAGTAGTTCTTACTGTGCTTATTACACTAAGGTCACCAGGTGACGTCACCAGCGTTTGGCGACTGGCCGGTGACTCTGCCCCGTGGCCAGACGAGTCGCCACTGGTGACCAAGAGTTATCGCTGGGTATTGAATCAAATGGCACTTATTACATACAATCACCGCTATTACGTCACCACTGTATTTTGGTGTTCTGCAAGGTCAGATTGTTTGATGCCAGTGTAGGGAGCGGACGTAATGTTATATAAACATGAAGAAATGCTACTTCTTGCTATTTTGTTAAGGAAAAGAAGATGGGCAAGGAAAATGCACGTGCATCCGATATTATCTTTAAGAGAAACAAAATGATTGTTTTATAGCCTTTTTGGTGAACTTTTAGCTGATGGAAACGAGTTTTTCAAAAACTATTTGAAAAAACCTCCTTCTATGAGCTGCTTTAATGTTAGACACGGATAACAGTGCACATGGAGCTAGGACGAGGTGACAGCGCTGATTGTGTAGACTGTAGACACTGGAGTGGGGGAACTTTGGGGGTTGGTCTCACTCCTGGTGTCGTGGGGCGCGGCTGGCTGCCACTACAGTAAGTAGCCAGTGGCTTCACGGGGTGACAGCGCTGATTGTGTAGACTGTAGACACTGGAGTGGGGGAACTTTGGGGGTTGGTCTCACTCCTGGTGAAGGCGCGGCGCGGCTGGCTGCCCCTACAGTAAGTAGCCAGTGGCTTCACGGGGTGACAGCGCTGATTGTGTAGACTGTAGACACTGGAGTGGGGGAACTTTGGGGGTTGGTCTCACTCCTGGTGTCGTGGGGCGCGGCTGGCTGCCCCTACAGTAAGTAGCCAGTGGCTTCACGGGGTGACAGCGCTGATTGTGTAGACTGTAGACACTGGAGTGGGGGAACTTTGGGGGTTGGTCTCACTCCTGGTGTCGTGGGGCGCGGCTGGCTGCCCCTACAGTAAGTAGCCAGTGGCTTCACGGGGTGACAGCGCTGATTGTGTAGACTGTAGACACTGGAGTGGGGGAACTTTGGGGGTTGGTCTCACTCCTGGTGTCGTGGGGCGCGGCTGGCTGCCCCTACAGTAAGTAGCCAGTGGCTTCACGGGGTGACAGCGCTGATTGTGTAGACTGTAGACACTGGAGTGGGGGAACTTTGGGGGTTGGTCTCACTCCTGGTGTCGTGGGGCGCGGCTGGCTGCCCCTACAGTAAGTAGCCAGTGGCTTCATGAGGTGACAGCGCTGATTGTGTAGACTGTAGACACTGGAGTGGGGGAACTTTGGGGGTTGGTCTCACTCCTGGTGTCGTGGGGCGCGGCTGGCTGCCCCTACAGTAAGTAGCCAGTGGCTTCATGAGGTGACAGCGCTGATTGTGTAGACTGTAGACACTGGAGTGGGGGAACTTTGGGGGTTGGTCTCACTCCTGGTGTCGCGCGGCGCGGCTGGCTGCCCCTACAGTAAGTAGCCAGTGGCTTCATGAGGTGACTACTAGGTTGAACGTAAAATATGGGTGATTCTAAAGACTAAGAAAACTTGAATTCTTAACTCATCCAGCCCTAGCCCGTATTGTGACATACTTTAGTACACCTATTGCAGTAGGCCTACACATGTCGAAGCGTGGACCACCGCTTTAGAATTTGACTGTTTAACCTTTCAAAACTGACATAACGCACATATTACCAATCGAACATTTTTAAATTTTCAAAGTCAAACAGATTGCAATGCTATTTCAATATGGTATTTTTAACATTTTATATCAAAAGAATAATTTCCACTGACTAATTTACATTTTAATTGTGGACAGGAAAAATTGTTTTCAGAATTTTATGCCAAAAAAGCAAAGGAGGAATAATTATATTTTTGATAAAAATATGGATAACCATAAATAAATAAGCATAATGCCGGGAGTATTGGGAGTATGGGAGCACAAAAACTAATCCTCATTTCCAATAAATAGTAATGCACTAAATGTTTGGATGAAATATAATTTCAGACCCAAGCCATTCTGAATTTACTCTTTGTGCACGTAGACAAATGAACTATGGGGAAAACATTTTAAATATATAACGATTAGGACCCCTTTTAAACAACTAAGCATATGTATTATAGAATAATTAAGAAAATAATTATAGAATGATTCAACCACTTTTTAGAAGTTAACCAAATTTAAAAATAAACATTTTTTTCAGTAATTTATGTACATAAACTATTACGTCACTGGTCATAAACTACAATATGTTTGACGAGATGTTTGTTCATGACCCATACCTTTCTTTCTTTCTAGTTACCTTTGGTTAACCTATGATCAGTATAGTTTGCAGTACCGGGAGACCGAGCTTTGCTCGGGTAGAATAAAACTTGTGAAAGATAAGTTAATCTGCTAAATTAAAACCCATTCATTGTGTTCTTAAAGTAAACAGAGTTTGTATGTGGTTCACAAATTTCTAGCCTCTAGACCTGGGGATTATCGTAACTGTAACAAAGAAACCTGGGCGTCCAAAGCGACGTGCGATTGCCGTGGCATATTCAGAATTGTTGCACCATCGGGTCGATTCAACAAACGTAGAAAGTATGGATTTATGACCAACGGTGGCACCTTTAGCTATTCATTAAACCGTTTCTTTCAAACTAACCTAAATTTTAAAAATCATTGTTTGCGAATTTTACAAAAAAAGGCCTGAATCAGCCGTTTTGGTTCACTACTATTTGTTTTGAAAGGTAATGTTTTCAGTTCATATAAACAGCTGTTCTTATAACCAAACTATGACTTCACTAACCAAATTACGTAACTGTTTCAAATTATGGTCTCGCAAATTGCCAAAATCCCCCACACCCAAAGCTAAGAACATCCATGTAACAATCACTGCCTTATATTCTAAAGAGTAAAAGATAAGATCTCCAGAAACAGTTTCTAAATCAATGAAAATTCGTCAAGTACGCAGGTGTGCTGCTGCAGTGGGGCTATGAAGCGAGTAGCGAACAGTTCGCGGATCGTCGTAGCGGAAACGCTTTGTCGCGGCGAAGGGTGAAGGACCGCGCAGGGCTACCACCACCACCACCCCGTCACGCGTCACGCGTCACGCCAGCACGCTACGCCGTGACACGCGTATGACCTTGGCACCGCTCCATGTCTCCACGTGGCACACCCTGCACCACCTGCGACACGTGCCCGTGCCCGCGCCCACGCCACGCTAACTGTATCCGGTCCAGCTTAGTTTAGAGTTTCATACGAAAAAAGGATGAGGGTTGCTTAGAATAGATGGAAAACGGGTTGTAAAATGGTATTTACTTCCCTGTGGAGAAATAGCTTAAATCATGGATAGGCCTATGTCAAGCATTAAATTCCACAAAACAGATGTTCTCATTAATAATGTATTGCTATGCTTTGTATTGCTTGAAGCCACTGTAACAAACCAATTAATTGGTGTAAATTAAATTTCTATTTTGTTTTTCAATCCTCAATCCGTTTCTAACAAAATCAGTTGATCATAGGCTAATAATAACTGTGTGAATAATTAAATAAACAGTATATGGTCAGCTAAAACAATTGAGGTTGCCTAAAATACCTCATCGACATCTCAAATTTGTCCGACGCCGCAGCTCAGTGCTAGCGCGTAGGATTCACGTGTCGAAGGTTCTGAGATCGATTCCCTCCCGGGGACACTGTTTATGCTATATTAATTAAGGTGTATTAAATCGGTTTTATTTTAAACACATACATGTTTTCATTGAGTAATAAATGCGTTTTAATTTTGCTAATTAATTAACTTATATATTACATGTCTTATTCTATCCGAGCAAAAGGTCAGCCAACAGGTACTTATTATATTATTATAGATTTGGAAATTCGTTGAGTACGCAGGTTTGCTGTGATGGGGGTATTTTTGTATAGTATTTTCGTAAGTGTACAAAAACATTCTCCAAGAGGTATAGATTAAAAAAAGTACATCGTAGTGGTTGCTATCGTTTTCACGAAGAAACGTTACAAAAGATCTAGTTTGAGTTACAGAAATGTATACTGACAGACGGACAGAAATTGAAATAATACCTATAAGAATTATTTCGGATTTTCTGGGTTAAAAACGTAAAAATACGATAATAAAATATCATAAATCCAAGCAATGTATTGATCAAACTCTAATTTCACTATACTGTATGTGTATAATCGCACGCAGTACGCTGGCGTGAGTAGAGCGAATTTCATAGAACTTATATTATTTCCATCAAAGTTATTGAATAGTACTATGAGTATTCAGGCTTGCTGCAATAAGAGTTGTTTACACGGTAATATGCTGTTTACATGGATTAAGTCTGTTAACAAAGTAAAAATACGTACAAAATTGTATTAAATTATGTCGATAATTAAGCGAGCTATACCAATGTCCATAAGAAGCGAGTCGTTGTCCATAAGAATTACATGGACAATGACTGTGGTTTGCTGTCAAGAGACATATTAATATTGGGGTTTATAAGGATGTGTTAGAACTAATACAACTTAACTAGATGTACTGTACTAGCATACCAAAATTTTCAAGAGTATTTAAGTAAATAAGTGAGTTAATGATTTTTAGTTATTCTCCATAAGATTAAAATTAGGCAACGTACTGTGTTTACCATTTTGAATAGTTTAGTAACCGACCTAGGGTCGTGATTCAAAAGACTAAATTGTGTGTTTAAAGCTGAGTCCAATGGTAAAAAGAAAATTAGAATTGAAAAAATATACATAAAAAATTGAAACCCTAATTTTTATGGGATGTAAAAAATATTTAACATTTTGAATGACGCCCAAAACGTGTTCGGGGGTAGAATCATGAACTGCTATAATGGTCCCGGGGTTAACTGTGACCACGCGGGTCGTGTCAATAGCACACTTTTCCATAAGAATTCGCTAATTACGAGTTCATTTATTTGGTTTCGGATATACGTGTGAGTGTGTGTGTGTGTGTGTGTGTGTGTGTGTGTGTGTGTGTGTGCGTGTGTTTGCGTGTGTGAGGGAGCGAGAGCTAGTGGGTTGACGCCACGTGTAGTTGCTATTGAGCGGCGGCGGCGCGGCGCTGCGGACATGACCTTGGCCACACATGACGGCCGCGACAAGGTCACGGGACACGGCTCGTGTAGTCTACTTGCTGATCAGCTCGCTGGCCGACACGTGTTGAGATGACCATCCGGCCGGCCTTAGTCCCGGATGTAGTTAAACGACGGATCGGCAAGAGCAATATCAATCAAAAAATTATATTTAAACCAATTCCAATTTAATTATTACAATTAAAAACATAAAATGACGAACTTGCTACCTGAGATCAGGGTTAAAAGACGGACAATGGCTTAAGTGGACGACGTATAACCAAATAAAATACGATGAGAGTCTCTTTATAACCTTCATATAATAATACCCTACCCTTAAACTCGTATAGACATTGAAATAACGTCAACAGTAGTGAAAGCAGTTGGTTAAATGCAAACTCCAATATTGGAGTAAGTGAGGGTGAAAAAAGTAAAAATATATTTCCTGCACACATCATCGTCTTGCTCGGACTCATCACCAGTTTATTTCGATCAAAGACGTCAGCCTTCTCGCAAACCTTTCAGCTTGATTTGGGAAACATTATTATGTATTTAAAAATTAGTATTCACCACATGTAGCAATCGAACAATTTCGTAGCATCGACAAACCCGTTTGACGTGTTTTGTGACAGGCTTCAATTAGGTTATATTCCAATACAGTATTTGGTAGCGAAAGTGTTAGTTAGGTGAGGAGAGGTTTATAATTGGCAACAGTTTAGTGACGCCGGCCGTGGGGCATATGTGAGTATGCGAGTGTGTGTGTGTGTGTGTGTGTGTGTGTTCGCCATTGTGTGAGAGACTACAGCGGCCTTGGCGGATAGTGGCGAAGGTCTCCACGTGTAGCTTGGCGAGGATCGTAATCTACAGACTGAGGTCACGTCACACATTACGTCATCAACAACGTCACTGTCCCCAGCCTGAGGCCTGAGGACATATGGCGATGTTACCACTTCCTCGTTACAGCATTACGATTACATTACGAGCGGTCAATATAAATTGGACGCCTTCCAAGTTAACGAAGTAGTCGAACCTCGCTCAGTCGACATTCAAGGGAAAGCCAATTTACTTCGAATCAAAGGAAATAATCGGGAGTTTGAATTATAGAGATTAGCGTTATTAAAATTCTAATTGCAGTGGTTCAAATCGTAAGGTTGAATTGTACAATGTACAGATTAGCTAGAATAAAATTCAAATTATATTCCTTTCTACTCATTCTCAAATATATGGATGATTTATAAAGAAACTGTTTTCAGTTCCTGTAAACCGCTGCCCTTATTATTATATGACGTCACTTCCGTTTCAAATTATTGTCTGACGGATTTTTAATACCCCCCCCACTTCAGAACTATGACATATCCATGTAAAAACCACTAGGGATTAAAATAAACACGGTAGTACAAAAAAACGAACTGTTTAAAATACGATAACCGTAAACATTGATATTCATATTATCAATGCTGTAGGAAATACAGTACAAGACAAAGCCACTGACGATCCGATTCGAATATTAGAGTTTTCTAGAGAAAACAGACAAAATCTGCGAATTGTAGAGGTTTTCAAACTATCCAGGTTCGAACAAACGAGATTCTATTGTAGTAGGCTAAATACTCTAGAAAAATGCGTATAATGAATAATGAAACTTATAATGAAATTAAAGCCTTTCTATATGTCTTGTGTACAACTGATGTCCTGATACACGCTCACCATCTAGACAAGATCCTGATCCGTGATTTAGACGTGCAATTCTTTCCCTCATACACGATAAACTGAGAGAACAATTAGACTACGAAGGCGGGCAATGATGGCATTCGACTAATAAGGATGAAAATTTGCCATTCATGTAAATTGTATTGTGTCATATACCAACGAAACAGGATTTGATCAATATAGGTACTGTAATTTATTCCTGAAGTCATAATTACATCACAAATTTACAGTACATTCGTTGTGCGGGGTTATTTATTTTAGTTCATTAAAAAGTGGAAGGACCGAAAAAAATATTGAGGTATTAGTGATAGAAAAGGAGTTTTTTTAAGTTAACAATAAAACATAAACAAAACTATTACTAATTTGACAGACATTTGCTAATCATGTTAAAATAGTGAAGTAACAGGCACAGGTCATGGAAAATACGAAACATTTGTAATTTTTCTAAGCCCGTTTCAATCGTGTATAATTCTTTATACGACTAAAACCTTATAATAAAACTCGAATGTAACCCAATTTTAAAAATACCAACACTTAAAAATATTAGATATGCAAAGTTTCACTGTTATCAACGGTCAGGCATGCAATTATATACACGCGCGGACTAGAAGCCTCGCCCACATAATCGGCGAAATTATCTCAAGGAAAAATGATAATGAGTTATGAGAAGTGACGTAGGGACAGGGCGCTCTGAGGAGAAACAAACATAAACACAAACTGGGCCAGGGGGGCGGGGCTCGACGCCTCGTGCTGCACCCAGAGTGCAAGTTGCATCAGGGCATGTCGCGTGCAGGAAATGTTATCTGCATTCCGTGTTATACACGGAACCCCCGTGTACGTTAGAGGCACTGTGAACCGACTCAGTTGGCCTACATAGCGCACTCAACAACCAGTAGTTTATAGTTTTAGTTTGTGCAACGCTAGTTTCAAGTTTCATAAATCGACCTATTTTTTCAAAATTACTCACGAACTATCAGTTATTCGGGCGGCCTGGAAATGATCAAAGCAATGCCTACGAGTCACGGAAGACCCTGGATTGTTGAGGCGTTTTTGACATGGATATGTCTTAGGTCTGGGGGGTGTTGGCAATTTGAGCGACCAAATTTTGAAACAGTGACGTTATTGGGTAATAAGTACAGCTGTTTAGGGGAACTGAAAACATTCCATTCAGACATATCCATGATCTAACCTATTTCCCCCTAGAGGTAAGTACAAAAGTTTTGTGGCATATTTTGTTGCTAGAACACATACACATAGCCGTTTAAAAAGTAATTACTACAAAATTAAAAGTTATTTCCAAGAAAATATGTGATTCACAAGACATGGGTCTATTGTTTGATCCAGCGGTATACTCATGACTCACTTATAGTAGTGGCGTTCAACAAATTTATATTTATAAATATGTTTTAAGTTTTCAAAAGTAATAAGGAAAAAACTTTGAAGATTTTTTTGCTCAAAAATGTTTACTTATTAGTTATGATTTTTTGTTATAGATTCTTTGGTACTAAATTAAAATGGGAGTTCAATTATAATTTGAATTAATTCGCAAATTAAAAAATATAAGCCAACTATTGAAAGTACATTTAGTTCAATAAACCTGGGAGTTTCAGCTTAAAAATTACTTATTTTTAAAAATATTTCTAAATTTTATCTCCCTGAATAAATGGCTGGATAACGTGTTATACCGCGTTTTCACCGATCGAACAAATGTGTCGAACATAAAAACGGACAACCATTCCACATTTAGTTCTTCAGACATGTCCAACGAATATTTTCAACAGTTCTCGACGTACAAATCAATTATTATTTATCTTGAAACTAAAATGTTTGGTGTGGCAGCGAACTTATACAGTGAACCTTTTTCCGCCACTACTCTTTCACTACGCTCAACATTTTGAGGAGGGTGGTTCCACCAAACAACACTGTAAACTTTTCGGTGGGCATCACAAATGTTCGCCGAACATGTTCGGTTGGCGAAGACGCGGCATAAGTAAAAAAGAATTCAATAAAAATTCACTGATGTAAATCTGAATGAGTTTTGAAATATTCCTGTTTTAAAGATGTTGGTACCGGTAGGCCTACAGTATAAAACACGTAGGTTTTCTAAGTAAAGTGTCGCGTTTGCGTGACCGTGCAGGAGAGTGCGCGTGCGGGTGCGTTGAACCACGGCCGTTGGCTCTGGCACCGTATATAGTTCGCACGAGGAGAGCGAATGACCTGGCGTTGTAAATAACATCAATGGCAGCTACCTCATTGTCCAGCGAACAGTTTCGTAATAATTGCTGGCCGAAATACTTCCCATGACGAAGGAAGGGGTGGGAGAAGGTGCAAGGATTGTGTGGAGGAGGGGGATGACGTCACCTGCGCTACACGTGGCCACACGTGGAACTGTTGTTGCGAAAAACTGGCGCGTGGAAGCGTAGCGGGCGGAGAAGGGGGAGAGGAGGCGGAAGTGGGGGCACAGCTGATCGGGTAAACACTGCGCGCGAGATGCACTCTCAGATAACGCCCGCCGCCGGATGCGCATGGCTTCATGTCTCACGTCACTTCCCGAGAGCGTCAACCCTTGCGGTTTTCTTGTACCTTCTCTACACGTGTCCCTGATCTAAATAGATCTGCTACTGCATCAGTACACACGCGTTGGTGTCCAATGACTTATTGTGTCAATGCACGGATAGTGCACACGATGAAGAAATCGGAAGACTTCATGCGATACGATAAGTCGTGGAATATAGCCTTTTTTAATTATTAATGAAATTATTTTACTTTAAAGACCTAATATAGAAAAATGATACTGTGTTGCTCATCAACTTTGCTGACTAATTAAAAAAATAATGTTCAATTATCAATATTTAATTTATACTTTTCACAAAGAAGAAATAACAAGAGGTCGCATTCTTTCTTGTAGCAGTAGCGTGCGCCTTTAACACAGTAGCGTGCGCCTTTCTGTGGTTATACACTATTTGAACCACAGAAAAATAATGAGTAACGAATTTATTGAACATGTATTTTCTGTGTTTGAACAAACTACTATAAATAATTTATAAAACATACAGTATGTAAGAACCTAATACCTTTACCCCGCGATCCCATCCTTCAGCATCGCTCAACACTCTCAACTCGCCCCAATGGAATATACGTTTATAATTTAATCCACGGTAATTTTTCTCAATCTTCTACTTTTGGACCCAACATCAATGAAAGTGATAAAAATCCTGGTACATCTGTTAATAATTTTGATTGTGACGTCTTCGGTTCATGTATATGGATCATAACAAACCTAATAGACCTTCACACACAACGTAGGCTACTCGTATGTCAGACCTTCACACACAACGTAGGCTACTCGTATGTCAGACCTTCACACACAACGTAGGCTACTCGTATGTCATCGCGAGAGAACACAAAGAATGGCACACTCGAACACTCGGCTCTGGCATTAATCATGTGAGTGGTTGGGTCGGAGTAGGTGGAGTTGAATGCTTGTACCCCTCGGGTTCCCCTCAATACCCTGTGGTGTTTAACAATACACTCGAGACCACGTACCGTACCGTACCCGCATGCGTCTCTACGTGGTAAGAGTTGGGGTTGATAACAAAAGACCACTACGGAAGTTTGTTTTCATCAGCTTTCATTGACGAAAACTGCTGGTGAGTTTTACGACTAGCGCTTTACAAAAGCAGCATTTACATCACAGTATTATTTAATTACTTTAAAACAGGTCGACGTAAGGTAACAACACCAGAGTTTGGAAAGTTACCTATCAATCTTTAAAAAAACAATCGAGTAGAAAATACACTAATAATATAAAAATATTGTTGGCAGTCTTCGATGCCAAAACCCCTCTTTCCTTACGAGAATCGGTGTAATCTGGCTTCGTAGAGAATAAATACAGTAACCAAAGGTCTCTTTCTTACTTCCCTTTAGAAAACAGCTTAGCTTAGAGCATGGATATGTCCAAAGGAAATGTTTTCAGTTGCTCTAAACAGCTATCCTTATGACGTCACTTCCGACTCAAATTTTGGTCTGATGGATTGCCAATATCCCCCCCCCGAGCTAAGACATATCCATATCGATATAGAATATGAAAATGTTAAATTTATATCCAGCTAGACCCCTACACACGTAGTTATTATTACTTGACACACAATACGGTATGTGGAACATTAATTCAGCCAAAGTTACCTCTATTTCTTCTTTGTACATTATCCTTAAGTATTCTCGAGTGTTGAAAAAACTTTGGCAACCGATTTTTTGTATATAATTTTGAATTTTGACACCATTCTCACTCGGCGGGTGCCGACCATAGATATCTTTTATATATCAATGGTGCCGACCCCTCACTGTACTACCAGCAGCGAGTTGGTGCCTTCTTTATCCTACGGTATGTAAAATAATTGACGTATGAGCCAACCTCTCTTTGTAAACAGGTGACTGTCAAATTAGTTACTTTTGTTTTTATTTAATTTAAATAATGTATTTACTTCCCTGTGAAATAGATCATAGATATATCTAAAGGGAATGTTTTCAGATCCATTAAACAGCTGTTCTAACAACCATATCATGTCACTTCCGTTACAACTGCTGTCATTTCCATTCCCTCAGCTTAAAAGTCCATATCAAAAGTAAAGTAAGTCCATATTAGGCATACAAACTGTCTGTCAATTTATATTTATTTTCTTTTAGTAATGTTTTTTTATTTTTTTTTTACTTTATTAATTTAATTTTTTTTTAGGTTATAGTTCGGAAGTTTTGGTTTTTTTATATTTTTTTATGAATATTATAAAAAAATATAAATGATATTATAAAAAAAAGTATTAAAAAAAACGAATAATAAAATTTTGAAAAACATCATGAATATTCAAATAATAAAATAGTATATTAAAAAAAAGTAATAGCCCTGTAGCATTTTACTCCCTGTGGGATATTATATATATATGCTAAAGGGAAATATAGTTCATCTACTTATACTTTTATATTAAAACCCCTATATAATAGCCCTGGTATTTTCTATGGAAACCTGTTACATATTTTCCATCATAAAAATCACCAACACGCCTCCAGAGCTAAGACATATCCATGTGAAAATACTTAAAAGTGGGTAGGAAACTCCTTACTCTAATTTGATGAAATTTGACTATTGTTTCGTTAAAAAAATGTATTTACTTCCCTTTATTAAATAGCTTTGCTCATGGATATTTGAAAAGGGAATGTTTTCAGTTCATGTGAACAAACTGTCCTTAACCGTATAACACTTAATGTCACTTCCGTTTAAAATTTTAGTCTCACGGGTTGCCAAAACCCCTCCCCCCAGATCTAAGACATATCTATGTCACAATAACGTGTCGTGTAGGCCCTATATATTTGGTGCTCGTCAAGTGTTATTGGCGCCTAGGGTTAAAAGTCCCCTAATCTTCTTCTATACATTTTCTCATATCATTACCGACATTATACTAGGTCTCTCCTGTCTACCTGGCACAGGCAGACAGTCCCTATACACGGCGAAGCCGTGAGCTAATGAGAACATTTCTTGCCAACTCGCAGGTTTTTTATCAATTACGGATATACTGTGCTGATATCGGATACTCACTGAGCCGGTCCCTGTAGGTGAGAGTGGAGTCCAGGTAGCCTAGCCTCTCCCCCACCTCGGTCATGCACACGGTGGGCGCCATCTGTAACACAAGCCAGCTGACAGTCAGTTGATGATCAAATTAATCACGCTGTTTCAGTAATTTTATTTTTCTAGACTCCGAACCACTGAGGTTCTTAGAATTCGGTTACATTCTTTACCCAAAGTAATCAAAGCATATTGTTTTCACGCTTGGAAAAGACTGGGACGGTGGCGACGTCCTGTAATCCAGCTACTTGGAGGTCACGAATTGTGGATAGTTGTGAGTGATGATCAGTGGGTGTAGTGTTCTCTTGTGTGGATTAACGTCCGCACTATTGAATACTGCGTTAATCCGCAAATACCATCCTCATAATTAGACCAATTCGTAATTCAGAGGCCGTGGTTCGGATTCCACGTTAAACTGTAGGTCCATTAGTTGCCATCGGCTGTTGGGCTATTAATTAACAGTCCTGTCTAAGGAAAATGTCAGCCTTAGTCAGTAACAAGACTACATGATCGCACCACAATCACCCTACACTCATTTCTCATTCATACTTGGCTTAAAATACCTGGGTAGGTTGCCATTTCAATAATCTAATCTAATCAATGCCCTTAAGTTACCCTCCACAATATTGTGCTACCTGAAGTCGAAAGTACAAAATATTTAGGCCTAACTCTCGACCAAAAGCTTACTTGGAAAAACCACATGCAAGAGACAGAAAATGGAATAGAAAATTCGAAAACTCAATTGGTTAATAAGGAAAAATCAAAATGAACATTATAACAAAATTGTTCTATATAAAGTTATGGTAAAGCCAATTTGGACCTATGGAATCCAACAGCAAGCTCATCCGATGTCGAAATTTTGGAGAAGTTTCAGTCAAGAGCTCGAGAAGAATAATTAATGCTCCATTTCAAAATATCAAATAAATCACAAGTCGTTAAATTGGGTTTAGTTTTAACAATTAGACTATTTAATGTAAACAGTTTTATTTCATCATTTTACCTCAAAGATGCATATAATAATGTATTTTTTATGAAACAAACAAAGCTTAAGGAATTAGTAGCAGACGAGATAGTTGTTTTGACACAATTACGTAGCAGATAATAAGACTGTGATAGGTGGACGATGAGACGCACGATGTTTTCGTGAACCGGCAACACTGACAACAGTGCTGCCAACTGACGGATAAAAACTACTTAAACAGAAATAAACTATCCAAAAACCTTCTACATTCTTAAAAATTACAATGGCGTAAACATTTTGGTAAAAACTGCATTACGTTTAGAAGCAAATATTCGGCGCAAATATAATATAAAAGTATTCGGTGTTTATATAGACTAAACCATATATTTGCTCCATGCACAAAAAATCAAAACTACATTTAAAACTGACTTAAAACTTACTCTGTGTGTATGACGTATTTCTGTAAATACGATAACTGTTGTACATTATATCCTATCTTGATTTAGGTACAGCTATATGACTCTGGCATTAATTAAGTTGTCCTAAATCCACACATATAATTCATTCGAAGGGAGCGAAAACCCATTAAACTCGTTCGGAGGTTTGTACCCTAGAATCATATTCTGGGAGGTATTTACATATGTATTACTAAAAAGTGTATTTTTATTAGCATTTGCAATCAGCTTGTAAGTAACAATTTTTTTTGTATCTTCGCTCTATGTTAAAGTTTAGCTGATATATTGAAGTTGGTAAACACAGAACTTTGTCTACGCAGTCACACTTTTTTGTTTTAGTGAATGCGTAGATAAAAACATAAGTTATTTACATGCATTCATATTTTGCATTTATATGGGGTAAGTGGTTATTTATTTGTATTTTTATTTTGTATCTCGTTTGTTACTTGAAAGATTCTTATTAAACTTGGTTTCCAGTATGATCTAGTTATGTTCTAATAATTATAGTTAATCTTTTTTACTTTCATCAAATTTGGTTTGGGTCTACGGTACAAAATTACACAATTACTGCGATGTGTTGACGATGCGACGCACGATCATTGTACACTGTTCTAACAACTCTTTTGACAATGTGACACTGTTTTATAAAGTACATATGTACAATAACAAACAACAATTTCTTATCCAATCGGATTCAAGCAAAATAACACATATTTGCATTTAATAAACGGTACCAGTGGACTGACACATACTTTCTCCTTAAGTAATTTAAAAAAAGACAATCTGTAATAAAACTATCATGTTCTACAAAGTTATTCTAAATATCATATAATAATTTACTGTTCAAATTGTATGGGGGAAACCCCCCCCCCCGGCAATACCAAGCTTTATTGAGCTGGTTTTGTTCGGTGATTTGACCTTACACTTCATACCAAGTTTCATGAAAAACGGTTGGAAAGTAAGGAAGAAATTGATTTCTTTATATTCTCCATAAGAATAACATTGGGCGCTTTCAGACAACGTACTGCGTTTATCGTGGACAGTAAATTTAACTTTTCTCTGGAACCGTTAGTCGCAGACAAATAATTCAAAATACTAATCTGTTTAGTTTTTTAAGCTGGTTTCATTGGTACCAGTCAAGTTATACTTTACTTTTATTGTTTTTTCTAAAAATTTAAAAATTTGTTTTTTTTGACATTTCAAAGCCCATAACTTTTGAACTGTCATTTTTACAGATATGCGTGTGGTGTCAAATTATTTAGTAGTCTGTGCACTATAAACTATCAAATTTTAATCAAAATCGTTAGAGCCGTTTTTGAGAAACTTGGATTTTTCACGTTTTTTAAGGGTTTTTAGGGGTGAACTACCCTTAAAAATCAAAAATTCAAAAAAATGAAAAAAACGCCTGGGGATACGGTGACTATATATGTACATGCCAAATTTCATCTAAATCGGACCAACGGGGTAGGCTGTGGCACTGTACACATCCAGACACACACACACACACACACACACACACACACACACACACACACACACACACACACACACACACACACACACACAGAGACACACGGACGGACAGACATCACGTCAAAACCCACTTTTTTGGATTCAGGGGACCCCAAAACGGATATATCCACCCTCAACTCAAATTCGAAAATTTTTACGAAAACAATACTTTCTCCATATATAAGGGGAGAAAGTAAAAATAAATAAGTTCTGACGCATTTTAAAACGCGTTGAGTGATCTTGATACTGGTAATGCTGAACAGGTTTGTGTATATATTTAACGAAGCACTAGCACGATTTCTCAATAACAAGTTCTAACAATATACACACTGATCCGGTCATCAATTAATTCAACCGCTCCAATTACCTAAACGTTTGCTAAATTTATAATCTCCTCCATCCCACATACAAGCAAAGGCTTTTAACTCTGACGGTAAAAAATCTTTTTTATGCCCGGATTTGTTTTTCGACGCTTTCTATATTAGTCGTCGGCGTCTAACATTAATTTCAAATCAGTGGATAACCTGGCTACCATGACCGACTCAGGTGGACATCTGACGACAGCAAAATAAACTTAGAGGTTTTGGCAAGGGTTCACATTTTCGTGTCCGCGGTATCAACAAAACACAATTTAAACCTTTTATCCTTTCACTTTTTTATTACATTTAGTCTCTACTGTTGATTAGAACCTTCCGAGACCGTACAACATCAGACTTCATGGAGTCATTCATGGCTTATGTATTCAGTTTTGTAATACAGAAGATTTCAAAAATATCCAGAATTTAAACGTATACAATTTTATTGAGAAAACGTCACCGTAATAAATAGTCAGCTGAATAATTGTTAATTAGGAACATATGATTATATTATGATGAATTAATCCTATATTAAGTAAGGCCATTCTACTACCCTAACACAATACAGTATTCACAAAGAACCTACTATGTTGTTGTTATAAGAGTTTTATATCTATCATACCGATATATTTATAACAACATTTTACTAGTAGATATCCTATAATAAGCATTATAGGTGGCTACGGCAATCCTGATGATGGGCTAACTAAGTCTGCGATTTTAAACACAAAAGACTATGGACATTTTTGAAACTAGTTAACGAGACTTTGCTGAATAGCTTCGGTAAGTCTCTGACAAAAGTAATTGTAATTAGTTAGCTTAGTTACTAAACGAGGCAGGCTGAAGGTGATTGATAGAAAGCCATTATGGGATCGGAGGATCGTTTGTCTGTGGTTTTCATAAAACTACGAGTATAACAGCTTATAATAAGTTGTGAATAAAATTAATACGTATTCTGACAAGTAGACTAGTAATCTTACGTGCTCGTCCTTAATTTTAAGACAATTATAATTACGAAAGAAAAATCACTCGTTGTTCTGTGGTAGAATACCTATTAGGTACGATAATTGATTCCCTTGCCCCTGAAAAAGTCTAATCAGTCGTGAATTCCTAAGACACGTTTGTAGATTTTTTTGTTTATGGAACAAAAATGAGGAGCCGAATCTTGAAGGAATTAACAAATCACCTAAACGGAAAGTATACGAGGTAAATTAAATTAATCCAATGTTAGTTTGTCACACAAGTTCGTAGATTATTTGGACCCATAGATGAATAGGGGTTGAAATTAACTTAGGAAATTATGATTACATAACATGCGGTCTGTTGGGGATACGTCATGACCTATTGGGAAACACGTTGAATGTAATTCTTGCTGGCCGATAAAAACAAAATAGCACCACAAAGTAGTATGATAACAAACTACATTGATCTAGAATAATTTCAGCGCTAATTTGCCAAAGGTTAGAACTTGATGAATAAATTAAAGTTCTTAATAGTGAAAGATTTATTAATTGAGCTTGATTAAGGCTCAAGAGAATGCAAAAACCAACTAGTCAGTAATATATCAAATGGCATTCATTAATTAAACAAACTCGCCAATCTGGTTTTATACAGTCTCCTTCACGCGTTCCTTTGTTGGCCGCCGAATCCGCGCACCAAAGCCAACGGCCTCGAGTCACCGGAGCGTTTCCTGTTCCTGTAGTTCGTTGTTTGGTTTCGCAGTCGGATTGGACGTGGACCGTGCGAACGCGGTGATCGCTCGAGGAAGAGGTTAGGTTATGCAACGCGAGGTCGCCGACGCCACGTGTCGCCACGCGCGCTGTCATCTGCGATAGGCCTACAGACAGACACACGTGCCAACATTCAGCCTACTGAACCTTCTAAAGGATTATTATTTGTTGTGAGTTAACCTGAATCCAAAAAAGTGATTACTATTCTGTGTGCCGACCCGGAGACCTAACCTAAGGCAGTATCACAAGGGCGTGACCTCAAGATGCCTAACATTAGCACAAACTCAAGATAAAGTATTTTTTACCGGCTATAACGATTCCCAAATACTATGACGTCAAACGCTTGTCTGTAAAGGCTTCAAATAACACTTTCAAATGTTAAAAATCTATATTTTTTATTTTAGGGAAACCAATAAAAATATCACAACATATATAACAATTTGATCGTGACCATTCAAATCGGCTAAATACATGACTACTTCGAATTAATAGTCCATGATACATGGTCAAATTACACATTGTTATTTCGTTGAAGTCATCTGTTTTGTTGAGGTCTCCTTTTATTAGTAGGTTTTAATTCTCTTTTTTTGAAAATTGTAATGTTGTAATTTACCAAACAATTTTATTCCATTGTTTGTTAAATGTAAAAAAGGTCTTGTGATGACAATTTTTAAGGTTAGAGATGTTTCTAAATTGTGGTGATTTGTGTTCAGTTTAAATTTCGAAATTTTCTTTGACAAAAATAAATTTTCATATGTAAATATCGAGGAATAAGTTAAAATTTTATAGTTTTTAATAATTTCTTTGCATGAATGATTTTGTTAACTATCCCGAATGCAATTTTTGCAGAATAAATATATTTTTTGTTTCTCTTGATGAATTGTCTCATATTGGTACGCTTAATAGGATATATTGATAAACCCGCGAATTAATTTTAGAGTCGATGCGTTTAAAAGGTTCGGTATTTGATAGCGTATATACCGGTCTGGGAAACGGGGCCGGGGTCAGGTGGCAGCTACAAGCAGGGCTGAGAACTGGCGCACTGGCATGGTGCACACTCCGGCCAGGCGGTCGGTCCACAGTGCGATCGCTCCACCGTGTTGTTCACGTTATTCAACCATGCTTTCTTTCTGTAAATACCACCCTAAAAATATATTGTTACTTACCAATAGAGATAAAGTAGATGGAGTAAAACAATAAAATGTGTTTGAAGACCCCATGAGAAAATACCCCCGTCGCAGCACACCTGCGTACTCAGAGAATTTCCACCTCAATAATATGGCAATAATAATACAGGTACATAACAAATTGATCAATCAATACCTGTTGATAAATTAGATTATTCCATGTTAATCTAATGAGATTAACATCGAAAATAGTGTGCAGGTTTGCTGCTGTGAGAAACACATAAACTATGAATTTATCATAAACGTATTGATCCCAACCACATGAAGCTAAATACCAAGTTTCATCCAAAACTGTTGGTTAATGAGGGAAATATTAATTTTTCCTTATCTTCCATAAGATTAGCATTGGAGCCCCTAAATACAAGATTGTGTTTAGATTTTTTAATATCTCGGTAACCGTTGGAGATAAAGAAAAGCTTTAAGGAACTAAATTGTGTAGTTTTTTGTGCTGATTCTAATGGTCAAAGATAAAATTTGAATTTTTTTTAAATTACATGGGAAAAGCGCAAAAACCCAGGAAAAATTAATATGGTCTCGAACTTACCATGAGACCTACGGTAATAGCTTCTTCCCTATGGGAAATTCACTAAAACTGATAAGTCCATTTTTTCGGAAAATGAGTTTTCAACGCATTCTGGTGGCACATTTGAAACCTACGAAATGGTTTAAGTTCCATGCTAATATTCTTGCCTAGTCCACAAGCTATAAGTAAAACCCGATTATGGGGTACTCACAAAGCATAGGTCTTGTCAACGGTTTAACCGGTAAAATCCTGTTCAGTCATGTCATTAAACGTTAAGTACATTGTTTACACGTTAAAACATGTTTTGTCCTGTCAGCACAAAGACATGTCATTACAGGCCACCTGACGGCGTTCAGTTTGTGCTGTGAGTTTACTTTGCATAGTAGTTTTAATATAACACTATGACAGTTTTTTTATTCTGTTTTGCCAATGGCAGGCTCAGCTTAAGCTACAGTCTCGAAGCACACTATTTTTTTATGGAATTCCCATCTAAATTTCGTGGCCATCCCGGGGTTCGAAACCGTCACCTCTTGCACCGTAGTCCAAAACGCTAACCGATAGGCTAGGTAAGGTTGTGTGTTAGTGGCGATAATTTGAGCGGTTTGTGCAGTTTACAAGTTAGTTTTGTTACAAAGGAGAACCGTAGGTCCCAGTCGAGTAAATGTGTATAATTATGTAAAAATAAGAGAAAATTAGTATTATTTTACACATTAAAAGTTTATAAACAAGAATTCTTTACAACAATAAGTTGTTTGTGTAATTGTTGTTTTTTTAAGTTGTCGGTTAGTTCAACAAGTGGTAAATGAACTTACGTTGAAAAAAATTTGGACATATATCGTATTGATTTCCGAGACCAGGTAGGACTGAACATGTTATTATCGTGTCTAAAGTGACACACTTTTGGTTAAACATTGTTTTATCACAGTTAAAGTATAGAATATAAAAATTATATACATGATCCAACTTATAGATGGTTAAGCAGTACAATTATTTTTAGATATTTTAAACCAGACTCACTCCGAGACTCGCTCCGACCTGTATTTATACTACCCATAACCAACTTAACACAACTCCGCAGAGTGATGTATGGGGGTATCTCCACTCAGACAAAAGTGGGGAGACGGTGGGTGGACCGAACGCCTGTGGACTGAATGAGATCCCTTGTCACTGTTCAACGAACCCTTGTGACACTATGTTGCTGTTGAAGGGATTAAAAAATCCGGTGACCAACGTAACATAATATGTGAGTAAACGGTAAAGGTTAATATTCTAGATTTTTGATTTGTAAAATCATAATAAATCATAAACCTAACATACCTCCTGTCGTCATAAGACTCATGATCAAAATCTTTTTCAGGATTAAAACCCATTGTCAAATATTTTGCGAAGTCATTAGGAGAATGATGAAGTTGTCGATTAAAAAACCTCCCTAACCAAACACATTATTTTCACACGATACATTTTATCAACCGCTATTTTGGAAATATAATAGCAATCTAAATGATACTTTGAGAATATTTTTCTCTTTAGCCAAAAAAATGTGTGCAAAGTTTGATTTCTGTAGCTTAATTAGTTAGTTCTTGAGATATAAGGAGTTTCGTAAAAAATACAAAATGGCGGATAGGACGAAGAATTTTTCGACATATGTTCAAAGAAATTTTTATTTTAATTTGGCGAGTACTATCACCTCTCGAAGTTTGACCTCGACTTTATGAACACTCTATATATATAAAGATTACAGTCATAGCTTTAAACTCCGCCAACAATGGTTTACAGTGGTCTAGTCTACGAGAATCGGCGATAATTCTTACAACTTTTTTTGTAGCAGAAGAATATCATGCTAATGACTACTATTTCTCCAGAGTAGTAAACCATAAGAAAAATACTGTGAAAAAAAAGAAAGTATGCTGATCTAATATCTGATACAGTACGGTACACAACCTTTCGATCTTCTCAGCAGATAAATAACTCTAGAAAGCCTAGCAGATATGTAATTAATATGGACCTAATATTAATAGCCTCTGGGTCAATAATACAAATTAGAGAGAAGGTAACTACCTGAATCAGCCTACTGGCCTGAGCAGTGCATTCAACTACCGCAGTTCCGAGTATCGGAAACTCATTTACAAGTTATATCAAGTTATTTTCACATACAAATGAAATAACTTGAAAATTAGTTTCTAAAACTAGAGTCCATGGTCGTGAAATTCACTATCGGACCTCTTGGATTCACGTAATTCATCTCATTCATAGAAATAATTTTGTATCTACATTGGGAAAACTATTAATCCAATATGAAGTGCTTACATACCAGATTGGTTGATAGTTACTCCAATATCATGCAACTATTGCGGTATAATGGGACCAGCAATAAAGATTTACTCCAAAGATGAAATTCACAATATGAATGAAATGAGTTTGTGAACTCGCACAACATCGTTCGTGATTTGTTTTGTGCTTGGCTAAACTCCAAGGCGGCTGGATCTATTTAACATCACTAAGGTCGTGAGGTATTAGTAGTACATTCGAATATATTGCCTGTTTATACTGGCAATGTTATTGCCAAGGATTTGTGCCCCTGGTTCACTCACATTCAACATACACGGAACTGGCTCAGGTCCTAGTCGCCCAGCCTGTTATTGTATTTTTAATTTTTTTAACTCTCTTTTTGACCATTTTTCAGTTAATTTTTTATCAAATTTATTTTTTTTGCAATCTTTTAACTTTAAAGTAAACGCGTGTTGCAATCTGAACGTCAGTATATAGAAAATCAACGTCAGTAATTTAAAAAATAAGCTATTAATCCATCAAATAATAAATAATAATAATAATACTACAAGTTTTTATAAAATCTGTCAAAACATGAGAATTTTAATTCTTATTAACATGGAAAGAGTGTGCAGGTTTGCTGTTGAGGAACACAGATTATGTTTTTTCATAGATTTATTTAACATTATACCAACTTTCATCAACATCTGTATTGAATTTTTTTAATAATAATAATAAAAGAGTACATGCTGTTGATAAACACATAAACATTGATTTTTACATATGATGATCTCAACACATACTTATCAAGTAAATAAAAATATTGTTAATAAGAAATATTAATTTTTTTCCTAATCCTCCATAAGATTACATTAAAAAAAAAAAAAAATAATTACAAGATTTAGATTTTTTAATATCTCGGTAACCGTTATAGAAAAACTTTAACTAATTGTTGTTTTTTAAGCTGATTCCATTGAAATATAATAGAAATAAAAATTATTGTGAAAAACGCATAAAAATTTTACAAAAAAAATTTTATTGACCGATATGTGTTGAACTCTTACGTGACATCCCTTCTGTCTAACGACCTTTAGGATTTATTAAAACACATATATAAACTATATTTTATTAAATTTAATAAAATTTGTTTTTTGGTTGATAAAGAAGAAACATGGTGCTTATCTTGATGAAAGAAAAGCATTCAAATTTAAAAATAAGCTATTTTTAATTCCACTACAAATATTCTCTAAGCCAGTTGGTATTTTCTGTTAAAATCATGATTTACTAACCAGCTGATGCGAGAGACAAAGGTAAGCATATCGAGTTTGAAAGTTCTTTTGACATGGATATGTCTTAGCTTAGGGGGAGGGGGTGTTGGTAATTTGTAAGATGAAGATTTGTAACAGGTTTCCATAGAAACTACCAGCCCAAGAGCTATTGTATTGAATTTTTAATATATAATAAGAAGAACAGCTGTTTAGAGGAACTGAAAACATTCTTTTTGACATATCCATGATCCAACCTATTTCCCACAGGGAAGTAAATATAAACATTTGTACATTCTAATTGCAATTATTATTACAAGAATGGAAAAAATAAAAAATTGATAAATTTAAAGATATTTACATTTCATTTTTCTTAAACTCGAATTCATAACGGTTTGGTGAACTACATACAGTTTTTTATATAGAATCCACCATTTACCCCATTGGGATCTAATATAGAGAAGCTAAATAATTTTCTCTTGTGTGGATAACAAAGGACTATTTAATATGTTAGAAACTTTCAACATCTCGAAAGCTAATATACCTAGACTAGACCTTCCCGTATCGTGTTAAATCTTTGTTTCTCTGTGTCTCGTAATCGATTGGATATATATTAAAAGGAACTGAAGTACGTATAAACATGTCTTGGAATTAGATATACACTAACTAAACATAGGCCCTACCATAAAACAGGGGTGTTCTAAAAAAAATTACTTTGACCACTAAATTGTAAAATGGTGAATATTGATCCAACAAGGGCCTAATGTAGCATACCCATTTTGAGACACCAAAGATGTCAGCCCTTAATATTTTGTTAATTTAGTCTCTCTGTCGCAAGTGTAAAAGAATCTTAAAACTATTTTTTTCAATTTGAAACTACCTCAAATATAGGATGTTTCATAAGAAAAATAAAGTTGGCCAACATATTTGAAAATGGCGGTAATTTTCAATAATTTTACTACTTTTAGTATACAAATAATGTTATTTTAATAATTAATATAAAGGTATTGTAATGTGTGACTCTTTATGCTAGGATGAACGGAACTGTGGCTACATTCTGAATATAGGAAAATAATTTACTTTGTTTTCCCATACATACTGTAATATGGTTTAGCCTCAAAATTTATTTTTTTGGTGAATTGATTGATAATGGATTATAGCCAATTAATTAATTACAGACATGGGACATTATTAGTAACCGTAAAAAAGCCATGTTGCTAAACTAAAATGAATATATGAATTCTAAAATTGTGATTTCATGAATAAATTCATCGAAGAAAAACTTAGAAACAAGAAATCGACGAAGGATCTACAAGCCTACCAGCTTACAAGTAGCTGTCTCCATTTTATCTCTCAGGGTTACAAAACAACCGGTATAATGAATTAGCACAGGGCTTTCTCCTACGAATAGTCTATTAAAACAACTGATAACTTTAGTGATGATGTAAAAGGCTTCAGTTTAAGTTTATTGGTAAACTTGTTCAGAAAACCTTCAGAAATGCAGACCCGACCAATGGTTTCCATTAAGCTTATAAAACAAATAATGTTTAAGTTCTGAATAAATTAAATTTATCTGTAACAGCTTTTTAAAGTTTTTACAGCTTTTAATTATTAAAGTTCATACATATAGATTCATACATCAGATTAACATGTGAACCAGTATGCAGGTTTGCTGCTGTGAGGAACATTTAAATTAATCATTTCTAGCATAAACATTTTTTTGACCATTTATACAAAGTTTCATAAACATCTGTCCATAAAAAAGGAGTTTGCCTATTCTCTATATGATTAACATGGGAAAGAGTATGCAGGTTAGCTGCTATGATAAACACATAAACTATGATTTTTAAGCATTTGAAGCATAAGATCTCAACCACATGAAGGTAAATACCAAATTTAATCCAAAAATATACATTGATAAGTGAAATATTAATTTGTCTTTATCCTCCATAAGATTAACATTGGAGTCCCAAAATACAACGTACTGTGTTTAGATTTTTTAATATATCGGTAACCGTTGGAGATAGAGAAAAACTTTAAGGAACTAAATTGTGTAGGTTTTTAAGCTAATTTTAACGGTGAAAGATAAAATTTTAAATTACATATGAAAAACGCAAAAGAACCAATTTTTAGTACAAAACCCCCCAAACTACCCGTTCCGATTGAACGATATGTCTGGTTTATGAACTCGTCCGAGAAAATGTATGAATACACGTCTCCACCAAATTTGGTATCGATCAGACCATTTTTACGAGAATTATCGTGTACTTCATTGACGTCTCGCAAACCATCAACTGAATTGACGTTCCCATATCATAAAGGACTATGTATGGGATACGTGTATTTCTAGAGCTTACGGTTTTTCTGTGGATTTATACCTGTTGTAAGCTATTTCTAAGCACTAGTATAACTTTTTTTCCGTTAAATAATACGTTTTGACATAGATATGTGATAGCCCTTTGTCATAGATAGGGTGGTGTTAGCAAATTATAAGATGAAAATTTAAAACATAAGAACAGCTGTATATGTAGCCGTATAGATAAACTGAAAACATTATCTTTAGACACATTAATTAATTAAATAATTAATTAACCTTTTACCCATGTGGAAGTAAATAGAAACATCCTTTCGTGTGTTAATTTAATTAATATTGGTGGCGTGGTGTTTGTGCATGTGAAATTTCAAACCATTTTATACTAAAATAATGTAGAACAATAGCCAAATTAGCAAAAAAGTCAATTTTCAGAAAATAAACTCTATTCATGGGTTAAGGAGGCAAAATATGAAAAAATGTCGACATCAAAGTTGAAGATCTTAAAAAGTTGACGACGCAAACAGCCATGTGTTTTCCAATAGGACATTTCCTTTAAGTTAATTTATATTTATATATTTATAAGTTAAGTTATATAGCCGAAAAATGAAAATCTTTTTTGAAAGAGTTTAAGATTTTTTTGGGGTAGTAAAAATTCAAAATCACGAAATCCAACGACACGATTATTCAGAGTAACCTCTTAGACCTCTTTAAAATTTCAAGTTTCTAGCTCCTTGCACAAGGGATGCCTCCTGCATGTGAAGGGATGCTTTATCTTAGAGGCTAAGCCACATGATCCGTGATAAGTTTGTGATAAGATCTCTATGGAATTGCGTTTAAAGGTAAGAAGAACCAATGTGGTAGGGTAAATTTGTACAAAGCTTATAAAAGTGTGTTTAAGACAAAAGGTAATACAAAATGTCGAAATCATTTTTATCTTTGTTAAAATGAGATCTTCTACATATACAATACTGTATTAATAATGTAGCATTTAAACACTTAAACTTACTTTTATTTTCCCAATATAATTAGGCATGATATTTTCCGCTATACATATTGCCTACTAACTCGTTGAAGAAGTAACACGACCATCTTAGTTTCTACAAATAAAAGATTGCATTGGCTATGGCTACTTGATGAGATGTTAACAGTCTTAGACGTAGTTTACGTCTAAACAGGATTGGCAATATAAAAGTTAGCCAGTTGTAGGACGATTCATTAATTAGTCCAGTGACAGGTCGAGACTGGCTTATAAAATATCCAATCTCCCGTTGAAACTATTAATGACGCTCATAAATATTTCGCCAGTATAAGATGCCGCGTCGTCACAGCGTGGAATGATTTTTGTGTAATCATTTACCTTAGAAACACATACATATAGTTATAATTTTTGTAGACCTAAAGGTCCTCAGATTGCCTGATTACTGAAATACATAGCGGATAATTACCGATATTGGACCGACTCCTTGAATAAACCTCCATAATATCTGGTGAGTGAGAGAATATTATGTCATTAAGGTTGGCTACACTGACTGTCTTTAGAAGAGTAACTTCCGCTCTCAACACTTTAAGTCGTGTTGACCAAGGTAACTACGTACAGTATATACAGAGAGGTAATGGGTTCACGAGCAAACTTCTCGCCAAACATATGGTAATTTCTGACCAATGATATAATTATTTATTTAAGAATAACTTAAAAATGCTTTTTTTGAAATTTGTTTCTAAAATATGGCTAAATTATATTTTTCTATAATTTACGTGTTTAGCTGTCATAACATAACTAGTTGTTAAAGCCTAACTAGTTAGGCTTTAAAATAAAATAAAGAGTTCCTGTAAGAGTTTTATCCTGTAAAAGTAAAACGAATTAAATTGTAATAAGTGTTTACCAGTTAGGTTAGTATCAATCATCATGACAATTGAAAGGTTTTCACATTTCTGGCAGCTGAAGTGGAAACTTAAGGTTTTCTGTACCAGTGACGTCACCGGTTTTGTTTACAAGAACCTCTTTGTATATTTCTAGTTACCTTGGCGTTGACTTTGTTATGAAATAATTAAAAAAAAGTTATTCTTATGGAGAATATTAAAAATATATAAAAAATATATTATATATAAAAATATCATTGACGTTTCCATGAAACTTGGTATAAAGCGTAAGGTCAAATCACCCAACGAAATCAACTCAAAAAAGCTTGGTGTTACAGGGTTCTCCCCATAGGCCTACAGTTCGAACAATTAATTTAACTTTGTCTCTCTTGTTTTTATTTTCAGAAATGGGATTATTATATTTGAAACAATAAATTGTTAAATGATATTTATATAAACGTTGAATAACAAAGTAGTTTTATTACAGATTGTCTTTTAACATTTACTTAAGGGATAAAGTATGTGTCAGTCCTTTGATACCGTTTATTTTGTAGCTGTAGTTAACTAAAACAGATGGTTCAGGTTGTTTTAATTTTTCATAGCAAAATTCGTAAACGATGAAAGTTTTATATTATTAGGTTAGTTCGAAACAAACGTTTAATGTATTATCCTATCAGATAAAACCTCGGTCGCCCGGTACTCATAGATGATCCTAGAACATCCAAGAGTCGACTAGCAAACGCCCGAGTTGGAAAATAAGATCCAGTTTATCTTCACCGCGTATCCATATTTATGAGCGACGGGGGACGAGGACGATTCTGGAGGAAGCGGTTTCACACAGTCGTTACACGTGGAGACGACCCGGTCCCGGTCAGCTGATTGCAGCGGTTCGTGCTTTCACCACCAGACGGCGCGGCGCTCGCGCTCTCCACGTGCCTCCGACATCTGGCACGCGTGTCCCCTGACCGAGCTGAGGAGAGGACTTTGTAAACCTTACAAACACCTAGATACTACAAGTTTGTTCACCAAAGTCGACGATTCAGGTTTAGGCCACAAAACACTCTGAGAAGTCCCACTTCTCACGCCAACGAATCTCGTTCCTACGAAGGTTTTGACCTTTAGTTTATCAGCTCAAGTTCTAGAGATACATAACAGATGTTCTAGCTTCACTCATATAGACGTGATAACTGTATGAGTTGGCCTATGCAACGTTCCGACAACCAATGCAACGTTATCGACACCAGAGGGCGACTCCTATCTGATTTTGAACAGCTAGTTTATGTAGGCTATTAAACGCTGGCAACGATCTATACTATGTAGTATAGATCGTTGAACGCTGGTAAAGTACCTCTCTGTCTTTAATTCACTGCACATACCCTAGGCCAGGGATCATCAGTGGAATTTCTGAGAGAGCTATTTTTTTCATTAAATGTTCCTCAAAGCAGTGGCGTCTCGTGATCGTTTGTGGAAGTGGCCGGGGCAAATGTACACATAAGTGGACCTGGTGGTAGGTAAAAATAGTTTTAATGGCCCTCTCCGGAAATTAAAAAAATAATAACCTAAAAACATGTTTTTAAACTACCTGAGGCTTTTTTTTCTTCAACGCATAAGGTCACAAGTATGAGTGGTGGTTACTTAAATAAATATGAATATAAATGACTTTGTAACTCAATTAGGGAATTTTAAATTATATTTGTAAAGTATTAGATAACTATAAAAAATAATGCTATTAAAATATTCTTCATAACTCTTAATTTTGTTTTAATTTTTCAACAGTCTCAGGTCCGCGTAGTGAAAATGCCTGACCTAGGCAGTTGAGATTAGAAGCATTAATCTAGCAGACTTAGAAAGGACGTCGAGTAATAATCCTACCAGCAGATGAGCTCTATCTTCCCAAGAATTTGGACCAGACTCGGTACTCAGGCTTAAGGAGACCAGATGCCAGCAAAGAAAAAAGGGCCAAGGTGAGAGGTAGGCCCGTCACAATTTATAGCTGGGCACTGGTCAGCTCAACGGGGCTACGGGCCCAGTCGCCGTATCATCGAACTATAATTAATTAACCCATCTAACGGTCGACGATGGGTAGGCTAGGAATTAGATCAAGGGTTGTCGCCCTTATTGGTAAATTCTCAATTGTACAGTAATTTATTTTGTGATCGCCCTATCAAAACGTTAAAAAGGCCTCCGACATTGCGAAACACAAAATAAATTACAATTGAGAATTTACCAATAATGACATCTTCTTTTAATGTATGCGAAGTATAAACTATAAACCATGACATTTTATCAAAATTGTTAGAGCATATTTTGAGAACTTTATTTTTTCACATTTTCAGGGGTTATTAGTGGTTAACTACACTTAAAATTAAAAAAAATTAAAAAGTAATGGCAGGGAGATGCATATAGCCAATCTGCATCCTTGTACCTAATTTCATGAAAATGAGTGTGGTCTCTCCATGCCACCATGCTCTTTTGCAAATTCAAAAGTGCACCTCTTCAAGGTGCACAAGTTCATGACTATCCCACAGGGGGTAGAGAATTGTACAGGATGGCACAAAACAGGTCTAGGACTGCTTTGAATCTTTCTTCCCAAACTGGCGTTAGAATCCTGAACCACCTTCCTGAGGAGATACGGCGGGGGGGATATTGGAACAAATTCAGAAGACTAACAAAAAGCCTGCTCATTCGCGGTGAATTTTATACGGTGGGCGAGTTTATAGCCCACTAGAGGCATAGAGATGTTAGAGGCAGTTCTGGGGGCGTCCTTTAACATCCTTTCCCACTAAAGAGATTAAATTAATATTTTGAATGTTAACTTAAGCTTTTAAATTATCTTTATATTTATCTATCTTAAATTACTGAGGTTTGCTATGCAATTTTGTATTGCAATTTTTTATGGCAATAAAGATATTATTATATTATATTATTATATCTCGGGGTTTTTACACATACAGAAGAACATCAGAAAACCACTTTCATGGATTGGGAGAGTTTCAAATCATCAATCTCATATATCTACTCCCAATTTAAATTCGTAAATTTTAATGAAAACAATAGTTTCTCAACTTACTTGTATAAGGGGAGAAAGTAAAAATACGTTAGGATCGCAATATGGTGTGTACTAACGGTGTGCCTAATATCCGCCAGGTATTTGACATTTCGGATGTATTCACCTCCGGTGATTACCACGAGGGAGGGGAGGGGGAGATGATGGAGCGAGAGAGAGGGCGGCTGCACGTGGCATCGTGGACGGTGCGTACACGTGCCGGTGGGCCGCGAAAAGTCGGGGCGTGCGCGTGCGCGCGGCCACTAGGTCAAGGTCCGCCCTGACCCAGATGGGGCAAACTAATTACTCGGTGGACACAACCCCTACAATCAACTGGGAACTATACCTAGTCTCTAAATAGTATAACTAGATTCTATTTTTAAAAATTGTATTATTTATGTCTGGAAAATCTTGCTATTATTTCCAGAATCTATGAAACAAAACACCATATTTATGTTGTTTCTGTTCTGTATTAGAAACGCCCTAATACATAAATACTAGAATTGCAGTAGATCTGCATACTAAGCGAATTTAGATTAAATTTGGAATCAATTGTAGCCATTTATGGAAAATACTGTATCTCAATTTATTTATTCTCCATTAGCATAGCATCGAAAAAGAATAAGGGTGGCTAACACGAGGAACAATAGCTATTTGTGTAGCAAGAGCGCAAACGATGTCATATCGCGCGAAAGATTCATATGGGCAGCACGAAGCGTCAGCTGATTGTTGCCAGACTTCTGAGGGCGGCCATGACAGTTTGCACTCGTATTACACACAAGATTTTTTCCCACAATAAAAGGTCGTCTTAGGTTAAGTTTGATTTTCCCGTTGGAATAAATGTAAACATGACTTTAAGGTTTCCTTTTACCTAATTTTCATTGTGCAGAACCGGAGGTTAGTGTTGTTGTCTACCGTCTATCAGCTGACTGAGCGCTTAGCGCTTGCTATTGGTTAATTTCATTTAGATTTGGAGCGTTCCGCACATGTGATTGGCCGGTTATCTGTCCGCCCTAGGGCGGATATGAGATCATATCCACCATAGTGCGGATATATAATGCTTATACGTTCTGCCAATAGTGCGAAATGTGCCTGTGATGGCGCGGTTGTATGAAAAGGAATTTACATTTGTCAATATACAGACCTCGACTAGAGGAGATTGTATACCAAGTTTTATCAGAAATTTTCATACAACAAGGATATTATAAATTCGCTTGTTATACTTAAGAAGAAAATGGGGAATGAGTAAGTAGGTTTGCTGCCTTGAGATACAAATATTTAGAATTTTCAAAATAAATAATTTGAGTTTAACTATAGTACAATAAATGAAGCTGCATATAACTTGACTATAAACAGTTGTACCGTATACAAACTTTGTCGCAAAGAGCAAGATATCAATTTTAACATTTTCCATATAATACAGTATTAATATTGGAGTTCCAAAAGACAACCGTACTGTGTTCACCTATTTGTAGGCTATATCTCAGTAACCGTTTGACATAGACCAAATATTCAACATACTAAACGGTTTGTTTGCTTGAGTTGTTTCCAATGGTGCTAATACAAATTTAATAATTTCGTAAATAATTCAGCTGTAGTCTACCTCAAGATAATGGCGATTTCTTCATTCCCTGTATTTGATTTCAACTGAGGATCCAGAGTCTTCAACATTTGAAATCAACTAACTTTGAGTGGAGTACAATTTTATCGTGTTCAGCTAAATAGATATTTCGAAGACGAAATTATCGTCAGTTGCGTTTTTAATTTTTCTTTTAAATATAATTTTAAAATGTTTAAATTCATCCGTTCTTAACCATATCAGAATTTATACTACTGTATTAGGGATAGGTGTAAGACAAGGATGTTGAAGTTTTGCAATATGAAAATCATATTTTGTCACTGGTATTAAAATTTAAAAGAAAGTGAATATTTAGTTTTGATACCTAATAAAATAAGAGATACAATATAGAAAGATAATCTGTATAAGAGCAGTCTAAAGTCAGTACTAGGAGTGTAAACAAGAATTCGACAGTGGAGGGTAAAATTCATGATTGAAGAATACATTTAGAGGTTGTAAGAATTATGGAAAGATTTATCTATTTCATTTTCTAATTTATTTACGGTAAAACATGAGATATTAGAGAGAACTTCAGAAACACGCTTTCTGAATTTATTGTCGAATTGTCACAGAATTTATATTATTCCCATCATAGTAATCGAATATAGCTTAGTATGATGATTTGCTGCAATAAGGGTTGTTTTACATGTAATGTGCTTATATTGAGGCTATTCAGAGGGTTGCGTTATGAACTTCTATCATGGTACCGGGCCGAGCTTAACTGTCACCATGCGGGTCATGTGAATAGCTCACTTTTCCATAGGAAATTCGGTAAATTAAGTTAATGGGTGACGAAACATTGACAAGGTATAATCAAAAAGAAACTCCACTGCATCAAATTTGAAGAATTATGATCTCGAAATCCTTGTACAAATTACAGAAAGTGTCCAATCAATCATAACGTTTCAAAATATATTTAAATTCACGTGTCGAAACCTGCCTCAAAACATTGGCTACTTGGGTAATTAACATTTGAATAAACTTATCTCTTAAGTCTCCAACGCCGAAGAATGTTTCTATTGTATACTATATAAAATGTATTGTTTTATATATTGTTGGCTTATACAGATATAGTTTTAGAAATGAGTTTACATTACTATACTTAATATAGTTTAATTCATGGATAATATGTCGACTAGTTGTGTTGGGAACTGGTTTTTAGCGAGGTGGAGACCCATTTGGGTTTGACAAGGGCGATTATCGATCTGACATATGTAACAGCTGATCTACTCCGATAACGAGCCCATAAACCATCCAAAGTTCAAAATTTAGATGTAATTTGGCTCACCTCCACCTGTCAAATTTAAAATTATGATGTCACAATTCTTGTTTTAATTCAAATAGAATTACGAAATGAATATATGTCAGAAGGTCATGTGTGTTGAAATTTAAATGTTACTAAACTTCATCATGGCTTCCAACCAGCTATCGTAAGTTTCCATATTGATCTATTTAGAACACGTCGATTCAAGTTTGAGAAGGTGAATTGGTTCAGCTAGGTTTCTTCAATTTAGTCCTAAATAAAGCAGAAAACTATATAATTATCATAGACAAAAATACAGGGTGCGCCACTAATGGCGCATAAAACAACGTTTTATGTCTTAAAATTACCATAATTTGTACAACATTCTATAGAACCTGCGTAACCTGTATTGTATATTATATCTGTATGATTTGATTTGCTTATATGCTTATACACGAGCCGCCATTGTGATGATGTTTAACTATTTCACTCAACCACCAAGTGGGTATTTGAAGTTTATGATTACTTGTAGCTTTGCTACTAACAAAGATCAGCTGATTTATTTACCAGTATCATAAATTAATAGCCCACACATCAATCATATATATGTTTTGTGACTAACTATCCTATACCTTTACAGCACAATCCAACTCTGAGAAATCTGTGGCTGAAAAAGGAAAACAAGAAAATAGTGAACAACGAGGCTTCTTGAATAAAAATTTCAGGCCGCCCAAGTGGCAAAGAAGAAAAAACAAACAAACAAAGGCAACTGAGTCCAGTATCGGACCATCACAAAATTGTCAATGTTTTGCCAGTTGGTTCATGGATCATATTCACTCTTCACAAATAAATTTAAAATTTTCATTTTTGGATACTGTCTAAGCTCCTGTGTTTAGAAAACTTGATTACACAATTAAAGGAAAATATTTGTGAAGGTTCTTTGTTTATTTAGCTTTATTTACAAACAAACATACTTCCACTTCAGTTGAGTTATGATACATAAAAACCTCACGCGAGACAGTACTGTAAACTGTACTTGGTCTGTGGGTGTAGTGTTCTCTGGATGAACGGATTAACGTCCGAACTATTGAATATAGTATTACGTTAATCCACAAAGATCATCCTCATAATTAGACCAATTCTTAATTTAGAGGCCTTGGTTCGGATTCCACGTTAAACTGTAGGTTCCTTAGTTGCCATCGGCTTTTGGGCTATTAATTAACAGTCCTGTCTAAGGTACGTGTCAGCCTTACTAACAAGACTACAAGATCGCGCCACAATCATCCTACACTCATTTCTCATTCATACTTGGCTTAAAATACCTACCTGGGTAGGTTGTCATTTCAATAATCCAATCTAATCATCAACACTTTACAGTTTTTTTATAAATAATTGTTTTAAAACAAAAGAATGTAGCTACGTTTTTATTAAATGTATTAACAGACAGTTGTCTGCAAAGCATTGACAGCGCCCCTAGTGAGATTTGCAAGCAACACCGCTTTCACGAGGCAAGTAATCATTTTTGTTTACATCAAGTTTATACGTTATTCAGGAATCGTTTCAATTCGGAATCAAGCTACTATGGTATCAAACGATTTATTATTGTTGTCTCGAAAATAATTAAAATTTACTATTTTAATAAATCGATTATACTGTTCCTTAAATATTGTAATTTATGGTTTGTCGGAAATTTTTGACGCAAAATATCTTTTATGATTTGCCCAGAAAATATTATACTAAGCTAGAGCTATATATTTTTATGGTCTGTCAGGTTAACAATTTTATTATTATCATTTTGGTTCAAGTCTCAATCATAGAAAATACAAGACATAGTCCATCCAACTTTCTTAAATAATGTTATTCGCATACCTTTACTAAGGTATATACTTCTGAAACGCCACGTCTGAACTTCTGCTTGGCTGAGTTATTATATTGGTAAAAAACGTCCTCCATTAGTTGCGCCAAATATGAAGATCCAGGATGAGCGTAATCCAAACACAATAAATCCCCAAGCCTTTAATTGAAATCATTTAGGCCTGTAGGCTACTAAAAAAAGGTAGCTAGAAAGTTATAAAAACTATAATATTTTTTGCTAACTAATAACCACAACTAATGAACTAAGAAATAACAAATTTAAATTATATCGCAAAAGAAGAATGTTAAGTACAAGGCAATCAGATCTAAAACCACGATAGTAAACAATGAAAATGTAAACAAACACATGACAGCTGACGTAATTATGGAGTCACGAGCCAGCTGATCAGCTGCGATTGGTAGTGGGGACCGGAAACAACCCCCTACTTCGACCATACATTTATATTGCTCAGACTCAGGTATGAGAGATGCAGTGTCGTGTCCAGGAAGTGGAGGGTGGCTCATGTGACTTCCGTAGTCTCCACCTTGGGGTGGCGAGGGACCACGCGCTGGCATGCATTATATGGAAGACTATTTTTTTCAAGGATTGTTAAACAGACAAGAGAGTTTCTATTTTCTGTGATTTAAAGTATGCATTGTTCATAATAAAAGAACTAACAAAATCTGGTAACTATACTACTTGAATAACTAATAAACAATAGCTATACAAAATCAAGTGTATTCCCACTTGTTTTGACCAAATATCCAGGGCCGCATTTAGCCAAACAGCGCCTCAAATTAGATTAACTTAATAATAATAACGGCTTTTGTAAGAAAATGTAAATATTGTGAAATGTAGTATGTACGATAATGCAGTATATAAATACGAGATTAATAAATATACCTATACCTGTATCAATCAGTTTTAAACAAATAATAATGGTTGATATTGTCAAAATGTTATTTGGATATTTTTAAAATAACTTGAAAAATATGACTTTAAGTCACATATTTTATTATAGTACAATACAAAATATGTTCATCATGGTCAGAATTGACAAACGTGCTCATGTATTGAAAATCAGAATTAATTACTTGCCAATTCATAAAGCAGAAATGGTCTATAATGGATAAAAATGTTATTTACCTTTACTACAAATTAATATCATCTACCTTGCTTATCTTTCTTAGAGATCACATTTACCATGGTGGGGTGGCTGGTAGAAAGAGTTGGGAAGGGGGGTAGAATTTAGAAGCGTCCGGATTTTGCTCAGAAAATATGGCCACCTTAGTCTATAGGCAACATACATACTTTCTCATTCATATATTAATATAGATTAAATATAAATTGTTAAATAACGAGTTTAGTTTACATTTGTTTACAAATCTAGGTATTTTGTAAGTAAAAATACTTCTTAAGGAAGAAAAATCTTCCTGTGTAATAGTCATTCAACTCTCACAAACGACGGATTGCTGCTAGTTGATCAACACTGCAAAATGTAATATAGGACAAAAATTGGTATAAAATAAGGTTAAAAACTCCCTTTGTGATAAATGAACGAATAAATGGCATTATGTGTACTAATGGAAAACTAAACTCTTAATAATTTGAGTTAGTTAAAACACGAATTATAAATGTCCTTCTTAATGATATGCAAATATGTTTTCGGAGAAAAGTTTGTTTTGATCCCGAAGGATGTATTTTCGCATTTTATTAATTTGGAATAATAAAATATAAATGGTGACGCTAAATTTTATTACAGCTACATATTTGTGCAATTTCTACTACCTATAAATAAAAGCAATCGCAATAAATAGACTGAAACGACCATTAAATAATCAAAGAAACAAACTCACAATGTAGCAAAAACAGAAGAGATCGTGTAGCGACGGTGACAGCAGAGCGCGAGGTGTTGTTGGGAACTGACTGCACTGAAGTGTAGCCGCTCAGACGGTGTGGCCGAGTGCAGTACGGTAATGTAGTGCACCCGTTGCTAGGCAACCATTGTTGCCTCTCCCCTCCACTCCCCCACCACGACTCCGGTGTGAGAGTGAGATACGCCCGACGTCGGTGTATTCGCACATCGCACATAGCACATGGCACGTGCCGTCTGTTACACTGAT
This sequence comes from Nephotettix cincticeps, assembly GCA_023375725.1. Classification (NCBI taxonomy): domain Eukaryota; kingdom Metazoa; phylum Arthropoda; class Insecta; order Hemiptera; family Cicadellidae; genus Nephotettix; species Nephotettix cincticeps. Next base: position 35,492,012 of record CM041788.1, read on the forward strand.
AGCCTTGAATCACCAGTGTCACCGACGAGAACGCCCAGAATAGCCTCGCGTCCACGTGTGCTTAGCCTCACACCTACAAGGCAATGTTTTCTAGACTACATATTTCTGCAGTAAGTTATGTGATTTGAGCCACGTGTGAAGGCCAGTCAGCACGCGCGCGCACACACCCCAATGGACAGATATCACTTCGAAACCCACTTTTTGAGTTGAGGGGAGACGAATATATCCGCTGACTCAATTTTGAAAACTTTGACGAAAACAATACTGTTACCTTTTTTCTCCTCATACTAATGTAGAAAGTTTCTGCTCAAATGTGATAGAAAGTCAAATAGTGTTAAAAAGTAAGAAATGTGATTTTTTATTGACAACGTGCATTTATCGCTTTATTGTGATAAGCCATTTCAAGAACATATCAAGAATTCTTTTATTGAAACAATAAAAGCTCCGTCAGACGCATTGGTTGAACTCAAAAAACCAGAAAGACTATTCGTAAATCTCCTTTTGTTTTGTGAAATGAAATTATGTGAAATTCAACATTATTAATTATTCTATAATTCAGTTGCCCAAGCGCTACGCAAAGCAACGTATTGGAAGGTTGCTGTTTTCCTTCTAGATCATATTCAAAAATTTTGAGCCCGGGGTTCTTTTTTCAATCTCCAGATTTAAAAAATACGAACTTTCTAGTGTTATTTTAAAAAATATGTTATATTTTTTCCACTAAAGTGGGATAGGTAAGTTTAACATACTTTAAAATCTATATAAATAAAATAGCACGCGTTTTTTGCCTGGACATTGTTCAGAGTTATTAATTTTTTAGTTATTTTTACGTTTCGTGCGTTAGAGAAGTCGAAACAAGTCTTATCGCAATTTGTGTCTGTTTGTCTGTGACGCTCCAAGAGGCATTTTACGCCGTCTTCTCCGAAAAACGGGAAAACTGATAACAATGATACTTATTTCATGAATTCTCTACATACCAGAGAAGGTTATTCAAAGCTTGAAGTTGTTAGCCGCCCCTTAAAAATTAAATCACAAGTATTTAAAAATCCACTTTTTACACGATATTAGTCGCATTTTGCTTTCAATTATCAATGAACCCCCTACTGGTAATAATCAGGTGTCTTTGTAGTTTAAAGATTTAATAGAAAGAAAAACAAACAGCTGTCAAATCAATATTAGTTAGTTTATATTGGTCATTTAACCCATTTTGAAATCATACTATATTAGAAGTTATTTTAACGTATAACTAATTATAATAATGGTTTAATTATCAAGTAATGCTAAATAATAAAGCTGGGTATTGATTTATTTTATTTTTACTGATTCGTTTAGGATTTCAGGTTTACATTTTGGTATGATAATCTTTTTTCTTTAAACTGAATAAAGTTACATCAGTACAGTTAAATACAGTACTGAATACAGTTAAATCCGTACAAAGGACGGACTTACTGCTAGTTAATAATAATAATTAATCAATCTATATTTCAAAATCGATTTGGTTCTCCAAAGAATTAAATAATATTTACAAAACACTGTATAGATCAGAACCGCATTATAGTCAATAATTAATATATAATCTCACTCATATTCCATCTGAAATTAGTTCCTGCGTTTGTAGGTACAATCTGACCAAAGGCGTAATTTCACATACTGTACTAACTAGGCCTACTTGTGGGCCGACCCCCTGTTGTTTTGGGTAAATCAAACTTAAGGAGTATTAGTAGGCCTACTTAACAAATACAAACACAAAGTAATTTTAGCAAGGTGTTTGTGAAAGCGTCTGGGAATCGGCAAACGCAATATGAATATGTAACGCAAATTGCCAAACGCATTCTCTAAGGCGTTAACGGTGTCGTCTTGGAAGGAAGATATCATCTTATTAGATAAAAGAAACTTTTACTCTTAATGAATAAATGGCCTTATAATAGTTATCTTAATTATTGATTAGTTTTTTGTCAAATCTGATTTAATGGAGATTGTATTATAACATGATTGTTTTGCAAAAAATTGAAAAAACTGTTTTATGCACATTTAAAAGCCTATAGATTTTGAACGATTAGTTTTACAGGCATTCCGGTGGTGTCATATTATTTGGGACCCCTAGCAAAAAAAGGCTCTCTAGCATAGGTAAATACCCCCGTCACAGCATATCTGCGTACTCAGCGAATTTCCACCTCAATGGCATGGCAATAATAGTGTACAAGTATATGACAAGATTGATCAATCAATACCTGTTGATAAATTAGAGTATTTGCCTATTCTCTGTAACATTAACATGCGAAAGAGTATGCAGGTTTTCTGCTTTGAGGAACACTGAAAGTAGGCATTTTTACCATAAACTATTTTAATTTTGACCATTTATGCCAAGTTACATAAACATATGTCCATAAATAAAGGATTTTGCCTATTCTCCATAAGATTAACAAGGGAAAGAGTATACAGATTTGCTGCTGCGAGGAACACATAAAATATGATTTTTTTAGCATAAACGTATGGATCCTCATGAGGCTAAATAAATGAATGATTCATCCAAAACTATTGGTTAATAAGGAAAATATTAATTTTTCTTTATCCTCCATAAGATTAGCATTGGAGCCCCTAAATACAATGTACTGTATTTCGATTTTTTAATATCTCGGTTAATATTAGGGATTTCAATAGCTATAAACCATGAAATTTTAGTCAAAATCATTGGAGCAAATTTTTAGAAACGTTTTTTTCACATTTTTAAGGGTTTTTAGGGGTAAACTATACTAGGGGTGAAAATAAAAATGGTTTAGAAATATGGCCAAAGTGCACCTGTATACCGAATTTCATAAAAATCAGTATCGTTTCGTGGTCTGTACAAAGACAGACACACATCAGTCCGAAAACGATTTTTTTATTCAGGGAGTCTAAAAATGGATATATTCACTCTCAATTCAAATTTGAAAATTTGAATAAACAATACTTTATCTATATATCATAAATAAGGGGATAAAGTAATAGTATGGAACAAGATCCAGCCATTCATAGAGATAATAGCTAATAGAAATATTAGGGGGTGTTTCTCTTCAGACAACTTTGAAAGATTAAATTTTTTAAGAACTTAGCTGTATTTGTTTAATTGTCATGACAAGGATCAGGTAAAACCAATATATTAAACATATAATTATTTGTTGTAGCCTTTGATTAAACTCTAACAATCAACCAAATTTTCCAGTTTCCATAGTAAATTGTATAATTTCTTTCAAAATAATTCAGGCACAACGTCCACTAAGATGAGTTTCAAAAAGAAAGTTCAAAAAGTTCAGAAATCATTATATAACGAAATGAGAAACCAAATGAATATTGAAGACTGATAGATTCCTACTAGTAAATACTATAAACAGTGTGACAGTATAATTCTAGTGTTTCGGGGGACAAAAAGACGAAATAAAATTTAAATTGATCCGTGCGGATTGAACGTGATGATATCAGGAGGACGAAGTTGAACATGATCGCTCTTAGAGATGACCTGAACATTTGCAGTACAGAGGAGACAACGGAACATGAAGCGAAGAAGATACGTTTTGTATTGTAATTAGTATAGTCTAGTTATAGTAGGCCTGAAAACCAGGCCGGCCATTCCGAGGTAAGTTTGTATGGTTCCTTACCTCTCTCAGGCGAATGCCGGAATGGTTCCCTAAAGGGCCATACCCCGCCAGGACTTCATCCTGGTTAAAAAAAATCCCCAAAATTTCAATTGGCTATTTCATATTATTGCTATACAAATCTTTTTGTAATTGTATGGCAATAATATTTTTTCTGAATAAACGTTTTTTACCACTATACAAATATACAAATATTACTATACAACACCACTATACAAATATTTTACTTTGAATTGTAACAACCACTTTGTGATAGTTACCTGATGTATCAATTACAGTATATAAAGTTAAATGGTCTCACTAGATGGTGGTGAATTCTCAGAAATTTCTCGGGAATAAAAAATACCCCCTTCACAGCAGACCTGTGTACTCAGCGAATTTCCAAATCAATAATATAACAATAATAATATATGACAAGTTTGGTCAATATATGTCGATAAACATGAGAATTATTTGCCTATTCTCCATAAGATTAACATGGGAAAGTGTGCAGGTTAGCTGCTGTGAGGAACACTGAGAGTAGGCATTTATACCATCAAAAATTTTTATTTTTAACATTTATACCAACTTTCATCAACATCTGTCCACAAATAAAGGTGTATGCATATTCTCTATATGATTAACATGGGAAAAGAGTATGCAGGTTTCCTGCCATGATAAACACATAAACTATGATTTTTAAGCATAAATTGATGAACCTCAACCACATGAAGCTAAGTATAAAGTTTTATCCAAAAATATTGGTTAAAAAGTGAAATATTAATTTTTCCTTATCCTCCATAAGATTAATATTGGAGCCTCAAAATACAACGTACAGTGTTTAGATTTTTTAATATGTCGCTAACCTTTGGAGATAAAGAACAACTTTAAGGAACTAAACTGTGTAGTTTTTTAAGCTGGTTTGAATGGTGAAAGATAAAATCAAAAATTTTTTAAATTAGGCCTACATATGAAAATCGCAAAAAACCCAATTTTTTTAAAAGAAATTTGGACATTTTTAGGTAAAACATTATCATATTTTCTGGCAAAAAACAAAAATGTATGTTAAGAAATGTAGGGTATTACCATTAGTCTCAAGTGAAAGGTCTAATGTGCTATAGGCCCTATGTGGTGAGCATAATATGTTTTCTGAGAGCGCCCAATGTTATTCTTATGGAGAATACTAAGAAATAAATTTCATTCTTAATCCTCAACAGTTTTCCATGAACCTTATGCAGTGTAAACACACACTGTGCTCACAGCACACAGTGTATGCAGTGTAAGTTCACATTGCCCAACAAAGCTCATTCAATAAGTCAGGCAATTAGGGAAGGCATTTTTCAACAGTTTCACATGAAACCTTTTCTATACCAAACACTGAGTTTAAATGAATCTTAATCACATGTTTGAATATATAAACAAAGCAGACATTTCCAATGCTATACTTATGGGGAATGTTTCATGTTATATTTTATTTCCTGTTGGAATTGAGATAATAAATAGTTATTTGTGCAACAAGGGACTTTAATCCCATTATGCACACACCATTTTCCTCCACCTACAAATACAAGTAATACATGTCACAAATTGCCCACTATTAACTAACCAGAATTACTATAATTTTCCAAGTTGGCCAACATAACCTCAAAGCAATCAATGCAAACTATCAGCTGACCGGTCAAGGGATTCATTACAAAGTGTTCCCGTTTTTCCATGTTATTCTTATGGGTTTACTTTTTCCTTTGGAACTAAAAACTTCACACTTATCCTCCCTTGGGCAACAAAGTATTACTTTAGTATTCTACTCCAGAGAGAAAAGTACAACTTTACATAGTAGGTGTAGGAAAAGTATTTTTCTTGCATGCATAGGATTTGGGGATTTAAGAATTTGTGTCCTCTCCCAAAAGTTCTTCCAAGTCCTGAAGAGGATCCGAGGACATTGCTTAAATATCATTTTACATAGGAACGCACACAAGTAAAAATGTCAGCTAGAATTTAGAAACTGGGCCTTCTGTATATGAGAACACAATTTTTTACGCATATCCGAGGTCTGTAGGCTATGTGTCTATTTTTATTTCCTACGTTGCCAGATTCATCCATTGATGGAAATTCTTCTCAACCAGAGAATTTCGGTACTCAGCCTTGGGAAAGCCCGGGGCCAACGGTAAACTAGTGGATATCCAAATTCATCGCCCAACCTGCCACCGTGACAAAAGCCGGGAACTCGTAAAATAATTTTTTTTGAAAACAAAAAATGTTTAAAGTTATTTTGCGACTCTTTCTGATAAGATATAAATGCTAACAGATAGTCCAGAGCGATATTTTTTTTAATATGAGCTTATTTGGGGTTTAAAAATATATGGTACAAATCACAAACACAAGGTATTTCATATAGGACTTAAGTTTGTGTAGGGGAGATGCTTTATGCAAGAGTCCTGAATACACAGTAAATGATCTTTTACTGCTATAGACGAAATAGACTTAATTATTGGGATTTTCCTGCCATTAAAGACTGATTGGAAAGATCAGCAATGCAACTGGCATATTTTATCAACTTAAAAAATCTTTTAAATTTCATTTATTTATTTTTATTATAGAACAAATAAATATCACTTAGAAGAAAAGAGTTCAATTCTGTATTATTTTGTTCCTATTTAAGGCAATGAAAAATAAAAAAAGATTAGAACCAAGGATATTACCAGAAATGTATTATCTGTCAATAAATGTAAGAGAATGTGTGTACATGTGTTATTGACTCATGTTTATTTTATTACTGTATGTATACCTCCTCCTTTTTAGCTGTAACACACTATAAAAACTGTGATTATTTTTAATTATATTATATTTGTTTTATATTAATGTAAAACATTTCATTTATTAATAATAAGGTTTAACTATTTTCCCCAGGAACTTCATTTTCAATTTCATTAGCGATTTCCTCAACCACTTCTTTCAGCTCATCTAAACTTTGTGCGTTCTGTTCTATTTTTTGTAGAGAAGATAATTTAGAATCGTTAGCTTTGATCCTAGATCGAGATGCTTTCAGTTCAGTACCATATTTTGATTCTATAACTTTTAATTGAGTCCCAAATTTTGGTTCTGTAATTTTTGACTCTGATCTGAGCTTTGATTCCTCTTCTTTGAATTCAGTACTATGCTCTCTTTTTAATTCACCCTTTGATTCTTCATTTTGGAGTTCAGTAATGTACTTTGATTCCGTTTCTTTGAATACAGCGCTGTGCTTTGATTCTTCATACTTCAATTGAGTTCCGGGCTTTGATTCATCTTCTTTAAATACAGTACCAAGCTTTGATTCTCCATCTTTGACTCGAGTGCTGTGCTTTGATTCTCCTTCTTTAACCGTGCCAAGCTTTGATTCTTCATCTTTGAATCGAGTGCTGTGCTTTGATTCTCCTTCTTTAACAGTGCCAAGTTTTGATTCTCCATCTTTGAATCGAGTGCTGTGCTTTGATTCATCATCTTTAAATATAGTACCAAGCTTTGATTCTCCATCTTCGAATCGAGTGCTGTGCTTTGATTCTCCTTCTTTCAGTACAGTACCATGCATTGATTCTTCATCTTTGAATTGAGTACCGGTACTGTGCTTTGATTTCTCGACTGTTAACATAGTCCCAAGCTTTAATTTCTCACTTTTCAATTCAGTGTCTGGCTTGGATTCCTCATATCCTTTTAACTTAGAAGCTTTTTTTATTTCCTCCTCTTTTATTTGAGAAACACGGGAAAGACGGGAAGCTCTTGTTTCGTCCTCCCTTCTTGTAATAAGCCTGGTTTCTTTTTTTCTTGCAGCTTCTTGTTCCGCTTGTGCTTTTGCCTCTGCCTCTGCCAGTTCAATCTGCAGACAGTTGAATATGGTTCGAATGACAACTGCAAGGCACAATGCTCCTGGGTCCGGTGCTCTAGGGCCCATATCCGAAGTCCCTCCTCTCACATGGGATGCCTTAGTTGAGACCCTGGAAGCTTTAGATGCCTCAGCGCCGTTCACTGATGCAGTCACTCTCCTGCTCTAAAACCAACAGAGTATTTTATTTTTATAACAGAATGTGACATACTGGTTTACATAACTGTACAAGCCATTCACAATACATTTTTTTAAAAAGTTAAATTTTATATTATGTACTCACAAGTCCCCTGACAGAATGTTCAGTAGGGTATTCCACAAAAGGGTCAAGAGCGTCTATGATGGTTCCATCTCCGGGTTGCACTCTGGTGTACCTCATGAGGCCGTCTCTGGCAGACCGAGCGGCATCTACCCACATCTTTAAGTCCACTGAGTTCGTAGGAGAAGTTACTTGGAATACCTGCAAAATACCTATGTAATTTTTCCTTCTCTATTAGCATTTTTTACGATCAAAAAGTTTACAGATTCTCTCTGTGGGATTCATGATATTGTTGTGAACAATTTATGTGGTTTATATAGAGTGTTTACTGGGACAGTAGTTCAGGGGTAACAACACGCTGGCCTAGTCAGTCAATGGTTGCTGGATCGAAACCAGTGACTGTCGACTCCTGTCAGATCATGAGTGGTCACCTCTGGCAAGCCTATTCCTCATCTTTCAGTACCATATTTTTATTCATGTAGTATTGAAAGTACTAGTCCTACAGCTAATGGCATCTGGGGGATGTACAGTTTAACGTGGGATACAAACCCCAATTTTACCTCTGAATTACAAACAGGTCTAATACGGATAGTCTTCAATTCATAGTCAATCAGATAGTCTTGATGGTCAATCAATATAGCAATTTAATAGTGCAGACTGCAATTCAAACCAGGGAATATTGTATAGTCAAAACAGAGAATAAATACACTGCAACACTTAAAGTTGATAAACAAATTTTAAAAATAAATGCTGTGACATTCCGTACAGGAATTTTGCATGACAGCCTCATCTTTTGTTGAATTTTTTTAGTATAATCAACGGCAATGTGGTAAACATAGCATATTCTTCACTGTGTTAGTGCTAGACTTCTATACCAGGATGCGCTACTGAGGTCGTTGCTTCCCAACTACCTCACAGGGCTGGGTAAATCCTGAGGGACTTAAAATGCATTTTTGTTACTAACTGCCACAGGTGGCAGTGTAACCTCGATCTCTGGCAATTAAGACCGCACTTCCATCCAGGCCCCTTAAAGTTAATGAAAATATACAAAAATAATGAAATGAATGAATTAATTAATTAATTGTTATTGCAAGAATAGGTTTCGATAACCATATGACCAGATTATCAGATTTAAAATTACCATTTAAATATGAACTTTATTAAGTCGCCTATTATTGTCTTCTTTGTAGCAATATTGATCATGTAATTTTAATGAGAAATATACAGTACCTGAGCTGCTGAAGAAAATAGAATACTAAATATTCCTCCAGAAACTCCACCCATGGTAAAACCTGCTAAATAAGCCATTTGTTCCAAAAATTCATAAGGAGATGATATTTTTAATGTTCTCTTGTTGATTTCAACTTCTATAGCTTTAGCAAACTTGGTCACTGCTGTACCAAAGTCATGGTCGTTATCTAATTTGTTTAAGTACTCTTCCATATTTTTAACTGATTCAACAACAGTCGGAAGAATATCTAGTAGACAAGAGGCTTCTTGTTTACTGAATTTTGGCCCCACACCTTTTTTATCGCCTGGTGAACTTACATACTTGGGAGTGGAAGGTAGATCATTTAAAATATTTGGTTCAGATGGGGTGATAGGAGATTTTTCAGTCCATGATGTAACATTAACTTTGCGGTCTAACAACTCAAGTATGATGTTATCCTTTATTTTAAGAACACTAAGTGAAAACCCAGTCAAATTTGAATTTAAAAATCTTCCAGAATACAATCTCAGTACTGTAAATCCCAGTTTGTCCGTTTGATCCAGAACCTCTTTAATTATGAGACTCAAATAAAAATGTGATAAGTTTCCCATGTTATTTACAAGAATAACAATTTTATCACCTTTGACCACATGTAAAGAAAAATAAGAACTTGCATGAAATAGGTGCGAGAGAGCTTGCCTCACTACATAACTAAGGCGTGCACCTTCTCCTATATCATCAAAAGTGTCCCACAAGAAGAATAGTTTTGAAGGCTCGCCTTTGCAGCTAGGACCAATCACCATCTTATCAGGATGAATCTCGACATTTATTGATCCCAATGAATTGCCTTTCAATTTTTCTATAACATTATATATTTCTTGTAATGTTTTTTTTCTTTCCGACATTGCTCCTGCTATTTTAAACAAGAACTTTATACCACTCAATCCTTTTCTCCCAATAGTTTTACTAACAGATACTCCAGATACATCTTCTCCTACATTGATCAACAAAGTCTTTATCCCCTCTTGTGCTGCGCTCTGACAAGCCGAGCCAAAGTTCAATCTATTTGCAAGATTATTCAACACTATCACAAGTATACCTTGTTTGTTCTTTCGTGCCATAAATCGTAAGACTTCTAAAATGGTCAGTGACGGTGGGGATTTTTTGTACTCGCCAAATACTGCCCCTGTTAGCATTCCTGATCCAATTGAACCAGAATATAGGGGATCTGCGATAGAAGCCCCACCAGAAAGTAGCTTTACAGACTCAACCAAACTTTCATGGTCTCGACGAAGTAAAGTCTTGTGTTTGCGAAGAAACACTAACTCGCTGTTTTGTGCTGTGACACTTTCCAAATATTTCTCCACAAAAGTTGTCTTTCCAAATATGGGTGCAATATCATCATTCTGTTCCCCTGCTTGGTTATTTATCAAAGTTGAAAATTCTTTTTCAAAAGAACTTTTTGAATCTTGAATCGTAGATGAACTATTTATTTCAATGAATCTGAAATAATTAATATGAAGCAATTAGGTGTTGATCGATAGTTAACACTAGTCTTAACAAACATTATAAATAAGAATAACAAGCATCACTTGAGTTTAAATTTATCTATGAACGTAATGAATTATAATGAAATATTTCATTACATTTAACGAATTATCAATAACATTTAAAATAAATCTGATGATTAAGATTACATTTTAAATTAATTAACAATAATTAGTGTGGTCAACACTAAAAAGCTTTTATAAAACTACATTTCACTCTTACTCTTTTTGCAAATTTAAAAAGTACCATTTTAGGGAAGATATTCTTCTGCCATAATTTAATTAAATAAATTTTTAATGTTTATCTTTTTTTAACTGAAACTTACAGTACAGCATGGAAAAAACTATGACTAATATAATCTTACCCTTTATGTATGCATTGCATTATATTTGCGTTAATTTATAAAGTAACAATAATTTTAATGCCTAACTTTTCTGCAAATTTTAAATCAAAATATTTTACAAAAAGATTAATGTAAACATAACCTTACAGTTTCATATTTTTCATGATATACTACCATGTGTACAGTAGATAATACACATGATTAGATTACATAGATTATTGAAATAATGATTGAGAATATTTTTATCCTACCAGTTTTAATATGGTACTGTTGATCATTGCTGTTTTTATATAATTTATTAAATAAATGATTCTCAATTTTTATTGACATGGATACAGTATGTCTTAGCTCTGGGGGGTTGTGTTGGCGATTTTTAAAATGGCAAACATGTAACAGATTTCCATAGAAACTACCAGAGCTATTGTATTGAATTTTTAATATAAAGGAATAATAAAAGCTGTTCAGATGAACTGAAACCATTCACTTTAGACATATCCATGATCTAACCTATTTCCCACAGGGAAGTAAATACAAACATTTTTAACATAACTTTTACTTTTTTGATACATTCCATTCCAAAAATACCATTTTACAGTCTCTTTACTTTTACTGTACACATTTTTATTTGTTCTCATATTGCATATCTCTTTCAAAATTGAAAGTGTAGCTGGCATCTTAGGAAATTACAGCACCTATAGGAAGTAGAGCTATTACGAAACCTTCATGACAACACCTATACCTCAGACCAAGGTTTTGACATGGATAAATATAATAACAGTACCAGTGGACTGACACATACTTTCTCCCTTAAGTAAATTTAAAAAAGACAATCTGTAATAGAACTATCATGTTCTACAAAGTTAATCTAAATATCATTTAATAATTTATTGTTTCAAAAATAATCAACCCATTTCTAAAATAAAAACAAGAGAGACAAAGTTAAATTAATTGTTAAAATTGTATGGGGGGGAAACACCCCCTCCGGTAATACCAAGATTTTTTGAGTTGGTTCTGTTGGGTGATTTGACCTTACACTTCATACCAAGTTTCATGGAAAACAGTTAAAAAATAAGGAAGAAATTGATATTTTAATATTCTCCATAAGAATAACATTGGACGCTTTCAGACAACATACTGAGTTTATCATGGACAGTAAATTTAACTTTTCTCTGGAACCGTTAGTCGTTAGTTGTAGACAAATAATTCAAAATACTAATTTGTTTAGTTTTTTAAGCTGGTTTCAATGGTACCTGTCAAATTATACTTTACTTTTATTGTTTTCGCTGAAAATTTAAAAATTTGATTTTTTTGACATTTAAAAGCCCATAACTTTTAAACCGTCATTTTTACAGATATGCGGGTGGTGTCAAATTATTTAGTACTCTGTGCACTATAAACTATAAAATTATAATCAAAATCTTTAGAGCAGTTTTTTAGAAAATTGGATTTTTCACGTTTTTTAAGGGTTTTTAGGGGTGAACTACCCTTAAAAATAAAAAAAATGAAAAAAACGCCTGGAGATACGGTGACTATATATATACATGCCAAATTTCATCTAAATCGGACCAACGGGGTAGGCTGTGGCACTGTACACATCCAGACACACACACACACAGACAGACACACACGTCAAAACCCACTTTTTTGGATTCAGGGGACCCCAAAACGGATATATCCACCCTCAACTGAAATTCGAAAATTTTGACGAAAACAATACTTTCTCCATATACTATGTATAAGGGGAGAAAGTAAAAATGGATATAAGCTCTGGGAGGGCGGTGTTGCAATATGCATTATGCGAAAATTGAGATTGAAGTGATGTATTATGGTTATAGGGGACAGCTGTTTAGACAAGCTAAATACTTCCATTTAGGCATATCCATTGTCTGAGCTATTTCCCAAAGCTTAGATTACATTTGAAAAAAATAAATTCATTTCTGACGTCATCGGTCACGTCTGCCAACTTACCTGAAATAAAAGATCATAAAGGGTATCAGTGGACTGATACATACTTTCTCCCTTAAGTAAATTTAAAAAAATAAAATCTGTAATTAAACTATTATGTTCTTCAAAGTTTATCTAAATATCATTTAATAATTTATTTTTTCAAAAATAATCATCCCATTTCTGAAAATAAAAACAAGAGAGACAAAGTTAAATTAATTGTTTGAATTGTATGAGGGTGGACCCCTCCACCACTAGGTAATGCCAAGCTTTTTTGAGTTGGTTTTGTTGGGTGAGACCTTACACTTCATACCCAGTTTCATGGAAAACGGTTGGAAAATAAGGAAGAAATAGATTTTTTTATATTCTCCATAAGAATAACATTGGGCGCTTTCAGACAACATACTGCGTTTATCATGGGCAGTAAATTTAACTTTTCTCTGGAACCGTTAGTCGTAGACAAATAATTCAAAACTCTAATTTGTTTAGTTTTTAAGCTGGTTTCAATGGTGCCAGTTAAGTCATACTTTACTTTAATTGTTTTTGCTGAAAATTTAAAAATAATTTGATTGTTCTGACATTTAAAAGCCCTTTACAGACATGCGGGTGGTGTCAAATTATTTAGTACTCTGTACACTATAAACTGTAAAATCTTAATCAAAATCGTTAGAGCCGTTTTTGAGAAATTTGGATTTTTCACGTTTTTAAGGGTTTTTAGGGGGGAACTAACCTTAAAAATAAAAAATTCAAAAAAATGAAAAAAAGGCCTGGAGATACGATAAATATATTATACATACATGCCAAATTTCGTCTAAATCGAACAAACGGGCAAGGCTGGTGGCACATCACGTGGGAACCCACTTTTTTCGATTCAGGGGACCCCAAAACGGATATATCCACCCAGTGGTGGCTCGTGAGTGAAATGCTAGGGGGGCTCACACCGGGGGTCTTTGGGTTATAGATTACCCCGCAGGAGAGAGGAGGGTCCGGGTGTTCTCTCTGCGGAAAATTTTTGAAAATATGGTGTATTTTAGTGACTTTTTAAAGCAATCTAGGCATTAAATTTGTGATGCATGTGTTTCGTATTTAACTAAAATATCTAGTTTTCCTCATAAACCTTAAATAATATATACTATACTCTTGGTCTTATGGATCGACTTAATTTGGACTCTCAATTGTATGGATAAATTATATTGAAAAAACCTTTATTTGTTGCGATATTTTGTAAATAAAGACGTAAATACCTAACTAATCTAATCTAGAATTTTTATGAACCCCCACTTTATTCTAACCCTAGTCAGTTTCCTGACCAGTTTTAACTAGTTCAGGATCAAAATTGGGTACATTAAATGATGCTTTCTAATTACTGTACTTACTAATAAGTCCTTTAGCTGTCCATTGCATGGGCTTCCCTATCATCTTTTTTCTTTCTTGATCCATCTGGGGGCTGGATTGAGTTTCGGCTGAGTCTAAACAAACACCCAGTCCGAAACTAGTCGTGTTAAAAAGAACATTGGATTGAATACAACAGGTATTATAACCTTATAATCTAGTCGTCCGGAAGGAAAATTGTTTAAAACATCCATGATCTATCCTATCTCCCACAGGGAAGTAAATACAAACATTTTGTATCATGTAATGCGCATGTTTGTCAAAGAGATTTTATTCTTTTATAATGTTGTACCGTTACAAAAGAATGGTTAAACATTTACCGTACTCTTTGCACATTTACATATCAAACACAACAAATCAGAACTGTCAACTGTCAGAACTCAGAAGTAGATCATGAAAGAACCTTAAAACAAATTTATGACGGTTTAATTTGTTTTAAAATATAGTATTAAAAGTATTAATATAACAATATTGTATTAATATTGCAACACTCTCATTTTTTATCATTGAAAATGGCTGATGATGATTTTTGGAATGACAGTCAAGTGAAAAAGTCTGCAAAGAAGTTTAGCTTCGATGATAGAGAGGTTAGTAAAATTTGAAATCCAATTTTTACCAAAGGGCCTATTGGTAGAAATATCGTTTGAAAAGGGTGAAAAAATTATCAAAGTCAATATTACATTGAACACATTAAATTGTTTAGATTTAACACCATACCGGTTGTTTTAGGTTAAATTCGTATTTGGATTGGAGTGTGAAGCTTATTCCTATGAAAAGTAGTATAATATTAATCACAATTACTGATATAAGCTCTGATAAGTTGTATTAAACTAGGTTCATTATCATTGAAAAATAATGTAATTCTTGCAATTATGGCTTCTTCAACCAGCTTGTGTAACACCTTAAAACCACTTTTTCAATATATAACAATTATTGAGCCAAATTACTATCCCCTTGCCACCATGCTAGTAGGCCTGATACCGAGGTGATTAATAGATTGGGGACTTACAGCCCATAAAATATAACTTTAATTTATTGTTAGTAATTTTTGACATAATGTAATTAATTAAAAAATACATTTCCGCAATAAAATACTCTACCTTAAGTACTAACTTTCAGGCTGCTTGGGGCTCTGGAGAATCAACCAGTCTCCAGATGTGTGGAATTTCACTGGATGGCACAGCCCAGTTGTTTCAACAAGTTCAAGCCGTCCTGAAGCAAGGAGAATCAGAGGGTTCTTCAGTGGCAGGTTAGCCATCACTTTAAAAAGTGATCAAGACTCAACCTCTTTAGTTTTTTGTGTTCGAGAAATGATAAAATTTTCTTTAATAATTCTAGATTCATACCTGACAATATATGTTCCTCAGTATTCATAAAATTTTCTTTAATAATTCTAGATTCATACCTGACAATATATGTTCCTCAGTATGCCACCAAAGGATGGAGGTTTGTTATGATGGGGGTATTTATATGGAATGTGTTTAATCAGAATGGAATGGATAGCAAAGTTCATTCGGGTGGGTTTCACAAAACCGAGTTTTCACTACGCCGAGTAAGGCTAAAAATCTAATAAATATCGAAATTTCACTAAGCCGAGGTTTCACAAAACCGAGTACGTTATAAAATTCAACTGTTTCACTAAACCGAGTTTCACAAAACCGAGTAAGGGGATGGGTACCGTCCGCTCTAGAAGTGAGTTCGCACCAAGAGCACGTCGGATGGCAGGCCAACAACACGCAGTATCATGCGCTTTGAAGGCATTCACTGCCTGAAATCTGTGTAAATTACATTATTAATCTAATAACTTAAGCTACTATATACTGTTTTAATATATTATACAGAAATAAAATTGTCCATGGATGAATGTTAAAAAAAAATTATAGAAAGTAGTAAACGAAAACAATTGTATGCTAATTTTTCCTTTCCTGTATAAAATATAGCTTATCACAAAAAAGCTATAGGATGAAGTAAAAGTCAAGTCTTCCAACACTACGTAATATTTAAACTTATATTGTAATTATATACAACGGTAAATATATACTAAAAAATCTTAAGTTGTGTTGGAAGACGTGAGTTTTTACTTCATCCTATAGTAAAACCAACACGTATAATGCTAATCAAGACGTAATTAAAAAAGAAACCAATAAGTTATTGATGAAAGAAAATTTTCTGAAGATTACTAACACAAATTTTTTGTAATCTCACAGCCATGATTTTATGCTGTGTAATAAACTAAATTGGGTATTCTCTAGCAGATTCTAATGGTAAAAGAGACATTTCAAATCATTCATCTTGGAAATACACATAGCTGTAAAAAATGTTAACGTGAAAGGTTAAAAGAAAACACTTAAAACTTTATATAAAAAAGGTTTAATATAAGAAAAATAAGCTATGCCTTATACACCTACAGTTAATTAACTAGGCGACCTACAGTCACCTATTATTGCCCTGCACATCGGACAACACAGCGGGAGGCGGATTCCCGTGTCCTCTAAGGATCCGTGCACTCTAGTGACATTTAATGAAATGTCCGTTGACACCATTTGAACGGCACACACTCTGCATAACGCAGGGTGGCCGCTAGGACTACAAATCCTGTTTGACTCGTTGGACAGGCACCCCGAGCAGGGATTTCCCTCAGCTGGCCTATTAACTTATTTTTATTAACTAAAATATAAACTATAAACTATTTATTATTCAATCTTCAATATAAATTATGTGTCACGCGTTATGTTCACTACACGACTGGACAGCGAGTGTCCTGCAAAGCACGTAATACTGCATGCTACACAGGCTTCTACAGTGACTTCTAGAGTGGACAGTACCCATCCCCTTACTCGGTTTTGTGAAACTCGGTTTAGTGAAACAGTTGAATTTTATAACGTACTCGGTTTTGTGAAACCTCGGCGTAGTGAAATTTCGATATTTATTAGATTTTTAGCCTTACTCGGCGTAGTGAAAAATCGGGTTTGTGAAACGCTCCCGTTTATTCCTGAGTAAAACTGGAACTTTAAAAGAAAAAATTTTAAAATTTATTCTTAAGAAAATTAGTTCCATTATACATTATGAGGTTTGTTGTGTACATTAAAAATAATTACCATTGGACAAAGAAATTTGCTGACATGTGTCGTGGTCGACCAATTAGGCCTAGAATTTTCACTGGTTGTTTTCCTAATGCTGTTTATTGTACTAGCTAGGCTATTTCTTCTATAAACAAAATTAATCCGTTGTATAAATTCGTAATGACTATGTTAAACGAAAGAGAAACAAAGATATGAAACACACAACACCGATACCCCAGTTAATTAAAATGAGTTAAATAATGGTAGTAGGTATGAGTGAGAAAAGAAACATTCACTGTCGTCTGCCGCCGTCATGAGTCGTCTGCATTCTGCGTGTTCAATACTTAAATTCGGCAACGTCTTTCTGCCCATTCACACTATTGCTGTTTGGTGTTTAGACTAGTAACTAACAAAAGTGCAACGGTCGCTGCTAGTCTTATTTGTTTTCTATAGTTTTAGGTGATGTTGACCTAGGTTAGATTAGGTTATTGAAATCGCGACCATACCACAAGGTAGGTATTTTAAGCCAATTATGAATGAGGGCTGAGTGTAAGACGATTGTGGCGCGATCTTGTAGTCTTGTTACTGACTAAGGCTGATATGTTCCTTAGAACTTTTAAGTGCCTTGTAAATCCAGTATGGTCTCACAACGCCTATGAACTCTTTGACCCTGTTAGACCAAACTGGACTCACATGCTAGTTTTGGATGAATGACCCAGTGAATTCACAGTGGCTTCACAGAATGCATTAGATCTTATGTAATCATATAGTAATGGGCCAGAAAGTCAAGAATCTGCATTGGGCCTATGGTTCTGTGAAGCCGGTGTGGAGTCACAGGGCTACCAAAGTAAGAAGAATTAAAGTTTTTTCACAAATCATCTTTTTATTGCAATAAATAAGTAAAATTCAAATAAATTAAGTGTAAAAATAATAATGAATGTAATCTCAAAAAATATTTTTTATTTATGAAGTGTCATTACTTATTAGGCCTACTCATTTCTCTAAAATACTGGTACAAAAACTGGAATGTAGCTTACACCAATTAATTGAAGTATTTTTAGAAATAGATTTATAATGCCAAAACAACAAAATAAACCTTCAAATAAATTTAAACATGAAAAAATTCTCTAAGCTGCTTTAGACAGTTATTAGTTTGACCCTCTACTTGCGAAAATTATGAGATAGATAAGATTATTGAAATGAATAAACTTTTGGACACCATTGTCTAAACTAATGCATTTTGGGAATATACTAAACATAAAAAGTGTTTTTGATCTAATCGACCGATGAATCCTGAGTGACAGGTGAGTTGCCATATGTCTGTATATTGTTGAATCTTTTGTATTTTTGGGTCCCTGTCCATACAAAAGATAATAGTAAAGTAAGTACGTAAAATTGATAAATGTCCCCTAAGAGTCAGATAAAACAAAACACAAGGTGAATTCTGAATGAATGGTGAACTCTGGTGATAAAAGTCGAGAAAATTCAGTCCATCAATTTAGATCCCATTAGTTTGGAAAAAAATTCCTAAGTATAGCTATAAAGTTGTTAATATTCTACTAACTACTAATACTGTCTGAAACTAGCAATTTTGTTTTATAATTTTCCAAACCAAGGATTGGACCCCCCTCCTTTTATTTGAGGGTTATGCCATGCCATACTTGCCACACTGCTGGTGAAACCCTCCTATGTTTCTATATTTTTGTTATAACAACTGAATATTATGTGGCTTTCTTAAAAAAAATAGTAGTTTTATTTAATTCATAGCCTAGATTAATGAAAAAGACACAGTAGAGTTCAATGAGGAGCCAATACAAATTGTGTCAAGTCTGCATAGACAAATATCAGCAACTTTTAAAACATGAACATTGTATATATGAATATTGGAATATTGGTAATATAGGAATATTGTATGATATAACACCATATACACTCGGCCAGTAGCTAATTTTTGTTTATTTAAATGTCTATATACAGTATATATATAAAAAAAATTAATTATAGTTCTCAAGGCAGACATTTCTGTGTTAAAAAATAACTAGTAATGTGAAAGAAATAATTTTTAGTTAAATTAATTCAATTGAATTATTATATAATGCTCTTCAACATTACAGATGCTAAACGTGCAACACAACTTGAACTACATCAGCTCATTTCAGACAAAGCTTTAAATACATGTAAGTATTATTCTTTACAGTAAATAACAACATTCAATTAGTCTAATTAAAAAAAATTATAACAATATTTTTCTAGTCTTCTTATGTTGACTCTCACTTATTGTTGGATTGGATAAAGTTTTTCTCTATCTCCAACGGTTACTGAGATATTAAAAAATCTAAACACAGTACGTTGTATTTTGGGGCTCCAATGTTAATCTTATGGAGGATAAGGAAAGATTAATAATTCCCTTACTAATCAAAAATTTTGGATGAAACTTTGTATTTAGCTTCATGTGGTTGGGATCTATACGTTTATGCTAAAAAATCAAGAATCATGTGTTTCTCACAGCAGCAAACCTGCATACTCTTTGTCATGTTAATCTTATGGAGAAACTCCATTACAAACTCCTTTATCTAAATATATAAAACAAAGTCGTGTTAGTTACACACATTATAACTTGAGAGCGGCTGGACTGATTTTAATGATCATTGATTTTTTGGATTCGTCTCTGCTCCGGTCATGCTTTAGGCATATTCACTTTTCATAAATTTAATTAGTTTCCATTTTATAGCGTTTTAAATTTCTAATGTTAACCTAATGGGGACTAAGTTTGTTTACAAATGTTCTACAATAAAAACATTTGATTTCTTAAGCTACAGCTGTTGTTTTACTTCCCATTAGCAATATGCTTTACTATCCAATGCCAACTGAATCATTCATTAATGTAAAACTATAGAGTAAATGTGTACTGTACAAAATGAACAGATTTATTCACCACGTTAATTAATAGTTTACGGTTTTTGGGGATTATGTATTTATATTTTTTATTTTCTGTCTGATTGAAAGTCACGTGTTTATAATTATGTTGGTCAAATAAAAAATAATAATGGTGTTTATACATATTACGTTTGTTATAATAATCAGCTGTATATATCTTTTCTATAAAAGCTGTATTACAGTTAGGTTTTGTTAGGTTTCCGGTTGGATTAGAAAAATTGTGAACCAATCCACTCAGATTTATTTGTTTTGTGGTAATGTTATTAATATGGCTTGTCTTTTCAATACTGTTATTAACTATGCCACAACCCAGAATATCTAATTTTCACAACGAAGTCGTAATGCTATTCCGACTTCAGAACATGGGCAATCTGAAAGTTAACACGTATTTACTGTTAGGCGTTACGACGTTCGAGGGTCAGCTAGTTTATGATAAAACTTGGTATATGGTCAAAATAAAAATAAACAAAATTAAAATAGTTTATGGTAAAAATGTCTACTTTCAGTGTTCCTCAAAGTAGAAAACCTGCATACACTTTCACTTGTTAATGTTACGGAGAATAGGCAAAATACTCTAATTTATCAACAGGTATTGATTGATCAATCTTGTCATATACTTGTATTATTATTGCCATATTATTGAGGTGGAAATTCGCTGAGTACGCAGGTCTGCTGCGATGGGGGTATTATTCTTATGTAGTATAATAAAGTAAATTAATAGTAACTTGTCTAGATTGATGGATTGAGTAAATTTATATAACTTCTATTTAACCTATGATCAAGTTTAGTAAAATCATCACAATTAATTCCTTAATTAGCTTAGAAAGCAATTCTGCTGCTACGAGGTATTATACAGTGGAACGTGGTTATAATTTCATTCAAGGGATCACACAATTAATGACGCTATATCAGAGTGACACTATAAAAGAGGTTACATAATTTTAATTTAAAACTGAGGAAAAATAGAAAAACACATTTTTTACATGAAATTAAGACTTTTAATGAAGGTAATTTGAAATACACATATATGTTTATGTTTATGACTGACTGAACTATACTCTATACTATATAAAAAATCGAGTTTAAAAATATCACAATGAAGTTCGGCTTGGTGAATTCAACTGTTGGTTCGATTTAAAAAAACAAACCCGAACACACGTCTGCTATCTTACATCCCTCCTCACACGCTCTTATAACTCACACTTTTTCTTTAATCGACAAAGCCTTTCTCTTAACACTTATTTTTCAATACTGTATTCGTTAATTAAAATAACGAAAAACAAACTGTAAAAGACGTACACTGAACTACAATAGCTGCACGAACTGTAGGTACGTACGTACGGTATCACAGTGCTTTGATGCGACGTGAGTCACTGACACTGGCCTTGATGACAGCGACAGCGGATATAGGGTAGGGGTAGGGGGTTGGGGTGGTTAGTGGTAAGACAGCAATAAAATGCCGTTTCTAAAAATAGAATGGGGTATCTAGCTAAACAATAGCCGCGGCACTCACGTTGCACCACCGACCGAAATTTCTCTCTTTAGCTATATGTTGCCTTCATCTCGGCCCGATTTTCTTGACGTTATATACGAGGTTTTAGAATTTACTGACGATATATCCGAGGTTTTACCTATGTAAATACCTATAGTTTGGCGGGACCTAAAAATAAATTATGTTATATCCGAGTTGACGTTATGGCCGAGGCCGCAATAACCGAGTTGCACTGTATTTTGAAAAAATCTACCTATGACTATTACTAAAGATATTAATATTATATAGCCTATGTTTTCTTAACAATGAATTATTTCTGAATTTTTATTTTTTACAGTGTTAGAAGCAGATTCACCCCAATACATGTCTTTGAAGAGTGATATTGATCCTGCTGAGGAGTTGAGAATACTTCGCCGCAGATATGATGTGAGTTAATTAATACTTCATGAGGCGATGGAACATCATCGATAGACATGGTTGTGCTGTCAAATTTAAGTAATACCTAGTGTAAATAATTTGTTTTGCAAAAAATATAATCATCATATTTGTATACTCAAATGATGATAATGATGATGAAATACCTGCTAATTATAACTGATAGATATAATAATATATTTAAATTATTTCTTGCCTTGTATTAGAAACTTTCAATTTTCTAGATAACCAATTTAAATTTAATTTCACACATCATGTATCTTTTTATGACTGCCGTGTGGCCACTAAGTTATTGCTGTTACTAATTAAAATCGGGCTAAATAACAATATTACACCACTGATAAAGCTCTTAAGTATATGATACTTCATAAGTGGAGTTGATCCTAGGTCTAATTTACAATTGATTGTATCTCTCAAATCTATCATAATACATGCATCCTTTTTCTCATTGAGTTTTTTGAACCAAAGTCCAAGTAATTTTTATTACAGGAAATGTGGGTGTCGCCAGATGCCAAGAGTACTGTCAAGAAGATGATGCTGAAAGAACCGTTCATCTTGGAGCTATTCCGCTCGCTTGATGACAAGAAGAAGTTACTTCAAGAAGCCATCACCATGGGAGATGGGGACACCATTCTCACAGTCAGTACTCTTTGAAACAGCATATTTAAAATCTTAATGAATATGCCAATCAAATTTGACAATTAAATGGACAATACTTTATGATATACTAAGAGTTTGTGCACCATAGACAATATGACAAATAAAAATACAGGCCTCTACTGCAAATAAGACATGCAAAGTTTGTTGAATAATGAAACACTAGTTGGTATATGGTTTGATTTGTACGACATCGTATGTTTGCTATTTAGATTTTTATTGTGGTTGATGTGTACCTATATTTAATGTAATGTTAAGATCAACTGATCGTTTTAGTTGTATTTTGTTTGTAAACAGTTGAATTTGAGTAATAAAGGTTTCTGTCATTTCTGTGTCAATCTGTGAGTGAATACACGAACTTGATACTTGATACTTGATAAAATCTAGGGGAAGGATTGCACTGCGACCTATGAGATCTATTGTGCCCCCCAGACTAGTCTCTAGTTCTTGCCTAGAGAACCCCCTCTAGTCCTAATGCCTTAATAAAGTTTAGTATAACGAGGGGTTCTAACTTTGGAAAATCCTCCACCGCCACCTGGTGTGTTCCCAAGCTTCTGGCTCTCTTCTGACCTATCGCGTCACACTCAGCCAATAGGTGTCTAGGTGTTTCCTCCCCAGATTGGCAGAAGCGGCATTCACCCTCTTGGACAATGCCCATCTTGCTCAGATGACCCCTGAGCCTACAGTGTCCGGTTAGAAATCCCGTCAGTATCCTTAGATCGTTTTTCTTAAGCCTGATCATGGTCTCAGACCTTCTTATATTATGCACTCCAAGCATTTCCTTAGCCTGTCGGCATCCCGGATGAGCGGTCCAGGCTTTCCCTCTGGCTTCCTTCTCTTCCTCCTTTAATTTCTTTTTGAAAAAGGAGTCCTCCAGTGCACAACCTGGCTCCGGTCCAACAAAGGGGGTGGCTGCCCCTACCCTAGCCAGTTTGTCTGCTACTTCATGTAGCCACTACTGTAGCTAGGGAAGCTATAGTCGACCTGGACAGAGCCCCGCATGCCCAAGCAAGGCTAATTACTGCAGGAGGGCGCCTGGTATCCTGCAGGTACCGTTTGAGACACCATATAAAAGGCCTGGTGCCATCCACCCCTCAGCACGGTCCACATAACACCTTGGGTTGGCCTGTAACAGAGATGAGGAAAGGAGAAAAGAAGGATGGAATGAAGAAAAGGTAGGAGACAGATAGATGAAGAAAGATGATCCATTCATGGGAAAAAGAAGGAGGATGGATCAGCAGGAAAGTCCCAAGCTCAAAAGAAGAGTAGGGAGCTGGGGGGCTGATTGCGATGGACAAGCCACCGGGCGATGGGATCGCCAACCCCTACGCCATTATACACGAAAGTGGTCATTCTCCATATTTTCACAACACTCTGAAAAGACACATTATCTTTTTTTGACACAATACGATATCTACCATAACTATTCTTATAATATTGCTATCATTACACAGGTTGTGGTATTTTTATCGAAAACTTTGAAGAAAACCTACTTCAACCAGATTCTCCTGGAGATGCCTGTGGCTGCCACACACTATGTAGCCTATCTATCTACCCGAATGCGTGTATCTGAACTAACAGATCTTCTTGAGTAAGTTAAATATTTTTATAAATGAAACATTTTGTATTTTTAAAAGGATTTTTATTGATATATCTCTGATTTCTTTTTTTCTTATTTTCTTACTGTAACTACAATACTAGGAACTAATAGAATTTTTAATTAAAAAATATAAGGAATAAAAGTGGAAGGACTCTTCTATGCTGGAATAAAAATTCTACAATATATCCTGGATAGCATCAGGCAGGAGTAAGAAGGACTAAAAGATGACAAACTAAAGAGAGATTTAAGTAATTTTCATTAACAAGAAATATTCCCTGGACTAAATATTGTCACCACAATAGTTCATACAATTATATTTTATTTTTAGATATTATTAAGTTGACACAATAATTTACATTTTGTACGTGAATGTATTTGATTTGATTTGATCCAAGGAAAATTTGACGTCTTACTTGATTTGTGTGTGGCGTACCTCTTGTCACACATAAATACTGTCAGCCTCTTACAGCTTTGCTTGCAAAGTTTTTAAACAACTGTTAAAATTATCAATAAAGTTAATTAAGTTTGATAGAGAATAGGGGAATGTTGATACTTATACAAAAATTCAGCTCCTTACTGTACTTCATTGAAGCCCTTTCTTAAGGGTCATTTCTCTTTATTCTGATACCTGTTCATGGAACTCCTGTTAATTTGACTCTTCAAACATAACATAAATCCTTCATTTTATAAATCAATGTGTTAATATAAGGAACCAATCATTCACAAGTATGATGTATATTATATTCTAAAAAAAAGCTTTCCTTCACAAAGAGTCTCAGTCATATACGTCTCTCAGGAAAATAAGTTTTCCTTCCCAAGTTTTGCATGATTAGATAAATAGGGAAATCTGATATCTTGAGCATTGCATAGCATTCATGTGAAACAATAAGTAACAACTATATCTCCACATCAGAAAAAATAACTACTGTATATTTAAGTTTTTTAGTCCTTATTTACTCTTACTCCCATGGCCATTGGTACCTAAGTAGGGTTTTGGGCTCGCCAACAACTGCTCGCCATCTCTCCCTGACCTGTTCCTCGTCAATTGCTGCTCCTTCTTTTGTGATGTCTTTTTTCACACAGTCCCACCATCTTTCTTAAAATTTTATTTTTGAACAATGAGCTTTTCCTCTTTTTTTTATTTATTATCAATGTTTCTACTCCATATAACAAAACTGGCCAGATAATTGTGTGGAAACTTTAATTTTGGTTTCACGTGATAAAATCTTTGGTTAGGATTTTGTTACATGCATACATACTTTATTGCTTTTATTACATACTTTATATTCCTGAGGTATATCATATTTATTACTATATTATTGTAGCATATTTTGAGGTTATGACAATTTTAAGCAAGGTACCGGTAAGGAAAATCCTCTAAAAAGTCAAGAAATTGAGAAATTTAATGTCGGTAGGACCTTGTTAAAATAAAACATAATCAGTAAATCAATTCTTCATCTTAATTCTCAAACTCAACTAAGTAACTGGCTTAAGTTTTTAAAGCCAAAAAAACACAAACACTTTCCAAATTGATATCAATCTTTTTACTATACAAATAGTTTTCTGAATAGTATTGATATACTGTGCATAGTTTGATAGCTTCAGCTGTAATGGTATTCTATGACTATGATTAAAATTTATGTGATAGATTAATGAGCATAACACTTATCTTTTGCCAATAATCTCTCTAGAACCAGTTTACATTTTTATATAACATACAAATTTTCTTTTCTAGGATGTTGGGGAAAAATAAAGATGCCTCAGTAAGTGCTTTAATATAAATTGTTGTACAAACTTTAAACTAACATTTGTGACAATATCTCCTGTCATTTACAATTATTTTTACAAGTTACAATTTTAGTTAGAGCCTATTCTTACATTTTTGTATTATTATTAAGAAAAGGTGAAGGTAACTAAAATGGATCCATCTCATCTTGTCAATGCAACAACCTTCCTCCCAATGTCTTCTCAATTAAATATTCCAAGAAACTTTGTAATTATAGTCTAGTGTTTTTATTTTAGCAATTTTATTTTAAGGTGTTTATTTTTTTGAACTTTTCCTGTTCTTAGACTACAAATAGATGAAAGGTGAAGTTCTGAGATAATTTTAAACTCTTCATACTTTCTTTACTCTAAAATAAAACTTATATTCATAATATAATGATATCATAATATGCAAAAGTGGCCACTTGCAGCACCGGTAATTTAGCAGCTATGAGGGAGTTATTCAGAAAGTAGATTACATTTTCTTTTATGTCCGCTTGGGGTTTGGGTTAGTGCGGCCATCTTGGTGTCAGGGTGTTCTACAGCTCAGTCGGCATCTAACCGTTCTAGTCGAGAGGTTCACACTGTACTCCATTGAGTTACTGTGGCAGTTTGAAACTTCTGAGTTAATTCAAAATGCTGTGAACTGTGTGAAGGTTGGAGAGCAAAGTACAAGACCCAGTTCTCCAAGTTCAGCAATCACTATGCTGGTCGTACACTTCGCTCTTCATTCTGAATTTTAGTTCGGCCATGTTTTAATTTCATGACCCACTGACACACTCTACCCTCAGTGAGAATGTTGTCCCAATACACTTCATGAAGCACCCAATTAATTTTTATTGGTTCATAGGTTTTTTCTGTCAGAAACCTTATTACTGCACGCACCTCAAAGTTCACAGTATTTTTAATTAAACACAGAAATTTCAAACTGCCACAGTAACTCAACGGAGCACAGTAAGAACCTCAAACTAGCACGGTTAAATGCTGACCGAGTTAGCCCCGCTCCTAGCAGACACCGTCGAAAACGAAATATACTTTCTGGATAGCCCTTATATATAAATAGTGTTTGTTTTGTTATATTTGACATCAACAAAACCACTTGTTTTATTTGTTGTTATGCTATCTATTGTTGTTGTGCAGATGAAGCAGTTTGAGATGGCATGTCAGAACCCTCAAAGACAACTTCAGAGACTAGTGACATGTGCTAAGAACCACCTTTTTGACGGAAAGGATGAACAAATTTTGGAGAGTTACATCAAGTTTCTGGGTATATAAATTTTTTAGTCATAGTTTCAGGTTTTTTTTTACATCTAGTGAATATGTTTCAAATTAAGGTATTTGTATAATGCATGAAAGTTAAGGTTTATTGTGTTTCCAAATCTAGAATAAAAGAGTTCACGGCTGAGCTTTGAAATTAAAATATAGTAGTAGATTAAGAAAAACATTTTCACTTGCATGAGTATTTCAATGTTCAATGTTATATAGTAACCAATCCAAACTTAGTGTTGAAATGAGTTAAAGTTGAAATTGAATAATAGTTTCAATGACAGATCAGTTTGTAATCCCTACCAAGGGGTTTAAATGATCCATGCTCCTAAGACAATGTACATTTAAGGTGTGATACTTTCCACAATCCTCCAGTTTGGATTTACATCTTTTAATAATGTTTTTTTTTTGGTCTTATCATAAGAATGTTATATACGAGGGGGTACCCAAAAGTAACAGGAATGACACTGCCGTGGGTGTGGTCTGTGTAGTACGTATGTCTGCCGCTACATGTGTGTAGCACAAATCATCCGCAGTTCAGTGCCACAAGTGCTGTCGCCATGGGTTGACGTATTCGTTTCATCATGTTTGTCATGTTTCGAGCGAAAACTGTAAGCAGTTTTCAACATAACCATGGTAGTTGAAGCTTTAGGTAAAACTCAAGTATACGAGTGGTTTACACATTTTAAAAATGGCGACATGTCAATTGTTGACAAACCCCATGAAGGACATCCGTCGGACTGCCAAAACTGACGAAAATGTTGAGAAGATTCGTGAGCTTGTGCATGAAGACCACCGACAGACCATTAACGAGCTATCAGAGATATATGGAATTAGTTGTAGCTCTGTCCAGTGAATTTTGAGTAAAGATTTTAAAATGACAAAAGTGGCTGCCAGGTTTATGCCTCGAGTTTTGACTGGCCATCAAAAGGAACGTCAAGTGGATTCTTGTCGAGCAATGAAAAAAATACCTGCAAATTTATACAGATTTTGTTCTAAGATCATTACTGGTGACGAATCATGGTGAAATGGTAATGACCCTGTAACCAAGCAACAGTCCAGCCAATAGAAAACATCATCGTCCCCTCAGCCAAAAAAAGTTTGCTAAGTGAAATCAAAGATCAAGTCAATGGTCATTTGATATTTTGATGCTAAAATTATTGTGCACAAAGAGTTTGTACCCCCAGGCCAGACAAATAAACCAACTTTTTTATTTTGAAGTGTTAAAAGGATTGCGTAAAAGTATTCAACACAAAAGACCCCATTTGTTGCAGACAGGGGATTGGTTTTTCGACCATGACAATGCGCCCGTTCACACAGGAATCTCAGTATAGCAGTGTTTGGCTAAAATGGCATGACCCCCCATTTCTTCACCCTCCCTATTCACCTGATTTAGCACCGAGTTACTTCTTCCTCTACCCACGTATGAAGAGGGATATGAAAGGGGATATGTGTTTCAACACCATAGAAAAAGTGGAGAAAAAAACAAAGGAGGAGCTTGTAGCCATCACTAAGGATGAGTTTCAACAATGCTTCCAACAATGGAATCATCGCTTGGACTTGTGTATCTATGTTAATGGACTTTATATTTAAGGAGATAAGAAAGTTTTGTAAATTAAAATGAAATACACAGTTTTTATGAAGTAATTCTGGTTATTTTTGGATACCTCCTCATATTACAATATTATTAAAAACTTGACACAATAAAGTAATATCTTAAGTAAGGTATCTTAGTATCTTAAATAAGGTTCAGCATCTATTTTTTAGTTTAGGGGGTAGCAAGTATTTTTGTATTCAATGCAATAATGTAATTCTTACTTTTCAATTTGTGTGCAAGGTGTGACTTTTTATTTTTATTTTTCTACAACCAAAGGTCATCCAAGGATCTTAAAAAAAGCTAAAAAAAATCAGTATTTGAATCACAATGGATCGTCAACCAACTCATCTTTACTGGCTAGGATCGAGCTGATGAGTCAGTGCTTAGATCACCACAGCAATGAGTTTTGAAATTTGATGCATGTAATTGAACATTATTAAAATATTTAAGCTTTTACAATGCATCACATCTTTATCTTTAACATAGTAAAAGTTTTAATTCAAAGCTTAATTATTTTGTAGTGTAATAGTTTAATTATATAACTACCCTGTATTATTTTACTGATTACAGAATGGCAGGAGGAAGCCAAAGTGAAGGAAGAGTCGATCGTGGACAGTTTGTTCATATTATGTGAACAGCACTGGGGTGAAGGGAAGGGGCCTCTCTCCCCCCTCCTGTTCTCACAGCAGCAGGGTGTCAGTGATAAGCAGTTTCAGTGGACGGCCATCACAGCCTTGGCTAAGCGACAGGCGTGGCAAGATATTCAGACCTTCCTCATGGCTAAGGTACTGTCGAGGAAATCATTGAACATTCTTGAAAGTATTTTAAGATAAAGCTATGTAAATAAAATTACAGTTTTGTCTCTACATTGGTTGGAATAAGGAATTATGATATTTATGTTTATTTTCACATTATATTCCCTCTAAAAGCTGAAATAGGTCCTAACACACCCACTGCTGAAAAGAAATTATAACACTTTTAGCAAAGCTGAAAGATTTTACTAGTAAAATTATTTCCATATGAAGTAGGAAGTATGAAAACGTTATTCCGGTGATAAAAATAAATCCGATTCACCTAAAATGATGTTATTGTTAAGCGGTTGATATCGGCCTCTCAGCCCCCGGGGACACCTGATTAGATTAGATTAGATTAGATTAGATTATTTGAAATGGCGACCATACTACAGGTAGGTATTTTAAGCCAAGTATGAATGAGAGTTGAATGTAAGATGATTGTGGCGCGATCTTGTAGTCTTGTTACTGACTAAGGCTGACATGTTCCTTAGACAGGACTGTTAATTAATAGCCCAACAGCCGATGGCAATCAATGGACCTACAGTTTAACGTGGAATCTGAACCACGGCCTCTGAATTACGAATTGGTCTAATCATGAGGATGGTCTTTGCGGATTAACGTAGAATTCAATAGTGCGGACGTTAATTCACACAAGAGAACACTACATCCACCGACCATCGCTCATAACTATCCACAATTCGTGACCTCCAAGTACCTGGACCTCCTGACGTGGTCATCAGGCTGTCCCCGACTTCTATTCATAACATAGATACTTCCTGCTGGCGACCATTCCGCATTGAACGTGTTAACTCAACTTCTGTCTTACTTTCTGTAACGCTAAACAAGGTATTTGTGAGAGTAAAAAAACAAGAGCAACTACAATGATGAAACTTATTTTCATTACTCTATATCTTTGTGCAAGATTTTTTCCTTCAAATTAACCCATGCCCTATCGAAAAAAGTAATGGGATCTCAAAATTTGGATAGTTTTGAGCGATATAAGCCATATTTTTCTAATTTTTATGTAACATGTAAACTGTTCAAGCGATTTAACATAAATATATAACCAGCTTTCAAATAAAAAAAAATCAATACTGTTTGTTAACATTGATAATGTATTTAAAACTAATTTTAAAATTACACAATATAAAAATGTATCTTAACGTAATATACTAATATTAACAAATTTATAATTTAATCTTATTTTATAATTTATAAATTATTTACTCATTGAGCTGAGAATTTCTTTTTCTTAATTTATCTATGAATGCTGGTTAGTATTTTTTTATGGTAATAAGAATCATGATTCTTAATACTGAGTCATACAATTTGTACAAAGGACAGGCTTACTGCTAGTAATTAATAAAAATGTATGTATTCGAGATTGAATTGACTGACATCCATAAAAAGTTGTCATTTGTTATTTCTTTGATAAATTTTTGTTTGGCGGTTTGGTATCACTGATCTTAAAACATCTGTTATACTGGCCGGCCGAGACTTCCTCGTGTTGTTGTTTCCCACACTCGGACTCAGACAGTATCTGTTTACGTCTAGTGAGGTAAAGGCTAGTGAAATGTATTCCGTGGATTACACTGTGATGTGATGTTTAGTGAAAATGACCTTTAGGTTGAATGATCCAAATTTTGGAGAAGACATAATAGAACTGCTGGTCATTTCTATGGTCATAAAACATGTAAAAAATTATTTTTATAATCAACTTCAACCATCAGATGGAAGTGAAAAACATCAGAATTTATTTTTGACTCCAACCAAAATATTTTTAGCGTAGTAAGGGTTAAAATAATCTGTTGTTAAGGATTATCGTTGTGCATTCTTTTTAGTACTACATTGAGAGGGGCTCTGGCGTCTGCCTGATCAAGATTTCTTGCTTAAATTGATTATCTAAATTTTTAAAAGTTTATGAGCACTTTAGGATATCATAAGTTATCATTATTATGTTGGTGTATTCTTAGCTATAGGTAAGATTAGTGTAATCTTTGGTAAATCCTTCAATCACATCATTGTCAAACAATTGAGTGCTAACTGCTAACTATTGGTTATGTTGTCAAAGTAGAAAGTGTTTGTTCTTTTGTTCCTTTTGGATTCCTATAATATATACCATTAATCTTTACTTAGATTGTGTATTCTGTACTGATGAAGTTTACCTATGTTGCAGAGCTGGTTGCGAGGGCCCAAGTTGCGAGTGTCGTTGCCGCTAGAGCCCATTGTGGTGGCGTTGCATGCGAGTGGTGCACCTCAGGACACCTTGTACATGTTCCTGCAGCTCGTGGACAACGTAGACAAGCGACTGGCCCTGGCACGGCAGGTGGCGTGCGACAAGGCCATTATACAGGTCAGTCCACCATGCCCTCCACTTGATTGTTGCAAGAACAGAAATGGGAATTTATCCTGAAAGCTCTCTGGGGGAGGTTAAGTGACCTTCAGTCTGTCTTGCACCTTTGTTTTGTGACAAATTACAGTTTAGTGGGCACGAAAGTTAAAAACTCGTTAATTAAATAAATTGGAAGCCCTTTTCTGGGACGAAGGGCACATGTCAGTGGAACTCAGTGCTGAATGTTCAAGCATACATTTTTCCGTCTCCCAGTGAGTGGAGGAAATTATGGATAGAATGTCGTCTAGAATTATATAATAGCTGGATAAAACGATAAAATTCCTAATAGCCCTTATCATCAGAAAATTAACAAAAAATCTAAAAATTGAATCATATTTATAATATTTTTATTAGTTATTGGATTAATAGAGGTCTAAATTAGTAGACTAAACTAACAAGCAGTAAAAATGTTTTTAAGATTATTACAGACGTTTATTTTCCATTACTACAATTGAAACACAAATAAAATGGATATTTCAAGATCTGTTAGACTCCAGTACTCAGATAAGTAAGCAAGTAGGAACTTACAACATATAAAAAATAAGATAAGTTTTTAAGTGAAACTTTTTAAATAACTAAAGTTTACAATTTACAAAAATTAAAATCCAGGAATAAAAACAATTGAGACCATTAATCTATGGATGTAATATTTTTTTTGTTTTAGGCTTCTATGAATCTCAGAGATAAACAGTCATTACCCAGTCTTAGGGCTACTTTGCCATCAAGCTAGCAGGCTTATTGATAACAAGATCAAGATTGTTGAACAGGGTGTCTTGGAAAACAGGAATTGCATGACTGACAAGTCATGAGGTTATTGGCTATTGATTAAGGCATCATTTAAAATGTTTATATAATGTTTTTTATTTGTATTTGTAAACTTTATAATGTTTCTTATTTTAATGTCAAAGAAAACTAGAACGAAAGTAAACCCTCAAATCTAATTTTAGCAAATCGAGTTCAAAAATTTAACATAATTAAAAATATTTTGTTAAAATGTAATTTCATTTTCCAATGCTTTTTAACTATGCACATACAACAGTGTGAACATTTACAATTTCTTATTTTTTTCAATTAATGATAACTCCTTAAATTGAGATTAGTCTTTTTTCTGTTATAATGTCTTGATTACCATGAAACGGTTGTTTGTAATTTATTGGATGTCTTTAAACATTTAAAATTTATTTACACTTACACTGGTAATCACGTAAAAAACATTCAATATGCACAATTTTTGTAATATAAAATATGAAAATATTCTATCAGTTTCACCTGGTTTCTTAAATCTAATTTTAGCAAATCGAGTTCAAAAATTTAACATAATTAAAAATATTTTGTTAAAATGTAATTTCATTTTCCAATGCTTTTTAACTATGCACATACAACAGTGTGAACATTTACAATTTCTTATTTTTTTCAATTAATGATAACTCCTTAAATTGAGATTAGTCTTTTTTCTGTTATAATGTCTTGATTACCATGAAACCGGTTGTTGTATTTATTGGATGTCTTTAAACATTTAAAATTTATTTACACTTACACTGGTAATACGTAAAAAACATTCAATATGCACAATTTTTGTATATAAAATATTGAAAATATTCTATCAGTTTCACCTGGTTTCTTGAGGTGAGATGGATTATGCTGTTGTGACAAGGTGTTTATTTAAAGAATTTTTAATAAAATTAAAGAAACTGACTTAACTATCTTGAGGTAAGGAGGAAGTATTTGCGCATTTTGTATGAGTAGATTGGAATAATTTGTCAAACAATAACTTTGCTGAACTGCTGAAGGCTTTGTCATAAGTAGGCAGACAGGTAGGTAGCAGGGAGGGGTCAGTGTGTAGGTGTTTGGTGTTGGGGTCAGATGAGGGGTTTAGGAGGTGGTCGAGTGCCAGATGGACATGGGGCTCCAAATAAGTTTTCCAAATTTAGTGTCTTCTTTATGAGTGTAATATCTTCTTTGTCTTATTAAAGTTTTGTCAACTGTTTGAGTTACTTATGTTTTTGTGAGTTATACCACAACTTTCGTAGCCTCTAGGTGCTCCTAATTGTGAGGAATGAAGACGTCAACTGTTTCCTTTTCCTCTACTGTACTGTGTAATTTTAAATGTCTGTGATAATATTTAAACATATATTTTAATAAATAAAAATATGAAATTGTATTGTAAATTTTGGTGGTTTTTTTACTATTCCTTGGTTAAAAATTTAGTTTAGGTATAAATGATGATCATTGCGGTTCACAAGAGATAGTATTTAGTTTTAGATACTTGTTTAAAGTAACTATTAGTTTGGTAGTAAGTATACCAAACCATTATTTTTGATATGGTTTGCTGCTTTGTTTGCACTACTTACCAATTTATTATTTATACCTATCATACAATAACTCTAGGTCTGGGGGGGGTGTTAATGATTTGTTAGAAGGAAAACATGTAACAGGTTTCCATTGAAAACACCAGAGCTATTGTATTTAATTTTAATATAAAAGAATAAGTTTACTGGGTGCTTGTAACAATATTGAATTGGTTTCTTAGTAACGGATTGATTTGTTTATCAAATTTAGTTATGAACATTTTCAGAAATAAGCAGCAGTTCAGTGAGTTATAGAATAAGTATTCTCATTAGAAATAGACTACTTCGTATAGAGTCAACAATAATAATATCAACATATAATAATTTTAGTAAGATTTTATTTCATTACCATTAATCTGTCTTTTTATGTCATTATACAACTACGTTCATTAAATACAGTCATGGGTCATTTACATCATCTTACTTATGATGACGTAAGTTAAATGTTTATATACTATTTTACGAGGAAACGTTGGAAGCCATTCGGAAGTGTTAGGGTTTGAATCCCGACCTTGAGCAATCTAGTGGAGGAGTAGTAGGCCCACCATGAATGGTGACCGGCTTGGGTGAGAGGTTGACGACATTTGTAAGCTTAATTGGTATTGCAGTGGACGCCTGTTTTGCTTCTTTTATGATTGTATGGTTTTAAGGGGAACACGTTTTGTGTTTTTTGTTTATACTTAATATTTTAAGAAGAGATACCTAATTAATAATTTATTTTTAATCCAATACTATAATACGAGCAAGGTTTTTATATATATATATATATATATATATATATATTTGCACACGGATCTCGAAAACGGCACCGAGGATTTTCTTTAAATTTTGGAAATAACTAATTTCCGAGTAGAAAATAAGTTCTAGATAGGTCTAATGTCCAGGAAAATTCGTGTTTTCTTGTAATATTAAGTTTAAAATCTAAAAATTTATCATTACGCTTATGGAGAATAAAATGTAAACAATACAAACCAAAACAGCTGTTTATAACCGTTTGACAGTTCTTGATTGAAGACTGCGGGGAACATTATAGAGGTTATGCATTAATATTTATTTTATGAATTAAATAAATGCAAAATTATCAGGTTACTAAACAATTTGTAAAAACTTAAGGGTTTAAGGAACTTAAGGATGGCTGTGCGAAATAAAAGCAGAAAAAAGTATTTCCAAAATCTTCCGTGTTTTGATAGAAAACGTATTCGTTGTATTGCTTGAAGCCACTGTAACAAACCAATTAATTGATGTAAATTAAATTTCTCTTTTGCTTTTCAATCCTCATTCCGTTTATAACAAAATCAGTTGATCACAGGCTAATAATAACGGTATGGATAATTAAACAGTAAAAAAAGTTCCGTGTAACCTTCTGGCCAACAGTAAATGATCGTCTTTGGCTAAAAGACGTTAAACGGCATCGCTCAATTGACTAACGTCGTAGCCGAGTTGTAGCGTGTCGGCCCCAAGAACAAACTTATGACTTATTTAAAGAATTTATGAAATAATATTTCATGAAGACATTATGATAACTTTTTTTATAAAAAAAAACTTTAAAAAATATAATATATTAAATTATAGAGCAGTTGTTCTTAAGATGACTTAGCTCAGAGACAAATTTTCTACACGATTTATCACAGATTGCTGAATATATATTTTGCATAAGATTTATGCAATATGAATTAGTATGACGATATTCTTTTTAAAAAACTGTTATGGTTCGACTTTTCTTTTGTTTCAGATGACCTCCATGTAAGAATTTGAACTTCACACTTTAACCCCTTCACCAAGGTGGCCCAACAGGTGGCTTTACTTGAACTCTTTGGGTTCGTTTAGTTACCTATCCTCGTCCTTACTTAAAATTACTTAAACTGACTTGAGATTTTTTAATAATCCTTGTCGATTAATAATCCTATCACCCATCTTTAAATTGGTCCTGTAAAATATTGTTTTATCCTTTCCCTGCTTTTTTCCTGTTCTCCCGACCCCAGTTCCAGGCCACCTTGTCCCCCTGGCCCTGCATCACCCCTGTGACACTTGTCACCGCGACACTCTACATATAATGGGAGACATGCACAGTCACATTTGATCCCTACACCTCATAAGTCCAAGCATAGTATGTTCACTCCTCGTGGGTGGACCGAACCCTTATAGGTGTCAAACGAGGCGACTCACACAGCTCACACTCCGGTTGGACTCATCGACTTCAAATGCAAGAGGACTTCAAACTAGAAGTCTTCTCTCCAAGATCACTCTCCTCTCTGGGGATGTCTCCTGTGACCTTCTCTTCACCCTTTCCATAGCACCGCTGCATGAGGGAGAACACTGACCCACTCATAGTTATATAAACTACTTCAACCAGAGAGGAATCTGCCCTCAATATCAGTAGGTAGGTCAACAGATATCTTACAATTCACAGTCTAGTAATGTCTGGTGTCAAAAAAGTAAGTACATTTTAAAACTTAGTTTTACCACTAAATTGGAATTTGTTACGTTGAGCTACAATATGTGTTTAATTTTTCTGTAATTATTGTAAACGTCATCTAAGTCTAAATCAGTACTTGGATTACAAAAGAAATCCTATCTAATTTGTTTTTAGATTATAATAACGATCAATTAACACTGCTTGAATTCTAAAGTCTGTTAGATAGTAAAAAGAGTAGGGAATAAAAAACCCAAGAAGAAGTAAAGGATTTTGCTTGAGGCAAAATATGCCCCAAAGGTTCACATCATAGAAGAGTTAGAAAAGTAAAATGAATACGAAAGTCGCCTGTATGCATCATGTTTCGATTCATGTGCAATAACACCCGTTTTCTCACTCAGACGTATGTTAAAATCAATAAATTACAGTTGATTAAAAGGATCTGAGTCATTAAATTTGCATGATCATTACACATATTCTTAAAGTTTAGTTAACTATGACTTTAAAATATTATAATTAAAATTCAAACATTTTATTCAAAAATAAACATAATTTGTAATCTTAATGAGCATTATAAGAATTATTTTTAACTTCTTCAGGCTTACAATACAATTTATTACTCTGGTAACACGTTCATGATCAAGATCAAACAATTACTTAAAAATTAAAACGGATTTTGGGGAAGGAAAAGTAAAACTTATAATTAAAAATATTATTTAAAACAGCAGATACACGTGTAGATAGATAGCTTGACGAAAATACAAGTATACAAACAATTGAACGGATCTAGTAAGGCATTGAAATTTTAGAAGTAATTGAAATACGATAATTAGAAACGTGAGGAAAGGGAAAATTGAGTTTATTTTACACATTAAACAATAATGAAATATTGAATAGCTACAATATATTTGTGTTATATATAGACGTGTTAATGAGAAGAAAAGTAGAAGAGTAGTGTAAAATATTTTTTTCCGTTAAATTGCTATAGCTTTAGAATCAAGGAACAAACAAATGTATGATTTTTTTATATAATAAAAGTATTTGGCCACGAGAAATCAATTTGAGCAAGTCTCAATTCTGAGAAAAAGGGTTTCGGGCCTCCAATCCTTCAAAGTGACCACGTTACAGTGGGACGGTTTTGATATGGATATGTCTTAGCTCTGGAGAGGGGGTGATTGTAATTTGTTAGATGAAAATTTGAAACGGCATATGGTAATAACGACAGCTGTTTAGAGAAACTGAAAATATTCCTTTTGACATATCCATGATCTAACCTATTTCCCAGAGGGAAATAAATATTTTCCTTAGGGGCTGTCTAACAACCCTTGTCAACCAACGTATCAAGTTTGTTTAGTTTCTTGTTGAATGTGGTGATCTTATTTCATTTAGGCAAATTGCTGTTTGGTAATGGTTCTTATACAGGGCCTTTTCCTATACAAAGTTTGTTTGACAATGGAAATAAATAATTATTATATTATCGGAACATGTATATATGGATCGTTTTGATGTTGAAAATTTCACTGTTGATAATTTTCTCACTTTTGACACAGTTGAAACTTGTCACTTAAGTTGAGAGCTGTTCCTAATCTACAGCTAAGGCGTACTAGCTAATAACTAAAGTGTGTTATAATCCTAGTATTACACCTAATGTTCACTGTTCATCCTTGGAGGAGAGGAGCTCAGTGGAGCCAGAGCAGTCCTCTGCCACAGCTTATAGAGCCGGAGCAGTGCTTCGCCATTTTTCGTGGACCTTAAACTCAGATTTTTATGCTAGTACTTCGCCCTTTTAGTGAATTTCCCATAGGGAAGAAGCTATTACCGTAGGTCTCTCATGGCAAGACTTAAGCCCGGGACCATG
This sequence comes from Nephotettix cincticeps, assembly GCA_023375725.1. Taxonomy (NCBI): domain Eukaryota; kingdom Metazoa; phylum Arthropoda; class Insecta; order Hemiptera; family Cicadellidae; genus Nephotettix; species Nephotettix cincticeps. Next base: position 35,530,790 of record CM041788.1, read on the forward strand.
TTATTTTTCATCTTTAGGTGCACAGAAGCCAAAAACAATAGTCGTTTTATATATACATATATATGTGTGTGTGTGTGTGTGTGTGTGTCTGTGAAAAAGATAACTCTCGTAAAAATGGTCCGGTTGAGACCAAATTTGGTAGAGACGTGTATTCCTACATTTGCTCGGACGGTTTCGTAATCCAGACATATCGGTCTTTAGGAATGTTTAGTTTGGGGAGATTTTGTACTCAATAATTGTTTTTTTTACCTTTTTCATATGTAATGTTTAAATTTATCTTTCACCATTAGAATCAGCTTAAAAAACAACACAATTTAGTTCTTAAAGTTTTTCTCTATCTCTATTGGTTATCAAGATTTTAAAAAGTCTAAACACAGTACATTGTATTTTGGGCTCCAATATTATAATCTTATGGAGGATAAGGAATAATTAATATTTCACTTATCAATCTATATTTTTGGATGAAACTTGATATTAAGATTCATGTACCTTTCACCTCACAAATTCTGTCACTAATTTTTTGTGCGGATTTAATTGCATCAAAGTATTTGTACAATTTTGTGAAACTTTAATTGCTCTAGAGATTTCTATGTACAATTTTGTGAAACTTTAATTGCTCTAGAGATTTCTATGGATATTTTAAATCACTTACCTTAGTTAAAATAGGATGTTTAGTATATCCTTAGTTAATATTATAAATGTGAAAGTTGGCTGTTTTGTTACCTTTCCACACAAAAACTACGGGGATTAAGATTTTAGGTTTATATTTAATTATGTTTTTAAGTAGGTTCCTTCTTAACACTAAATATAAAACCTGTACAAAGTATGGGCTTACTGCTAGTACAGTACTTCATAATTTAAACATAAAACTATTGAAACCATCCTAAATTATCTCTTTAACAGCATATAGTAGTTAAAAATGATCTTTAATAATTTTAAAGAAAGAAAATAAAAATGTTATTCTTTTATGCCTAAATTATGTTTTATCTATGAGTAATTTTTTAACTATTCACAAGTGATATGGTACAATTTATACTACAATGATAGTGATAAACTGTCAATTTATTAAACATAGAATGAAAAATCTGTTTAAAAACAAGGTACATCTTTGGTTTAAGGTAAACATTTTTACACTTTAAATATACAATTCAATATTTTAAATTAAAATCAATATTTACAAAGCCCAAAATATATTTCTTTTTTCAGGTATTGACAAATTTCACTTCACTTACACAAATACAAACTTCATTGCCATAAAAATAAATACTAGATAATAACGTTTGGAATGCATGTTCAATAAGTTATCCAGATATAGCTGTAAAGTGCATTCATATAAATAATTTACTAAAACTAAAAATATCTGTGAGATCTTTATCCACTTGCATTGTGAAAAAGTAAGAAACAATTAATTAATTGTGTATCACATAACAAACATAGAGAATAAATATTTAACATTAAACACTAATTCAGAGCAGTATTGCTCTATTTTTGTCCATAACCAAGGGTATTCATTACAAAAATTCTTCATCCCAAGGAAAATTGAGCTCAGAATGATGTTCATAGATATATGTTTAGTCAAAGAAGGTGGATAATTCTGAGTATTTGGCGATCACAACTGCTTATCTTCTTCAACTGAAGTTCTGAGTACTGAAACGGCCTCAGCTGATGTGTCATGTTGTTTGATGACACCCTGTAGAACAGATCCAAAAACACTGCATCAAGTAGTCCAGTGTTTTGCTGCTCATGCTTTCACCTTTCAACAGAAGAAACTCATTAGCTTAGAACCATATTGACCTTAGAACTGCTTATTGTGAAAATAATGTTATAATGCATATAAAACTAAAACCAACGCATAACGCCATATTACACTCTTTTTACTGAAAGGTTATTTCTTTTCTCGTTTTTTCTCTTTGTGAAGAATGCTATCACACTTCGTGCTGAGGAAATGTTATTCACACGCTTTTATTTCCTGCCAAAACTTCATACCTTTCCTGCCGCCACCTTTCCTGCAGCAGCCACCATCATATGATCGCACCCCCTCTCCTGCAGATTACCTACCCTACCCAATACACCAATACACACATGCCGCATAACTACATCATGTTTTTAATTATTGATTTATGACATGATTTATGAGAATCAATCCGTATCATGTTATAAATATATACTGTATAAATGTATTTGCGCAAATTTCGTTAACTGACGTTTTAAAACGTGAATACTATTTTGGTGCAAAATAGGGTGCTCCTTAAAGGGCTAAAAAAGGAGGCTTTTACACTTAAACTGAACTTTAACTTTCTACGAGTACATAACTTAATCTTATTTAACTGAACATTTTTTATGAGAGGTATCCTCTTTTTGTATCTTGATTAAAATACATATTACTGATCTTGAAAGTTCTGTTCTGAGCCTTGACCCAGTCCTACCTAGGAATTGATAATTTTTTTGCCTTATGTATAGTTACTATTGACCCAAAAGATTAATTTTAGGAATTACAAAATGTTTCATCAACCCTAGAAGTGGCAAGCTTTTTACTCTTAACTGTAACATAAAAATAATTACTAATATCTTCTTGAAATATCAAAGTTTAAACAAAAAAAGCATAAAACATGCCTCCCCCCTTATAACCACTAACCACAAAAGCAAAAAAGGTGTCCACTGCAATCCCAATTAACCTACAAATGCCGTCAAACCTTTCACGTGTGGCCAGGATCATAAGGTGGGCCCCTCTCCGCTTTACCACACATTTGCAAGCCAAATTGGGATTGCTCATGATGAACCCTAACACTTCCGAATGGCTAGAACGTTACGTTCGTCAGTGTAGCACGTTAGCCGGTTCAGCCACTCAGTGCATAAGAGTAGAAAGCACTTACTTGGTTATAGACCTGCCCAGTGGCAGTCTAGTGCACTACGAGTGCAGGTTCGGTTGCTTGTCCCCAGAGGGCAACACGGTCACGTAGGCGCTAGTGTCTAACAAGTTCACTAAACTGACGACAGATGCCTCCACCTGCCACTTCTTATTGAATATGTAAATGCATCGTGAATTACGACTTTGCCAGTTCTAGTGTTAAATATATAAAACCTGAATAATTTGTTTTTTTATTTATTAACTTACTTTTCAGTGAAAACCTGCTGTTAGCACGGTACATAGATGCCTCTGAAACTGTACAGGAATATACAGTAGTTTGTTAGTAATTCATAATAATTTAGTCATGCATGCATTAAGAATATTTTTATACTTCTAATTATTCATTCATTCATACTATTCATTTTTAGTGTTTTAAATTAATATTTTAAATTAAATTTTATATTTGAGACTTAACTATTATAATTAAATGTTTTATATTACTAAATAATTTATATTATAGTTTAATGATTTTCTTCTCATATTTATTATAGATTAAGATAAATAATATAACTTATCAAAAAATTAAAAGCTACCCCAATCTAATGCAGTTACCAAAGAAAATTTTAATTTATTCAACAAAGTTACCAATGAAAATTTAAATTTATTCAACAAAATGGATTTTTTTAAACTGTTATTTAATGAAATTCAGTTGTCCTGTATTTATTTATGTAACTGTAATTTTTGGCTCTCAACAAAAAAGGAACTTCTGTCATTCGTTTTAGAATAAGTGTTCAAAATTACTATTTAACTTATGCATAAGAGTCATACGACATGAAATGATTTTTGAGTGTAAAAATTATCCATTTTGTATGGCATATGTGATGCTAAGTACTAGAGTAGCAGCCACAAAAAAAATAGGTGGATGGGATTGCGTAAATGGCGCAAATTTGGTTTAAAAACTCAATAACGTAAAACAAGTATTTAATTGTAGGATTGTGTAAAGGTTATTAGAAAATATCTTATGGATGGAACTGTTAAAAATGTACTTACCAAGTTACCAATATCTCTGGTTAACTTAATCACATATTTGTTGTCATTAAATAAAAATGTAACATCGTAAAATTACTGACCCAACTAATTTTGTGGCTTCTACTTTAGTACACTAATGCATTGGAACACACTACTCTATTTAATGACTATCAAAATCATCCAGTAAACCTTGTTAGTGAATTTACAATTTTTGACAAAACTATTGGATTAATTTAGTTCCTATTAAATACCTGATGAAATCAATTCTGGTTTAGGTAATACTGTACCAAAGAACAAACAACAGTGTTCTATGGGGAATACAATAGTTCAACTGAGATGATATCTACTGATTGTATCAATGCAAATCACTTTCTAGTAATATGAGAAAACAATGGTATTGTTCATTGAATTGATTGTCATCAATTGATTTGAATCACTCTTACAGTAACATGTCTGTTGGAGCAAGGTAGTAAATGTTTTTTTCTTTTTTAGTAATATTTTTAATTTTATTTTTTATCTCTTGCATAAATAGCTGAGTAACCAGACCACTAGATATTAATGTTTCTCCACCTAAGAAAATATATCAGTTTTCTCCCATACTTTGATTATTGTATGTGATGTTATAGTAAAAAAAAATGTAAAGTAATGGAAACTACCCATACTCATACTAAATATATAGATATTGAACCTATTTTATATAGAATTTATTAGGGAATACATCAGGTGTTCCCAAACATTCCGGAAATTAGGGGAATTTGTATTGCCTTTATTCCTTAAGTCTGAAAAGTACCAGACAGATAGCTGAAATAAAAAAACCTTTAAACCATTCTTTTATAAATACCTCTTTGGATATGCCCTATTTCCCCTCACTCTAAGGTAAAGCTTTGTAATATGATATATATTATAGCTTTAGTGACTAAGATTAGATTAGATTATTTGAAATGGCGACCATACCACAAGGTAGGTATTTTAAGCCAAGTATGAATGAGGATTGAATGTAAGATGATAATGATGATTGATTGAATGTACCACAGAGAATAGTAATAGACATAAGCAACTTTTAATGATGCACTTTAACGTATCAACCGAAACGTCATATATGTCATGGGGTCTAAAGGGTCCAGTAAAATGTATGTCATACTTCATATTCATTTTTTACAGCAGTGTTATTCAACTACAGAAAACTGACCATCAGTAAATATGTAGAACATTATTTCTCTGTAGTTGTTTTTGGCCTCTGGGAACCTAAAAACAAAAAAATAACAAGTCCCGGGCTTAAGTCTCGCCATGAGACCTACGGTAATAGCTTCTTCCCTATGGGAAATCCGCTAAAAGACTCATGGTTTTTGAAACCAAAGTGTTAAGAAATATATTTGGACCAGTGCAAGAAGGAGAATAAGGAAAAACAGAGAATTGAGATTATTGGTTACCAACCTGGACATCGCAATAATTAAAGCAAGAAGGTTAAGCTAGATCGGACATGTATTAAGGCAAAAGGAAAGCAGGTTGTATGAAGTATGGAAAGCCATGCCTAAGGGGAAGAGTACATTGGGGAAGCCAAAATTAAGAGGGACTGGTCAAGGGACTGGAGGGGATGGTCAAGTCATGAAAGATATTAATTAGGATCTTGGGTGCAGACATCAACTTGGCAAGGAAAGAATAGAGTGGAAGAGACTGGTCTATGAGACCAAGAATCAATTGAGATTTGTGGAGCCACAGGAGTAAGTAAGTAAGTTGTATTCTATGTATTAGTGTTTAAGGCGATCACCACTGCCATAAAGAAAAGTGACCTCTAGAATTTATTCTCTGTGTTAGTGCCAGGTAAAGTTCACATTGTCGGAATGTCTATGTCTTTATGTTTGTTTCAGAGAAAGGTTAGGGGGCTCCAGCAAACCTGGCCAGGCACTGCCCCCATAGGTGATCTTATGTGAAAAAGATCAAGAATCTGTCTATTGTCTATTTTAACAGCCAAAGAAAAGGGATGATTCACAATGACCCGTGACCGCCTACTTTTGGTTTTCTGGTCCTTGAAAATCCATCCTTTTCTGTGGATCACCCGGGGAGGGAGAGACAACAACTCCAAGCTTGTCCAGCCACCAGGACCTGGTGTTATGCTGGAATGCCCGATTACTGGACAAGCATGAAGCAGACACCAAACCATCCTGGAGTGGACTGTGTATTCAAGTTCAAAGGCTGGCATACATCAAAGAGACATTAATTATAAATGGTTTAAAAACCTTACTATCAACGTGATTCTTAGTGCTGTGTTTTTTCTTCTCACAACTGCAGTTTCAACCTGCATGGGGTCTTTCATCTTGTGAGAAGAAAAACCAAAACACTAAGGACCATGTTGACAGTAAGGTATTTAAACCATTTAAAAATTGAATTGTGTGATTGGGAAGGCTAACATCACCAAAGAGACAGAGAATAATCAAAGGTGCAGGGGAAGCTATTCACTTTGGATAGCCAATATTGTGACAATTTCATTTTGTGTTATACCCACCCCTTTTTTCCTTTGAAGTGCAATTATACAGTTGATATAAAACCATTTAAAGACACATCATCTGAATGTATGGGTATTCTATTGTAATAGTATTTTAATCGATCATACATTTTTAAGATACTGTCAGCAACCATTTGAATAATCGCATCAGTGTTGCTGGTACATAACGAGGTGAGTGCCCAGTTGTTTTAAGTAACATTGTGTCTTGTGTAGGCCTACTATCTTGAGCATTCTCACCTGACTTGTGGACAGTGAAGGGCTCCTCCCTGCAAGTGGAGAACCACCTGGACTTCTTGCGCTCCGACGTTGTCCCCATGGGAGAGAAGTCCTCTATGCTGGGGGAGTATAGCTCCTGCATCACTGTGCTGCTTTACCGGCCTGGAACATACCAATAGGATCTTAATTGAAATAATTTACTTTAGAGAATTTTAATATCTATATAAATAAAATTAGAGTTTTGTCTGTACATTACTCAGAGTCATACATTTTTTAGTTATTCTTACATTTTGTGCGTTAGAGAAGCCAAAACAAGTCTTATCTCAATTTGTGTTTGTCTGTCTGTATGTGATGCTCCAGGAGGCATTTTAAGCCGTCTTCTCCGGAAAAACGGGAGAACTGATAATGAAACTTATTTCATGCATTCTCTAAATTCCAGAGAAGGTTTTTCAATGCTTGAAACTGCCCGCCATGCCTTAAAAAACGAGCATTTAAAAACCCACTTTTTCAGGTTTACATTTTGGTATAATAATCTTTCTTCTTTAAACTGAATCCTACAACCCGTACAAAGGACGTGCTTACTGCTAGTATTGAATATGAACTTTATTTCCCTTAAATACCATTGGCTGTAGGGCAATATTAATAGTCCTGTCTAAGGAACACGTTGGCCTTATCAATTACAAGACTATGCAAGATTGCACTACAATCATCTTACACTCATTTATCATTCATACTTGGCTCAAGGTACCTACCTGGGTAGGTCGCTATTTCAGTAAAAAATACCAAAGAAACATATAAATTTTAAAATAACTACTACTTTTTATATCTGAATTAGCTATTAAATATTACAATCGATGGATTTATTATTAAATGTATGTTATTTTCTTCCTAAAATGACCTAGCTTTGTAATTTTACAATTGAATTCTTTGTGTTTTTACTTTTTTAACTTGCTGACAATGTGGAGCCACAGGAGTAAGTAAGTAAGTTGTATTCTATGTATTAGTGTTTAAGGCGATCACCACTGCCATAAAGAAAAGTGACCTCTAGAATTTATTCTCTGTGTTAGTGCCAGGTAAAGTTCACATTGTCGGAATGTCTATGTCTTTATGTTTGTTTCAGAGAAAGGTTAGGGGGCTCCAGCAAACCTGGCCAGGCACTGCCCCCATAGGTGATCTTATGTGAAAAAGATCAAGAATCTGTCTATTGTCTATTTTAACAGCCAAAGAAAAGGGATGATTCACAATGACCCGTGACCGCCTACTTTTGGTTTTCTGGTCCTTGAAAATCCTTCCTTTTCTGTGGATCACCCGGGGAGGGAGAGACAACAACTCCAAGCTTGTCCAGCCACCAGGACCTGGTGTTATGCTGGAATGCCCGATTACTGGACAAGCATGAAGCAGACACCAAACCATCCTGGAGTGGACTGTGTATTCAAGTTCAAAGGCTGGCATACATCAAAGAGACATTTATAAATGGTTTAAAAACCTTACTATCAACGTGATTCTTAGTGCTGTGTTTTTTCTTCTCACAACTGCAGTTTCAACCTGCATGGGGTCTTTCATCTTGTGAGAAGAAAAACCAAAACACTAAGGACCATGTTGACAGTAAGGTATTTAAACCATTTATAAATTGAATTGTGTGATTGGGAAGGCTAACATCACCAAAGAGACAGAGAATAATCAAAGGTGCAGGGGAAGCTATTCACTTTGGATAGCCAATATTGTGACAATTTCATTTTGTGTTATACCCACCCCTTTATGTCCTTTGAGTGCAATTATACAGTTGATATAAAACCATTTAAAGAAATAGACATTGTAATAATTTTAATCGTAATACATTTTTTAACAATTAATATATGTATAGATGAATCAGTTTGTTGCTACATAACGAGTGAGTGTTTTAAGTATATTGTTTTTTTCACTATAGCATTCTCACTGACTTGAGAGTGTTCATAAGTGGACCACCTGGACTTCTTGCGCTCCTCGTTGTTGTCCCCATGAGAAGTCCTCTATATGTGTTAGCTCCACAAAAATGGGCTTTAACCCCTGGAAAATTAGATTAGTGAATTTATTTAAGAAATAAAAATATATTTATAATATAACAGACATATATTATTACATTTTTTAGTTTCTTAAAACTTAAATTGTTTTTCTATGATCTCCCAATTTGTTTTGTCCATGTATGGGTGTGTGACGATAATCCAAAGTTAGCGATGAGTTCGTCTAATTAGCAGTGTGCGGTCGTGCGTTACTGATCCAAACGCACCCTTACAGCATACCCCTCTCTTGTTTAATGGCACGGCGAAGTTTTTGCAGTGTCTCGCAGTACCAGCGCGTTGATTGTTTCACTTGAAGAATTCGCACAACAATACGCCTTTCAACCACTTTGAGCTTGCTTGAATTTTTAATAGTCCTAGTCATGGACGTCGGTACGCCCGTTCTTGAACTCCCTGTACCATTTGCGCACATGTTGTACGCTCATACACTTTTCTCATATTTTTCGCACAGCTAAGAATCCCGGACGGAAGGTTTTTGGCAGTAAAAACGAATCATTGGCAGCTCACACCTAAGCAATAACTCCATCTTGTTGGCTAGAGCAAGACTGAGCGCCGCAGACACTTCGCTGTGGTTTATTTAACAGGTACACACAAAACCAATAATTTTAATAATATAATTACTTTAACACATAACTACAAATGTATATTATAATATTTTTAATATATACATTGTTATTATTCAGCAATTTTGAAAAATTTCAATAGTGTTGCTGGTAACGAGGTGAGTGCCCAGTTGTTTTAAGTAACATTGTGTCTTGTTACCTACTATCTTGAGCATTCTCACTGATTGTGGACAGTGAATCCTCCCTGCAAAAACACCTGGATTCTTGCGCTGAGACAATAAAAGTCCTCTATGTGGGGGATTTTGCATCACTTTTTTACGGCCTGGAACATACCAATAGGATCATTGAAATAATTTACTTAAAATTTTAATATCTATATAAATAATTATTTTTGTGTACATTACTCAGAGTTACATTTTACGAATTTCTCATGAAGAAGCTATTAGTATCTCATGGCAGAGTTAAGCCATGTTATTTTTTCTTTCTTTAAAAAAAAAAAATATTTAAAATTTTTTAAATATTATATTATAATTTATTTTTTTTATATATATATTTATGTGTCTGTGAACACGATAAATCTTAAAAATTATCGAGTATTTGGTAAACGTGATTCCTACAAATGTGGACGAGTCTAAAAGACATATCGGTCAATGGGAATTGTTTGGGGGAAGTTTTTGTACCCCAAAGGTTTTTTGCGTTTTCACATGTAATTTTAAAAAATTTCTAATTTATATTTCAATTGGAATCATTAAAAAACTACAAATTAAGTTCTAGTTTTTACTATCTTAAAACGGTTTCCGAGATATAAAAAAATCTAAAAACAGTATGTTGTATTTTGAGGCTCAATGTTATAATCTTATGGAGGATTAAAAAATTAATTTTTCACTTAAATCTAATATTTTTATGAACTTATATTTAGTCATGTGGTTGAGATCCATACATTTGTGCTAAAAAATCATAGTTTATGTGTTTATCATGGCAGCAAACCTGCATACTCTTTTCCCATGTTAATCATATGGAGATTATGCAAACTTTTATTTTGGACAGATGTTGATAAAAGTTGGTATAAATGTTAAAAATAAAATTTTTGATGGTATAATTTTATTTGTTTCACAGCAGAAAAACCTACTCACTATTTTTCCATTTTAATCTTATGGTGAAAAAAATTCCCATGTTTAGACTGATTTTGACCAAAACTTGTCATATATTATAATTTTTATATTATTGATTTGGAAATTCGCTGAGTACGCAGGTCTGCTGCGACGGGGGTATTTTAGTTATTCTTACATTTTGTGCGTTAGAGAGGCCAAAACAAGTCTTATCTCAATTTGTGTTTGTCTGTCTGTATGTGATGCTCCAGGAGGCATTTTAAGCCGTCTTCTCCGGAAAAACGGAGAACCGATAACAATGAAACTTATTTCATGCATTCTCTAAATTCCAGAGAAGGTTTTTCAATGCTTGAAACTGCCCGCCATGCCTTAAAAAACGAGCATTTAAAAACCCACTTTTTCAGGTTTACATTTTGGTATGATATCTTTCTTCTTTAAACTGAATCCTACAACCGTACAAAACGTGCTTACTGCTAGTATTGAATATGAACTTTATTTCCCTTAAATACCATTGGCTGTAGGGCAATATTAATAGTCCTGTCTAAGGAACACGTTGGCCTTATCAATTACAAGACTATGCAAGATTGCACTACAATCATCTTACACTCATTTATCATTCATACTTGGCTCAAGGTACCTACCTGGGTAGGTCGCTATTTCAGTAAAAAATACCAAAGAAACATAAATTTTAAAATAACTACTACTTTTTATATCTGAATTAGCTATTAAATATTACAATCGATGGATATATTATTAAATGTATGTTATTTTCTTCCTAAAATGACCTAGCTTTGTAATTTTACAATTGAATTCTTTGTGTTTTTACTTTTTTAACTTGCTGACAATATTACTGTCTCCATATATCCATAACATATTATTACTGTGTGTATTACTGTGTTTATAAAGCCTTCAACAATTATTTTAAGCTATTTAGGCCAATAAGTAGTTGTAGCTCTACAACTAATGGTTTAGTTTTACTCCACTTTTAAAATTTAAACATTAACTCTGATCAGGTCAAAATTGATTTCAATATACGTTTAATCCCGCCAAAAGCACAAAACAACCAAGATTGAAGAAAACTGAAGACAAATAAAAGTATATTGTAGTTAGGAGGAACTAAGGAACTATTCCCATCCATACATGTCAGAAAATAATTTATTACTTTTTTCAAAATGTTAACAGTATATGGATTAACAATGATATTATTTTGTGTATTCCTATGACATGTTACATTATTTCTCATTTGAGGTGGTCTACTGTATGTTTGGTTGTTTGTAACATAGCCAGAGTTTGGACGTTCCTTATCAAACTGATTTGAAATCTAAATACAAAATCCACATATTAAATAAAATTAAAATAGTAATCGTAACATGTTTTCCAAAAAAAATTATAATAAAATATATTTTTAAGGGAAGTGTGATTCACTAATTTTTTTATGGCGGTAGTTCAAAAGATTTAAAAGAAATAAAGTTTAATGGAAAAACAAATAAATAACTTATTACCATTTAGGCCTATATTAAATCTGCATCCTACCTTGGAGAATGAGGCGGCAGTCGGTGTGGCAGTCCCGATGTTCGCGCACGGTCTACTAACTCAGGGAAGCCATCCATGCCCCTCCCCCTCCTCGGTTACGCTACTTTCATGCTCTTGTTAACTTTCCTTTGTGTCGTCGGACGATCACTTTTATTACATTTCACGCGTTCGCTCTTTACCGTCGCACGTCACGCTTGATCGCTCGCCAACTGCGGACGAGAGCGTGATCATCGCGGGCAAACCTGCTTCCGTCTCCGGTCAAAGGCCAATAGCGTTACCGGAAGTAATGCTGAGGTTAAAAATAATCTGTGAAAATACTGTTGCATCGAAGTACTGTTGTGACTGATGGGTTTTCAATAATCGTTATAGATGATCCTAACTACAACCTAACTAACCTAAATTTTTATTTATGACCAATCGCTCGGAATTTTAAGCATACGCGTACTGACTTTTGAGCATATGAATGTTGAGATCCATCATAAGGTGACGTAGTATAAAAAATAGTGAAAATACAGAAATATTTTAATTCCTACAAAACCTAACAGAATGCTGCTAGTAAAATTATTGAACATAGTACTGTCTGGTTAAGTACTAAAGTGCATTAGTAATACAATTTTTTATGATTTAAAATAACTTGTCCATTGTTAATCGTTGATAGTTTTTATTTAATTTTTATTATAATCTGTCCATCGCCATAGGACTGTTGTGAATGACAGAAAACGAGCTACTGAAGCGGCGTTCTACGGTAGTAAAAAACGATGTTATAAAGGAAATATCGTTAATTTATGACATAAGTCAAAATTTTAAATACTTAAGTAATTTTAGCTGAATGCTAAAAGTATTTAAGATATACTTTTAAAGAGTAAAGAATTTAGGAGATACGACACGCTTAAACACTTTTAGCTGAAAGTTAAAACTAAGACAGGTACTAAGGTACTAAAAAAAGAAGGTATTTCTTTATTGACCTAAAGGAAGGTACTAAGGTAGGTATGCAATACTAGCCAAGTATATGCATGAGAAATATAAGTGTAAGATGATTGTGGAGCGATCTTGTAGTCTTGTTACTGATTCAGACTGACATGTTCCTTAGATAGGATTGTTAATTAATAGCCCAAAAGCCAATGACATCTAAGGGACACACCCTACAATCTAACGTGGGGTCCGAATAACAATTTTGTTGTTGAATTATGTACACTGGTCTAATATGAGGATGGTCCATATGTATGAATGCACTATTCAATAGTGCAGATGTTAATCCACATCAAGGATTATCACATCCACAGGCCATCTCTTATAACTATCCACAATAACTAGTACATGCCTTCAAGCACCTGGATTAGGCTAAAGGACAGGACGCACCGACGCCACCGCCTCAGTCCGAGAACAATGAAAGATTTCAAACTACAGTATTTCACCCTTATGAACACGGAGCCACAGTATCTCGGAGCAATTTTTCCTTTTTAAATTTTAAGAGAATCTCACTGTAAAACTCCTGTAAAAACACTTAAAAAATGAAAATTTCTCAAAAAATGGCCCAAACTATTTTGATGAAAATTTAATGATTTATATTCCTTTATGAAACAAACAAAATGACACCACCCACATTTCTCAAAACATCGGGTTTAAAAGTTATAGAGCTTCAAAAGGACAAAATTAGAATTTTTAAAATTTACAACATTTTTTATAATACAACAATTAAAACAAAATTCAATTTACAGTCAGCGGTAGAGGACGTTGTCTGATTGCGTGACGCACTAAAGACAACGTAGTAAAATAATAATCATCCTAAAGAAATAAATAGTTTGTTTTGGTTTTTTGGGCCCAATGTTATTCATAAGGAGAATATCAAAAAGTCAATTTCTTCCTTATTTCTGAACCGTTATCCATGAAACCCTGGTATGCAGTGCAGAGTCACATTATCCAACAAAAAAGTCCCACTCAAAAAAGTTTGGTATCATCTAGGGGGTTCCCAAAAGATTCTAACAATTATTCTAACTTGTTTTCTCTTGTCAACCCAGAGTAGGTCATTCATTGAAAACTGAAGCAAAATGCGGCTAATATGGTTTAAAAAGTGGGTTTTTAAATGCTCGTTTTTTAAGGCATGGTGGGCAGTTTCAAGCATTGAAAACCCCTTCTCTGGAATGGAGAGAATGTATGAAATAAGTTTCATTGTTATCATTCTCTTGTTTTTTTTCGGAGAAGACGGCGTAAAATTCCTTCTAGATTTTCACAGACAGACACAAATTGAGATAAGACTTGCTTCGGCATCTCTAACGCACGAAACGTAAAAATAACTTAACAATTAATAGCTCTGAGCAATGTATAGACAAAGCTCTAATTTTTTTATATAGACAGGCTTCGCCACCTGATCGGTGCAGGCCTACTCGTATGTTTGTCGCCATCGCTTGACACTTGTGACAAGGCCGCGGGGCTACAGGCTACAGTTACCGGTTACTTAACGGAGTGTCCACCGTCCGCCTCCACACCCATGTCGAGCACCGTCCTACGGCTTCCTAGGCTAACCGCCAACCGCAACTACTTGTCTGTCACAATTACAGTAAACCGAGAACATCTGTCAATGCGCTGACCCTTTTTAACCCTTCTTAAAATAGATTCATTTCTGAAACAACTTAAAATCTACAAACTAAAATATTTCATCGGAGATTTCGATCCAGATTCCGATTTCTACGATTGTGAAGAGGAACGCCGATGTAAGATGTATGTAAGATAGTCACCACCAGTGGTTAACTCTGTCACCACCCCAAAGTAGAGAAGGAAGTCCCAGGTCCGATTTTGTCTCTGCAACCTCGGTCCGACTCCCCCTTCTTAAAAAGTTTATTCCCTGACGCATCAAAATTCATTTAACCACACTGAAAACATCCTTAAATCGTTATTCTTATGCATTGTTTCAGATAGTGCAGGGACATAAACAGTTTAATAAAACGATTCTACTCAATCATTCAGAACTATTTTTTATGTCCGATTTCGTATGGACAGTAAAAAAGGACTTTCTTATATACATTGAAACAAATGAGCGCATTTATGAACACTGTTGTCCTCTTTTGACCGTTATACAGTCTTCGTCCATTTATACGGACGACAAACGCAGTGATAGATGTCTCTTCAAGTATTTGGCCATGTTTGTGCAGAAGCACAACAAACATACGTTTCCACTTTCCCCACAAACCGCAGTGTAGCCAACCTCCCACATCCGTGTTTACAGGTATAACGCCTTATCTCAGCTGAGGCGTTTCCTCAAATGATAATGAGAGACTCTGTACAAACTCCCGCCGAATTACAATGGTGTCCTGACAGTAAACGTTACAGGTAGTTTGTAAATAAACTAATCAATATACGGCAATTGAAAGTAAGCATGCATGTATTCGTTGTAATCCAAAAAATCTTCAGATATAGACACGATATATCTCCGACTTATCTCGAATAGCCGATATATTGAGATATATCTGGAGTAGTCCGTGAATTTAGCATTAGTTATGGGGTGGAGAGGCTATAAACTTTTACGTCTTCTTTTTACAAAATTTCTGTAAGCAGTACAACACAACAGATACGTAAAGACGTACGACATAAATGAAGACTGAAGACAAAAATTGTTAGATCATTTTTGTGGTCAGTACGAAAGGAGGTCTCCATCCCCTTACAGAGGATACCGCGTACCACGAACTCGACACTCGCACACGTCTACGTCACCTACTACAGCTGGACGCCTCACAGTTTCGTTCTGGTACATCTAGCGGCAGTCAAGGAGGAACAGTTTGCCCTTGGTTGCATTATGTCACAATGTCACGTCATCGCAGTTCGGCGCCACCTGTACGACGCAACCGGTTGAGCAGTGACGGACTGACCTACAAAGACCACTCTCGCCACTGCAGTATCTGTGTTACCGCTGCCAAGGGTGCTTCACACTCAGACATGCTACCAGGTAACTTTCACTTTCTGTTCTCTCTGCCTCTCGACATTATTGTTGTTCCTCTATGTTTTACCCACGGCCTTCCTGATTTTACTCCGTGTAGATTTTCAATGTGAGATAATCAGCTGTTTTTGTCTGGTTGTGGAAAGGAAGGTTTTTAGGGAATATTAAAAGATCTCGCGATTGGTTTAGTACTCGTATTTTATGATAAAATATACAACAAATGAATAAAGCCATTCAGACTGAGTTACTTAACAGACATGGATTGGATGTAGCTTTACCACTCAACAGTAGGCCCCTACACTAAGTGCATTTAGCACTCAAGCATACAGCTTAGTTCGTGAACACAGTCGAGATATACTCGTCATAACAAATCCAGTTTAGCCTGTTGACTAACTCGAGGATATTTCAAGACTCGTGGGCGCCTCTTGAATGTTCTCTCTTGAATGTAATCACTTCCAAACAATAGAGATCCAAACATCTCGAACCTATTTATAATCAGCTACTCACCCTGTTGAATCATTTAGTCGCAAACCAAATTTGTATTTGTTTTTGTTCTTTTTTCTATGTGTTATACCTATGATAGTAAAAAGTGAAGGTCGTTCCTTGTGAACGACCACCTCGGCTTTCTTTGGACATATTTTGATATTTGAGATGTAAAATGTATGGTTTTCATGAGTCTTCATGCACTCTTGCTCCGTATTAGACTGTAATCCTGAGTCCTGTAATTCAGCTACTTGGAGGTCACGAATTGTGGATAGTTGTGAGCGATAGTCGGTGGGTTTAGTGTTATCTTCAGGTGGATTAACGTCCGCACTATTGAATACTACGTTATTCCGCTAGAGACTATTCTCATAATTAGACTAGTTCGTAATTCAGGTGCAGTGGTGCTCCACATTAAACTGTTGGTCTCTTAGTTGCCATCGGCTGTTGGACTATTACTTAACAGTCCTGTCTAAGGAACATGTCAGCCTAAAATACCTACCGTGTGTTATTGTCGCTATTTATATAATCTAACCAATTCCATATCTTGATTCTTATACTAGTTTTACGTTTTTAAAACGATTAATATATTTCTGTCTGTAGTTATTACTGACAGTCATAAATAAATTTGAAGGTTTTTTAAAAATATGAATGTTTTAAAACCAATGAAAAACCTTTTAGAATCTTTCTGGAAATTCTTCAGAAATTCAAAATGAAAAATAAATTTGTTTTAATATCTTTACAATTTAAGTAAGGAATTAAAAAACCATCCTTGTAGGAAATTGGATATGCAATTGACGCAGTATGCCCTCGGCTTGATCAAAACGCAAGTTTGCAATTCGTTTTCATAGTTTTCATTGAAATAAACCACAACAATAATCCGCAATACGTCACTCAGTCAGTAGTGAAGTAGTCATAGCCAATACGAGTAAATGCAGCACTGAACGTATAGCAATCACTCAATAAATAACGTAACTGATATTGAGACAGTTCACTGTCATTTTATACGTCGTGGTTTAGTCAGGGATATAATGATCTGGGACAGACAGG
Source organism: Nephotettix cincticeps (assembly GCA_023375725.1). Taxonomy (NCBI): domain Eukaryota; kingdom Metazoa; phylum Arthropoda; class Insecta; order Hemiptera; family Cicadellidae; genus Nephotettix; species Nephotettix cincticeps. The sequence continues at coordinate 35,548,109 of CM041788.1, forward strand.
TCATTAGGACAGTCATATATAATATCAATATTTATCATACTCTCAAAGGTAAAATCTCTAAACGTGTAGACTGAGTGATCCTATGACAATTTATTGGAATTTAAAAACAGTTGTCACATAATTTCTGAAATGTCTATATGGAATATTTAAATATCTCTGTCACAGCGGACCTGCGTAATCATTGAATTTCCAAATCAATAATAATATATATAACAGGATTGAATAATATCCGTAATAAATAGAGTTTGTCTATTCTCCATAAGATTTATATGGGAAAGAGTATGCAGGGATGCTGCTGTAAGGGAAGGCATTTATCATAAACTATTTTAATTTTTACTATATACCAAATTGTAACAATATCTGTTCATAAATAAAGAACTTAACCTATTCTCCACTAAGATTAACATGGGAAAAGAGTATACACGTATGAACACATAAACTAAGATTTTTAAGCATAAATGGATGGATATCAACCACATGAAGTTAAATACTAAGTTTCATGAAAAATAATATTAAAATTCGTTTTTCGTTATCCTCTATAAGGTTAGCATTAGAACCTTAAAATACAATGTACAGTACTGTGTTAAGGTTTTTTAATATCTCGGTAACCATTGGAGATTGGAGCAAAACTTTAAGGAAATAAACTGTGTAGTTTTTGGAGTTGATTCTAACGGTGAAAGATTAAATTTAAATTTAAATTTTTTTACATATACGTATAAAATTTTAACGACTGTTTTTTTGTCTCTAAGCACCTTAAAACCAACTACTGTATTACAAATATCAGAGATTACATAGATTTGAATGAGTAGTATCAATATGTCAATATTCTCATGTATGCCTAATGAATTTAATCTTTTGTTTCAATGTGTATTTTAAAGTATAAATTTTACACTTTTTAATTAGACCTTATAACTCCTTTTAGTATTCCACTCAGTTATCAAACTAGATCACTAAGAGGTTTCCTTATACTGTAGCAGTAAAGTACGCCTAACACACACAATTATTCAATATATTTTATTGGACTAATCCAACGCAAATGAATTTAAATAAATATTTAGAATTTAAAGAATTTCTATGAATTAAAAAAAATCTGTACACACAATTAACTGAAAATTAATATTTTACAGAATTATTTATATTATTTTCTATGGATAAACAATACGGATATAAATAATCAATGATACGTATGGGACATGTATTTTCTGGACACTAATTAAATACCCCATCACCCTTCGGCTTTATTCTACACACATAAAGCATACCATTGAAAGTTATCTCCTGAGGTACATTGATATTCCATGCATAAGAATAAGGAGAATAAATTCCCCATTATTTTGGGGTTGTAACCAAAATCAATATTCATAATCTCATACAGTGGTAAAAAATGTGAATTTTAGGAAAATTTAAAAATTTGAAAGCAGTGTTAACTGAGAGAGCTAGACTAGAATGATATCGTGTGAATACTTATAATACTTTTACCTGTATAGATATTGCAAATCTTTATGTCTAAATAAAGAACATCCACTATTCGTTTCCAACCAAGGTTAAAAAAATCATACTGATAATTTAACTATTCGCATTTCCTACTTAATTTTGAAATATTCACACATACACGCATAACTGTCCTGGAGGAAGCTAAAGCGGCGACGAAGGTCACGGAGGCCGTGGCGCAGTGAAAGTGTTGTGATACTCCATTCAATTAGGCGAATTAATTATTGCCAAAGCGTTTCCCAAGTGGCGTTCTCAGAGCCAGAGCGCATGGAAACTCGGGCAAGTTCGAGAAAGAGAGATTGCAAAATAGCATTCACTTTCTGTTCTTTTGTCTTAAAATGTCTGTTTTACGAGGTTTACGTGCGCCGTGGAAATGCTCAAGGACATTGATTTGGCACAACAGACAAAAACATTACCAGTAATTCACAACGATGTATCTAACGTGTTTAGATGCCTTGGTTTTTTTATTTTCAAGCGCAGGCACTGTTTTACAATAAAGTAGGATGGATAGCATATTAGACCTAGATTATTTAAATTTATTAAAATATTTACAAAAATAATAAAGGAAAATGAAGCGGTTAATGAGAACGAAAACTTTAAACTCACATTAGAATTCTAATGATAAACGTTTTCCAAAATAATTCTCAGTAAATAGCCAGAGTGCTCTCCAAATTTTCGAAAAAGAGGAGATTCAAAATATGTTTTGTCTATGGATTCTAATTAAAATCTTACAACGAGTTTTACAAACATTATTGAAATGCGAAAACCCAATTATTTAAAAGAACATTATTTATGTTTTAAGCATTTGAGAGGTTTTTTTTACCGCAGGCACTGTTTTACAATAAAGTAGGATGGATAGCATATTAGACCTAGATTACAGTTGATTAATAATTAAAGACAGGTTTAAAAAAACAAATACAGTAACTGTTTGTAGTCTCTAAAATCACCATAAAGCATGACAATAAAATGATAATATAATTACTTATATAATAACTTTAATACTTGTGTAATAACTTAATACGGTATAATTACTTTAAAACAATCTTTATGACAAAAGAAACATGCTGGACTAATACGGTGTAGCATATACCGACCTTAACACTGCCAACGCAATACACTCAACTGTATAGGACCTACCTAATTCGTTAGAGTTAATCATATCAAACCTTTAACTTCTTAAGGAATCCAGGAGTCTTTCCTGAATTGTAATGAATAAATACGAGGAGATGTATAATAAAGGGGCTAATCTATTTATTTATCATTCGTTTGTGGTCGTTTATGCGGAAGTCCAACTATACAAGTATCTAAACACCCCATAGCAATGAATGAATTGTGGTAGGCTAAAAAAATATGTGGTTCCGGCAGAGTAGAAAACCCAGTGAATTATTGTACAAAGACCACAGGATCGGTCCAGCCCAAATCCTATTTTAATCTAATAATCATATTTTAGAACGCATTTGATAGATTATAGAAAATTTAATTCGTACTAACATGTTATATCTGATATCATAGACGGAAAATTGTAAAATACTTGATTTTAATTCCAAGAAAAGCTTTAATATTTGGTCATAATTTACATTTCAGGGCTGTTAATGTTGGCCGCCCTGGCGCCGGAAGCGTTCTCCGCCATCATGGACACGGAAGGAGTGCCCCTGGCGGCGGCTTTCAGCAACAGTTTCGTCCCCAAACTCTTCCAGGTAAACCAGGGTAGGCTATTGGCACATTAGGGTACTGGGTAGGCGTAAATCAGATCTAAAACTAGACAATATAATTGAACAACGAAAGGAAATCTAAGATGCAAAGAATGGAAAAATTGACTTATAGTATAAATCCGCTAGATTATGGCTACTAGGTTATACTAAATTACTGTATATCTGTATTAACTGTGTTTAATAGGTGAAGCGGTGGTCTAACCCACGGCAAAATCCACCTCGCAGCAATTAAATAACATTGCCCTGATAGGTAACACGTGAGCGTTGCAGAGGTTTCGAATAGTTCTGTTTTTGAATATACGTATTAATTTGTGTTAGCAATGCGCATTAAATAAAATTTGGTGGAAAGTAGAAAACTGTACTTACGATTACCTATCCCGATTTATATACATAACCAAATTTAAAAATGCTTACACGTTAAAATTAATAGTAACCTTTTCGTTTTTGAAACTGTTTTATCTACAATAGTAAAATAGTTCCTAATTTAAATTGATTGAGACCAATTTTTTTACGGGAATGAGAAACTGGGTTAGTTTGCACTGCATTAGTGATAGGTACGCTGAAAAATGCATGGAGCGAAAAACAAAAGTAAATTTTAAGCCTAGGAAATAATTTTGTAGAATTACGAATTAACGCCACCTATGGATCAGGCCACCTCGGGATCGGGATGCCTCGGGATCGGAATACCTCGGGATCGGGATACCTCGGGATGGGATATCTCGGGATCGGTATGCCTCGGGATCGGGATACCTCGGGATCGGTATGCCTCGGGATCGGGATACCTTGGGATCGGTATGCCTCGGGATCGGGATGCCTCGGGATAGGGATATCTCGGGATCGGGATGCCTCGGTATCGGGATGATTTGGGATCGGGATGCCTCGGTATCGGGATGATTTGGGATCGGGATACCTCGGTATCGGGATACTTCGGGATCGGGATACTTCGGGATAGGGATATCTCGGGATCGGGATGCCTCGGTATCGGGATGATTTGGGATCGGGATACCTCGGGATCGGGATACTTCGGGACCGGGATGCCTCGGGATCGGGATACTTCGGGATCTGAATGCCCCGGGATCAGTTCCTCGGGATCGAGTCCATTACGCTACCAACTACGTCTCCGACTCATCACCGAGACCACTTACAATCCATATACACTAATTTTCAAGTTTTTTATTATTTGAAAATTATCATCGGCTTCCTTAGACTAACAACAAGATAAACAAACAAACAACAACAGTAACAAGTAAAAATAATTGTTAGAATTTTTTGGGGCACAACCTCCACCCTCCATCACCAGGTAAAGCCCAAAGGATACCCTGTGAGTTGGGTATCTCCCAAAACTTTTCGACTTGTTGAGAGTATGTGAAGGTATATATTTTCTGTTCAAGGTATACAGTATTTTTCATTTCGCTGATTTAATTTATTCCGTTAACAAATTGAAACATCATTAATTACGTTACCTCGATATAAAGACAAGAGTCGCAGAGAACATCGGAGATATCGGATATGCAAAACAAGGCGGTGTCCCTGATAAATGATGCATAGCAGATATGTGTTACACCAAGGCCGTAGTTATTGAAGTTAACCAATAACTAGCTCTTGTGGGCTTGTGTGTGTCTGTAACAAACAATAAATTCATTAAAAAATATAATAGAGATGAAATTTTACACGGGAAAAATTGTGCAGTTATCCTCGATCAAGCTTGAAAAAGGACAAATCGTTCTATCCGGGGTGTTTAGTGGGGGGTTTCCCAAAACCTTTTCGATAATTTTTACATACAATTTAAAATTAATTTTTTTTATTTGTACCATTAGTAAAAACAGTACATTGACTTTTGGAGTCCCACTGTCATATGGGGGAAATGTTTAAAGGTTAAATTGATGTCTGAATTATTATATGCTATTTGTAATATTTTAACAGAACTTCATACATATATGCTACGTAGAGTTTAATCTAATAATATATGTTGAAAATTCTAAATTCTTTTGTTCCTCTTAGCAGCTAACATACTTACATATTCCTCGTCGTGTTCTTATCGAGAGTAAGTAAACGATATAGCTTCCTTACTTATAATAATATTTTGATAAAATTTGCTGTGGTTTAACCTGTAACTAGGAGGAGGAGGAGGATGACTGAGTCGTTCAACTCTTTCTCACGAGTTTCTGTCCTTGAGTTTCTGTTCATTTACTGGTTGTCACAAGGGGCCCAACACCCTAGTAGCGTAAGCTAGCTGTCAATAGTCAGTACACTTAGTCAGTCGTCAGTAGTCCGTAGAATCAGTAATGCAATTTCAGAATCAGTTTCAGTCAGGAATCTGTGGTCGAAGTTGGGGAATTTCCTGAGCAATAAGGTGATGAATGACCTGTAATTAAACTTAGTTCGTGTCATTAAAGCTAATTACTGAATCAATTGAAATACACAGAGTACTTAGGTCAGCTGCTACAGGAATATTTACCCCTCCTTGTAAACCCATCCATAAGAGAGCCGGAAAACCAACGCCTGTTGATTATTTTACTTATGTTTATGGATATCAACATCCCTAAGAAGATGTTTATGATATGAATATAACGACGAATTACATTTTGATTATACTTATGGAAACAAGCTACGTATATGAAACTTCAACACGTCATAATAAGTCTTTACAAAAACTTATGAAACTTCCGGTGAACAGATTTTAGAGCAGATTTTACACCTTGTATGGTTGCTCTGCCATGTTGGAGAGCCAACGGTCGATCTCATCCGCTTAGCTCTGGATCGTTGTTTTTCGTAATCCACTCAAGTTGTATCATACACCGACCTTCACCTAATTAGCTTTATTAGTTGACATATTACGTAAAATAAAGCTACTTCATACTTCATCAGCTGTTACTACTGAAGATATCTATAAATTTAAACCATCAGTAGGGCCACGTGAAGACTTTTCTTGTGAACGAAATTCTGCGTTATGGCTGAACAGATTTTAACGAGATTGCACGCAGCACGCTGGCGCGAGTAGAGCGAATTACACAGATCTTATATTATTCCCATCATAGTAATAGAATGAACTGAGTATGCAGGTTTGCTGCGATAACGGTTGTTTTACATGGTAGGTGTGCTTATATAAAGGCTGTACAATAACGGCCGCAATTATTGTCTTAATATTAGGCCCAATAAAATTTGGTTGTTCCTTTCTGTAATATCTTGGATGAGTTCGTTGGGCAACGCAATCGGACTAAATTAAAGACACTTTTGGGGGGCTTTGTACCCCAAAATGTTTTTCCCATTTTATTTATGTATAATTTCAGAAAAATCTAATTTTTCATTTTATCATTGGATTCAGCAACAAAAACACACAATTAAGTAATTTGAATCATGACTCTAGGTAAATTGGTTACTGAGATATTCAAAATGGTAAACACAGTGCGTTGTCTAATGTAAATCTTATGGATAATAGCTAAAAATCAATAACTCAATGTCTTATTTACTTAAATATACCTCCAAAATTTTGTATGCATTCCATCTAGTTGAGTTTTATAATAAAATCCAAAAACCTCCCAAATTTAATGTCTCTCACGGCAGAAAACCTACGTAGTCATTGCCCATGAAATCCATATGGAGAATAGTTATCGACATAATTTAAAAATATTGGTATGTGTTTGTGCTTAGTTAACAATCTTATATGCCATGTAAAACAAACTTTATTGCAGCAAACCTGCATACTCAGTAGTATTCGATTACTATGATGGGAATAACATATAAGTTCTATGAAAAGTCGCTCTACTTACACTAGCGTGCTGCGTGCGTTATCCTTTCTCATTTCTAATTGGCTTTAAATACCTACCTACCTGGATCGGCCACCAGTTCAGATCGATAATAATAAGATTACATTAAATAAAATCCATTCATCACACTCTAAAACTATGATTGTTTTAGCATAAATGTATGCATTCCAACCCCATGAAGGTGAATACCAAATTTCATCCAAAAATATAGATAGGTTAATAAGTAAAATAATAATTTTTTCTTATACTCCATTTGATTAACATTGGACCCCTAAAATACGTGTACAACGGACTGTGTTTACATGTTTTAATATCTCGGTAACCGTAGTACTTTAAAGCAAAACTTTAAAGTACTAAATCGTATAGTTTTTTTAGCTGATTCTAACGATGATAAAATTTCTTTAAATTACATATGAAAAACGCAAACACTTAATTTTTGAGGTAAAAAACCCAGCTCAAACTACCCGTTCCGATTGACCAATATGTCTGGATTACGAGACAATGTACACACACATCAGCACACACAAATATATATACAGTATATATATTTATAAAATTTTTAACGGCTAGTGTTTTTGGCCTCCGGGTACCTCAAAATGAAAAAAGAAAATGCTCCCGGGCTTATGTCGCTAAAAACTATTAAAAGTGATTATATTTTATCCTCAGCAGGGTAAGCCTTTGAGAATATGAAATTCGCTAAAATGACACGAAACACTACCGTATGTTGATGACAGTACAGTGATGTTATCTGGTATCTGTAGATGTACGAGTACGTAGTGCTAGTTGTGTGCATGTGTCGACAGGCACTGACTCCTGGGCGGGAGAACCTGGTGTTCGCACCTCTCGGCCTCGCGGCGAGTCTGGCGATGATCATGGAGCTGCAGGACACCAAGGCAGCCGAGGAGGCGCGGCGAGTGCTCAGGATCAGGCCCGAGGATAAGCATCTCCTCCGGACGGGGCTCAGGAACATCCTGATAGAGTGCGAGGTGACGAGACGCTTTTCCTTTTGAAAAGTCATGGACTTTACTTATGAGACCGTAAAAACAAAACCAACCTGGTAAAACGTTTTACGGTGTTGGTGTTAACTCACACATGGGTAACACCATAAACCACTAAAAATAGCAAAATAAAATCAGCAAATATAAAATTATAGACGTTGAAATTGAAAGTAAACTATCTTTCTTGGATAGTTTATCAATTTTATATTGTTTTAGTTTAAGATAAGAGCAAATTTATATAAAAATTGTATTTTATCACAATTTATTAGTTTTTATTCAGATCTTTGGTTTAAAAAACTTACCCTTTCGAAGAAAATCAAAAATTTTCCGTCCAAAACTCCGTTTGATTTCTGGTACCCCACCATACTGTCAATAATAAGAATTAAGACTTCAAAGCTTGAAACTTGTTAAAAGAAGCCAGCAAGCAGAACACTTTCAAAATAGTGTTCTAAACAAATGTTCTGAATATTTAGTTATTATAATTTTACTTACAAACCTTGAAAATAAATAGATTAGAGATAAAACTATTCTTTATAGCAGCGTAAAATTAAATTTTATCGTCAACTATAAATTTCGCAGTACCACTATAGTAGCGTCGCTTGCTTTTTGCTTCCATTATGACCCAGTGGGCTTTAGAGATTAAGAATAATTCATAAACGTATAAATAAAAATACCATTATAGATATGAACAAGTTTGTGAACTAAAATTGCCATGTAGTTGCTGCCAAATACTGTCAAAATTGATTAATTCCATAAATTAACTTTACACACGAGCACCGCTGGTGACGTCTGGTGACATTTGTTATATATAACATAAATTATGTCCAAAGATACGTCTTCACAGATTATCCTCGTCCTCAGTAAACATAATTTTTAAAAACATTCCAAGAGAAGTGTCGGAAACATTATCAAAAATACTGTACAGTACGTAAAATAGTACTGTATTTCATTAATTTATTTATACAGATGCTACCCACACGTTAACGTGTGCCGTTACCACACACGTCCGTCCCACATGACGTCAATATTACTTAGAAAAACCTTTTTTTAACTTGTACACAGGATCAGTAGAGGTTCATCGTTTGCTAAAATTATTGTTGATGGAACCTATTGTCATTACACATAGACCAAACCTACCTAACGAAACACGAGTATCAGTATACATTTGAACGTGTGAATGGACACTTCCATTTAATTACTGCTGAAAATTACGTCATTTTCCCTCTCAGAGCGATATTGGCGTTTTGCTTGAGTCCATGTTTACAAGACTATAAAGCAAGCGATACACTTTTAGTTAAGATACTTAAATCAGAAACATGGAGTTATCAACATCATCATCATTATCTTTTAATAGTGCCCTTTATAGTGTATTCAGCAAAAAATCCCCCTATTACATAAATTGTTTTATGATCTGGTTATGCCGAATTCATCATCAGAGTGACAACCAATGAGTCCCTAAATAAATATAATAAGTATGATACCTCTTAATTTGTTATTAACACAAACATAAAAAGTTTCCATATTTACAGTATCTAAAATAAAATATAGATAGTATTTAATGTTTGAAGTTATATTTAGTTTTAACTGTTGGCTGCTCTGTAATAGACAACTAACAGCTGTTATGTCGGCTGTCGGGCTGTCCTGATTTTTGCCCTAGTCTTCTCTGCGGTATGTGTCAACACATCTCGGAGTGTTCATTCTTACCTATTTAGGAGTTAGGAAGGGAGAATGGTGCCAAGTTTCAAAATAGTTCTTTGTGGAACTTTCTAGAGTCCAGCGTTATAAGTTTACGATAGGGTATACAACATTAATGCATCGTGGTGTTTTCTTGTGGCAAGTGAAGTTGTTAATGTTGTGATTTTTATATTTACTGAAGAGTATTAAAATGACGAAGGAGACTGTCGCAGAAGACCCTTTGAAATTAAAAGATGAAGGTAATGCTGCATTTAAGGAAGGTAATTTTGACCATGCATTAAGTTGTTACACTAGAGCCCTTCAATTAACAAAAGGGGAAACATCAGAAAAGGCGATACTGTTTAAAAATCGTGCTGCAGTATATTTAAAGCAGGATGAATTTGAGAAAGCTCTCAAAGATTGTGATAAATCTTTAGAAATTGTTCCCAATGATCCTAAAGCTCTTTTCCGTAGATGCCAGGCTTTAGAACACCTCCAAAGACCAGAAGAAGCATACCGTGATGCCAGGCAAGTTCATACTGTTGACCCTGCCAACAAAGCTATTCAACCTATTCTTGCTCGCCTTCATAAAATCGTTCAAGAAAAATTGCGAATAAATGCTCAGACCAATAACAAAGTTGCCTCTATGTTTGAAATAGCGTTTGATTTCCAACAAACTAGAGACAAAAGAGAAACGGCAATGAAAAATATTTTAGTATTAGCCAGAGACTCAGCTGGGTCATCAGCTCTAGTAGAAGCTGGTATAATTGAAAAAATTGGTAATCTTTTGAGAGTTGAAAAAAACAATGAAATTTTTCTCAGCGGAGTGCGTATTATTGGTGAGTTGTGCAAAGAGTCTTTACACACAACCAAGAAGGTTCTTGTCGAATTGGGGATACCATGGTTTTTGGACATACTTAATTGTACAAAAGAAGAGCAAGTAAATGCTTCACAGTATTGTTTGCAAACAATTTTAAACTCACTAAGTGGCTTAGGTAATAAACCAGACTCTAAACCAGATGAGAATTTGTGCCTAGAAAATAAAAAAGAGATTGATACCTTGCTAACTTGCCTCATATATGCTACAACCAGTCGAACTCTTACTGGCCTAGGGAGGGATGCTATCATACAACTAATTATGAGGAATGTGCATTATAGAGGAATTGATTGGGCAGAAACATTGATCGAAATTAAAGGTCTTCAAAGGTTGTTGGAAGTAGCAAGTGAACTTCAAGAATATAAATATGAATCGGCAATGGAAATTACGGATGCAACTCGTACTATTACTGCAGTTTGCTTGGCTAGAATATATGAGAACATGTACTATGATAAGGCACGTGAAAGATATCTGGAAGCAGTTGATGATTTCATCAAAAGTAAATTGATAACTCCTGAAATTGAATCAAAAATAAGAGTAGTTGTGGCGCTAACTTGTCTTTTACTTGGACCATTAGATATTGGTAACACTATAGTAGCTAGAGATGGTATGCTTGAAATGATACTGGTTATGGCTAACTCTGAAGATAAGCTTCAACAAAAAGTTGCATGTGAATGTATTATTGCTGCTGCATCCAAAAAGGATAAAATTAAAACTATCATTTCCCAAGGCGCAGATATCCTTAAGAAGCTCTATCAGTCCAAAGACGATTCAATTCGTGTAAGAGCTCTAGTGGGTTTATGTAAACTGGGAAGTATGGGGGGGACAGATGCATCTATAAGACCGTTTGCTGATGGTTCTACAACAAAACTTGCTGAAGCATGTAGACGGTTTCTCATTAACCCTTCTAAAGATGCAGACATGCGCCGTTGGGCGGTGGAAGGGCTATCTTATCTGACTCTGGATGCAGATGTAAAAGAAAAACTTATTGAAGACAGAAACGCTCTCCATGCTATGTTAGAATTAGCAAAGTCAGGTAATCAGGCATGTGTATATCCTACCGTAACAACCCTAGTGAACTTGTGTAATGCCTATGAAAAGCAAGAAGTCATTCCTGAAATGATTGAGTTGGCTAAATTTGCTAAACATCACATTCCAGAGGATCATGAACTAGATGATCCTGACTTTGTTTCAAAACGATGTGCTGTTTTGGCAAAAGAAGGAATAACAAGTGCTTTGGTTGTCCTATCAAAAACTGAGAGTGAAAATAGTAAGGAACTTATTTGCAGAGTATTTAATGGCATTTGCGCAGAGAAAGACCTCCGTGGTATTGTGGTTCAACAAGGTGGTGCTAAGGCCCTTTTTTCTATGGCACTTGAGGGTACCGACAAAGGTAAAAAGAATGCAGCACAAGCTCTTGCAAGAATAGGGATTACGATAAATCCAGAGGTTTCTTTTCCTGGTCAGAGATGTGTTGAAGTTGTTCGCCCACTTGTAATGCTTTTACATCCTGATTGTACGGCATTAGAGAGTTTTGAGGCTCTTTTGGCTCTCTGTAATTTGGCAGGTGTAAATGAGACAATACGTAAACGAATAATTAAGGAAGGAGGAGTTGCAAGAATAGAAGGATACATGTTTGAAGATCACATCATGTTGAGAAGAGCAGCAACACAATGCATGACAAACTTGATGTTGTCTCCAGATGTTGTGAAGATGTATGAAGGTCAAAATGACAAGACAAAGTTTTTATTACTACTCTGCGGGGAAGAAGATGAAGAAACAGCTGAGGCTGCTGCCGGTGCTCTTGCCATGTTAACTTCTGTCAGTAAAAAATGTTGTAAAAAACTGTTTGAAGTCAGCTCATGGGTGGAAAACTTTCAAGAGCTTCTCGCAAATCCTAAAGTTGAAATGCAACACCGAGGTATTGTTATAATGCTAAATATCATACAGTCCTCTAAAGAGTTTGCAGAAAAAGTAATGTCTACAAATTTAATGGAATTGTTGATGGCCCTATCACTCATAAACGAAGAAGGAAAAGAAAAAATTAAATCCCTGGCAGAAGAATGCCTTAAAGCAGCTGAAAATTGGAAAGTCATAAAGAAACCCGGAGAAGATGAAAACGTGTCAGATGAAGAGGATTAAGTAACCTTCTATAAATCAGCACACCAGTTCAAAATGTAAGTAAATATTTAATAATTTTAATTTTATAATGTAGTAACTATCTGTTCTGAGTGGTTATAGAGCCCTCTTCATAATCTGAAGTTGTCACCAGTTCGATCCGGATTGGGTCCAGATATATTTAATCACTGAGCTAGGTATTTGGTAATTATCGAAACAAGTGAAACGCTGCTTTTTTTTAGTAACAAAGTTTACATAATATAATCAGATAAGATAAAAATATAGGCTAATCACAATCATTAATCTCAATCTTCACTCTTTAACTTTGTCTTCTTATCAAATGATCCAAACAAGTGAAATTCTGCTCTTTTTTAGTATCAACGCTAGGCTACATAATATAATCAGAAAAGATAAAGTTCAGCTAAACAGCTGTTCTTATTCTCTTATATTAAAAATTCAATATAGCTCTGGTAGTTTCTGTGAAAACCTGTACATATTTTTCATCTTACAAATCGTGAACACGCCCCCATAGCTAAGACACATCCATGTCAAACTATTGGCAAATAACAATCATTAATCTCATCCTTCACACGTTTGTTTCGGGTCAAAATGTATAGGATTACGAAGAATGTGGAAATTATTTGCTTGTAACTTGTACTCAATTAAATATTTATATTTTATAATATATTGTATATTTTAAAATATACATCATATTAAAAATATATTAAATTATTTATACTATATTAATAATATAAATATTATATTATTTATATAATATTAATATTAGGGCTTATAATTAATATGGCTTTACCAGCACCTGAGGCCAAAAGGCGTCATATGCATTGAATGTGTTTAATAATCCTCTTGTATTTATTCATAATAATGATGATGATATTTTTTAGTAAAAGTGTTCTTATCACACTCTGACTCTACAGTAATATAATATTTGAAACTGTGTATATTTAAAAAATATAGGAGTAGTAAGTGATGGACAAAATAAATACCAAGGTAGGTTTTACGTCTATCTTGCTTTTAAAATTGAGGATGGTAAATTTTTGCTGATCTGGTGGCTTGAGCAGATAAATTGATTACAATCCGATTTAGCTCTTAGATGATAATAAACTTTTGATATCAAAGAATTTGATAAACTAATGAAAATACGAGCTTGATGTAAATATTATCTGATTGTCGCTACTTCACTGCTGTACAGTTGTTCTGGAATTGAAATAATTGATAATGTAAAATAAACTTATATAGAGAAGAGGAACACACATTGTGAGAAGACTTTGAGTGTAGTGATGAGAATAAACTATACCTACAGTCTTCATTCTTCACGTCATATTTGGGTATTTTTGTTTAGTTACATGTTTTTGTTGGCTTATTCTAGATTTCAAATATGATTCCTGAACAATATAGTTGAACAATATTTGAAAAAGGTGTTACCTTTATAAAATCTCAACTTGTATCTTTGTTTTCAGATTTTTTTATTTATTAAGTAATTGTCGAGGGATGTGCTTACAGAGAGCACTACAAGAAGAAGAAGCAGCTGGAACCTACAACAAAATTATATTACACACAGTCCATAACCTATCCAGTCAGTATTACGATGTGCTAACAGATGCTTATCGGGCAAACGTTTCTGTAAGTCCGACTCCAATCAATTCTACTGGTAAGTATAACACAATATCATTAAAAATCAAACCATAAAATATAACCATTGACAAAGCATCAATTAATTTGGGTGAATGAAAAAATATCTTGGTGTTTTAAAGGCTGTTCAAAAAGTAAATTAGTGTATGTCATTAAGTAAATTACAGCATAGTTGCTCTTTTAATTTTGTGTTTTTAAGTATGTGGTAAAATATAGCAATGTTCCTCCACCAGTTGCTAAGGGGCAATGTGTAATTGCATGACGTTGAAAGGAAAAAGCGATAATGAGTGTAAAAGACACAAGAAGGATTTACGCTAGGCTGTACCAATACAAAAACAACTTATAGGTAGGCCTAAATGAGATGGTAGATGCATTCCTATCCCAACTTTTTGCATGAGCAGGTAACGCTTATGTTACTAAATTTATTACCTAAGTGATTATTTCTAGCCCTAGTTAATGTCAACAATGAGAATGTTTTGGATTATTACTGCCAATCTTCAGGGGCCATATCTCTCTCAAAACAAACCCATCTTGGGATATCCTGAAACACACTTATTGCACTCAGTTCACTATGGGATTACAAGCTAGATACTTGGATCCCATAGGGAACTACTTATCAGCTTGGCTGTTGTACTCTAGTGTCGCTGTTGATGACGATGAAGTTCATAAATGTTAAATGGTCTAAATACCTCTATCTGTAGAAATCCTAGTAGTTGAAGTAGTTGCAACTATAGTTTCGGCCTAAATTAGGCCATCATCAGGCACAAGGATATTTATTTCTTGATTTTTTTCACTTCATTAAAACATTAAACAAAACTTGAACAAAAACATGTTTTTGTGAGAAATA
This sequence comes from Nephotettix cincticeps, assembly GCA_023375725.1. NCBI lineage: Eukaryota > Metazoa > Arthropoda > Insecta > Hemiptera > Cicadellidae > Nephotettix > Nephotettix cincticeps. The sequence continues at coordinate 35,563,243 of CM041788.1, forward strand.
AATATCTTATATAAATATCTCTAGATTTATTGAATTTTATTGGATGATTTATATTATTTTGTTAGGCTACCTTTGCTATTGGATTGCTATGATTAGAAGCATTATGTTCTTGTTAGTAAATGTAACATACTTCTTACGTGGCTGAAATGCAAATGACAATGGCAACAATGGTTTGAATACTGGCCGCTTATTATACATATACATTTTAATATCTTAAGGGTAAAACTTAACTTCAGCAAGTAGTGACTAATGTAATTAATATTAGGTGTCAAGCCTGTATACAAAATGCAACAAAATTGTTTAATAATTAGGGTTCTTAACATTAATTAGGTGGACCTGTCAATAGGCCTTTATACAAGTGTCTGATGTTGTACCAGAACGGGTGTTGTCACTCCAGAGTGACTCGGGGGTGATGAGTCATTGGCGAGACTACCAGCGGCTGGCTGTGTACACGTATCTGAGTCATGAGGCAGCTGCGCCGTTCACACTACCCTCTGGGGCCACGGTGCAGGTACCTATGGTGCCACAAGTGGGTGTCTTCCGGCGCGGGAGGCTGCATAGGCTCAACTGTTTGGCTGTAGAGCTTCCGTTGGAGGTTAGACTACTACTTTATTTTTGTATTGATTTTTTTTGGTATTTCCGCTGTATGAGACTTCATTTTGGTTTTTTTTGTCGTTATTTATGAAAATTTACCGTAACTGTTTAGTCATTAACCTAATAATCTGAAGATGATGATTGATGATATGATGTTAACCCTCTATCTGGCAAGCGTCTCTCAGAGACGATTTTCAAAATGTCACCTGAAATGGCAGCGTCTCTCAGAGACGATTTTTACATTGATCTGTTTTAAGAGGTATTTTTGCTATAATAGTCATAATAAATGCAACAAATGCTACATCATTAGAAAGAAGAGATTCTAAACTTTCATTAGCATACATAAAAGATTGTCGGACGGCTTTTATTTTGCTAGGTATAATTTTTCAAAACTGATGACTTTTCGGAGATTAACACTGGAGCAGAAATTAATGAAATCCAGACTCTTGTACTTATTTTATTTTAAGCTTTACTTTTTCAAATGAACTATTAGTGAACTTACAAACATATTTAGGGCTTTTAAAAAGTATAAGTTCTAAATGTGTGATAAATTTGCTAAAAAATGTATATTTGGGTTTTTTCTAGTAAAGTGTGTGTGAGACTTAAGAGTGTTCAAACTTTAGCAATATTTTATAAAGTAATTAAACAATTTTTTATTAATTTTCCTCTTGGGTAACCTTTTTTTGTCATTGTAGTAAATGTAAATGTTATATTGTTGTATAAAAGAGTGTAAATTCGTATAAAAAACCTGTTTTTCTTGCTAATATTTGGAATTGAACTAATTTTCCTAGTACCTGGAAAAAATATAATTTTTTTATGATTGGAACTTATAAAGTAGTAAGAATCTTATTACTGTTTGTAAATATTTCAAAAATAACTTTATGGTGATAAATACTAATATATTACTCAACTTTTTTCAATATATCATTTAGGGAAAAATTTGTATCAACTAATAATATTTGAACAGACTTTGAATCTTAGTTTTGAGAAAAATATTTTGTGGTTTTCTTGAGTTTTTTAGTAAAAATGAACAAATAAAATTTTAACTTGTTTACCATTTGATTCTTCGTCTTATGCAGAAATAGAATATAGTTTTATGGTGATATTGTTTAATATAATGAAATCTATGAAATCTCTGCCATCTCACACTTGTTGGCACGCAGACGACGCCTACCAGATGTAGGGTTAAGGTGTGTACTAATTTGGTAGTCATTTTATTAACAAAATTGAACTGATAATATTATTAGTAATATCATACATTTCAATTTCAATGTTTATAAGTGGTATGATGATGACCAAACAATATTTAAACACTAGAGGTTAGGCCTCTCAATCGTAACTTAACACTTTAAAAAGTATATAAATTTGTAATTGTTACAGTCACCTAGAGTCAACTTGATCTTGTTACTCCCAGACACCCCGGATGGCATAGACCAGGTGTTGGTATCACTGGCTAAAGAAAAGTTTCTGCAAATGGTGAGGGCCTTGCCTCAGCAAGAGACTGAGGTTTCATTGCCACAGTTGGCAATCCTGACAAGTGACCTTGACCTTGGACCGTTTATCCGTCAGCTGGGTGTAAGACAACTGTTTACAGATCCTCATGTTAATGTCAGATCCATCAAGCAGAATGCTTACTTTTCCACATCGTTTGTTGCTGTCAACTCTGTTGGTTCCATTTCAACAGAATTAGGTAGGAAATAAATATTTAGTTAACTTAGTATTATAAGATTTAGAAGTTAACACGATTATTTTTTCAAAAGTGAGAGGCAAAATATGTAATGAAAAAAAAAGGGAAAAGCATGATTGATGACTGGAGTTCAAATTCAAAAACTTTGAGTGACTTTATACACAGATAGGAAAGGTTTTATTCAAGCGACAACACTGAAGAAAAATTCCTATAAGCTAGTGACGCCTGTATTGATTTTATAAATGTGTGTATTTTTTCCAAAATCAATCACAGAAGTGACCATTATGACTTTTTTTTATTTATCAACTGTATATTATTATTAGGTATAAATTATTGTTTTAAAAATAGGTTGGTTTGTCTGGCCAAATCATTATCTGGTCCTGAGATGGCCAGAAAAAGAGTACTTTGAGACAACACCATCCTTTTTAAATAGGTTTCCCCTGAGGTACGTTTATCAACTTTCCTTATCTTATCTGGTTTTACAGTAGTCTGGTTTATACGGATATGAATCATCAGCTTATCAGGTTAAAAAAATTACATAACAGTTAAAATTTGAGTTTCATCTTGAATGCCTTCAAAATGTCAGTCACCTTGCTGTACTGGCAAGTATCATTAACGTTGAATGCGTAACACATAATAAACCTTCACACCCGGGCCTATATGTTGAATTTATTTGCCAAGCTACTAAAGAGAGAACTGCAGCTGATATTGGCTGGCCCAATGATGGAAGGAAATTACATAAAAAAGAGGTCAGAAAAAGAAAAAATAACTAAGGGCCTTTCTACTAAATGACCTCAGATTTAAGAAGAACCACTGGATAGGTGGCAGTGTGGTTATAGTGCTGCCATCAAAACTGAAGGTCGCCGGATCGAATCTTACCATGTTAACGTTATGGCCAAGGCCGTAACAACCAAGTTGCTATGTACTTTAGTATGAGTACCTGGTGACTGAGCTTTGCTTGGATAGAATAAAACATATATTATACAAGTTAACTAGCAAAATTAAAACATTTATTACTCAATGAAAACATTTATGTGGTTGAAATAAAACCTATTTAATACACCTAATTAATGTAGCATTAACACTGAACAAAAATGTTATGCCCCGGATGGGGATCAATCTCGCAATCTTCGACCCGTGAAACCTTAACGCTTGCAGTGAGTTACAGCATCGGCTAAGACAGGGGTGTCGTTTAAGAGTTCTTGGTCAACCTCAATTATTTTAGCTGATCTTATACTGTATTTAATTATTCATACAGTTATTATTAGCCTATGATCAACTGATTTTGTTAGAAAAGGAATGAGGATTGAAAAGCAAAAGATAAAATTAATTTACATCAATTAATTGGTTTGTTACAGTGGCTTCCAGAAATAGAAATAATACATTTTCTATGAAAGTACAAAAGATTTTGGAAATACATTTCTCTGCTTTTATTTCGCAAAGTTATTTTTCCCTTTAGTTTTTAAAAATTTTTTAGTAATTTGATAATTTTTCATATATAAATCAAATAAATATGTATACAAAACCTCTATTTACATATTGTTCACCACCATCTTCAATCAACAACTGTCAAATGGTCATAAACAGATGTTTTGATTTGTATTGTTTACATTTGTATTCTCCATAAGCGTAATGTTAATTTTTTAGTTTTTAATGTTAATATTACAAGAAAACTGGAATTTTTCTATCTAGAACTTATTTTCTACTCGGAAATTAGTAATTTCCAAAATTTAAAGAAATTCGTTCAAGCGGTTTTCGAAATCCTTGTGCAAATACATATATATATACAAACCTTGCTCGTATTATAGTACTGGATATCTATTAATCCTCTTGTATTAATAAAAGCTAATGCAAGAATATTTATGATGAGAATAACTTATTCACATGTGTGTTTCAGATATTAAATCCTCTGGGAGGTCAAAACGAGAGACGAGCAAGGTGGTTTTCGACCGCCCTTTCCTGTTTTTTCTTGTCCATTCTCCATCAGACACCGTGCTTCTTGCTGGAACCGTCCATAACCCAACACAAGTCCCTGTGCCCTCCCACGACTCTACCAGCTGAATCTTTTTTGCCATTTATTCTACTAATGTCTTGAAAAACAATTTAAATTTAAGTGAAATTTTTTTCAAATTTTATTTTATTTGAAATAAGTATTACTATGTGTTCAGTTAAACGATCAAATCATGTTTCATTGCTCTTTTTTGATATGGTGTGCTTTGCTATATTTATGACATTTAATTGTTGAGTTGAATTATGAAAGTATTATTTATTTTTTGAAATTCTATTAAAAATCATTTTTGTACTAAATTATGCTGATGATGTAAATAAAACACAAACAGTAATGTTGTACTTTAAATGCATCTATATTGTATATATTTTGTTATATCTATTATATAATTAAAATAAACAGCCAATTGTGTGTTACTGAATTCAAACCCAAAGGTCCTAAATTATAGATGTAGAGAAATTATAGACAATTTAAGCTGTGAGAAGATAGGAATTCTTCCAAAGACCTTTTTTATCAGATAATCCAATACTATATTACGAGCAAGGTTTGTGTATATATATATAGTACCTGGTGACCGAGCTTTGCTCGTATAGAATAAGACATGTATTATAAAAATGAATTATAAAAATTAAAACACATTTATTACTCAATGAAAACATTTATGTGGTTTAAATAAAACCAATTTAATACACCTTAGAAAAGGCCCCATAACTTTTTAACCTTGGTGTTTTGAGCAATGCTGGTGGTGTCATTTTTTTATCCCGTAAAGGTATATAAATCAATAATTTTCATGAAAATCGTTAAGCCATTAAAAAAATGTTTATTCATGTTTTGTGGAGGGTTTTAGTGGTAAAATAACCTTAAAATTCAAAAGAATGGAACAACACATGGAGATATGTTAAAACATTTACATACTAAATTACATCTAAATCGGACCAACAGGGTAGGCTGTGGCTCTGAACACATCTAGAAACACACACACACACGGACAGTCTTCACAACCCACTTTTTGGGATTCAGGGGACACCAAAACGGATATATATTTACTCTTAACTAAAATTCAAAAATTTTGACAAAGACGAAAACAATACTTTCTCCATAATATACTATCGTATAAGTGGGAGAAAGTAATACAATATTGGCAATTAAAATCAAGAGGAATAAAGGAAAACAACCATAAGAAACAAATAATTTTAAGTAAAAATTAATCCTTCAAAATTTATCTTACAAAATAACATATGGTGTAAATTATAACAAAACATATTCATCATTTACTTTATTCAGACGTTCTCGTAACAGAACCAAACCACAGGAATAAGAACTGCCAACTTAATCCTCCAAAAAGAAGTATTGACCAGCTCTCTTCTGTTCCACATCCTACAAATAAACAAAAATGTTACATTACCTTTAACATCAGTAATTAACTGTCATGAAAAGCAATCACATTGAACAAATCCAATGTGAATAGTGCCCAACTTTTTTTCCTAATTAAAACTTACAGATCTAGACATTTGATTACCTTGTGATTGTACGTTATCCATAACCTGCTAAGCGTATTAGACACTACGCATGGGGGGTGAGGATTGGGATGGGAAGGTAGGAAGGAAGGAAAAGAGGTAGAAAATGATAACACAGAGTAACATAACCTATTGGCTACAGTTGATAAAAGATTTCCTGCTACAGTGGATAGTGTGAAACCAAAAAAACCTTGAGGGATAAAAACTGTGAATTAAAAAATTCTCATAAACAAGTCCCGGAAATACGAATTTTAGTGAGAGTAGGGGTGAAGTAACGTGTTCGTAATTACGTTCAGTTTAAAAAAATCTTGATATAAAATTAAGATAAAATTTACAATCCATATTTTGTAACATTGTGCAATAAGTAAGCATAGATAAATTAAAACTTTGATGACTTAACTATGTGTTTTTAATTTTACTCTTTAACACAAGTATTAAAGAGTAATTATAATTAATATATTGTTTAAAATTATTGTCATACCTTTTTTGCTATTGAATGCAAACAGAATAACCGTTTTCGATAATCCGACACCACGTTGATCCCATACCTGAACGACTAGTGAGGGCGGGCTGTATAGACTTTGTTATAAATTAACCCTTAGCCGTTGGATGGGTGTTTTAAAGATCGTCCTCTCAGGTCTGATGGGCCACTTTACTGCCCACAGCTGTTTCCATGGCAGCTCGATTACTACACTAACTTCATTGTCCTGTGAGGTCAGAACGGCCACTTTTGTGCCATGGCCACAAATTATTTGTTACCATAATACCCGGATCATTATTAAAAAATATATATATTTTACAAATAGTTTGACGGGCCACTAAAGTGGCCCTACCTACCATATAGAGAAAGCACTATACTGCTCACTAAAGTGGCCCATCTGACCTCAGACACCAAACAAACAAAAGTTGCTCTGAGCTGCCTGAGAAAGTAGCGGCGGCCACAATTGTGGCCACCCAATCAGAGAAGACAGAGCTTCTTCAGCCAACAGACAGAGCTGGTACAGAAATCATGAGGGCCATTTAAATGGGCCATCTGACTGCAAAGGGTTAATTTAATTTTTTTAAATTAATTATTTAAAACACAGGACACTATTAAAAATACATTTTGCTAACACTCATTCTATAATAACAAATAAATATACATAACACATAACTTATTAATAAATAAAAGGCCTTTTTAGTATTGATGACTGCACCGTAACTCATAATGAAACCAAGGTGTGAGACAGACAAGGTCTCTTAACCTCCACCACCATATCTCCTCGACTACTGACACCCCAAACAACAGCTATTCCGAGTTTCACGTCGATATTTTACTAACTCCATGTTTTGTAGAAACTTAAAATGAAAAGTCAGTACGGCGCTCATCCCTTGACCATCCGCGGGTTAAAATTTGTTACTTTTAAATGCAGTGAAGTATAAATTTTAGTTTTTTTTGTTCAGCCTATAAATAACTTATGATTTTTTAGTGTCCAATTTCATAGCTTTGATAACATTTTTAGTGATTTTTTAAAAGTTTATTCATAGATAAGTTAGATTCAACTGTGTTATTGCGAGTATCTTAATCCAAAAAAATGTTGATATTCCGCACACTTCTAACAAATATAATTAAGACTCTGAAGAACAAATCATATGTGATAATCTTGCTGCATTATAATTTGAGAAGTACCGACAAAAAGAGATGAAATTTTTGGTGCAAAAAGGGGTCAAAAACCGGCGAGGAGGAATCCTCGATTTCTCAAAAAATAACTAATAAGGAACGAAATAAATGGCTGCAAATTGTCGGTTGTGGTGTTTAACCCTAGAAATGGCAAAGTCGTAATTTACGACGCATTTACATATTCAATAAGAATTGGCAGGTGGAGGCATCTGTCGTCAGTTTAGTGTACTTGTTAGACACTATCGCCTACGTGAACGTCTTTCCCTCTGGGGGCAAACAACCGAAACTGCCCTCGTAGTACACGAAAGGCAATAGGTAATTATAGATTTCAGACTTATACAAGTGAAAATTCCATTTAAGTTTTTTTCAAAGGTTTCAAAAATTACCGTTTTATATAAGATATGAAGTTTTTGAAGTGTGGTTTAGGGCGTCACAATTTTCTTTGCAATCACTTTAAAATGATATAAATATTTACTTATTCGTACAATTATGACTTTATTCCAACTCTTGGCAGGATGTCCCCTATCCATGTTCGGTACTCATATTTTTTTGGAAAAGTAATTTCAATATACAATTGAAAAGTTTTATTTTTTAAATACTATGTAGTAATAAAATTACACAATGTTCCTAGATATTTTCCCACCCTGTACTCTATAAATATCTATGGCTTCTCACCTTGACAGATTGGGCCTTGTTGATGCGAGGCCGGAAGTTGTTAGGGTCTCGGCGGAATGTGATCCCCAGCAACTCCAGGAACCGGTTCATCCCAGCCAGCAATGACTGTGGGGTGTTAGCCGTGGTGTCCACGCTCGGAACACCCTCGAACACGATCACTCGGTCTGCCAGGTAGGTAGCCATAATGAAGTCGTGCTCCACCACAAAACCCGTCTTTTTGGCATGCAGAATAAATCTGAAAACCCAGTTTTGTGTGGAAAACAAACTTTAATTCTACACTTCTCTTTATGGAAATTCCAGAATTTTCAAAAGATCTCACCTTCTTTGACCAATCAAATGGAAAATAACTTCAAAAGACAAATTAATCAAGAAAAGATAATAACTGTGCTAGGTGAACAGTAGTTATAAAAACTAATTGAAATTGTTTTCTGAATTTGACATCACTGCCAGTCAAGGCTGATTATCATAGGATATTTATTTTCAAACTTATGAGGAAAATATGAGTTCTAAAATAGTCAGATCGATAATACTGACCTGGCACAGGTAAATAGGAAAAAACTCATTGTTAAAAATAGTAAAGGAAAGAAGATAGGCATGAAGAGACAATTGGGACAACCAAGACTAATGGATTAATGGACCTGGTGGAGGGGGACACGAGGAATCTAAGGGCAGAAGATCAGATCAGATGCAGAACAGGAGAGAATGTAGGCAATGTTTTATAATATGTTTTATATGTAGAGAATGTTTTATAATGTAAGAGGCCAAAAACATTTATATTTTGAATGACCATCTAAATATTTTTACTTATAAAATATAATTATGACATCTCTGAAAAACATAAAGAATTACCGTTTGATAACTTTGGCAGCGATGAGTCGCTGTTCAGAGTCGAGGTATGCGGAAGGCTCATCGATGAGGTAGACATCTGCAGGTTTACCAAGACACAATGCCATGGCGACTCTCTGCAACTCCCCTCCTGACAGGTTTTGTACCTCCTGGTCAATGATGTCGTCAATCTTGAGAGGTTTCATGACGTCGGTGACAAACTGTGACGAGATAAACATTTCAGATGTATGCTCACAATTAACAAGAAAATATTTTAATAATTAATCCTCATTTAGTTTGGATGCTAAACTTTAAACATGCTAAATTATACATTGATTCACAGCAAAGTAAAAATATAATAGTGTAGAATTAAAAAATTTAAAGACACAAATTACCAAAGTTATCACAACTGCACAATAAGGAAGGATCATAGGAATTTACAAAGTATTAGTCCCAAAGACACTCAAAGTTTGTTTGTAGACATTTCAATTATATCAACATGGTATTTGGGATAATTTATTGGGTAAATCCCTAAGGGCCGGTTGACGAGCTCGGGGTTATCTTAAGTCCGAGCGCAAAATCCAGTTATAACTGGTTTTTTAGCCCCGGCTAAAAAATCGGCTTGACGAGCTCGGGGTTAGCTACGCCCGAGCGCAAACGGTTAGACTCGAGGCAATTATGGCAGGGATAAACCCGGGCTTAAAATGTTCGCTTGACGGTCCAATTATAGATAACCCCGGACTAAAAAAGATAAACTGTCGGCTTGACGAGTCAAGTTCTAGCGCAAAGAGCTTGGTCTCGGCTAAAAAGAACAATGGTTTTAGACTCGGACTTAACCCCAGGGGGGGCCAGGGTTAACGGGACATCATGTCGGTATTATCTCATTTGCTCGCTTATCGTTTTTTTTAAATTAAAAATAATGTTGAATTCAAAATCCTCATTAAATTTTGAACAATTTTACTACCCTTAATTTTTTTTATTTTTTCATTACCGATTGTAAAAAAAATTGCTAAACATAGGTAAATTAAAAAAAAATAATTACCTAGTACAGTATACCTTTAAATAACAAGGTAAATGAATACTTTCACTCATAGTTTAAACAGATACCTAAGAAAAACTCCACTAGGAATCCAAAGCATCGAAAGTTTGTGCAGAAAAGAATGGGAGAAAAACGACAAATATTAAATCTGAAATGGTACGATGGCAATAAGGGCAGGCTATCTGCTGTTAAATATTTCTATTTTCTTCCCTGGGGGAAATAGGTTGGATCATGGATATGTCTAAAGGGAATGTTTTTAAGTTATTGGCTGTTAAATGTAAAAAAATCAAATTTTTAAATTTTCAGAAAAAAACAATAAAATTAAAGTATAACTTGACTGGCACCATTGAAATTAGCTTAAAAAACTAAACTAATTAGTATTTTGAATTATTTGTCTACGACTAACAATTCCAGAGAAAAGTTAAATTTACTGTCTATGATAAACGCATTACGTTGTCTGACGTACGTTATTCCAATGTTATTCTTATGGAGAATATTAAGAAAATCAATATCTTCTTTATTTTCCAACCGTTTTCCATGAAACTTGGTATGAAGCGTTAGGTCAAATCCCCCAACAAAATCAACTCAAAAAAGCTTAGTATTACCTGGGGGGGGGGGTTCCCCCATACAATTCAAACAATTAATTCATTAATTAAACTTTTTCTCTCTTGTTTTTATTTTCAGAAATGGGATAGTTATTTTTGAAACAATAAATTATTAAATGATATTTATATAAACTTTGAAGAACATGATAGTTTTATTACAGGTTTTCTTTTTTAAATTTACTTAAGGGAGAAAGTGTGTGTCAGTCCACTGATACCGTTTATTTTATACTAAAAATCCAATGAATTCAATAACTGGCCTGGTAGTTTCTATGGAAACATGTTACATATATTTCATCTTAAAAATCACTAAGGCCCCCCCCACAGAGCTAAGACATATCCATGTCAAAAATTTAGTCAAACGAAAAAGCATACATATATGATTGATTACTTATTTTATAATATAATTTTTGTTTGTCTATAAATAAATTACATTAATATTATATTACACATGTGTGTGGGTTTACGCTTTCATTTATTAAAAACCCCACCCTGAAATGCGATCCCATTGTTTTGGTTTTAAGACATTTCGCGAAAGAAAAGAGTAGCCAGGCAGATATAGCACATGTAGCCCTTGCCAACCTTCCCAGCGAAAATTCCCTGCCATTCCCCGCTGTTAACCCAGGACTAGCGTTGGTCTCGGCTAAGCTTGCTCTCGACCAAATGCATTTTAATCTCTGTCTCGTCAACCCGATTTTTAGTCCGGGGTTGAATTTGGCCGAGACCAACGATAACCCCGGACTACGAAACCCCGAGCTCGTCAACCGGCCCTAAACGTGTCACAATTCAATAGTACATAACAATCTCAAGCTATTTTTAAAAACTCAAGGAAAATTAAATTGACACTTTTATCATTATATATGTGTCCATGAAGTGAGCTAAAGTGAGTGCTATTAATCTATCACAGACCTGAGGATGAATATAGGCATCCCGTATCTTGTCATGCAGCAGCTGACGCACCAACCCCTGGGACTTGGGGCTGATCTTCTGTGGCTTGTAGCTGATGTTCAAGTGAGGCAGGTCCCCTTCAACATCAAATTGTAAAATACAGTAGAGCATCAAAATTCCGAACCACTTCAAACAAGATAAGCTCTTACTGTTTAAGTGAATGAAGGATGGCTGGCAGAAAACGTGTATCAAAGCTAGCACAACCAAAGATTAGCTACTTTTTTTAAGTAAAATAAAATAATTACAGTATACTGTAAGTGATTTTGTACAGTTAGACTTAATAGTACAATAATTCTTTTTAAGTACTGTTACAAGTCATCAGAAGAACGAAATACATTGTTTTGTTTCATTTACTATATCCCAGAACTGTATGTTAAGTTATGTTTGAAAATCCGAACAAATCAGTAATCTGAACTATCTACGGTCCCAAATTGGTTTGAACTTTTGACATTTCTCTGTATACTATTTAAAACTTCCCCTCTATTCTGACAATTTAGCAAACTTGATCTATGAGGCTTAGTTCAAGATTGGCTTGATCGAGAGAGGTTACCTAGAGGAGTACTGATACCCACTGACCTGAGCCGTCATCAGGAGCCAAGTTTCCAGCCAGCATTCGGATGAAGGTGGTTTTCCCTGTTCCGTTCTCCCCGAGCAGCACCAGGATTTCGCTGTCAGTGAACTGACCCCTGTGCACTCGCAGTCTGAAGTCGCCCATCGTCTTAACCATGGCTGGATACTCGTAGTGATTCATCCGCTTCACCTCCTCCTCGGTTGCACTTTCCGCCACCTTGAATACTAGTGACTCGTCTCGGAATCGCAGGTTTTCCGTTGGCACAAACCCATCCAGGAATATGTTAATTCCTAGAAACATTCACATACAAATATAATTTTGTAAAGAAATTTAAAAAAAGGAATAGTCAGTAAGTACAAGGGTACATGTATGATGGCTGTTGGGCTCGTCTAGAAAGTTCCTGTCTGGGCGTGGACAATAGACAAGTGGACAGATATCAAGAATCTTCAAGAACCAGCCTCAGAAACCTATATATACAGGTGCTGCACACCTCTTCCTTCATTCATTTCTGAAGTAATGTAGTGACAGTTAATACGCTACCTTATGATGAGTGTATTAGCCTACCTACCTTTGAGTAGTAAGTACATTTATTTTATTTTTCTCCCCCCTTTTACTGAAATAGCTTTATGTAATACAGTTATAGTTTCAAGTAATTCTTTTTATTTTAAGAATTTTAAGAGTGTATATGGTAAAGATCAAGTTTATCTGTTGATTTAAAATTAATTTAATACAATGATTTTGCAAAGTAATGGTTTTATGTTAGTTTAATTATATTTTTCTTGCCAATTAAAATTCATTTTCGATATGTTATATAGTTTAATTACTGTAAAACACAGTTGAGTAACGAAAGGAGTATTTGATTGGGTTACAGGGCTCAAGTTCCACCTCAGAACCAGGAAGCCTTACCTCGATAAATTTCTATTTAGTTTTGTTTGAGGCAAATAATAGAACTGTATTTTATTTTATCTGTTAATCCAATCAAGGTTTAAATAATGTTTTTTGTGCAAGACTGGTAAATGAGCCATACAAATAATAAATAGGTTATTTTTGACAGAAGTGTAAATTTTATTATTTAATTTCCTATCTCATCTTGAAACCGAAAAATGTAACAGAATGATAATTAATTCAAATAAATAATGATAATAAGTAAATGTTACAATGTGTGATCTTGTGTTTGTGAAGAAATTTAGTTATTTACAGGTTAGTATAAGTGATATCCAAATCCCTTTTAGCTAATTAACCCTTGAGCAGGCGCTTCACGGTCAAACGGGAGCGGGCGCAAGCGGAGTTTTACGCAACATTAAATCACACAAATTCAACCCATCTTACTTGTTTTTATAACATAGTATTGTATTTAAATGTCACATAAATTGATAAAGGACAAAATTTCATAGTTAATTCAATTAATTAATTACTAAATTTGTATAATAATTTAAATAAACATAGTTTGTCATTTTCTAGTATAAGAATGGTGTCATTGTTGGTGTAACGGGAGAGGGTGTATGCAGAGTTTTGTTCCGCAATAGTGAAATTCCTTACGTATTATTTGAATACAGTATCTAATTTTTCAGATATCCACGGCTTCATCACTACGGGCACAGATTACACATTGAACAATTCCTGAATGTTCCTAGCACACAAAAACTTATATTTCCCACATCGTGTTTGAGAAGAGTGATTCTTTTTTTTGTCGCACCTCCCTTTGGTAAGTTCTTCTGCAGGTGGTTCTCGTTGTGGTTCTTCGATTTCCATGACCTGACGAATTCATTTCTTAGTATTTTGAGTCAAACTCTTTGTTGTTAGGCAGGATGCACAAGTCTTTAGAAAGTTCCCGAGGAAATTTACTTCGCTTCATTTCAGATTGAATTAAATTAGGTACTTTTTAAAATAAGAAAAACCATTCAATGCCATCCCGTTCAGCAATGAATAAAAAATGGTCATGGTCCAGCAATTAGTTACCCTAGCAACTGAGTAGGTTTCCTTGTATTGGTCGACAGTATACACTCCTTTTGTTGTGTTATAGAACTGTAAAATGTCCGGTTTTCCAAAAATACGTGATTCCTAGTTTTCGTCAACGTTGTCATGCATTGACGATGAAAGTAAAACAGTATTGTTTGACTTTGCTTTATATGACACCATCGTGCATTAGGGTTTGAACCCAAAAATACTTTAAACAACATTCCTTTATTTTGAATGTTAAACAGGAAGTGGGATTTCACTCTTGTTTTTCCTCAGGGTCCCAACAAGTTTAAGTTAGTAATTATTTTGCAAATCAATGCATGGTGGCATTAAACAAAACCATTTGTTGACAGTTACGTTCTGACCAGTACCTGCAATCGGTTGGATACGTAATTCAACAACACATTTACCAGAATTTTCTTCTCTGTACAATACCTCAGGCTGTTTTCCTGCATATACCTCCATATGAAAAGTGTAGTAGGACTTTGCACACACCATTGAAGATATTTTTACCCTATATTTTGCAGGCTTGTCTCTTATATACTGCCTAAAACTACAGCAGCCTCTAAAAGACTATAGCATTTCATTAATAATGACAAATTCACTAGGTACATAATATTTTTGCACTTTTCTACCAAGTTATCGAACACATATCTAATTGGTGCAAGCTTGTCTAGTGATTTTCTTTCATTTCTGGTATTCAGGTCATCAAATCTCAGGACTTTCAGCAAAAACTTGAACCTTTTTATCGACATGCAACATCTGAAAAACTCTACTTCCAAGCCATCTGTAGACCAAAGTTCTTCTAGGTACAGATGTGATGCCCTCAGCATTCCTGACGTGTCAGGGAGACCAAACACAGTTTTTATCTCTACAATGTTTGTTTCAAGACAATCCCTTTCCCTGCTATAATTTTGCTTATTTTTTTAATTCAAATATTCGTGCACTGAACTATTTCATTCAAAAGTTCCTTGTCAAAAATCAATCCCCATACATCTATTGGCGTTTTGTCATCTTTGGTTGTTATGTGTAGATGTTTGACTCGCATTAGAATAATATTTCTTTTCGCCATTCTACCTCGCCTCACTGCCTCTGTGTATCCATTTCCAACCTTTATTTCCATTTTCAAATACAACTATCACTATCTCTTCTTCCTGACGAATCGTTGGTGGAATTTCCTCAAAAACATCAAAATAAGATGCAATTTCAACAACCATTGTCTTGGTCACTAATATTTTCCTCGAGTAGTTCTTCATTACCTTCAGGTTCATCTTGATCAGCCTCTTTGACCGGTTCGTCGTGGGTAATTCATTGTCATTATCGTGGAAGAGCTTTCTCACAAAATCTCCTCTTGGTCTTATCTCTTTTGTTCTTTCTTCCTTTTCGAGACTATCAAGCATCTGACGTAATCTCTCCTCTTCTAATAAATCCATTGTGGAATCAGTGTAATATAAAATAGAGACACAAAATACTCGTACACTTGAAAACAGTCACAACTAAAATGGTAAGTTACCTCTAACACAGAAGGACCCACGAGGAACTAAACTCCGCACTAACCACTTACGCGATAGGGCGCATGCCCTAACGCTTAAGTGGGGTATGACAAGTGCTTAAATAAACAAGGCAACTCTGTAGAAAAATAGGTAAAAGTGTGTAGAACCAGAAACAGTTTTTTACAAAAGAATTTTTATCTTTTTTTAAAAATAAAAATGGCCCTTACATGAAAAAACCCTTGTAGTTTTGGGGGATACTCCTGGAATGAGGAGTGTGAGGTATAAAGCCTGAAACGTCGGCCGATACCAGCTATGCATTTTTTTCTTAACTACACATGCGGAGGAAAACTCCGCAAGCGCCCTATCAAGGGTTAAGCCAAGAGGATCACTGCTAATAATTGTCTCTAGCTATGTATAAATTTTTATAATATAATATATAAATCAAGTTTATATACGTTCAAATTAAACTAACTTCCATAAAATAGTTATCAAAAGGTTCAAATATTCCCAAACATCGTGCAGCTTGTTGTTATTTCCATCCAACCAAAATCATTCCTCAGTATCCAAGAAAATGTTACCATTCTTATGAAATTCATTAAACAGAGCCATTATAGTTAAAGATATGGTTTCAATAAGTTAACAAATTGAGATACTTTGATAAAAATTAACCTTCTAAGCCTTAGCAATGAACTTTGTGAAGATTATAATGGTATAGATTTATTAATATAGATTTCTAATATTGTATAGAAATTCTACATCAGATAGCTTGAAAATCAAACCCTAACACAATAGTTATGAGTTAATAACTTGTAGAAGTGAACAATGTTTTATTGTTAATAATCTATAACTGTTATCTTTTAAGATATACTTTAAAAAAGAAGGGAAAACCAAAAGAAAGGAAGGAAAAATTTCAATAATGACTGTAACAAGTTATTTCTCTGTAGGTGTTATCTTGTGTGATAGCTAAGTGCATACCTTCTCTGACAGAGAAGGGCATGGTGACTACGCCATATGCCCCTGGCACCCCGTACAAGCAACAGATGAAGTCAGACAAGTAATCCAGGACTGACAAGTCATGCTCAACAACGATGATAAATCTGCAATCAGTTACATCTATTCAAAATCAACAGTGTGTAAGCCCTTGCAGTTTTTTCGGGTTTAAAAATTAATAATGAAGCGAAAGTCTTTTATTTTTTGAAAACGCCAACTAAGATTAAACAAATTTTATTTATATTATTTTGTAATAATATTGGAATAAATCTGATTTTGACTTTGAAATAATAAGTTGGTAAATGCAATGATAGGTTTTTGACTTGCATAAATATAGCTAAGTAGGTTAATCAAACCTTATTTAAATTAACATTTTGCTAACTAATAAATTCCAAAGCCAACCTGGATTTTAAGCTTACAATACCAGAACCCGACCCGAATTTTAAAGTGTAATACCCGAACCCGACCCAAATTCTTTTTCCTTTTCCAAACCCAACCCGACCTGAAAATTTATGGTAATCTACTACCCAACAGTAAAAATCGCTACCCACAGACCTCTAGAAGAAACTATAGGATATAAATAATGTTAAATAAGTGGTACCCATATACGTTAGGCATCCTTATTTTCGTGTCATTTGGATTTAAATTTACTCATTCATGTAATAATTTACAGTCTTGATTGATTACCAGGTCTATCCCCAAGACTGATAAGTAAATTGAATTCTTAAACCATAATAATTCATATACCTGGATGTTTAAAATAAAAATAATAAATATGGTCTGCTGAATCATATTTTAAACTTTCATATTGACATATAATCTCAGACATTATGAGAAAAATACTGACTTGTCGGCACGAATAAGTGAGCGTATTGTTATGGCAGCTTTGAGTCGTTGTTTTACATCCAAGTAGGACGAGGGCTCGTCAAACATGAAAATGTCAGCATCTTGTATGCAGACCATAGCACAAGCAAACCTCTGCAGTTCACCTCCGGAAAGGTCTTCTATCGACCTATCACGAATTTTTGAAAGATCTGAAACACAGACATTTATTTTAGAAAATTTTTAATTGATTATATTTCTTTGAATTTTTTACTGCAACATTATGATGCATTGAGATGTGTTTACAAGAGCTACCATGAATAAATTTTATGAGGCTATTAGAGAGTGACAGAAGTCAAAACATTTAGTCCACATGCATCAAAACATTTAACAGGGACATATACTTTATTAATGCCAACACACTCTAGGAGGCCAACAAAATTAAAAGAAGTGGATATTGGTGAAGTAAAACCGTAAATGTGCAAGTTGTCTGTGTCTTGTGTTTCTGTAGTCACTATCATTACTACATGTTTAGAGTTTTTGACCTGCGATAATCATTGAAAATAGCTCCACTGACATCATGATCGCTAAAGTCAGTAAGAGCCTCAAACATACATTGAACAATGCTTGCATTGAAAATATGTAGTTTTAATCTTTCAAGGTAGGGGAAACTTACATTATTAAAAAAGTTTGTTATTATTAATAATCTTTCTCACTTACTTACCTACAAATCCTATAATTAAGTATTCAAAAAGAAAGACTCACCCAACAGTTCACAAATCTCGTGCTGGTTGTCTCTCTCACTCTTCTTGTCCATAAGCTGCTGCACTGTGCCCTTCACTGCTTTTGGGATCTGATCCACGTACTGCGGTTTGATCAACGCTTTCAGATCGTCCTCAAGAATCTTGGTGAAATAATTTTGCAATTCTGAACCTCTGAAGTGGCTCAGAATTTCTGTCCAGTCTGGAGGATTCTGCAACCATGTATAAAAAAGTAGTTAAATTAGCTCCCTTTTAGTCCCAAGGGAGAAAAAGTACCGCGTGCAATTTTTAGTCCTAAAACAAAAAAATTAATCCTATAAGAATAACATGGGAGAAATCTTATACACCCTTTACTGAACCATCAGAAATAATAGCAGCTGACAGTAGTAATTTATTCTTGAATGGTCAGCTGATATTTTGCATTGATTGCTTTGCAGTTATGTTAACCAATTGGGAAAATTAGAGATTCAGGTTAGTTAGGGGTGAGTAATTATGTAACTTTAGTAACTTGGTGGTGTGTACCAATTCTTGTGAATACTATATTACTTATATCAATCGTAAAAAATAGCTACAATAGGAATTAGATAATTTCATGCAGATTTATTTTGAAACAAACTGGCCATTTTTAGCTGATACTATTGGTTACTTAATCACTTTAAAGGGGCCACTGATGTGATATATTGTTCCCAGATCAAACTTTTTTTGCTCGTTGTCCTGATGTAGCATAGTTGATAGTTCGTTCACCTCCATAATGTATTAGCATTCACTTATACTGTTTACTTAACTCCTTTATTTTTGTAAAGAACATTATAGATGACTCGAAACAGCTGTGCACAGTTTTTTTACATCTCAATAATGGCAAGGTCGTCCCAGCGACCGGTATCATCATGTTTGTTTATGGTTTTCTTGCAGTACATAATGTTAGTTTATTTAGAGTTAGGTTTTTATGTACTGCCAATATTTTGTTTTATAAGTTCATAGTAGTTTAACTCAAAATTTATCACTTAAAAGGGTTTTGTAAATGTTATTTAATCCTTGTATCTACTTTACTTAACACAAACAAGAATTTTGAAAAATATGCATTTTGGGGTAGTTTAATGAAAGAAGATAAAACCCTTAAGGGGGTTTTTAAAATAAGAAAATAAAATTTAAGTACAAAGACTGCATCTGTCACCAAAGTCATTAAGACAGCATCACATGGTAGCCTAAAGCTTAAAACTCTATTTACAAGAAATTCTGACTAGGATGCACTATGTAGCAAACTTTAAACCCAGATCTGCATATTAAAAATTTTCATCATTAGGCCTATAGCCTACATTACAATACCGGTAATCATTTATTAATTTACAATTGCACTTCTTTCATGAGTTAAATATAAAAAATGTTTATCCCCTAAAACCACATTAATTACTTAGAAAAATATTCCAATACTTACAGCGTAACGGCCGAGGTTAGGTTTCTGTTTGCCAGCCAATATTTTGAGGGCAGTTGATTTTCCAATTCCATTAGTACCAACCAAACCAAGAACTTCACCAGGTCTCGGTATTGGGAGCCGATGAAGCTTGAAGGAATTTTGGGAATAGCGATGAGTTGTGTCTTTTTCTAAGTTGCTAGGTAAGTTGATAATTGTAATAGCTTCAAAAGGGCATTTCTGAAAACAAAACTTCCAATTAGAGGCCTACATAATCAATTTGAGTCAGTGGGAAGATATTGTTTTTTGGAGAATAGGTCTATAAAAGAATAGGTTAAAAGAGGCTGTCACTCTAAAAAACCTGAATGGAAGCGAAAAATGAAAAGGTTTATGAAAACTTGTAGCTAGGAATATTTGAAACTTTGATACTAACTGATAGGTCTGAGGATAAAGAAATACGATAAGTTCCAAAAATGTTATGAGTTCAAATTAAAAAGCCCCTTGAGAAAGTTTCACAGAAAATCTGTTGGTTTCGTTGTATATTCTATGAGTTCGAATTGGGAAAAATTAATTTAATAAAAGTAAAAACTTAATCAGGACAATAGGTTACTTCCATTTTTTAAATACTATGATAATATGGGTGTAATAAAGTAAAAATAGATTGAGCTTTCTAAAAAATTTTAATAAAATTCAGGGAAAAATTACAGACAAAATATTATGCTTACCTTCACACAAATACCACAACCTATGCAAAGTTCTTCAGAAATCACAGCTAGTTTATCATTTGGGGTGACTTCTATACAAAGTTTTCCCATTCGAACAACTGGACAAGACTTTTTGCACTCCTGGCGACATCGTTTTGGTTTGCATTTGTCAGTGTTAACTATTGCAATACGAGTCAACTTGTCTGTCTCCTCTGTTGCTTTGTTGTTACGGGGCATTTCACTGAAAAAGTTAAACTTCTTGCACATTAATTCATACCATTTGATTACATTGTTAAAAAGTAAAAGTACAGTACATTAAAAAGTTTACATTACTGACAAAACTTTACTTTTGTATGCAGTATCTTGTGTTATATATGGTAGTATGGAATTGTCCATTGATACCTAAGGAATATGAAGGCGCTAAAGAAAAAATGTGGTAAACACCCCAGCAGCACCAGACCTGTGTTCTCAGTGAACTTTTCTTGATTTTGAAATTATACTTGTAATAGTATAATTTAAACTTAATCATAGGGTTAAGATAATTATGAAATACAAAGGCTATTACATTATAATTTACATTAATATTTTTAAATGAAGAAGTTTAATGAATTTACCTATCCAACATGTCCTATATCATTGAATGAGTAAAATAAGTACAATCCATATGTTTTGATAAATTATAATTCATAATTAAGTAGTATGAAAAAAGTTTAATTTTTAACCCCTGCTAGATTGGCCAACCCATCTGAAACTAAGAGGGGGGCTAATACAAGGCAAGAGTTAGCCATAAATAAATGCAGTAATTTGATAAAGACTAATGGAAAAATAAATTCTTATCTTTGATGAATGCAATCATAACCTACAACACAATAAAAAGGTTAAGGGACAATTATATTAAATAACAAAAAAAATTAATAAGGCTAGGAATGGAAAAATTTATATTGTCGAAAAATCACAATATATTTCTATAAAATAGCTGTTAAAATTAATAATCAATTAAAGATTCTAATTTACCCAGATTGATGTCGACGCACGGAGACAGTTATCGTGTCAACCGCACCATCAAGCAAAGGGGCTGAGGAGGGGGATTGAGTAAGAAGAAGAATAGATTTAGTAAAAGTAGAGTAAAAGGAAAATTACAAAGACATGGGGTAGTTTTAGAATTTTTTTAAACATAAGTTTTATTTACTTACTGTTTTGTTGGAAAAACAGTAAGTAAATCTGATGTACATATAAACACATGAGTAACATGATAACTAACTCTAGGAACGAGAAGTCAAGTCCAGGATGTTGTGACGTTTTAGTCTGTTTGGTATTATCAGACAGGATCGGAACTTTACTATCCGTTCTTCTCTGGTATTAGCCTATTACTGTTGTCCAAAAGGTCGAGTGCCAGATGATTTGGGTGTTGGTCTAATTTTGATAGGTATTTTCCACTAAAAAGTTCTTTTTCATTCAAGAAAATGGGAATGTAGGTATCTGTATGGAGAGTGGCGTTACTGAAAAACCAGAGTGCTTGCAGAATTGAACGGATAACTTTAGACTGGCATCGTTGTATCATTTCGGAATTATACTATATTAAAAAGTTATTTTAACATATAGCTAACTACATAAATGGTATAAATGCTCTAATCTATTTAATTGTGAAGTAATGCTATATAAAAAATCTGGGTATTGATTTTTTTCTTTGTATTGATTTGTTTAGGATTTTACAACCCGTAGAAAGGACTGGCTTACTACTAGTCAAAGTATATACTAACATGGTTTAAGTGTTAATAACATTTTCTATTACCACTCAATTAAAATATTTGCACTAAAATCATTCATTAATGATATAAAACAGAGTATTTTAACTAATTAACTCTGATATTTACTTATTACTCAATCTAAGTATTCAAGATTTTTTATACAATTTATGCTCTCAGAAATTTACAATTTATTATAAAGGTTAAAAGGTAATTAATTTATAGCTATGACTTTCATCCTAGCCTGTTTTTAATATAGACATTTAGTTTTATTCAATGACTTTATAAATTGACTAGCTGACCCGGCGAACTTTGTACCGACAATAATAAACATTTGATTTGTAATCATTAAACATAATCACAAAAATTCGTTCTGAGAAATATTATATTTATACAGTAATTCGATACCATTGAGTACTTACTATTTAATGCTTGCTTCTTTGGCTTGCTCAATGGTTCAAATAAAATCAGCTGGTTTATATCTTAAAAGGTATACATAAGGTATATACATAATATGTATTCCAACATATTATGTTGGAATCCAAAACAAAATTATTTCCCCATAAGATTAACATGGGAACTTGGAAGGCGTATAGGGTAGATATTGATGAGAAAATCGTTACAAAAACTATTAGACTTTCCTATTTTAGGCCTAAAGAACCAGTATACCAAATTTCAGCCTCCTAGGTAATCGGGAAGTGGGAGAATTAGTTATGAGTGAGTGAGTGAGAACTTTGAATTTTATATTTTTATATATACAGATTTGTATTATCAATCCTAGTATCCCACATAATATTGTTTACTCTGTGGTGAAATATATCAGTTTCCAGTTTTTTACAGATAAAGATTTTTGACTGATAGCTAATGAAAATCACCTGTTTTAAAACATATGTTTTGCGGATAAATCTGTATAAAAATTGAAATCCAATTTTGTCATTTACTTTCCTTCTGTCAAAATACTCAATATTGTTAGTACAAGACATTTTATCCTGTTAAATACACCATTTTAAGATTTCCAAGTGCATTGATTATCCATTTACACTGAAATAAAAATAAATAATTTGGTTTTGGTATGGCTTAGTTTTTCATCTGGGTAAGTTAATTTTTACTTAGTTAATTTTATTTAAAGAATGCTATTCCTAACACATTGATCAGTAACTTATTATCACAGACTATTTTTATAAATTCCATTATTACTGGGGTTTAATCAATTATGTTTGGTTAAGTTCATTTCAGTCATGAAATAAATAGTTTGAAATTTATGATTTTCAAATACTGTACATAGGGCAAGGGTAATATTGGATTTTTACTATTACTTTAAAACAAAATCTACCTTAGGCTGTTGTTATTTATTTGATACAATTGATCCAATCTCAATTACTTTAAGTTAAGCTTTTAATTGGTGATAGAATTTCAGTATGGGAAAGATTAAAAGTTTGGTCTAGTCACATTAGGCCTAATCTAATTCTGACGACAAAGATTTAGTCTTGAAGTAAAGTTTTTGTTAAGTCTCAAGTGACGAAGCAAACATATAACATAATTGCTAACCAACTGCACCGCAATATGTTTTTATTATGAAATTTTTATTTACTTTGGAGGTATGCATCTAGCTAAATTTTTCAGTAGGATGCACACAGTGCAATCTCTATACCATTCGGCTCCTAACACTACAGTACATCCAGTAATCCAGTTTTTTGTTCCTCTAAGGAGTCATTTTTACTTCTAGACTTGTTAAATATTAAAATATTATGTCCCCGGCATTTTTAATAATCCAGGTCTTCTATTCCCATATAGGGACGGGATTAAAATAAGATCCTACTGTATACCATATTTGTAAGACACCAATCCAACATAGTGGGAACAAAGACCAAAAAAATAATTTTTTGTGCTGCAAATTTCTAAGAACTTTGAACCAATAATTAAAATGTACATTTGAGCTACAAGAAAATTTATTTGTTTTTTGAGTTGCTTACAAAAAATTGGTAATAATAAGCTATGAGAAAAGTAATGACTGCTAATAGAAATTAATGAAAGTGATAGGCCTAATCTATTCATATTTACTTTTTTATATTCATTCAGACTTTAACCCAACCTGGTCGGTATTTTAAAATGTAAATTAATTAATATTTTAAAATGTTGATAAAATGTAAAATTTTTTTAATGGTTGCCATTTCAATAATCTAATCTAATATAAATTGGATTTAGAATCTTATTAGTTTTCTGTCTCAAAATAAAAATAGTACCCATACTTTTCCTTATAAATTATTTATTGTTTCAGATTAGTCCCAAGTTTTACCTCTTCAATCAATAACAATGTTTACAATAGGATTTCTCACTGCAGTCCTCCTAGTGGTGTTGGCTTTGTTGGCGGGTATGGTGCTAACATTGCTGATTCAGTGGTATTTTTTCAATAGATACTTAATGAAATTACCTCTAGCATCAAAATCAGAGGAACCTATTGTTGAACAGTTTCAGTTACCACAGGTAGGTGATTTCGGACTTTCGTTATATTTTTTACATTGTTTATTTTATATTGAGTCTAATTTTATTTAAGTTACTAGGTATACAGTGGAACCCCTCAAATCCGAACTAATTGGGGCTGAAGCCTGTTCGGAGTTGGGGGTGTTTGGATTTCCCAGGAAATAATATTACGCACTTATTTCGTCACTATATTCGTAGTGAGCGAGGGAGACGTAGCCATTGGGGTTATACAGCCTGGGCGAATTAGTGTTCGAAAGGGTAGTGATCTTGGCGGGTGTATGTAAGTCCCATGACTTTCATTGTTGCTAGACAAGCGTGTGCTTAAAATAAATCACTCTTACCTTACCTGCACCCCTACTGGGATACATGTTGCGCTTGTCTACTGTCTAGTGAGCGTTTACCTGCTGATTAGTGTGTATCGCCAACTGCCGAACGACGTTATGTTCATGAGACGTTGGGTTGAAATGACGTCCGCGTGAAGATTTTCTTCACTTTGACAGTTAAAGATAACAGACTTTAGGTGATAAATTCATGTTTATTTTCAATCTTATATTTTTTTGTGTTAGACCTTAAAAAATGAATTTGTGTGGTTAAATAGATTTTTTTTTAATTTTCAGCTTTTTTTTTGTTTTTCTGAGAATGTATTCGGATTTGCCGGGATTTTGGATTTCCGGAGTTCGGATTTTAGGGGTTTCACTGTACCTACATCATTCCATGTCTATTGGGTGCATAACTTGACAATGTCCAGTGAATAGTCGACTAGACTTGGATCGAAAGTCCAACAGTTTTTAACTTGAAAAATGTTAAAATGAAAACTAATGTACTATCCTCTTAAATTTTTAAAGTGTACAGATTTTTAAAATTTATTAATAGTAATAGTGAAAAAGTTGTTTTCTTATCCTTTCAATATGTATCCTTTGCTCTCTTAACCAACCCCTATAGTACCGGACCATGGTCGGATACTTGAAAAGGTTGGTTAAACCGAAAAATATTTAAAATAGCAGCAAGCGGTGTTAAAATCAATTAAACATGTTGGCTATTATATATATCAAATGTATATAAATATAAAATAAAATATGAAATAGTTGAAATGTAGCTATCACTCACCCAATACTCCTTCCGATCAATCCTTTTTAAAAAAGACGTAATATTTAATAAGAAGTAACATACAGTACATTTAACTCACTTTTATAACCCCTCACGAATATTAGATAAGCAGAACTAAGAAACAAAACTTATAGTCACTGTATTAAAAAATGTTTGTATTTACTTCCCTGTGGGAAATAGGTTAGATCATGGATATGTCTAAAGGTAATGTTTTCACTTAATCTAAACAGCTGTTCTTATTCATTTATTTAAAAAATTCAATACAATAGCTCTGGTAGTTTCTATTGAAACCTGTTACATATTTTCCATCTTAAAAATCACCAACACCCCCCCCCCCAGAGCTAAGACATATCCATGTCAAAAAATGATTGCATAAACTTCCCTGTGAGAAATAGTTTATGTGGGTGTCATATGCTTAAATGATCAGCTGATTATTTCTGTTATTAATATTGTTGTTTACATTTTTCTTCGAAGTTATTTTTGTTTTGAGGATAAATAATTATCAATCAATTTATGTGTATTATATTTATTTCTAAATACATATCAGTGGGAAATCATGGATGTGTTTAACAGGAATGTTTTCAGTTCCTCTAATCAGCAATCCTTATAACCATATGATGTCACTAAGCATATGACATCACCGTTTGAAATTTTGGTCTGATTGGCAATACCCCTCCATAGCTAAGACATATCTATGTCAAAAATCTTAACTTGTTTACAGTAAATACCGGTACATTTTAACTGAAATAGTCAGTAATTTTCTCCTGTTTTTGCCTTGCCATTTTTAAAGCTACGTCTCCACTTTTTTTAAACATGACGTCAAAGCTGTAGAAGTTTGTTGCTGTTCAATGTACAGTGCAGCCACCTGTTATATGTTCTACATTCTAAGTGTGATTAATTTTTTCTCCTTCGTCATCATCTTCTTCTTCCTTCTCAAGAGTTTCTCAAGAGAAAATAATAATTTTCTTCTGGATAATTTCTTCATTTGTTAGAAATTAATTAAGTTACAATAATAGATAAACTAAAAAATTTCTTACTTATTCCCAGGGCCATCTATATCTCTGGTGATATTAAGCCGCACCAACTTGGATTGCTTTGGATAGAGGTATTTAAACCAGTTAAGAAAAGTAAACATTGCTCACACAAAATATTGAGAGCAGCTGATTGAATATGACTTGCTACTATGTGATTGACCTGTTTTAACATGAAAGTTTTTTGAATCGTCATCAGAACTTCGGCTGTTGCGGTGGAAGTTTATGTTCATTTCTGGGAGGTAGTCGGTTAATCCAATGGGTGGTTGATCCATGGCTGGTTACGAGAGCTTCCACTGTAATTGTATATCTCGTGTTTATTTGTTCCCAGAGTCTTCTTGAGGGAGATTTCAAACCAGAGCCTGCCAAAGCATTGAATTCTGTACTGCAGTTTCTGTTCCAAGAATGCCGCAACACTGACCGTGTTAGGAGGTGGTTCCGAACCCGGTTGAGCCTCGAACTGGAAGAACTTCTCACTCGCACAACTACCGGCAAACTCTTTGAGGCTATTGCTGTATGTAACCTAACTTAAATATCAGCTTCATTTTGATTTAAAGCTTAACATGTTAGCATGTATATTTCATAGCATCCTTTCAAAAGTGTAACATCAGAGGGAATGTGGTTTATAGCATAGAACATCCTTACCTGGATGTGGAATGTTAAGGTTCAAACCATATTATCCCAATGTGTCTTGAGGATCTCTGAACAGTGGATCATGATATGTGGGATAACTCAATTAAGATTTTAAGATAATTTTAACATTGTTCGTGTCTCGGTGGTATTGAAATGAAATAAAAAATATCTTTATTTGAGAGGTGAAGTTAGGACTAATAAGTCCTTTCCATCACTTAACCTCTAATAAACAACAAAATGTACACTAAGATAAAAATCTTAAGTAGTAAATAATAGCATAAAATAAAATAAATTATAAATAAACAAACATTGTTTTTTGAAAAAACCCTAGATCAGACAAACACTCCATTCTCTCAATCGTTGTCGCCCCAGTTCCTGCCCCGACAATGTCACATCACCTGTCACTACCGCACCCTAAAATATTATGCTTCATCTCCGCCCCGAACCGAGCACGGTTACCCTAATTTTTTAAGAATATCAGGAAGGGAGTTCCAGTACCGAGAAGCAGAGAGAGTGAAAGAATTTGTATAAAGGGTTGTTGGATGAATTGGGATTGAAAGGGGTCGAGAGCCCCTGCGGGTGTTGTGAATACTTATATCAGAAATAAATGTGAAATTATTGGAACGATAAGAAGGTACGTTATGATTGATTATGAAGTGCAATAGACGTAGAGTGAAATTCTCTACGTAGAGTGACGTAGTATGAAATTCTCTAAGTTCTTTATGTCTCATTAATGAAAGAATATTAAAATATGGTGAAACATGGCCAGAAAACTTCAGATCAAAAATAAATAGAATGCTCTAATTTTGTGCACATTGAAGCCGATTCAAGAGCTCCACAGTCATGTCATTGATCACCACGTCACAGTAATTGAAGTGTGTCAGAACAATTCTTACTGTCCTTTGTCTGAGTCTGACGTCGAGGGTGGCAGGATGGCCTTACCTCTTGACATTATATGTTAAGCTGACCGAGCCTGTCCTCACCCATCCGTATGCGCACTGGAGGCATTACAAATAATGGAAGTGCTCACTTTCCCTCCGGTGGCTAAAGCAAGCATTTGTTGATGTAGATCCGCAGGAAATTTCTTATTGGATTAAGACATGACACTGGCCTCAAAATTCCCCTTATCAATAACTACAACAATCATGTACACACTATATTGTGATAAGTTTGTTTGAATTTTTCACCACAAAATTTGTCTAGAGAAGTTTTTCTCAAATTATTTATTAAAATCTAAATTTGCTATAAAAATATGGGATAATAAAGTATTCTATTAAAATTGACCTTTACACCCAGTTTTCACTCAATTATTTTATTGTATTCTCAAGAAATACTATGTGTTGCAGTTGCGAGAGCTTCATCTCGGCACTCAGTTCCCAAACATTTTAGATATAGAGGTGAAGAAACTCAATGTAAACCCCACCTCCGGCTTAATAGACGATCTTGAGCTCTGTCTTCAGTTGGAGTACAGTGGTGGCTTTCAACTCACCATCGATGCCAACATGCGACTCAACAAGACTGCCCGCGTCTCTGTCAAAGGTTAGTCCCTGTTGTTATACTTACAAAACTTACAAAAAGTCACTCAGATTATCCAGGATTTGAAAATACTGAAATTTTAAAACGCGTCTGTGGCAGTTAGTAACAAAATAGTAAGGCAATTGTGAAGCTATGACCATAGTAGCGCATCCTGGTCTAGAAAGCTAACACAAAGCTAACACGGTGTGGAATGCGCTATGCTGACCACATGCCGTCCATTGTACTAAAACGTACTAGGCTAGCACGCAAAATTCCTATAAGGGATGTGAATGTCACAGGATTTATTTATTTTATTTTTTAAGTAAAAGACATTCTAAATTAGCAACATTGGTTTATGTATTTACATCAAAGCTCTTTAATTTTTGGGAAAATAGTCCTTAAGTGAGGTCTCAAAAATCTCCTTAATAATGCTACCTTTAATGATGGCGGACATGTTGATTGATAGAACTTAAGTTTTACAAATTAAAGCTGCTCTCTATATAAATTTAAATGAATTTTAAACAGTCTAATGTTTATATAATCTAAATTGTGAATTAGTGATTTCACTGTACCATATTTGATAAAAGTGTTTGTTGATGCCAGTGAACCAGCTGAAGGGCCTTGGGTGCCTCAGGTTCACACGATACCCGTACACTCACTGGTCGTTCAGCTTCTACTCTGACCCTCAGCTGCAGCTCACCGTCGAGTCCCAGTTCCAGAGCCGCACTCTCCCACAGATCAACTCCATCATCGCCAGTCAGGTGAATTTGTGACAGAGAAAATTGCAGGAGAGTCTTAAGCTCACGACACTCAGTTTCTGTTGACATTTTTTGTCTAATTATGTCAAATATTTTTACCTTATCAATATCCCTACTACTCCTCAGTTATTGACAAGTGGTTTCGTGACACAGTCACATCTTTAGATAGATCCTCGTCTAAATGATTTGTCTTGCTTAAAATTGACACAAAACAAATTTGAGACACTAAAATTGCATAAAATAGTACATTTATGTACAGATTAGGACCTCTAAACGACACAAGGTCGGGATGACAAATGTTTGTTTACAGGTCCAAAACTGTGTATTATAAATGTATTATTTTATTGCCTCAAATGTGTTTTGTGTCAATTTTGAGTATGATGAATAATTAGGACGAGGACCGACCTGAAAATGTGACTGTGTAGCAAAATCACTTGTCAAAAAGTGATGAGTAGCAAGGATATTGGTAAAACAATCCACTTAATTAGTTGAAATTCAATATCCAGTTGTGGGATCATGAATTTTGACATGTTTTTCCCAGTACTCGAATGATGTGGTTACATTTATTATAAAAAACAAATACCTATCATTATGAACCTCAGAGCCTGTATGATGAAACTAAGGATGTGCTGTAACTGTATTATTGTTGTTGATTAGGATGATCCGGGGGATCTTATCCTAACCCACACGCAGATTTCCTGCAGGAGCATGTCAATTAATTGAGGCTTATTGTGCTAGTCACTGGAAGGAAAGTGAGCACTCCTATTATCAACATGATTCCAGTTGTGTTTGAGGAGTGAAACAGAAATTATGGTTACGTGGTTGAAGATGGTTCTGTTAGCTGATCATACTAATTTTAGAGGGAAGCCCATGCCTTCAGATCATTGACTTCTAGGTAGTTTGGAGCTCTCGGCTGGGCCTCAAACCCAAAGAACTCAAGCTTTGTACTTTCATACTAGCTTCCCTCATTATAAATTAACTATAAATAAATCACTAATGAATAAATTAATCCTTGGGGAATAAATTTTGTTCACTTGGAGTACAGCTATATAACGGGAGGACTTCATGTAAGCGATATTAAAATCGTGCGACCACATTTTTCTCATCATTCCTCTATGTTTTAGCCGACAATAAAAATAATCCTAAATATATTTTATTTATTTCCTCCACCTTCTTGATTTCTATAGGTGAGCAACAATGTATTTTCATAAAGAACACATGGAGGAATAACGAGAAAAATGCTGTCACACGATTTTAGTGACGCACGATTTCATGGATCCCCTATATAACTTTCTCTTTCACTGTGTGTTCACGTAACATGTATTCATGTAACATTCTTTTATTAATCCACTATACTAATTCTGGGTATTGGGATTTGTCAGTTTAGATACTAATCCAAACTGAGAAAAGCCAGCTGGGATGCTGTAGGGGGAACATTAGGTGGATTCACAGTGGGTTATAGCATTAGACTCAAGATCTGACACACGTCACATACCACTGAACCCTGCTGGCAGCGTCTCATACAGTACTCTCTCTGAGAAAGTCCTGCTAGAACAATTTTCTATCTTACCATATTAAAACATAGTGATTGCTTAGTAAAAATGAAGTCAAAAAAGGAAAATACATTTTTTTCGTGTGATTGACCTAAATTTTAACAAAAGATGGTGTTCAAGATCAAATTAATTAAACAAGTAAACCTTTTTTACATCTTAAATTTTTTGTCATCAAACAAAAATCGATTTAAAAAGTGTCGAAAAAAATGTTCTATACATTTTTTTTTAAAATCTTGAATTAGAAAGTAACATTAGAAAATAACGAATTTTTATCTTTTTGGATAACAAAAAATTGTACTTTTATCAAAAAATTTGTAGAAACAAAAATGTATATTTAAAAAACAAACAAAACCTTATTTTTATTTTTTTCATACATAGGTGGTGCTACAAATTGTTTTTTTTATGGATGTTAAAATCAAAAAAATCTTTTTTTATTCATAGATGTTTTTTTGACATCTTTGACCCATTTTTTTTATAAAAAAAAATTGTATCATCAAAATTGACTGAGTTAGACAAAAATAGTCAATACAGTTTTTATTAGCTAACAACAATAACTAAATAAAAATGTTATTGTGTAATCTCTTTTTATTTATTGTTATGATTAATATGAGTTTACAAATTAAAATTTATAGTTTTTTGAAAAATCAGCTTGAAAAGTGATTTTTTATTTTTGTATTCAATTATAAAATATCTTATTGAGGTAAAGATTAAAAACTTGTTTTTTTTTGAAAAAATCTGTAAAAATTTTAGTAAGAAAAAATTTAAGATTTACTAAAAAAAGTGTATTGACAGCACCAATCATTTGTTGTTTTTGAAACTAAAATTTTAATTTTATGACATATTAATCAAACAAATAAAATACTAATACAATTTTGATTAAAATTATTTGTACCATAGAGTACAAAAATTTGTATGACATGTCATCTCAGTCAATTTTATGCTACGTAAAAAAAAAGAAAATAGTATTGCTTACATTCTATAATTTTTACGAAAAAAGCTATTTTTCCTATTTAACTTTGATCACACTTTATAAAATAAACAATTTTTTCATCTCTCATGTTAAAATTATAAATAACTTTTTTTGAATACACGTTTTTCTAATGAAACAATGTATTTTTTTGAGTGAAAAACATAAAAAGTGATTTTTTTGGTGTTATTTCAAGATAATTGGTTTATTTACATGTATTAACATTTTTGCTTAGAATCACTTTTACATGTTCTGTGTTAAGTACACAACGAGATTGAAACAACTATTTTTGGTTATATAGTACTTAAACTATTTTGAAATTTGAATATAACAAAAAAATAGAATTGCTTAGTGCTCAAACTGCTCATGTAGTCAACTTATGACTACACTGCACTGTTCAGACAACTGTGATAAGCAGTTAAGTATTGCTTGTCAAAATATATTTACATGTATTCAATATTAAATAAACAACTCCTATTGTATTGGTAAAGAATAATAGTCAGCACAGATATTGTTTTTTGAGAAATGCTTTGAACAAAATTTAATTAAATCTTCCAATCTTAATGAAAAACCTTTGAATACTTTACAGATCAGAAAAGCATTGAAGAGAAAGCACACATTGCCGAACTTCAAACTGCGCTATAAACCTTTTTTCCACAAAGGAGATCCTGGAGTTGGAGGGGATGAGGGAGCATCGGAAGTAAGAAATTACGTATTGTAGAAATGCAGTTAACCTTTGATAGGTGATGCTTCATCTTTCTGTGTTCTTTGACACAAACTTAATCGTCAAAAAGGTGATGAATGATGAATATCTGTCTCTAGTCGGCCTGGTCAGTGACCGGTAACTGTTTTAGTGGAACGAGCTCTTTTAAGTAAATCTACAGGATAAACATGCAGAACAACTCTTATATCAAAACTGTTATTAGCAGTATACAGTTAAGCATCTAATTTTAAAAAATAAATTCAAGTACCCTTTGATTTTATTTTCTCCCTTTATACATACTATATGGAGAAAGTAATGTTTTCGTTAAAATGTTTTAATTTGAGTTGAGAGTGGATATATCCGTTTTGGGGTCTCCTGAATCCAAAAAAGTGGGTTTCGACGTGATGTCTGCGTGTGTGTGTGTGTGTGTGTGTGTGTGTGTGATTGTCTGGGAGAGACAGGATGTGTTGTCTGGAGAAACACAGCCTACCCCGTAGATCCGATTTAGATGAAATTTGGTATATATGTATATATTTACCATATCTCTAGGCGTTTTTTATTTTTATGGGTAGTTAACCCCTTAAAACCCTTGAAAAATCCAAATTTCTCAAAAAAACAGCTCTAACGATTTTGATTAAAATTTGATAGTTTATAGTGCATAGAGTACTAAATAATATGACACCACCCGCATGTCTGTAAAAATTACGGTTTAAAAGTTATGGGCTTTTAAATGTAAAAAACAAAAAGTTTTCTGATAA
This sequence comes from Nephotettix cincticeps, assembly GCA_023375725.1. NCBI lineage: Eukaryota > Metazoa > Arthropoda > Insecta > Hemiptera > Cicadellidae > Nephotettix > Nephotettix cincticeps. The sequence goes on from CM041788.1 coordinate 35,596,760, forward strand.
ACAATAAAGGTAAAGTATAATTTGACTGGCTGGGTGGTGTAGTGGTTATAATACCCGCCTTCAAAACTGAAGGTCGGTGGAACAAGACCGGGGTTTGGACCCCATCAAAACGTAAAAAAAGCCTCTGGCGTAGAAATACACAAAATACATAAAAATACCATTAAAATCAGCTTAAAAAATTAAGCAAATTAGTATTTTGAATTACTTGTCTATGACTAATGGTTCCAGAGAAAAGTTAAATTTACTGTCCAGGATAAACAAATTACGTTGGTACGTTCTGAAAGCACCCAATGTTATTCTTATGGCCAATATTAAAAAATCAATGAAGCGGTATGAAGCATAAGATAGAATCGCCCAACAAAACCAAGCTTTTTCCAACCAATTCAAACAAGCTTTGTATTACCAAGTGGGGGAGGAGTTGGTTCCCTCCTATAAAATTCTAACAATTAATTTATCTTTGTTTTCCTTATTGTTATTTTCAGAAATTGGATGATTATTTTGGAAACAATAAATTACTAAATGATATTTAGAAGAACTTTAAAGAATATGATAGTTCTATTACAGATTGTCGTTTTTATATTTACTTAAGGGAGAAAGTATGTGTCAGTCCACTGATACCGTTTATTTATGACCTAATATGACAGTAGCCTTTTATTGGGTTTAAGTATGATCAGTAAACGGTGTTTGGAAGACATTACTTAATTTTTATAAATATGTTTACTTTAACTATTTTTTTAATTTAAGTTTAGATTTTGATGTCCTAAAAAGTTATTAAAAGTTAAGTAAATAGGGAATCTATGTCTAAAGAGTTAATTTTTGAGGAACACCAAATTACTAACTGAATAGTAGTGACAATACCGTTGCCATTTTTACCAGTGTGTTTATCATTATACACTACTCTTTAGTATCTTATTTTATATGATTATATATTTTTTCATTAACTATATTTTACAATTATTTTATTTTTATGGTTACAATGGTAAAGTATTATTGTTTATCAGACGGTGCTAACTGGGTTGTTAGAAGTGAATGTCTTGCAAGTGTCGAGAATTGCGGACACCGTGGGACCTGTCTATTGCAGCCTGGCTGTCGGTGAGATTTCAGCAATCATTCTTTATGATGCATTTAATATGAATAAATAATGTTAATAAGTGTACTGTTTGTTTATAGTGTGTAACCTTACTCAAATTAGTGTTTTCTGCATTAAAAGGTGGTCTCAGACCCAGAGTATCAGATGTAAATTTTAGATACTTAAGGCGTTTTACATCCATGGTTGCTCTGAGCAGAATGTTTCACTACGATTAATTTTATCACTATATAAAAAAAATATTTTAAATAATAGATATATTCGTATTAAGCAAACTGATGCCTTTTAGTATCAGTGTAAACAGCAGATTCTGATCTTTCTTCCAATATCTGCCACTTGGTATTTCAAAGTTTTGACAGCTCCGAGACATATGTGTAAAAATTGTCACAGGCCGGCAGACGATGCAAACGTGTTGTTATTGAATCGCTGTAAATATTTTAATTTTAATTTTAGTGCATATCAGTATACATATTCTTGTCCTTATAAAATTATTTTGAAAATGCCAATTTTGAAAACTGTGTAGAACTCCATTTAGTATGTTTTAATAGGGACTAAACTCATAGTAATTTTTTTTGGATTATTTGAAGCCATCACAAATAGATTATTGTGAGTAGAATATCAATATCATTTTCATTAGAAGATTTTATGCCAAATAATATAACATACAACGTGTTACAGTTTGTGTTAAGTTAAGAAATTATTACAGTTGTTTATATAGAACGTTGCAAAGTTACCAAAAAGTGTCTGGCGATCCTGGGTAATATACATGGCAGTCAGAAGGATTATTTGTACTAAGCGAGGTGGCCTGGATTGTTGGCCAGTAGCGACGGGGCTCAGTGGCCAGCCAGTCGGTATGACACAGCCACACTGGTGGCTACGTCACTGGCCAGTGACAAGCTGAGTAGCTAGTTTTCTTCGCTTTTGACCTTGTCTATTAAAGGCCTTATTGTAGTCTACAGTAATGTGGAGACAAATTATAAAAATGGAGTTTTAGACCTAACTTAAATATTGATAAAAAATTAAACAAACAGCCTTTCTAGCATAAATGATACATTGGACACAAATTCATTAGGCTTTGAATATTGACGCTATTGGCCCTCAAATTGCTGACCACTATTTAAATTTAGGTGTAATTACAAGAACAGTGGAGTTGACAGATTTAAAGTAGACCTTTAATTTATTACCGTAAATAAATTTTGTCGTAGTTGAGCATTACTAATCCAATTTATTCCAGTATGTCAAACATTTTTCATATATAAGTCTTAAGTCAAGAGACTCAGCTAAATAATCTTATGTAAATAAATATTCTTTAGAAACCCTTTGAAGTAGATTTTTTGAACGTTTGTTTAAAGTTCTGAACCATGGAATGCTGGTTAAGCTGGCAATGTAAGATGTCTTGGTTCTATGGGGCTCAGATTATTCTGTTATTTGTTTGCAGACAGCATGGCATGGGTGGAGATGGTCCACTCCGAGTCTGGTAGTTTCCTTACGGTCGACGTCAGTGTAGTCAAGCAAGGAGGATCTATCGGTGTTCAGTTGAAACAGGAGTTTGTGGCGGACAAATATCAGGTACCTACATTTCTTTAAATAATAATACTCATTAATGTCATCAATTTAAACTGCTAGGTCATAAAATTGTAATTGAACACTCTTTTTGCAAAATGATTTAACATTTGTTATCCAGGTGTGTTTTGTTGTGGAGAAAGTTGCACCATACGTGGTGGCAGAAGTGAGACCAGATGATATCCTAGTGGCTGTGGATGGCAAGAAAGTGACCTCTTTAGCTCAGATTAGCAAGGTTATCAAACAGGCGGGAGACCGAGTCAATCTGCGGCTTGAGCGAAGGCTGAAGATTCTTACTACCAATCCACCTGCTGATGACAAGGTCGGTTTTTCAAACTAGACAAACAATAGTTAATAATGTAACTTGAAATGATCAGTGAAACAAACGTAAACTAGAATTAAATTTTGATTGTCTTATTATTTCAGTGCTGGGTAAACATCTTTGGCTTCAACACAACAATTCTTAATATAGTATATCACTAGGTTTCACCAGCAGATTTAGTCGCTCTTGTGCTTGAAAGGATTTCAGAGGCAGCAGTATAAAAATTGTAATCCTGTAAAATGTTACCCAAAATACACCTCTATATTCTAAATAGTTTTCATTTCATCTTTGATTGCAATAGTAGAGTCAAAGATGTGGATAAGTAATAGAATTATTTTTGGGAGTAGTTCCACCTCTTAGTAATATATTTAACTTAAATTAATAATTAGTAATGAACTCGTGATAATCTTTTTTAGTGACTAAGCACAGCCTGAAGATCGCTGGTCCAATTTTGGACAAGATTCAACTGTCTGATCATTGGGCATTTATTAATAATGCTAACAAATTAAATGTTAGTCTTGTCAGTAACGAAGCTACCTAATAAAATTTAAATTGTGTCACTTATGCCTCTCTCATACTTAGGATAAAATAACCCAACAGATTGATTCCCTGTCTCAAAAATTGATAACTGATAATAATTGGTAAATCCATTTCATTTAAATCTCTATGGAAAGACGTTGGAGTTTTTTGTTGTGTATTGAAGTCGGTTAGGAGCAAGTAATAATGCTTGAACAGGAACAGTAGGCTTATCAAACAAAACTGGTTTGATGTTAAATGACGCCTGTTGTAGTTACTAGAGATCTCGGGTCTGAGACACCGTAGAGGGTCTGGAGACAAGACTGATAGTGACAGCAGCAATTCTACATCTCTCTCAGGTAAATATTTTTTTTAAGTTCAGCTAATTAGGTTTAATTTTACCCCTTATGGAATAAAACACTGGCCCACAAAATGACTGAGTCATCCAGTAGTATATTACTCCTGAATAAATACATGATCAGTTTTAAGATTTATTAAAACACACTGAATTTTTTGAGTTACCGAATACTATTATCAGACTTGTTACTTGTAATTGACTAGACAATTAATTTATTTTCTAGCTTCATAATTGGAGACAACTTTTGTTATGTATTCTTGTTTAAAGTAGTCCATTTCAAGGTAGTTTCTTATAAAAAGTAAAGTCGTAAATTGTGATTTTGTAGATTCACCTGCAAAGAAAACTATGAAGGAGAGCCCAGAGCACAAGGTCATCCACCGGATGTCGTTCGGCTCGGAGGTCGAGCAACAACAACTACAGGTGCTGACCACTCACGACCAGCCGTACTCTCAGGTATTCCAACTCGGCTCATGGATTTGTTGCTCAGTTAAACTATATATTCATAAACTCTATACTCATAAAATTTTATATTTAAAAGAATTTTTTTTCAAAATAAATTTACTCAAGTCCCTTCTGTTCAACCCAGCAATGTTTGAAGATAAGGAAACTATGACATAAGTAGCATATCCTGGTCTAGAATACTGACACTAATCCAGTTAAGACTTGAACTCAACAAACGCCACGGTTGACAGACAAAATTACCACTGCAATATTATTATTATTATCATCTTCATTTCAAAGGTTTTTGCAAAATATTCTGTTCTATGTAATATATGGTGGGGTGTGATTTCATTGGTTTTTTTTGTTTTAAGGGTTTAAAAGTTCACTGTCTGAAAAATTATAATTTGATGATTGTATATACTAGTCCTCCCAAATGAAATAATACTATTTTAAATACAAGAATATTTAAATTTTTCAGGTCATAATGTATAATGAAACACTCAAGTTCAACATTCTGCCTGAGCACAAGTTTCTGAACCTGAGCGTGTGGAGCAGAAGCCCCAGTAGTGGTAGTGACAAGAACAGCCTGCTCGGGCATGTCAGTCTGCCGCTGTCCACGCTGTGTGTATCTACGCTGGGTCACCATGTCGACACACACTCGCTGCTGCCTCCCCATCCTCATCTGCTCAATAGGTATATTGTGTTAACATGTGATTGATTGATCAGACGAAATGCTAAGGAAGTTTGCTTATCCATTTTTGGACTCTTAACCCTAGAAGTGGCAAGCTTTTTACTTTTTTATCTTCTTGAAATATTAAAGTATAAACAAAAAAAGCATAAACTATGCCCCCCCCTTATAAGCACTAACTACAAAAGCAAAACAGTTGTCCACTGCAATCCCGATTAAGCGTACAAATGCTGTCAACTTCCACCCAAGCCAGCCATAGTTTATTTAAGGTGGGCCCCCCACTCTGCTATACCACACATTTGCAAGCCAAATTGGGATTGCTCATGGTCGGATTTCGAACCCTAGCACTTCCGAATGGCTAGAACGTTACGCTTGTCAGCGCAGCGCTTTAGCCGGTTAGGCCACCAGTGCATAGGAGTAGAAAGCACTGACATGGCTGTAAGACATGCCCTGTGGCAGTCTAGTGCACTTCTTGAGCAGGTTCGGTTGCTTGCTCCTAGAGGGCAACACGGTCACTTAGGCGCTAGTGTCTAACAAGTTCATTAAACTGACGACAGATGCCTCCACCTGCCACTTCTTATTGAATTTGCAAATGCATCGTGAATTACGACCTTGCCAGTTCTAGGGCTAGCTATAATCCTTACTTTGAAAAAAACTAACAGGTGTTCAATATATTCTAGGCTTCAGAATGAGATTTGAATGAAAACTATAAAATATTCTTCTTCTTCTTCCATTGAAGACCAAGAAAGTTTAATTAAAAATTAAATATTTGGTGAATCGGTGGGTCAGTTAGTAGCATACGGCTGCTGAATCGGAGGCAGTAACATCACTAGTTTGCAGAATCAGTTCTACATTAATGTTCACCTCATATTACACTGGCTGTCCTCTACCACAATTATCTATTGTCTTTTAGGGGGCTAAGAAAAGTAAAAGAGGCCTCTACCCTTTGTGAAATCATAGCTTTTAAAAATTATAAAGTGTTTTACTGGGAATAGTTGTGACAGTTTGATCCTAAAACTACACCAAAGATAATTTCATTATAATTTTTGGATACATAGAATAAGGTGTAGACGGCATTTATTGTCTTTAAATACAAATAAGAGATACTGTTATTTGTCCATACTGTCCATAATGTTTAATTTAATTTAATTTCATTTGGAACTGGTACTGTGACTTTGAGTGTTCTGACAATAAATCCTTTTGTTCTGGTGATTTATACTTTTATTCTGTTTATGTTCTGTTTTTTTCTCTTGTTTTTTCCATTAATTTATTATAGTATATCACAATTAGTTTATTTTCAGTGAGTGTTGCCGCCAATTTTTAGGACTATTAATACATATTAGATGTTAAACTCTTTCTCATTCACAGGCTCAATAGTCTTGTAAGCTTGTAAGGAAAAGATTTCCTTTATTTACAAAAATATACCCAAAATGTATTTTAATTTTTTATTGAGATAAATGAATCTTGATAAAACTGTTAAGCTATTGTTCCATGTTGTTGCAGTTCCAGCCACCCATTGTCCTCTCACAACGGGTTCGAGCCGTGCTTGTGCTACGGCGACGTCTTGTTGTCGACCAGTTTCATCGCGTCCCATGCTCCCCCCTCCACCGTCCCCACACTGCTGGTGCCCCCCTCGCCATCACATACTTCCATTCACACCAGCATTCATGGTTTTGAGCGCACTCACTTCAACCGCGCCACACAGTGCGGATTTTGTTTCAAAAAGGTGAGGCTTTGTGTTTGGACCACATTATTAATAATATTAAACACCAATCAAACAAAGAAAAACGAAACAATTTTATTGTGAAAATGTGTCATTTATTCACACAAGAAGACATGTTCTGAAGTGACCTAAGGACTATGTATGCTTGAAAATAGGAACATTTTGTTCCTGAAACTAGTCACGTTCAAAAGACTATTGGATTGAAGACGGCAGGTACTGTAACCTTACAGTTTAGTAAAGAAAAACAAACAAGCAACGAGAAATAGCGTTCTGATTTAATTAGAATAACAATTTATAACTATATTGTGAAATTATATTTTTGAATTTTGTATAATTAACTATATTTCTTTTAACTAAAGAATTCTTATTCTTTTGATTAAGAGAGGAAATTTCAAATATTTCCTTTGATAAACATTAAAACGAGAATATAAATAAAGTTAAATTGATGTATTGGCCTACGCAATAATCTCTCTTTTACACATTCTTTAAGGTTATTGAATTTTTCAAAACAATACTACAGTATAAGTGTTGGATTTGATTAATGAGACTGTCCAAGAGAAATTCTCTTTCTTTGAAATATGGTCTCTCCTGCAACCATATGGTCTTAATGGATGGGCTTGATGTGGTTTAGTAAATTATTGGAGTAAAGGGATCAAATAAAAACACACTTTATTCATTTTTGTACAGAGAGCATAGAATGGCATCAAATTATTTACAGTATATTGTATAATGAATGTTAACATATAATCTTAATTATTCAGGTGGCACTAATACAATTAAGATATAAAGTTCTATTGGAAAAAATCCTCTAAACTACTGTTAAAGGCTTATCAATCATAAAAGTTTTTATTTTTTTTATTCAACGTAATCTTATATATTTTTTAGATCTAATGGTAATGAATTAAAAAAACTAATTCCTTCTTAAGACGGGTTTTTCATAAAATCTTAAGTTGTGGTTATAATATTCCAATGTGGCTTTATGTCTCGTATTATAATTGTGATGATATTCTAAATGCTATGAAAAGTTAGAATTTTGTTTAAGGAGCAATATTAATTCAAATATATATAAACTGAAAACGGTAACTATTCCTAATTTTGAAAAATTTTCTTTGACGGATTCAACCCAATTTAATTTTAAAATTATTCTTAAGACTTGTTATTGTTAAGACTTGTGACTTCTTAAGTCACAGATTGATGATATATTTTTTTAAAAACAAATACACTTGAGGCTGCTTTTTTACATACTTGTGTAACATGAGAAAGTTCCCCTCAGGGAGTAGTTGGCTTTTGATTACACAGGAGGTCTCACCCTTCTGGGGAGGCTGGCAACTCCGAGGTACCCTAGCCAAACTGTAACTCTGCCTGGGGCGACCATTTATCCCTAGCTACTCGTGAGACCATTATGGAAGAAGAAATACCCCTGTCGCAGCAGACCTGCGTACTCAGCGAATTTCCAAATCAATAATTTAATATATCACAAGTTTTATAAAAATATGTCCATAAACTTAAAAATTATTTGCCTATTCTCCATAAGATTAACATAGGAAAGAGTGTGTAGGTTAGCTGCTGTGAGGAACACTGAAAGAAGTCATTTCTACCATGAATAATTTTTATCTTAACATTTATACCAACTTTCATCAACATCTGTCCATAAATAAAGGAGTTTGCCTATTCCCTATATGATTAATATGGGAAAAGAGTATGCAGGTTTGCTGCCATGGTAAACACATAAACTATGATTTTAAAAATAAATGCTTTTATCCAAAAATATTGATTAATATGGGGAATATTAATTTTTCCCTATCCTCCATAAGATTAACATTGGAGCCCCACAATACAACGTACTGTGTTTAGATTTTTTAATATCTCGGTAACCGTTGGAGATAGAGAAAAACTTTAAGAAACTTAATTGTGTAGTCTTTTAAGCTGATTCCAATGGTGAAATATAAAATTAGCAATTTTTAAAAATTACATGTGAAAAACGCAAAAAACCCCATTTTGGGGTACAAAACCCCCCAAACTGCCCGTTCCCATTGACCGATATGTCTGGTTTATGAACTCGTCCGAGCATTTGTAGGAATACACGTCTCTTCCAAATTTGGTCTTGATCGGACCATTTTTATGCGAGTTATCGTGTTAACAGACACATATATACATACATATATACATATATATATATATACATATATACATATATATATATAAAAATTTTAACGACTATTGTTTTTGGACTCTGGGCACCTAAAGAAGAAAAAATAACATGGTCCCGGGCTTAAGTCTCACCATGAGACCTATGGTAATAGCTTCTTCCCTATGGGAAATTCGCTAAAACATAAACATCAACACCCCATGGGGGGATCATGCAGTTCTGGCCGTCGAACCCTTGGAGTGTTGACAAACACTACTCCGACCGATGAGGTGGAAATGGCTGTTCTGGCCATTGATCCTCAGGATGACAGAGTCATTACTGTCTCCGGGATGAAAAGACAAGGACCTAGAAGAACATGAACTTGGACACTCAAATTAAAATTTGATTTTTAAAAGAATAATATTACAATCCCCTGTAATAATAATATTTTGGTTTTTTTAAACATGTGAATTTAAGACATTAAGTTTGAAAAGAAAATGATTTATATTAGAATAAGGGGAATGATAGATACCCACTACAACTAAGTTAAGAGAACCAAAGACATATTTAACATCCTTTGTAAAATGTTTTATTCCAAATAGGCTGAGATAATTTAGTGGGAGCACAAAGTTTGTAGCTTTTCCTGTGTTGAGTTGATAAAGGTCTTCATGTTTGGTGTATTGAGTCCGAACCGCATGTATAATTGTTTCTCCAGTAAAGTTCTCCAGGGTAACCCAGCCACGTGAGACCCATGGGGAAGCTATGACTTCAACGGCACATCCCCTGATCTATAAAGCTAGCAGTATGAAAATCACGCTATTAGGTTAGATTAGATTAGATTAGCTGATCACTCTGTTTACTGTACTATAACACTCAACAAAAGCCGTGGCTAGTAGGCAAAACTTCTTTAAAGAGAAATGTGAATTAATTCCACAGGATTATTATTATTATAATACAGAGGAATATTACTGCAAGTACTTTGAGTTCTTTGTTTGTACCTTAATAGATGAGGCCTGCAAGACATGTGGACCTAATTGTATTACTTGTTGAACAGATTTGGTTAAAGGATGCGTTCCAGTGTAGGGGTTGTTCGATGACGTGTCACAAGAAGTGTGTGGCAAAGTGTCTTGCGGTTACATCATGTGGTCGCAGAGCTTCTGCTCAGCCGGAGATCGTCACCACCTCTGCAGATGACAATGACGTTAAACCCGAACAGGTTTTAATTCATTATATTTGGCCATTAATATAATTAATCAGAAAATATATGTTAATGTTAGAGTATTGCTACTTTTGCTCTGCAGTTAAATAACTGTTAACTAGACCCCTCAGAATTCCTTTGCCTGGATAAAACGCTTTAAGTGTGTATAGTTTCTGATATACATTTTCTTATTTTTTAGCTTTCTGTTTAATATAGTGTAAAATTTCAAATCTAATAAGACTTAAGTATTTTATTCTACTGACACAAAAATTTAAAAAATCAGCTACAATAACCAAATATACTTTTAATTAAGTTAATACAACCAAGTCGAACAGAGTAGAAAAATGGAAAGGTTTGAAATCAGCATCATAGCAGGAATTTTGTTCACTGTAGATTGAATTCACTATAGGTAGAACAATCTTGAAATAAGTTTAAATTTCAATGAGTATAGTTCTTCTATATTAGTGGAAGAAGGGCTTACTACTAATATTGTATATTGTACTATATTGTAGGACTTCATATCTCTTAGTTTATTTACTCTTTTAATACAAATTTTCAGACAAACTTGCTGAAATAATTCAGTCGATTGAGGAATAATAATTAAAAAAATACTTTGTGTCCAACCTTATCCTCCAAAATAGAAATTAAATAAAAACTAAAATAAAATAAAATTTATTTTCAAACCTTTTTAATCTGTCATTCTAAAGTTTTAGCTATTTTAATTTTTCATTAATATTTTAAAATTAATGATGAATTAAAATTTATTAAATATTACTATTAATTTAATTAATTTTCTTAAATTTAATGTAGCAATATTGTAAAATAAGCATTAGGCAATTACCTTGAAGAAGAGTAGTTTACGAAGTGTAAGAGTTTTAATTCCTTTCGTGCCTGACTGACCTCTATAATTATTTTTGTACATAATTGTCAATATTGAGATGACAGTCTGACTTTTGGAATTTGTATTCCTTAATTTTTAGCAGGTTCTATGCATTATATATGTATTTTTTGACCTATTCTAGCATAGCATGTTATTGATCTTGTATTTTTTATAGTTGATAGATATGTGTATATATGTATATATGAGATATAGTTTTGGGTTGTAAATTTTTATGGTTCAGTCATTTTGCATGGTTTTCTCTTTCATTTAATTATAAAGTTTTAGTCAATACATTGCTACATTTTCTATTGTTTTATAGAAAAAAATCATCATTATTTTTTCATGATTTAATTTTTTAAATATTTACCAATATAATTATTTTGTCATATGAACAGATATGGTAAATAAATTAGGGTTGGGGCACCAGTTGATGGTGTATGCTGTAGCGGCTGAGCTGTGAGGGGGGTGGGTATGTTACAGGGCCGACGACTGAGCAATCTGCTGTCCAGCGTGACCAACAAGGGGTTGAAGAGGGTGAGCTCGGCGAGTAACCTGGCGCCCCCCTCCCCCTGCGGCGGCTCGGGGGGGTGTGGCGGCTCCGTCAGTCTCCCCCCCTCTCCGCAACACTCCCCCTCCCCCAGTCGCAAGGTACCCTCTTACTATACACTCTTACTGGATATGCACTTGTACTCGCTACACAACAATGTGTAATCCGTACTGACCTGACGACTGTGTTGAACAAAAGCTGTGTAAGAAGTGAAATATTAATGGGCCTCTCCCCTCTATGTGTCTGAAAAGAGTAAATGATATCAAGCTACAGTTTGTGCTGGGCCATGTGCTGTTTACATAACAAATACTTATTGCAGTTTTTTACCTAAACCTAATCTTTATAGATAAAATTAATTAAAAAAGAATTTTAATTTTTATGGTAGACTGGAGGCTGATGAAGGATATATCAATTCACCATCGTGTATCTGATAGTTTATCATTGGGCCTGAAGATGACTTGCAAAAGTGGTTGATAGTGACAGCTATTGTCACCTTTTAATCATCCCTTTTTAAATTATTTCTTTTCATCACCATCTTTAATGTAAGTGTAAATATAAGTAATTTTAAATTACCATACAAATATCTTTATTTTCATTCATGTACACTTGTACAATAAATAGTGTTGAATAGTACAGAATAACTATGATAATAATAATACTTAATCCTAAAGAAATTTTTATATTTAAATAAGTTTTTATTCCTAAACTTCATCATTTGGTAAATGCCTCTAATGAATAGGGTGATTTTTCAAGTATTTTATTTAGTTTTGAATAATTTTTGATTTGATTCATTCCTTATTGAGCAAGGTAATTTTTTAAGGCATATTGAGCCAGTATACGATTAAAAATGTTTAAAAATATGAATTTATTTAGATGAACTATATTATTAATATCCTGATGCATATTAGTTAGGGAATTATGTCTAAAAAATATTTTTAGTCTTTTATAGTTTTGTGGTACAGTAGATCCTCACTGTACACCCGATAACTCGACAGTCTACAGCTGACAGAAAATGTTATTTTACAGTACTAGTACTTTCGGCTTTTCAAGGTCTTTCAAGGCTGAAACGAGCTGAAACGCACAGTCAATTTATTGCGAGCCTTTAAACAGTCAATAGGTCAAAGTCCCGGGTCTGGCTAAGGGATAAATAGCTCGCTGTTGTTTACCTAATCTCGGAAGGACAAAGGTCGCATCACATTCCAAAACTTTCACTGTATTACTCAGTTTGGCATTGGTGCAGAATGTGATCAGTTGTAGTTTGTTCCTGTACTATTTGAGTTGTTTGTTATTCATTTAGTTAGAATTTTGAATTTTATAATTTAAACTTTTGGACTGAATTGTTTGGAAACATGTTGGAGAATAAAAGGAAGCAAGTGTCAGTTTCAATGGAACTGAAATTAGATGTGTTGAAGACACTAGGAAAAAGTGAAAACATTAATAAAATAGCTTCAGAATTAAATTTTGGGTGGTTACAGTGCTTAGTTGGAAAACAAAAAAACAGAGATTGAGGCCTTTCCTTCAAGAGAAAGTCTATAGGTTTTTGAGGAATTAAAAGAAGGAGAGTTCGGATTCATAGAGAGTAATGGATGGTAAGACACGTGGAAATAGCAGTAACAGTGGTTAAATATTTAATATTTTTTCAAATGCTGTTTACACAGTATTTAGGCCTACCCACTTAAGTACTGTACTGTAATAAATTAATATGTGAAACTCGAATCCGATATGTATTAATTATTTAAAACCCATGAAATATTTTAATGTTCTGGTTCTGGATAACTCGACAACCCCGTAACTTGAAAACCTCTGGGTCCACAAAGTGTCAAGTTAGTGAGGTTGTACTGTACCTGTGATATTTTTTCTATTTACTTTTTTTTACTTTTTTATTAATTTTTAAGTCTTTCAGATAAAAATTTCCTTTAAACTGAGCATACCAAACAGCAATCATTTTAATTTCTACAATTTAACCCATTGCGGATCAAAGTTCACGTCCAATGCCTGAGTGGACTGGAAGGTCAATGGCGTAACGTTGATGTTGCTGCACCCGTTGTTTACCATTGTGTCATCCAAGCTCCATGTTCACTGTTACAATGCACATAGATATTCCGAGCTATTCTCTGCGTAAATATGTAATGCTTAACATAAATAACAACAAAACGTGTAGATATTGTGAGCAGATGAAGCCGGCTGGCGAGCACGCTAAGAAATAGTCGTGGTGCCGCGCTGAAATAGTTTTGGGGAATCAATTCGTACCGCTAGGCGGGTGCTACACTTAACGATCCGCAATAGGTTAAGAACCATTAATATTTTACTTCTATAAAACCAGAAATTTGTCAGCAGTTGTTACGACATGGTAAAACCACTTTCACAAAACCTTCTCACTTCCTCCTTCTGTCTGCTAAATGTCTTATTGCACTGTGTGGAAGTCTGGAGAGTACTATATTGACAATGTAAGTGTTTTGACTAAAAAATAAAAATAAGTGAACATATAATCACGAATTGTAAAAGTTTTTTTCCACAAGATATTCAATTCCAAGATTCGAAGAATTTCAAGATCATTATTTATTAGTCAATGTGTGTAATACTAATTTAGAAATTATCTTATTTTTGTCCATATTTTTTAATTAAATGTAAGATTTATGTGATACTGGGATTCAATTTTATTTGCCACAAACAAAGCCAAAAAAAGTAAAATAAAAATAAATGATTGACAAATTTATGACTTAATTAAATCAAGGCCCCAACTATGGCATTACCCAGTTGTGCATTGGATGGCTCTTTAATGTTGTGACAATGTGGTTACTAGTCTGGGTGCCTTGGTCAAGGAAAAATGTCTGTTTTATAAAGGCTGAAACGCTTTTCTATACATTAGATGACTTTGACTTGCTTGATAAACAATAACAAAATTTGTGTTTCTTTAATGGCCAATCAATTAACTGAGGGGCGCAGATAAAAACATCGCCTCTGGCACTTTTTACCCTTGCGGCAACACTGCTTTGGCCCACTAAGTCAAAGTTTGCTGGATAAAAACTAGCAGCTGGCGACTCATGTCAGATCATGAGAAGTCATTTCTGGCCAGCTTATGTGACTAATGCTGCTGCAGTACCTCGGTGAATTAAAGAATTCACCGCACAGGTCCTATGCCTATGGTGATGTAGAAGAAAAAATTAAATAAACACTGTTTAACATCAGTTGGTTATTTGTGGCATACTATTTTCTTCATCTGATATTCAACTGTTAATTTGTAATCAAGCTGATAATTAGTTACCATTCTTACAACAGGTTGACATTTAGGGTTTGGACTGCCCAAAATGTAAAAAATGCCAAGAGTTCAGTGTTCACAAAACAAATCTTGTTTTATTGCTTAATTATACACTGATTTTATTTGTAACAACATATTTTTAAGAAATTTAGATGTTATAAATCTCACATTATCAATTTTTTTGGCAATGTAGGTGTTGTTGCTACGGACCTTCTTCAATTTCATCTGGTATAATTAGTTTTCATCGACCTGCACCATGTGCTTTAACGCATCAATATTTTATTAATTAATCTTTACTTTTAATTTTAAATACTTACACTCGATGCATTTTTGTTATATTTGTTGGTACCACTTCAGGAATAAAATGTTTCTAGAAAAAAATGTTACGTCGTCGAAACATTAGATATTTTTTATGACCAAGATTAAACTTTGAAATTCTATATTACTTTTGCATATATTAGTTTGAAGTTACTAAATTAAAAAAATTGTTTATTTTAAATAATATTCTAAGAATCCTTATTTGATTATTAAAGTGCATCATATCTTTATTTATTTACTTTATAGACAGGAGTGACTTTACCCTAGATCTAGTCATCTGGCAGAGTGGTATGTGTCTGCTATGGTTACGAAGCATTTCTTATTTGGTATTTGTTACAAAAAGAAAACAAATATTTAACCACAAAATAATTTTAATAAACTTTACTTTATTTTTTTCTTATTTTCAGAAAAAAGTATTACTGAAAGAAACTAATACTATTGATATTTGCACTTTGAGAAAATCCTTGAAGAAATTTGAAATTCAGTAAACATTTGTTAGGTTTGTTACTTGTCAGTATTAACTCGAAATATTATAAAAAAGTAGTATTCTGTGACCACAAGTTTCTTTCAGAGCCTACAGAATATTAAGGATTTACAAATGTAGAGGGGAAAGCTAGCTTTAAAGCTCATGACATTTTTTCAAAGTCTACATACTGAAAATACAACACCTGAAATACACTTACTATTATGGATGTTAAAAAAACTTTAACCTATGTAATTAACGAGTTAATATTTAGTCCAATCAATAAATATAGTACTGAATTTTAAATTCTTGTGGACCTTTAATTTTCTGCAGTAAAAATGTATGTAAATAATTAACCTAAATGCAATAGACTGTAGTTGGGTAGCTAGCTAGCAGTTGCATGGATACTGGCTGCGTATAACAGCTCTTGTTGTCCACAGCTTTGCATGCTCTGGCTGATCTTCATTTGGTAACGTATTCCTCAGACACGGTTTTGGTTTGTGCAGCATGTTCACATGTAGACGGTGTCTATATTTCTTTACACCAATATTTAGTTTATATTAAATTAACCCATTTCTGTCTGAATTACCGTGTGACGCTTGATGCCCTCCGTCTGAGACTATTTACTACGACTGTGTGTCACTATTAGCTTGATAAGTTTAACAGAAACTTTATGAATCACTTTTTGCAAGAAAAAGAGTTATTACTGTACTTTTTCACCATTTCCAAGCGGTAGGCTTAGAAACAAGTAGGTACTGGTGTTTCATCAAAACTTATTTTGTTTTCAAATAATTCCTCTAATTCACTTGGCACATCTATTTACAGTCACCTGCAAAAATAAATAAATCTTTAAAACAAAATCATTTACTGTAGTCTCATCAATAAGTTCAGTCGCTAAACAAATTGTGCGAACAAGACAACAATAATTTACTGTCAACATGGAACATTAGACACTAAATACCATGATTTAAAGAGTAATCCAGCACTATCTTTTTAATGAGAAATGAACTAGTACTCCTAACGGTGGAAAAAAGAACTACGTCGAAATATAAGCACGTTGTTTGCTCAGGACGAATAGTGCACGTCTTTAGTCATTTGTCTAGCAAAATATAAGGATGTGGAATTTTCATTCTTAGACAGGAATGAGTTAAGATGTCAATTAAATATAAATCAAGTGTGATGTTAAAAACAGTGAAACTAGGCAGTATTTGATGAACTCTTAAATATTCTGGTTTTAAGTTTTAAATACAATTTGTTGTAGGTCTATATTACCTTTCTTCCCAGCAAGTTTCTATGATAGATTTTTAACTGTTAATTTGTAGATAGATGTATATGTAATTTGATCTATAGGCCACAAGCTGTAAATTAATTATATGAGTATAACAATTTATTCTGAGCTTTTAATCGTATAGTAGCGGTAATTCTTGTGATTGAAATTAGCTTTATGAAGTAAAAATCTGTTAGAAGAAGAATTTTTGGAATATTATAACTTGCTTATTTACTAAACATGCTTTCAAGTAAGTTGGTATTTTGCTTTTTATAGTTGCAGGCATAATAATAGTTGCTTGAAACCTGATATTTTCAACATTAATTAAACACACTAACACTAAATCAATCAAAATATTATTGTTATTGAGAGGAAATAACATTTTAGCTTAGTTGTGTGCTCACATTTCTACAAATTTGGAACTTCATATAGTGTGATAACAATTGAATTTATTGCCTTAGTTTTTAAACTTTAATAGTAAAACTGATTGGTTTTTTAAATAAAAAATCTGAGTGGAGGTTTAACAGTAGGAAAACTATGTAATCTGTTCTAAACAGTCCTAATGTTGTATAGAATATGGTCTTCCTTAATGTAAATACTGAAAAGAGACATGACAAAATAATAAAGGTACACTTGACTTAATATATACCAGATATATAAACATTTTTTATATGATATTTCCGACACCACAACAAGCTTTACTGACTCAATTTTCTAAACCCATGAGGGTAATGGGTTGCACGTCATCTGCACATAGATACTTATAGTCTGTGAGACATAAGAATAGACGTGGATTATCCCGACAAACTCTAATGTATTTCCAGTTAGCATCAAATATGTTGAAGGCGTCGAGGTACAACGCTCAGCGGGCCGTTACGTTTGATGACCACTTCAAACTAAGTGGTTAAAGGCACTGACACCACTCATTTGTGGTGTCATCAGTTCTGACACCATAACTGGTGTCAAAACTGTAAGAATATAGTGTACAACAACTTTAACATAAAGTTGTTAAATGACATAAAGTAACATATGGACCAGGAATTATTTAATGAATCGCATTATGAGATTCATCATATCTTTTAATGATGTGAAATATCATTATTACGCTAACAGTTTAGTGTAATAATGATGCATTAAGGGCTGTTTTTAAGAGGACGGTAACTTATAAACTAAACTCATAATTTGGAAATTTAGATAACGTCGTAAATATTTGATTCTTGGCATATATATATATATATATACATACATTCTACCTATATTTTTATAAATGACGGACACATTTTTATTTACTTAATATATTTAGCTGAATTTGTATCAATTAATACTGCAATATCAAATATTTCACTCAATACAAGTGACATGAAAAAGTTTCATCATTGAAATTTTTTATTTTTTTGGTTAGGAAGTTTTCATCAGCAAGAAAGTTTGAAACAATAAATTTTCTGATTTTTTTAGTTAAAAATATTTTTTTAAGCGCTGATTTTGTTGTAAAGTTTAATAAGCGCCCAAGGTTTTAAAGCGTCACGTCGCCCAACTTCACTGTCACATTGGCCGGTAGGTTGCTTTATTTATAGTAGGCCTACAATCTTGTTATGACAAGAACATAGTATCTTCTTAACATGTTTAGGTTTGTCCAATCTTACTCTTTCTTAGATCTATTCAGTTAGTGTTAGGCTGGTGCAGTCGTGTTCAGTGAATGGTAGTGTTTTCACATAGTGGAGTCCGGTTACACGATAAATCATAGGAAAGAAACAAATTTAATTATTCAATTATTTATTGATAAAATATGCTTTTCTCAACCATAAACTATAAATAATTATATTACAAAATACAAAATACGCATCCTTATTTTGAAATAATTATTTTACTCTAAATTTATTTACAGTGCTATGTTTTATCAAACAATTGTTCACTATAGGAGAAATAGTTCAATTACTTTAAGCACAAGATATTTACTTTGTAGAATAAGCATAATGATGTTTCAATAGGATTGTTTCAATAACTAACTGTGTCATGAATAATTAATATAGGCGTAAGTATAGCACAAACACACGTGTCAGTTACGGTACGCTTTAGCTAAAAGTCACACTCCGGGAGCTACGTTTTTCCAGGTAGCCTTCAAACCAGATACTAGGCAATTTTCCACGTCTATTCTTAAGTCTCACGGACAGTACTAATAGCTTAAAGGTCTCATTTTATTATGTGGTAGCATTTGAACTAAATTAATACTATTGCTTCTCAAAAATAAACAACAGACGGACAAATTGTAGTCTAAATGTAACAGCCTTTTATCTTAAGCCAGCTGTTTGTTCTGAATGAAGATTATAGCCGGATTATTTTTCCAACCTAATTAATATTTGAAAGCTCATTTCAGTTTTAGTTCGTTGTTTTTTGTCATTGATGTTGTTCCTGATACTGTTTAAATGTTTTTAATTTTCTTATTGAAAATCTAAATGTTTAAACATAAAACTCTTGATGGTGAAAAATATCATCAAAACAATGTAAACAATATAAGAAGTCATGTCTGTCAAGTAGTAAGGGTCATGGTTTGTTTGATAGACATCGCTGGGCGAGGGAGGAACACTGTTCACGTTGGAGGGCGAGGACGGAGATGAGATCTCGACGGCGTTGGCTCAGCTGTTGGCTAGGCCGCAGGATGAAGAACTCATGGACCAGGCCAAGGCCACGGGTCGTCAGCTGTTTGCTGATCTGGCTCCCGAGGCCAGGAAGCAGAAGATAGATGCTGTGGTAAGAAATGTCAATAGTTTATTGCTTTTTATGGATATATATTTTGTTTCAAAAGTTTTGAAAGGTTTTAGTAAATGGATTTTCATTTATTTAGAAACTGTACGTGTTGTTCTTGTTTTAGAATACCTGATTATTTAATAACGGCCTACTATGCATTGTTTAATCATCATGTTAGCTATGTACCATGTGAGAATGCTCCCTGCTTTGGTAAATAAGTGCTATTTCTTAAACCTTAATATACTGAAAAAATGGACTCTACAGAAGCATACCTAATTTACAAAGGACATAAAGAACACCCTCACAACATATTAAATAATCATATAAACATGAAAAACCCAATGCTTGGAAAAATCACACAATTCAAAAACACAATCAACTTTCTTTATGATCAAATTATATTACCTTAACTATGTAAACATATGTGGAGAATAAGGCAAAGTCAAGAATGGTGACATGGATTTGATATGTAAATAGAGGAGAGGATGGCCCTTTGATAACACGTTCAATTCTGATAATTTTTATGTATGGCGAGCCCTGTGCTGTAGGGTGTTAGGGTTTTTGTTACTCATTTAAAAAAAATATCTTTTAAACATTAAAATCACGAACGAAGCATTATACACGATGAAGGAGCAACTACAGTCAAACATAACCTTCAAACTGACATGAGGAAGCGAGGGGCAGTAGAACAGCAGAGGCAGGACAGGTGAGAATGAGACGAATCGTTACCAATAACCTTTAACCATTTACTCAAATGGTAGATGGCTATTCACCATCTAGGTATATATGTAGGTTAAGTTACCAATCTTCCTTCTACTCCTCAGATGGTTCGGACGCCGGATGTTCCGGAATACTTATTGGAAATAAGTCATCACCACAAGGTCGCGTTTCTCATGGCAGAAATAGACAGGATTAAACATGTTTGTGTATTTCCAGCCTAACTAAAAATAAATAACACCACAAATATCAGTTCAGTTTACAATTGCGTTCAATACTGATCTTCAATTAAAAGGGAAATGGCAACGCGGGTTTGGGAATTTTGACTCATGCAGATGGAAGGAACACTGGAACTGCCAACAGCCTACATCGAACAACAGATTGGCCCGTCAGCTGTGGATGTAATGTTTATGAGGAAATGGCATGATTATGCGTTCAAGAGAACAGTATAATTTCATGATCATTCCTTTAATGATACATTTAATTAATCAGTGTCACAAAAAACTACGATCCAGTGAGGTGGAAACAAATATCTGTAATGTTTGGGAAAGCACACTTTAAGATCGTCTTAAAACGTGATTTGTATAAATACTGTACGCTATTACAGGTTGTAATTTATATATACAGTAGAGTCTCGGTTAACCAATTTCCTCTTAACCGAGGTACCAGGCTAACCGAGGCCATCCTCGGACGAGTTTTATGACTTTTAAAGCAAAACAAGTATAAACTAACGTGCGATTATTTTCACTTTCAGTTACCGAAATAAGCACGCTAAACTGAATTGTTTTAAAAGCTACAGTAATTGTACACAATAATTGTAGTTTTTCTTCAGCAAAGTCTAGCCGACTGTACAACTGTGTCAAGTTCATGCATTGTACATCGGTACTGGTCACATTTTGTCACAGTATCTGGGCTCTGTTTTGTAAAAAAATGAGTTTTGTATTAAAAACAATGTGTCGTGTGTTACAGTTTGCTCTCACGTGCATATTGCAGGTTTGGTTTACCACAATATTTGCAATAATTTTAGTGTTACTTAGGCCATCGTAATGCCATCTTATTTCTGTAAGTTTTTTTGTGTATTCACGTTTTTTAGGATTAATATGACATACATTTAGACGTTTCTTGTTCTAATAACTTGAAATAAACATCAAGTAATAGCTTTTAGTCGTAGTTTTAGTAAATCTAGGGCTATTTATAGCCTTATTACAGATTTTTAGGTTATGCACCCTGTAATCTGAGTTTTGCCGCATTCGAGGTACTCTCGGTCCCAATTACCTAGGTTAATCCGAGACTGTACTCTATATACAACCGCCGGATGATCCGAAACTTTTTTTATCCGGATAGGGGTCTGGTCCCAAGGTGTCAGGATTAGAGAGAGTCGACTGTAGCTTCATGCTTCAGACAACCCAGTACTCAGGCACAAGGTTGAATGGACTTGGAGTGCTGTCTTCCTTCCTGGGCGACCGTGGCTCTCAATTACTTCATTTATGGTGTTTATTAAGGCATGTTATGGTGTTTTAGATGGCAAAGCTGAAGACAGTGATGGATGAGGAGAGCCAAAATCACTTGAGGCTGACCAAGGAGGAGCAGTTGAGCACAACAGCTGAGGCCAAGGCCAAGGCAGCGTTCCTGCTGGGTAGGAGTGAGGAGAAGTTGCACGCCCTCACAGTGCTCATGCTGCACTGCTGCGCCGGCCTGCAGGACTCCCACGACACCCTCACTCTACCCACCTGCAACTGAGTGAGTGCATCCACCTGTTTAAGTAACATCCAACAAATTTATTGTGTCAATCCTATTCTCTCCTTCATACACCCTCCTACTACAAGTTTAACATGTTCACAGCTAAGCCTATTTTCCGAAACCCTGTTCGCCATCCCAAAATATAAAACTACCAAATTCTTACTTTGTACTTTAGTTATACTAGTAAAGATCTCTTTTTGACTCCCTCAGCTATTGAAAGTGTGAAAATGGTCGCCTACTTCCATGCACACATATGCCGCCACCAGCACCTGGGATTAGGTTTGCACTGTCGAAAAGTGAAGTTGTGTATACATATGTTTTTGATTGTTCATGTTCCTTTTATTGTTTCTTACACTAACACAAAAAATAGTAATTCAAAAAATAGAAAAAATCATGTAGACGGAATAAAAAGGTCATGTGGACGCATTTGCTGCCACAACTTAATATAACCCAACACCAAAAGCCATAAAAACAAATTTTGTACAGTTTTGTGTTTTAGGCTTTTTTGGCCGGTTGTCTGACTCACTGACGAGCAGTTCCCTGGGCTGTCCCTGCCACGCCCGTAGCAGCACCATTCCAGACAGCCTACGCTAACATGATATACAATGTATTATTGACTAGTGCTGGCACAAGTTTCAAAGTTCTAGTTATCTTGTAGCAGTAATATGTCATGAAAACATGCAATACTAGATGACAGCAAATGCGTCCATCAGGATGGCGAACAGGTACCTCCGTGGCTGCAAACACGTCCACATAGCGGTGAACGTGTTAAATACTTAAGGACCTGTAAAGGTAAAAATAATCTTTTGCTGGGGTTTCATCGGGTGAAACCCAATGCATTCACTGCATTCCAAATTTCATATATAGGTTGAAAAGTAGGGAAGAAATTTATTTATTTATTTTCACATCTTTTTGGGAAAAAACTATCCACTAGAACCACAAATTCGGAAATTTTGATGAAAATAATACTTTCTTCTTGGTGGAAAGTGTCATAAACTGACATTTTTTTATCTAGGCGACATATTCAAAGGAGGAGAGTAAAAATGACACCACTCCAGATCTTACACAGTCAGTGTTGTCATTATTCACTTCCTCACAACACTGAATAAAATACAAAAACAATAAACTTAACAAGGGAAACTTGTTTTAATTGACATAAATTTTGATACGATAAGACTAATTTAAACTATGTCTACCAGAAATAAGTTTTTTTAAATAGCTAACATGAATTCACTATAACATTACTTTTAATGTTTCTTTGGTATAAGCTCCAGTAACTATGAAGTTGTATGGAAATCATCTAGCCCAGCCCTTTTAAGACATCGTCTTAAACTACCGTTGGGCCTTTTCTTTTTATTCTTAAAAAGTCTTTTAGAGTTGACTTTAGCCCTATTAATAAGTACCCTGTATAACTATGTTCGAAAACCTGTATTTTAAAATTTTTAATTTAAGTTCTTTCCTTGAAACATAATTTATAACGGTATATTTAATACTAAAACACTTGTCATAAATGTAAGAATCTTTAAATCAGCCTTAGTTTAACAGAACCCTATTTCCAATACGTTAATCTTTCATGCACAAATGTTTATGCAGGTTCTTTGTCCCCGACATCTCCATCTCCGTCCCTTCGGGCTCTTCTAGTCTTCAGTCTTTCTGTAATTTTAAGACACTGAACCATATCATTCAAGGAAACTTTAGTTACTATCTATCATCCTCTTTGTAATTATGAATTGTTGTTCTTTCTTTACTGTACAATTTTAAGACATGCTGATATAGGAATGTGATTCGTAATTTAGGAATTTTATTTTATATTTTTACTGTAATAAGTTTTGTTATATTATTTATTTGACTATGTTGTTTTAATATTTTGAAACTTTTATTTTTATTTGTTCAAAGATCTGTTTAAAGGTATTTTATTTGGTTTTACTTAAATACATTTGATAAGTCAATTTCAATTAGTGAAAAATGTGATTATCTCTTTCATATTATGATAATGTTCAGCATGTGAGTAAGCCGATTTTAAGAATCCATTTTAAGATATTTTTGTTACTGTCTGCAATTTATTATGACCAATAAGATAATTTATTAAATAAACAAATTAAAATTAATTAAAAATTTACCTGTATTCAGAAACATAAAGTTAGTTCATGAATATAAATAATAGAAAGCTAGTATTATCCAAAAACAAATCATTCTTATTATTTAAAATTTGTTCTATTATTTGGAATTTATTATTAACTTTTCATAAAAACTTGACCATGTCAAATTGAATTTTTATAGAATGATTTAATTTCTGTGAGTAATTTCAAAATGTATTTTGTGAGATAAATGAGATCCAGATTATTTTGTGATATAAAATAAAAATATTCTGTAAGTGTGATTTAGGAGAATTATTCTGGTAAAAGTACTTAAAAATTATATGAATTACAATAGAATCTCTATCTTAAATGGTGGAGCTTAAAAACTGGTATCCCTTTGAGTCTACGCCACAATTGAGTTGTAATCTCTGATTTACTTGTGCCTTATAAGTAATGTTTAAAGATTGTAATGCGATCATTAACCTAATATTATTCAGGGTTGTGGTTTGCAGTGGAAGTCAGTTTGTTAATTGTTGAGGCCTAATGTGAAAATACCTACTGAAGTGGGTGTTCTTGCTTTTCTCAAATTGTAATTGATATAACAAACCCCCTAGTAAGTCACAAACCCCCCTTCTCTAGGTCACAATCTAACTGTTGAATAAATCACTATATATTCATTATATTTTCATCTACAGAAAATAAGGCAGTGAATAGTTCCATCCATATGTTAATAATTTTAGTCCCCAATTGTCCGTCTTTACCAGACAAACTAGTTTAAGTTGGCTGGAATTTGGATTGTAAAAAGATGAGCTCTGTTCATAAATACAATAACACCTCCGTATCCGCAGCACTTCGTTTCCGGCAGGATACTGTGGATCGTGAAACCGCGGATAACAGGACTTATGTGAATGGTAAAATGAAGGTTAGGTTCTGAGAAAAAATTACGAAGGCAAATATACATTTCAACCTGTATTATACCAAATTTAGTCCGGCTTAAATAAACATGGTTATCGATTCATGTTTCATCTATTTTTCAAGCTCCTTGTGGACTTCTTCTTGTGGATATGGTAGCATCAGTTTCTGGAATTCTCGTTTGAAACAAAGGGCTCTTTCCGTGAGCTGTGATGTCATGTGGAGAATTTAACTAACGAATTTAGAATAAAATCTTTGTATCGTTCCAGGATTGTCATCATCATCGTTGATCTGTTAGGCTGCTTTATTTTGGGGTATCATCAAGTTCTCTAACACTTCCACAATCAGTTCTTGGTTGTCCCAAGTGATTCTTGGTTGTTGGAGTTTGGCGGCGTGCCATTGCTGCCTCAGTTGGCCATAAACTGTTGACAAGAACGTTTTGGCGGCGCCGAACTGCCTGCTGCGTTGTACCTACGCTCCTAAGCATACTGTTGTGCTCCAGCACAATTCAAGAATAACTGATACCCACGGATGTCGAACCAGCGAATACGGAGGGATTAATGTATTTCTAAAATTGATCATACTGGTTTTGTAATATGATAATAATTTTAACCCAGCAAACTTTGAATATGATTATGAGTTGAATCGTTTAATGCATTTCAATTCCTAAAATAATGACATTGAGTTGATACTACGTCACAGTTACAATGCATCCACAAATTTAGCCAAAAACAAATTTTTAATGTGTATAACACAAATTAACACATTTCAACTTAGCCCATTATAAAGTGATGTCTTAATCACTTGGGATATACAATAAATATTCAGTTTCACATGTACCCAATATTGAATATAGTTAGTTTTGACTGAGCCAAAACATTTACACAGTACTCATTTAAGCAAATAATTGGAGAAAATACGTCCCAAATTTATTAATTTTCATGTAATAATTTGAATTAATGATTAGTTTAGTATTTAGTCATATTTATCAAACATGTATTTACTTGTTCGGTTAATTGAGTGATTGGGTGCTTGATGTGTTCAGTTACTTGAATGATTGAATGAACACTTGATGTGTTCAGTTACTTTAACAATTGAATGAGTGATTGAATCGTTGAAGTAACTGAACACAGTTATTTCATCGATTAAAAGAATGCTTGAGGTGTTTAGTTACTTGAACGATTGAATGAATGCTTGATACGTTCGGTCATTAATTTTTGAATGAATACTTGATGTGTTCAGTTACATGAACGATTGAATGAATACTTTTTTGTTCAGTTACTTGAACGATTCAATGAATGATTGAATGAATGCTTGATGTGTTCAGTTACTTGAAGGAAAACATTTGTCCATCACGGTTGTTATTGTTTAAAAAAAAACAACAACAAGGGCACTTAAAAGGGGGAACCCTGTATAATATTCTTGACCAGTATTCCATTATATTTAGTGATACAAAACAACTAAATAATAGTTGTTTTGTATCACTAAAAAAGTTTAGAATAGTTTTCATAGTTGTTTTCTGTGAAAAATATAAGCTCAATAGTTTTATACTTGTGGCCTCTAATTTAGTATTTTTTTATTTTTATTGTTTAAATTTAATTGAATTCAAGCTAATGTTACTGACTATTCTATATTTCAATATCATTTTTATTTTTTCAAGAATAACTGCCACTTTTTTGTTATTATTGCAATTACCTAGTTATTATTGAAGTCTCTAACGGTACTTTATATTTTTCAAGCATTTTTGTAGTATTTTGAGTTTTTGCCTTTGTTAGGTACACATGTTTTTGTAGTTAGTTAAACTTTTAATGTAAATGTTCAATTGAAATTGTTGAAATTAATCACAATTTTAATCAGGCAAAAATCATATAATAGCAGTAGTGCACTGTTGAAAATATACTTAATTTATAATTATTGTACTTATAGTAACTAAGTGTGGATATTTTGTAAATATAGTAAATGTTTGTTAATTCAGCATCTTCAAACTTCAAAATTGTCAATTACTGAAAGAACGGAATTATTGGATGCTATATAGAAATAGCAAATACATCCATAAAAAAGTCAAGGGGAAATTATTAGATAGGAGGCCAATAATCCTTGTTTCATTGGATTTTTCTGATTTAGATTCAGCACTTTATCTCTACCAACTACTTCATTAAGGGGTAGTGTAAAAAAAGGTTTTTGAGATTCTTCAGACTGATACCAGGTTGGAAGTGCTGAGTTATTGGATTCTGAATTACCAGACTTTTACTGAACTCACTTTTGGTTCCTATCTAATCCGCTGTGAGCAGGTCGTAAGCATTTTTAGTTCCTACAGTTAGTTTACTTCAATTCTCGGTAGATCTTATTTTAGAACATTTTTATGTTTAGAAGATTTGTAGTTAATTTTGAAAAAAAGGCTTTGAATATAACAACTGAAAAATACAATCTTTAAAAATAAAAATTGGGTTTATCATTGAAGCTTTAGTTCTACTTTCATAGTTAGCCAATTATAGGATTATATTATACATCACATATGGATGCATTCTTGGAGACCTTGTATTTTGAGAAACCCTTAATGTAGGGTCCAGGTGGGTCTTAAACATAACTAATAAATTTTTCTCTATACACTTTTTTCGTGACTGATCATATTTATTTCAATACTCTGTGCATTATTGTGTAGGTACCAACAAGCTGATGTAAACTTATATGAACAAGATTTACGATTATAAATAAAAAAAGCTCTTAGAATGTCATCAAGCTTTATTATTTTTTTTACTTTTTTTTATATGCCAATTTAAGGGTTTATTTAGCCTGGTTCAAGCCTATTGTAAGTCCACAATAATCAAGAAAAAATATCCTGTAAAAAAGCGTAAATTTGCTTTCTTTAGCCGTCAAAGTATTTAAAAGTTAACACAAACTACATGTGTCAATTAGTTTTAAATACCAAACACTTGCATATTTTTTATATTGTTATCTTAAAAATTCAAGTATTAGGGTTATCATTTCAAATCCACTCTTTGAGTATCGTATTTTAATTAACTATACTGTACTGTTATTTTTTTATTATTTGCATTTATGCTGGTAGCTTTAGATCAATAAGTTTTCATAAGATTATCTGTATCAGGGATTACTTTTGTGACTTGTTTTAACGTGTTCTAAAAACTGTATTATATTTTAAATAAGGTCGAAATATTCTACTTTAGTAACCATATCAGTTTGGATTGTAGCACAAATGCGGTGTTATTTGGGATGTATTAATAAATCAGCTTCTTCCAAAACCAATGTGTATGTTTTAAAATAAGAGTCTTTTTGTACATGTACAGGCCTACTTGTTGATATTTGTTATAAAATAATGCTTTGCTAGATTAGAATCCCAATATGATTTGACAATTTAACTAGTCTAGGCAATCGTAGATAGTAATAATTTGCCATTAGCATTAGAGTGCAGTAATGGACTTAGATTTAAGCCTTGTTTGCATTGGTCCTTGCATTTGCATATCATTTTTGTTAAAGTATTGTATAGTAATAAAAACTAAAAATTTTAAATTGATTTTTTACACCACACCTTCTATCACCATTTATAAACAAATTACTGCAATTCCTGGTGTAGGATGTGCGGAGGACCATGCGTTGTATGACTTACGTGGTTGTATTCCTTTGGTTGTATATGGTTTTACACTAAGAAACACTTGAAAATGAAAGACATGACTGTGATGTAGTTTGATGTATTAAAGCAAAACATTTCATCCATATTGTTTGTTTACATTTTGATAATAACAATAGATTTTAATAAAAACATATGTTCATATAAACAAAAAACACTGAACAACACCGGCCCCCTTGAAGAACCTCAGGTCTTCAACCTTTACTCTTCGGGTAGCGGTAATAGACACAATTGTGTTACTGGTCGTGTATAGCTTCCATCTTTAGGCTTAACTTTCACAACTCTTAAGTTGATGATCTTGCATGGAAGTAGACCCCTGTAATCTACTCCAGTAGATATGAAAGGTTTGGCAGGAGTTGTTCGAACAGCAGGTAAGTCCGCCATGATTGGAGTAGGAGTTTTGTTGTGATGGCGATGACAAGTAATGCATTTGTGCAACTGCGACCTGATGACACTCCGTGCATTGAGAATCCACACATGTTGATTCAAAATTGATTGGACAAATTGTTGTCCTGCGAGTAGATGTTTCAAGTGATGGTAGTCAATGAGTAGATGTACTACGTGATGATGTTTAGGTAGCAATGCTGGATGTTTGATGTCATAAGCAAGTTGTGATTTTCGTAATCGACCACCGACACGAATCAATTGGTGAGCATCGATAAATGGAGCTAAATGAGCAATATTGGGAGAACATTTATCTTTACGGAGTTCATTGAATTCCTTTTGCGAAGTGGATTGTTGGACAGCATAAAATATTTTTAGGCGTGCTGAGTTGATTTCTGCCACAGTAATAGGACCCAAAACTTTATGTGATGTCTTGCAGTTATAGATAAACCTCATGACCAAAGCAGTGACGTGTAGTAGTTTAGTCCACGATGAATATTTTGTTAACAGCGGTAATTCATATGTTGAAGATATTGCATAGATTGGTAATGGGTCAGACTTTAATTCCATTATCTCATCAGTTTCCACCTTGGTAAACTTGTGATTTGGCCATTCAGATGATGACTGGGATAGCCAATTGGGACCATTCCACCATAAAGTGTGTTGTGGTAATTGCGGCAATGAATACCCACGTGAGGCACAATCTGCAGGGTTGTCCTGTGAGACAACGTGACGCCAACACTCGGGTGGTGTTAGTTCTTGAATTTGCGCGACACGGTTTGCGACATACGTTTTAAGACGATATGGAGGTGTTTGTAACCAAGTGAGAACGATAGTAGAATCACTCCACAAGAATATGTTGGTAGCATTGAATAAGTTGCTGTAGACGTTTGTGACATGTTCTGTTAATTTTGATAGTAAAAGTGCTGCGCATAATTCCACTTAAAAAAATTCAATATACCAATTTCATCACTTTAACGGCATGGAAATGATTGCTCCCAAGCTGCACTGCATATGACTTATTTTTGAGCCAGGATCTGAGCTAGAAATCTCAAATTTTCCACCAAACTGCTCAATTGTATTTCATGACCTCCATGTGGTGGTGTGTTGTTTTCAGTAACTATAAATAGTGTTAAGATAGAGATTTCAGGATGGTGGTGAGGTTCATGGAAATCTCCACTGCCTTGAACAAGTTAATTATTTCTTAGTAAAACACAGTAAACAGGATTTGATATATAATTTAAAATTATATTGCTTCAATTTAAGATTTGAGTCAGGCCACAAACAAAAGGATATTGGAAGATGAAACATTCAATAAATAACCAACATTACATTAATTACTTTCAATTAAAATTCACTTAATTTCACTTATTTAATTATAATTAAAATATTTTCTTTAAAATTAGCAATATTCCTGTCCTGTGTACAAGTAGAATTGTAAAGACTTATATATAATAACAAGTTACGTTTATTACAGTTCATTCAAATGTTGTCCACTACATATGACCAGATGACATTTTTTTAGCGAATTTCCCATAGGGAAGAAGCTACTTTTTAACCCCACAACGCTAGCGTATGTTTTTTTACATGTGTTGCCGCCATTTTGCGTGTTACCCCCACCCCCTTCTGCTCAAGGTATTTCCGCTCCAGCAGTGCTTGTCACTGTCAGTCACCAGCGAGTGGGCATTGTGCTCACAGTAGTTCACGCTTGTTCTTCCTGATAATGAGTGCTATTCTGTTTCCTAAACGTAAATTTTACGTAGTGCTACTTATAAACGTGTTTGGTTGCATATAAAATTGGCAGGGTACTAGTATTATGCGCTGTATATTTTAAGTGATATAATAAAAAAAACTATGGCTACTTTTTCTAATAGCTAATTAAAAACTGTTGCTATTAAAATACACATTAATAAATCAAAGTTAACTTTTTTACTATGCAATTAAAAAGTTTTCTTTGATTTATGCAATGTATGCACATTGCATAATGTGTTCATGTTTTGAACACTATTATTATTTTTAGCAATCAAAATAAAAAAAAACACATTAAATAAATAAATAATAAAAAAATATAATAATATATCTCTATTCTCTACTAGCTGACCCGGCGAACTTCTTAACACCTAACAGTAAATAAAAATTAACTTTAAGATTTGGTCATGTACTGAAGTCGAATAGCGTTACTGTGTCATTATGAAAGATTAGATATTCTGGGTCGCAGCATAGTTAATAACAATTCTGAAATGATAAGACATATTAATGATATTCCTAAAAAACAAATAAATCTGAGTGAATTGTTTCACAGTTTTCTAATCTAACCTAACCTCAAAGCAATCTTTAGTATGGCTTTTATAGGAAAGATTAAATTTTCTGAACTGCGGCATTTTTTATAATAATTCTCGCGTAATCTAACATCCAAAATCAAATCTAAAAAATCAATGATCATTAAAATCTGCCCAGCCATTCTTGAGTTATAAATGGTGTAATTAACACAACTTTTTTATATATTTAGAAAACAATAGCTGATTATTATAATAAACATAATAAGTATAAACATTGTAATTATTTTTTATTTGATGAATGTTTTTATTGATGAAGGATTCAGATTAAATTGGATAGTAAAGCATCCAATGATTTGCTAATACAAACTAAACCAACAGCTGTAGCTTAAGAAATCATATGTTTTGATTGTAGAAAATCTGTAAACAAACGTAGTCCCCATAAGGTTAACATTAGAATTTTAATACGCCATAAAATGGAAACTTATGGAATTAAAAAAAAAATGTCACTGAAACCTTTCCTAAAATTTCATGGCGATCGGATGAGAAGTAAGGCAACGCATTAAGGTCATACATACATACATACATTCATTTTTATATATAGAGATATAAAATTAATATAACTAATAATTAATTAATTAATATAATAATAAATTGTGAATCAGCCTACTTTCAGATTTATTTGTTTTGTGGGAATGTTATTAGTATATGTATGTGTCTTATAGTAGCAGTGTTGTTATTCACTATGCTGTGACCCAGAATATCTACACAACGAAGCCGTAATGCTATTCGACTTCAGAACATGGCCAATCTTAAAGTTAACATGTATTTACTGTTAGGCGTTATGAAGTTCGCTGGGTCAGCTAGTAATAAATAAATAAAAATACATTGAAAAATACCAAATTTAAAAGTACAACAAAATCATTTTCAGTGAAATGTTGGGTAATTTTTATTCCCAAAATGCATAAAAAGGTTTCTTGTCATATTATTTATTAATAATATGTGTTATATATGTTTCATACATTTGAGCATATAAATACACACGTAGAAATAATATATTTTATAGTTTTACAATACTATAATACATATATTACAGACATACATTATTTATTTAGAAAAAAGTTGTATGGGAATGTGTGTGTGTATTATATATATATATATATATATATATATATATATATATATATATATTACAATCAACTCTCATTCATACTTGGCTTAAAATACCTACCTTGTGGTATGGTCGCCATTTCAATAATCTAATCTAATCTATATATATTACGTATATACAGTAAATATTTATATAAAAAATACTAGAAACACATAAAAAATTACATAGCGCTAGTCACAACGGCCTATTGGTTTATGCTAGGGTTGTAGGGCTGCCACACAGGTAAAACATGTAGTGGACAACATTTGAACGAACTGTGATAGACGTAAGTCACTATTATATAAGTCTTAATACACAGTTCAGGGCCAATAAATTTGATGGAATTGAAGTCAATGAAATAGGAAAACCAAGATAAGAATTTGATTTCAAATAGGTTTAATTTTTTAAGTACATTGGCATTTAAAATTAACAAAGTAAATAATTAACTACTAAATTTTGTTTATGATTACATAGTAAATACATTTTTTAGATGACACTAACTAAAGGAAATGGAAAGGGGAACCACGATGTGGAATGTGGACTTTTGATTTTAAAATTTACACAACAGTTATATACAATTACATATGCTACATGGAATTGACACAATCTAATTAAATGGTATGCGATAGTCTAAACAATAAAATGCCAATTTGAAGGGTAATCTTATCAATCAATATTATTTTAAAGATTTCAGTTATTGATGAAACAAATATTTACTAAAATACTTGTTAATTATAAAATGATATTTTGTGGAAAATATAAATGTTGACACATTTAAAACAGCTTCCGATTAATTATTGTAGTGAGTTAAGATTCTGACCTCAAATAACAAAACTATATATATATCAAAAGTAAGATGTTTACGAATATTTTGTAAAAAATCTTGTGAATTTACATACTGTTTTTGATCTTTTAAATTTTTAATAAATTACAAGTAAAAATAGAAAAATATATTGAAGGCCATACCTGATTTAGTTTTTATGAAATATAAATCCAACATTCTGCATTTGAATAAGTTTCACATCAACTATTTATATACTATAAAAATGTTTAAGACAAGAACTTGACAATAAGAATAACAAGAAATAGAAATGTTTACACCATTCAAGTCTTATTTCCATTCTACCAAGATTATATTTCACTATTCTCTAAGATCACATGATACCTTAGCTGCTAATGTTTAATAACCAGTTGACATGCATGAAAGCTAAGCTAGAGCGGAGGTCAGAATATCGTTGGTCTATGGAGTAACTGCAAGGAAAACTCTAAGACAGCGACATACAGTATAATGGCTACTCTATCCACTAGGTAGATCCCTTCCCATCGAGCAAGCATATGCATGAACCAAACAAACGATCGAATAAAAAAATACAACAAAAAACAAAACAGAAAATAACACTTACACTACTTCTGTGGTATGAATGAAATTCTGGCATAAACCTTCTAAATTCAAATCACTTATGTCGACTAAAAGCACCACAAAATTGAAACAATAACTATATAACAATAAATAAACTTTATCATAAACACTTTTCTATATTTGCTTTACATCTTATTGTCTTCGATGCTAATATGACTACATAACGTTTCTGAGGCCTTTGCCTAATACTTGTTTTGGAGTCGCATTCTTAAGATTTTCCATTACTCTTTTGCGCATCAGCACAGACGAAGCGTTGTTTTGTTGTACTGACAAAATAATTTAACCAATAAAAATTACTCACACTCTCTTATAATACTTACAAGTTGTTAAGTAATCAAATTTTTTACTACATTTTTAGGTGTTATAAACAACAATTATTACTGAAGAATAATATTACTAATTAATATGTCATCAAAATAGGATTTTATATTGTTGCTATTTGAAATTCTAATGATATTAGAATTCACTAAAACTGATTAGTATTATAGTACAAAAATTTATGTAAAAATAATAATATACACAATTGAACAAGTTGTATCTTTAACAATTTTACTCACCAATATTTTTAGAGAATGGTATGATAAGGAAAAATAATAAAAAAAATTATTGATCGTTATTTAACTCAAAGATAGTCCTGTATAAATAATTTCGAAATATGGCTTGTAAAGCCACAAGCTTTTGTTGGCTGAGAGTGGTGTGTAATTGACGTGGCGAGGCGTGGCGTGGCGAGGTGTTGGCGTGATTAGCGACTCCCACTGCCTCACTGATTGTCCTCAGTCTGACCTGTTATCGGCGAGGTGAACTGTCTCTCTTCTCTCGCCGAGGCGAAGGCGAACGCTAATCGGTTAGTGAGATTTGTGCAAACCCGATTAGTGCCTTATCGTCAGGAACTTCATTAGGAGTGATTCCAGAGTTCTAAAGCAGAAAGGTTTGAGGTTTTATTGTAATAAGGAATAATATAATACCATTGATATTTTACATTGTTTATCTTATAGGCCTTTTTATTGATTTATTTCATTTATTCTTATCATCACCCAAAAAATTAATTCTTAAAAAGTCTATTTTTTGTCTTTTAAAAATTGTCTCAAGCGTTAGGTGAATTTCCTATTGCTTAGTAGGTCATACATATTACCTGACTACACTCCACTAGTCTGACCTTGGATGGTCCGTCACTCAGGTTAGTCTGTCCAGTGTCCATGCTCAGACTCGCGAGCCTATGCCGACTTGTCAATCGTGGGATATCTGTCTAACCGTTGTTTCGGTTTCAGTAGGCAAGTAGCCGCAAGAGATATAAGTATATCTCTTGCGGTCTACGTATTGTACAATATTTGTAATTCTGAATAAGTACCCGGTAAAGACGGATAAATATCAAAACTTTTCAATAGATAATATAAAATGAGCTGAACTAAAATGAACATTAAAGCTGAAAAATAAAAACAAAACAGAACTTTCCATTGAGATTGTGTCGGAGACACGGACCATAGTTGATCAAACGAAAGTGTTGAAGAAGATGACAAAATTAAGGATGCGGTATGATTATTCGATTCGTCAACTACAGTATGTATTCCAAAAAACCAATAAAGTTCAACAAGATATTGTATTTAAAAATACAAAGCTAATCGTCATTAATAGTAACACCAAGTATCAAATTGTGGTTTGTTATTATTCCTCATAAAATATTATTTCGGCAACGAAAAATCTTG
This sequence comes from Nephotettix cincticeps, assembly GCA_023375725.1. Taxonomy (NCBI): domain Eukaryota; kingdom Metazoa; phylum Arthropoda; class Insecta; order Hemiptera; family Cicadellidae; genus Nephotettix; species Nephotettix cincticeps. The sequence goes on from CM041788.1 coordinate 35,632,289, forward strand.
AAACTTTTATCTGATATTTGTTAACAAAAGCTCATAATAACTCATTTGGCATCGGTATTTGTAGAAAAAAATACACTATTCCATTTTGTACGTCTACCCTTCGTTTAAAGTAGTATTTCGATATAACAGACTATTTTTCATTACCATATTCACAAATTCCCTGCATGTGCATTCTTTAAGCAATAAGATATAAAGTGTTGCCAAATTAACAACATTTCTTTAGCCTTTTTCGGCCCCTAGTGTTTCCATAACCAACAAATTTACAGAGCATAATATGTTTGTATCGTTTCCTTTTATAACTTATACATGTTCTAGTGTATGTAGACTTTTTTCAATTAATAAGTTGTTGTGTGTAAAAAAACATCTTTCATATTTGAATTGCTATAATATTACATCTTTTGGATAATACGACCTTTTTTCAGATCCGACCATAGTCCTGGTCCCAAAGGTGACGGAGAGAGGTTCTACTGTAATTTAATAACTATTTTAAACTATTTAAGTGACTATTTTTACTTGGTAACCTTTTGGTAATCTTTTAAATATCTATAGGCCTATGCCATAATGATCGAACAAAATTCTATTTGTATTTGTAATCTTTTAAAACTATTTATTCTCAGAACTATAAACTATAAATAAACTAAAGCATTGAAAACCTTTTTTTATAATAAATAAGTGCCCGCTTGCAGAACAAATTCAATATACGTGTTATTATCTTAATGAAATAATTAAATTCAAATCCACAAAATGTTCTAAATTGTTATGTGATGTTAATTGTGATATTTCTTAGCTTTAATATCTTGGTAATTGTTAGAGGTGTGCGGATATCCGAAAATTCGGTTCGGATTCGGATCGGATCGGATATCCGAAACCGATCCGAATGTATTTAAGATATCCGATCCGATCCGATAAATATCCGAATTTTCGGATAGACTGTATAATACAGCAATTTGAACAAAAACAACGAGATTTTCGTCGAGTTAATACCCGCGAAGCTGGAATAATTTTTGATTAAACCTTGATAAGACGACGAAATTACGTAGTCTTTCATCAAAACAATGTCGTTGACTGGTAGACGCGATACACTTATAGTGATTCGAATGACGAATGACGAACGCAGATGACGAAATTACGCAATTCATATCCAATCGGAATGTAAGAACGTCATTGGGCGGTCCGAGGATGCGGTATGATTATTCGATTCTTCAACTACGCATTTAAGTAACCGTAAGTTCAACACGATATTGCATTTTGAAATACAAAGCATAGCGTCATCGATAGTTGCACCAAGTATCAGATTGCGGTTTGATATTGTTCCATATAAAATTTCATTTTGGCTACGAAAAAACTTGAATTGTTGATTTAATGTTACTGGTAACAAACCATCATAATAACTCGTTTTGCGACGGGGTTTCCGGCAAAAATAATACTACTTCATTCTGATCGTCTACGTAGACGATCAATTGTTTAGTTATCGCATTCTCAACTACTCCGGGTTTGAGCAATACGATTAAGTGTTGCCAAATTTACATTTGGCCTATTTCGTCGTTCAGTGTTCACATAACCAACAAATTTTCCACTTGTTTTCAATCTACATTTTATCTTTGTTAAATGAATTTAAGCGTTATTAGTTTTACATTTTTAGATAATTTTAAGATGAATAACTAACTAGATTACGACGAGGTACCATAATTTCACGGGTTTCAATATTGTTATACAGCCGATCGGGGTATTTTATCTGCCAAATATTCCAACTCTGCGCCTGCGCACAGGCCTTTGTTTGATAGCAGCTGCTATCAAACGATCTGCCGATACGCAGATAGCCGATGGCATCGAGCCAACGGCGTCTGTCAAATCTTAATTCTTTGTTAATGGTGATTTGTTTTTATCATTGTAATAAATAAAATAATTGAATCGTGAAATAAAATTGAGAATTAGTTGATTATTAGTAGAATGAATTGATGAATTAGTAGAAAGTTGATGTCATTTAATGACGAATTATAAGGTTTCTGTTGATTTAATTTGTGAATTACGCCATATTAAAATTTGTTACTGGTAATTGTTATTTTGTAAATTTGTATTTATTGATGGAATAAACTTATTATTATTATTAATTTTAAATGCAGTGAAGTAACAATTTTAGTTTTGTTGTTCATCCTATGAAGATTTTATGATTTTTTATGTAAGCTTACCATTTAATAATTTTGATAACATTTTATTGATTTTTTCCTAATTTATTCTTAGATAAGTCTGATTTCACTTTTTTATTGCGTGTATCCGAATCCGAAAACTATCCGATCCGAACCCAAACTATCCGATCCGAATCTGAGCTATCTGATCCGAATCCGATCCGAAAAAATAATTCACTATCCGCACACCTCTAGTAATTGTATTGCCTTCTGTTAAATTGAAGTTAGTAAACAAGGAAATCAAACTATATCGCATGGAATAAAATTTGAATAGAATCAAATAAACAATACTGTTTTTTGAACAGTATCATTCCATCGAATTGAAAAATTTTACAGCATCACACACTTCTACTTAACATCATGATGCAGCCACTTTAGGATTTTTACCTTTAAATCACTGATCAGTGATCACCTCATTCAGTTTACACGTGAGTCTACAAGGCTTACCAGTGGGAAGGTGACTTGTCGCTGCTGGCCATTGCTGGTAATCAGTTTCTGCAGGTTGGCAGCAATGACCACCATGTCCCTCCCGTCGACCAACCCTGCCCCCACCAGCTCCGTGGCGATGCCTTCCGCACTGTCTTTGTTCACCAGAAACTCAAACCTGATATCGTTCAGCTCACGTCGCGAGTTCCTACATCACATTTGAGCATAACTGCCTCTGACAAGTACTTTATAAGTTTAAAATTTCTACACAATTGAATACACAACTTCACAAAATAATTCTAATTATTTATATAAAGTTATTGTTTGATAGTTATACTGAAATGGGATAGACCCTTCTAACAGCTACCACACTTCAAATATATAACATTAAATCCCAACAAGAAATTTGGATAACGTTAAGTAAAACAATAATCTAAACAAATATTAATAATTAATATTCTTATTTATAAACTAATTGGATTTAGAATACTGTATATCAATGTACAAATTGGAATTAATTTTGTTCTCAATAAAGGTAATTAAAATATTGAAATATATTTTTCTTCAGTTATTTATTAATATTTCTTACGTTAACTCACTTTAATATGTTTAAGGATTACTTAGCCCATATATTTTTTAAAATTAAAGATTACATGTGGAACTGTACTGCTAAATTAATATAACTTTTTTTCACACTGGAAACCCCCAAAGATTATGTGATCCTTAAAATACAACAGAAATGGATGCAAAACTATGAGCGGGTACATAATCTCAAAAGAAGTGCATAAAAAAAGACACTGGAAGTCGATTAAAAAAAAACTAATAGCCTTTAAAATATAAATTGCAAATCAAATAAAAGTATGAATCAAAGAAGAATCTGAATTATCCAAGTTTGACTGTATTTTAGGTGCACTGTCTTTTTTCAACTTCTGTGGTAGATCTCCACCAATTTTAACAATGGTCAAAAACTATATGGATGAGTTATATGAAATAACATACATGTCTTGGGGGATAGCTAGGTTTACTAACCAATTCTACCTATAAATACACCTAAACAAGACAACAAGTTATGGGTGTGTAAAAAGCTTACTTCAAATCGTCAATTAAAAATGGAACATAGGGTTCAGGCCTCCTGAAAAATAGTTTAAAAAAGGATCAAATAATTTTCATAATACTTGATTAATATAAGCAATAAAACCTATAGTTACAATTGATCAGAATATTATGAAATAGGAGTTTTAAGTATTTTTTTATGTAACATAACAACCATAGTTGTGATACAAGTATATATATTTTATCATAAATATCTTTAAGGTATAATGGTAAAAATATAATAATAGGTTTAAAGAAATTATTGATAGTAATAAAAATTAAAAAAATACTAATAGGAATAAAATCAAGAGGGTTGGATAGAGTATAGAGAAGGCAAGAGATACAGACCTCATGCGGAGGACCAGGTTGATTGGCTGGGTCGTGCTCAGGGCTTCGTTCTCAGTCTCATGCTCGCTCCCACTAGAGTTGCCTCCTTCAATGTTGTTCATCGGCTTCTCTGATCCCTACCACATGACCATACAGATTTACAATAACTCTCAACCTTTTGTTTAAGCTTTATATATATAAAAAAATTCAATATTTTAAGTTTATATTGTCAGTGCTATGTTTTAAACTAATTATTATTTTTTAAACTAATTATTTTTAACTAACACCTACCAGTTCAACTGCGTTAGAATAGGTAGGCTGGACAAATTGACATTTTGACCCAATCATACCAAAGGGCTGTGCAGTGTTTTACCATTCGTGGACAAATAGAGACATTTTGACAAACTAAATAAACAAAATATATTCCATGCTTCATACATAGTTGAGTGGTAGCTTTGTGATGATCCAACATCTGTCTCTAAATTACAGTATGTTAAAAAAATGTCGACACAAATGTGAAGAAAGGGATGGTGTAGTAAAAAACTAGGTGTTGTAGCCAGTTGTTGCACGGGATGACGGAAATATCAGCCATGCAGAGTAAAAGAGTAAGAAGATTTTAAAAAATCGCACTGATTGTTCATAGGAATTTTTAGGAAGCCTAAAAATTGACCATCACAAACGTGATATAGTATACAGTAATTATATACAAGGAGTTGAGATATCTCATTCTATTTGTGCCATGCCAGACTCTTGTTTTCAAAATTAGCTTCATGCTTTTGATTCATTATGTATGTTTTAGTTGCTTTTAATTACACTGCAACACAAATTTAAAAAAAATACAGTAGATTAACTGTGTTGCAGCTTATCTGTAATCGGCAAAAAAATATCAACTGCGGCAAGCGAAGTTTAGCGCATCCTAGTGCCTGCAAATTATAGCACCGCTCTCGAAACACTTTGTCTTGGACGAGCGATTGAACACCACTGCAGTAAAGAGGTACTATTTGGATTTTATGGAAATGGAACAGGACACTTTACTCTGAGATCTCATGGTACTGAGAAAAATTTGGTCAAACATTGTTAAAAAGAACAAACACATAGAAACAAAAATCATTGATGGATTTTTTTCTTCAAAGCCAATAAAGACGTCAACTTTAACAGAATGTCTGTAATACAGTGCACTTGTCTCTTGTAGTGGACTATTTATTAAAAGGTAATCTTGTATTTGAAGTCTTCAACGTTATTAAACCTAACATTGGTTATTAAAAACTTATTTTTCTTTCAAAGACATTTTAAGCTATTTCCAGGGTACTTTATGTTAGGTTTCCTTATCCGCGATTTAGATTACACAAATCGCTCAGCCACACATTACCTGGGTTAATTGGGAGTCTACTGTGTTTGAAATACAACACCACAGTTTATGGCTTCCCAACAAAGCTTGCGACACATTCCAATTTATGCGGTGCTCAAGGGGTTAAAGACAACAATATTTATTAGACTGACCTCCTCGTCGGATGACCGGTCGCCCTCTTCCTCCGAGCTCCAGACCCACTCTCCCGTCACTGTGCGGTGGAGTCTGCCTGAGGCACCAGGCTGTCTCTTGGTGGCCTACAACCATCACACATACAGTTAATATTCAAGCTCAAGATTTCTCCGTTAAAAAATTCTGTTCAGTCTAAATTATGAAAAAATGAGGCAAATAGGATTGTGTTTTCTCAAATAGCACCACATAAAAGTATATGAAAATATCGTTCTTCAACCATATGTTCTTTTCCATTAACATCAGAAAACGTCAAGTAAATGGGAATTAATTGAGTAATTTTCGTTTTTGGTTTCTAGGTTTAATATTATGGAATCTTATTTAATGGTAAATAAAAATTCTTGATTTTAAATTTTTCAATAAAAAACAATAGCTGAGAAAAGTTTTACACCAAACTAAATTAGCTAATGACATATTTTTACTTTTGAACAGACTTCTCATATAACTTAAGCGGTCCAAGGAGAAAAACAACCTAGTGCAATTAGAGTTAGAGAAGACTGCAGTCTTCGGGTATTAACAGATGTTAAAAATTTTAATAGATGGTAGATGTTAGATAGTAAAGTTTACACAACCCCATAACTCCTCAAGTATTAGTTTGAAAGTTAATAAATGTCACTGTTACATCAAAGTAGTTCATGATTAAATAAGTATTTTGTACCAAGGTGAGTAAATTTAATTTCTCATAAATAAAGAATTTCTAAATTTTTGATAACTCAGTAAGTTGTTATAGCTTTAATAAACGCATGAAAAAATATAAAATGAACAGTTTATTAAGGATGTATGACAATAAAAGTATATTTAACAATTAAATGCCATATTAAAGCCAAGCTCAACCCTTAGCTTTAATAGTTTCAACAATTTTGTTTTAAATTTCTGAAAGTGTGACTTTTTAAAACAGTAAATTAAGTTAAGTAACTAAAACAGTTTAATCTCAAATATAAACACAAAATAGATAGAGAAAGTAGAAAACATACTTTAACCCTTTAACGCAGTTTAACGCACACCGTATGCAAGGCAAATGCCGTCTGCAGTGCGGTTTGACATACAAGTCACACGCGATATTGACCTATCATTTGCTGCTTCCTTTGGCAGTTTATCAAACTATTTCAACTCTTTGACGTTTTCAGGGCGTTGTGGACTCTACAAGGAGTCATTTCAGCTGTTTTCATGTATTTCCAACCAACACAACACAGAGATAGTTTAAGAGTGAGGCATCAAATTGGCTGTTGATTCGTCAAGTTAATGTCGTCAGCTCTGTTTGTTATGGTTATGTTTCTCAGTTATTTTGGTCATAAATACGATGTAATAATGAGAATAAATAGTGCATACAAATAGTTTGACTGTTTTATTGTATTTGTGGTAACTTATTGGTACTTTCTAAGGGTTGTTTTTGCAATAATCAACCAGGTACAGTTCTTGTTTTGTATGTTTTCATCATTTGTAAAATGTAGAATTCAAGTGGGCAGTAGCCTAGCCTAGCCTGTAGTGTTACTATTGTCTTTCAATTTAGTACAACAAACATGTAAATGGGATGTCTCATAGTGAAGAAATTTATGTTTCAGTAATTGTTTGCACAAAAAGGTTGTGACCACCAAAAAAGTACCGCAATAGGGTAAGAAAAATGTCCTGCGTTGAAGGGTTAAATTATTCAACAGATAAAATAAAGGTTCTTTAAAATCAATCACAACCACTAAAGTTTACTTCAAGTTCAAAACACCTTTTTATTTGGAAAATTTACTTAATTTGTCATGTACAAAAATATTAAAAAAAAAATAGAGAACATACCATATTGTGATAGACTACTGACAAACCACTAGGAGATTGATATACAATACTGATAGAGTTGAGAGAAACATGCAAAACAACCTAATCTGCAGATGTACTACATGATAGCTGATGTTCTTTGAGATTGTGTTTGATACTGTTTTTTACGATGTTGAGATAAAAACAGACCAACAGTTTAATTTGTTGATGTATCAACATCAACTAGCATAATAGTGTTATCAGCTCATTCAATCAAACCCGATAAAAGAGGTCTAATGCCTTACAGCTTACAGCCATGCCATCAAAACTACTCTACTGCCTTGCAATGTTTTTCAATTCAATTATTCTGCACCAAGAGGAAAGGTTCTTGTTTTCCAAAAATGTACTTTAAATAATAACAAAAAAATTAAACAGTTTATGTTAAAAACATTAAACATGTCTTCCAAGGACTGACAAAGATTAAAGATAGTAAATAGATCAACCAACTGATATTGAACAGCAAATTAAAAGAATTTGTTTTAAATACTATAAAAACACAAAAAGCTATTTCCCAAAGGGAAGTAAATACATTTCAATTTTTCTTTATTAGTTGGATCAATTTTCTTTGATACCAATTTCGAGTATTATTAGTGAACGTAAGAAAGTACATTATTATTCAAAAAATATTCCAGTCCAAATCATTTAAAATCACTAATTTAGATATAATTGTTAGAATACACAACAAAACATGCGGCATGCGATTAGATTGCAATAAAACATACCTTGCCCATTTCCTTTATATCAAAGACTCATATTTAAACAAAATTCCAATTACGCTAATCCTCTCCTCATTTAACATGCAATAATAAATTTCCAATTTCGGCCAGTTGAAATCCACGATGACCATGCAGGAGATCTGGCAAATGCAGATTTCTTCTGAATCCCACGATAATTCCATATTCAACCGATGCTCTTACCTCGGCATTAGTATGCCTAACATTACGTCGGGGTCTGTGAGCAGGCTTCCCAGCCATACCCTTCAAACCCCCCTGATTGACATAGTCCTGCATTTGCTGCACGTGATACATGTACTCTATCATCATTTCTTGTGTGACTGCCTTCTCTCTCTAAAAACAATGTTCATTGTACATTTTGCCCTTCAACTGGCACATCATTGCCACAGGCTTTAAAATGATTTCAAATCTTCAACAGGATTTCAATATCCAAAAATACTCATACGATGTTCAATATAGTTCCAGATCATTAAATAAAAATTATGTTACAAATAAGAAATTCGCCTCTAAATTTAGGTGAAAATATGGTCTGTTTATAACTAATATATAAAAAGCCAACAATTTATAAAATTAGATAATTTGAAAATCCAAAAAAATTGAAATGTAAAACACTCAATATCAAATTATTAGCCTATATTGATAATTAATTGTGCCTTGTTTTAGATTTAAACATTGTTATGTTAATATCGAGCAAAAAGCAGCAGTCAACAACAAAAGCAATTCTAATAACTAACTAACACTGCAAGCTAACAGCCAAACACCAACTTGACAATAAGCATTTCTAAACTACTATAAGACCAATACTGAAAAATAAAATGCTACCAATAAAGTAGAATCAACTTCTAATATCAAAATTAAACATAACCATAGAACTATAATAACACTGGAATCGCATGATGATTTTAATTGCTTACTTTGTAATTTTGATTACAATTGTTGAAATTTCGATTAATTTTGATGGCTTTATCCAAACTAGTGGCCGGTTTTCAAGTCTTTGTGGTAACTTTGTAAAATTAAGTTTGTCAGTTGAAATGAATTCCTTGACGAATAATTTGTTGATACATTTGTGTATTGTATTGTTGCAGGACTTAAAATATTTGGCTGTGATCATGACTGTAGTCAATGAAGGATTTCTTATTTGAAGTAGCTATGTTTGGTTTGATGTCTCAGTTGAGTTGAGTACGATGGAACTGAACTAAGAATCATAAGATATAACAAACTCAGTGGTATATAATTGTGAGAGTGTTTCTCAAAGTAAGTACAGTAAAGTCCGGTTTATCCATATCCGAAACCACCGGATTCGGGATTATCCGAATCGGGTTTTGAAAAAAAATATATAAATAACAGTTAAGATGTGAATTTTATCTCAAGCTTCTTCAAAATTTCAGACACAACCACGATACCTTGCTGGACGCGGCAAGTGTTACTAACGATGAATGAATACCATGATGAACGCACACTCTGTAAATTGGGGGTGTTTCCAAGCGAAGCACTTAGCGCATGCGGGAGCAGTCACTATTTGACAATTCAATACTGAACTGACAAAGTGTATCTGTTTGTGGTTAGATGTACAGTTGTTGTTTGTTTCGGAATTATTTTTACGGTCAAAGTGCATACTGAATCTGTGGTCATGAATGGTTGTAAAAGTAAGAAAGTTGTTTTAATGTCAGAAGAGTGTTTTCTTTCCTACCTAAAACTAAAAATAATAAATTTTATTAAGATTATAATAATTGACAGATTAAAACAATAAGATAAATTTTTTAACACGTTAAAAGCTAGCAATATTTCGTGGCTATGTTGTTGTACAAAGGCTATATGCAGTCTGCAGAACTAATATCAAAGGTGCACTATCATTGTCTATGCAACGTGGATGTCTATAATGGTATATTTTCAGTATATAGTTTCAGATCATCCGGATTTTCAGCTATCCGGATTGGGACCCTGCCACATTAATCCGGATAAACAGGTCTAAACTGTAAGAAAGTAGTGGCCCTGTTGACACAGACCAAAAATACTCTTGCTCATATACACAATGGAGATGTGGGGATATCCAAAAACTAATATGGAATAACCGAATGCAGTGAGATTTTACTTTTCAGATAGACAGTAAAATAAAGAATCCAAAATCTTCAAACAGGATGATGCTGGTGAAATGGATCATTAACGAAGGAAGATGCAATAAAACTCTTATCCATTTGAAACGTACAATTGCCACTGACATGTAGTGAGATTGAAATAAAAAGAAAGTCATCAGTTACAGTGAGATCACATTTGAATATACAGTGCAACTCGGTTATTGCAGCCTCGGCCATAACGTCAACTCGGATATAACGTCATTTATTTTTAGGTCCCGCCAAACTATATGTATTTACATAGGAGAAAACCTCGGATATATCGTCAGTAAATTCTCAAACCTCGTATATAACGTCAAGAAAATCGGGCCGAGATGAAGACAACATATAGCTAAATAGAGAAAGTTCGGTCGGTGGTGCAACGTGAGGGCTGCGGCTATTGTTTAGCTACATTCTATTTTTAGAAACGGCATTTTATTGCTGTCTTACTGCTAACCACCCCAACCCCCTCCCCTACCCTATATCCGCTGTCGCCGGTCATCAAGGTCAGTGTCAGTGACTCACGTCGCATCAAAGCACTGTGATGCCGATCGTACGTACCTACAGTTCGTGCAGATAACGTTAGTTCAGTGTATGTCTTTTACAGTTTGTTTTTCGTTATTTTAATTTACGAATACAGTATTGAAAAATAATGGCAAGTGTTAAGAGAAAGGTTTTGCTAAAGAAAAGGTGTGAGTTATAAGAGCGTGTGAGGAGGGACGTAAGATAGCAGACGTGTGTTCGGGCTTGTTTTTTAAAATCGAACCAACAGTTGAATTCACCAAGCCGAACATCATTGCAATATTTTCAAATTCAATTTTTTATATAGTAGAGTAGTTCAGTCAGTCATAAACATAAACTTACGGTGTATTTCAAATTACCTTCATTAAATGTCTTAATTTCATGTAAAAATGTGTTTCCCTATTTTTCCTCGGTTTTAAATTAAATTATGTAACCTCTTTTATAGCGTCACTCTGATATAGCGTCATTAATTGTGTGGTCCCTTCAATGACGTTATAACCAAGTTCCACTGTACTTTATTATTTACATCAAACACACAGCGGAAATGGTATAATCTCACAGTAATTTGTGTCTGTTTGTAACTGTAATTTGAACTTGACTTTAACTCCTCTGTGAAAACAACAGCACTCACTATGATGAAGCTTTTTTACTATTTTATACCTTTTAAAGAAAGGTAAATTTTTGTAAAATTTAAACTGACATACACCATATTAAAATAAAATAATGAGTTCCCGGAAAACCAGTTTTGGAACAAAAGTGTGAGACACAACATTTTATGTTGTACTGAACACAAGATATATATATTAAAGTTATTTGACAGAAAAAAATAAATCCGTTTTTGGAAGTTACTAAACAAATTAATAACCTTTATCTGATTTCAAACCTTTTCAGAATTATAATATATTAACCCATTAACCATCTAATCTAATCTAATCTAATCATTCCTGTCTAAGGACGTACATTGTTTTCCCATTTCGCTAGACACATGACTAAAGACGTGCATTGTATGTCCTAAGTTGGTCTAAGCAAACAATGTGTGTTGCCTGCTTATATTTTGATGTAGTTTTTCCCCCTATAGATGTGCTAGTTTATTTCTCGTCCAATAAATAGTGTTGGAGTCTTCTTTAAATTATATATTTATAATTTTCACTAGTGTCCTCTGTTCCAGTACAGTCACAGTGAACAAGGCTCCATTTTAATTCAGACAGGAGCACCTCAGGCGTCTTGCAGAAATTCAAACAGGAATGGGTTAAAAGTTATCTTTATGTGGAAAACTTTTCTAGTGATAAAGCAAATATAATTTAGAAACGAAAAACATCATGTAATTTAGTAAAATTCATGGAATTAAATATTCATACGAAATAGGTGCTACAAGTTTTCCTTTTTATTAATTTCAAACGGCTTTAGGTTTTGTCACATTAATAAGTATTTTACTACTTAACCAAAATCATACGACCTGAACAAAGGACTTACTGCAGGCTTACTGCTAGTCCAAATTGAAATTTCACCATCGAATATCCGCACATCTCTGAAACACAATTAATGAAAGCCTAATCCTCACCTTCTGCACCCTGGTCTCGAGACTTGGTCCAATGGCCACCAGAGTCTGTTGCAGGTACCTGCGGTCCTTGGCCTTCTTGAAGAACGGGTGCTTCAGAAGCTCGGTGGCTGTCGGCCTGCAGATAAAATAGATTAACTGTACTATAAAATGCTTCACTAATCTGTTTACTGTTTACTGACACAGTTTTTATCACTGCACAATGTTTACTCATGGCTTAGGACCTGTAGGAACGCTTTAACCTCAGCATTAATTTAAAACTATGTGAACAAAGTAACTTCCTTTCTATTTATTGAGATCTAATTTAGTAATTTTAGTGAAAGTTAGTTTATTTACCTATGCATATCCAATAGTAAACATCACTAAAAACTAATACCATAAAACATTAGACTTCAGGTTCAAATTAACTAAAAAGTTTATTAAAACCTAAAAAAGGCCTAATAATAATGTGCTGTTAGTATTATAAAAGTATATACACCCCTATGATAGTGTAATATAGTTTTGTTCAAGGCACCGATCAATTTAAAAGCCTAAAATCAATTTAAGAGTTCCTATTGATAAAAAATCCCTAATGTTTTGAATATTAAAATTATTTTTCCAGTATATAGTTTTTATTTAATTATATTTTATCAAAGTTTTGTTCTATGCATTATTTGTGCAGCAATTCTAGTTATTTAGGTTTTGACATTTTAATTGATCCAAAGTGACTGTGGCGACTTCACTTGCCCCATTATCTATCAAGTGATATATTCTCCTTAAATGACCTTAAAAGAGCAGTTTTCTTTTCCTTGACAAGCCCCTTGCTCACCTCTTAGTTGGATCCTTCTGCAGACAGTCGATGATCATCTTGCGGAAGGTCTTGCCATACGCTTTGTACTGGTCCTTCTCCTCAGCCCCCGTGTCCAGTGTGGGCGGGTCGTTCTGCAACGTCAGCATCAACACCTTCATGGGCGGATACCTGTGGTAGGGCGCGGTACCCGTGGCCATCTCGATGGCGGTGATGCCGAACGACCAGATGTCTGCTTTGAAATCATACCCGTGATCCTGAACATACAAATGTTGATCAGGGATGGGTCAGCACTGACTTGAGTTGACTTAAGGAAGAAGATTGCTAACATCGTACATGGCTAGACATAAAAAATAATTAATCAATTAACTGACCTTGATTAAACTATGAAAATCAACTTCCATCCCCAACTTACAACTAACTGACGTCACCCAGGGCTCGAGTGTTTAACTGTAATACTCATCTTTGGTCAGTTAAAAAACTACAGCTTGTCCATCCCAAGTAAATAAATTTATCTCGATAAAGTAACAGGTTAATGTTAATAAATTGTTGACAAAGAGACATTAAATGCTTTTGTCTAAAGTAAATATTAAGTAATCCTAATAATGTATCATCTTCAAAAAAGAACCGATGGGATTTTTTTACATTTTTATTTATTTATGTTATGTTTATCAACCAGAACTATTTTTTATGTTTAACGTTGATAAGGAACAGTCCAAACGCTGTGATCTTGTTCCTACCCAAAATAGACCTCCTGTTAGGTAGGTAATTAATAATTAACCCTTCAACTCCATTCAACGTATTGTACACTCGATGCCGACGTCACGCCCATTGTCGTTCACTGCACGCATTTGTCAGTACTGCATTTTGCTGCTATCTTAAGAGATTTTTTTAGAAGTATTTGGAGCTTCTCAATATTGGAAAACGCTGCCTACTTTTCTAGCATAATTGTTTTTGCCTTTCTGCTGAATTTGAAAGGAGGAAAACTAAAAACATCTCAGCTGGAAGAGACGATAACCACTTGGTTTGTTGTTTGTTTACTGTTGTCTGATGTAATGTGAGAATGCAATATTTTTGTGTTAGTTTGACAGTGTTTTGAACTGAAATATAAGTAGTTATTATCTTTACAAGTGTTTTATGTTTTGTTAGCGAAGTGTTGTAATAATAAATTAGTAAATTAGTAGTAAATTTTAAATGGAAAAATTTGTTTCAAGACATTTTATGGTAAACTGACATTGTGAGTACTACCTAGAACTAGGTTATTTTTGGATGTTTTCAATAAAATATTAGTTTTTAATAGACTTAGACGACACCATTGCACTGTGGTTAGATGAACAGTTATCAGTTACAGCTCAGGTTTGCTAGTAGTAGGTGGTCCAAATCCCAAAATAATGTAATCCGGGCGTTTTGGAAGGCCTCTTAAAATTCTGGGTTTGAAGGGTTAACACGAATCATTCACTCTTGCACTGTGCTGTCACACCTGAACTATCTATTCAAATTCATTTTGTCAATGACCGCTTCACACTGGAGGTTTACCTGCTCCATAACTTCCGGAGCCATCCAACAAGGTGTTCCCACGAAGGTGTGTCTCACTTTCTGACGAGAGAGGTCGCGACCTGTCGCCAGCCATGCGCTCACACCAAAGTCTGCGATCTGCACCGTGCCATCTTCTCCGAGTAAAATGTTCCCTGCCTTTATGTCCCTGTAACATTTTATTTTAATGCTGGTACATATCAAAAAATTGCCTTGAGCAACAAGATTCCATTGAAAACATTTAATTTACTACTCCACAATTTGTTCCTCAAAATATTTAGGAACCGTAAATATTAGGATATTGCTACAGAATTATGAAAGTCTGATAGTTGTGCATTATAATTTGTTTCCTAACTTTTGGCTATTAGGATTTGTAAAAAATAGAACAAAAACAGGACAGAAGGGAGGGGGGTTCAAGGACAATGCAGTGGTGAGGCGTTTGCCAATACAACAAAGGCCAGCAATAAAAATAGAATCATCAATTCAAAAACCTGCATCCACATATCACTGATTAAATGGATTTAGCTCAGAAGGATAAGAATTAAAGAAAACCCCTTACATTATCACTATACTACACTTTAAATCAAATCATAAATTTAATGGCCAAACAAAACCTTCCATAAAAAAAACTTACAACGCAAAATATTATCTTAAAACTGGATATAAGCCTCAGATATTGACATGAATCGTTCCGAACTACTCAGATTAAGATATTTACAACATCACTTATCTGCCAACTTCATTCATTGCGTATGTTTATATTATATGAAAGGTTTAGTGAGCCTAAAAAAATGCTATCTAAAAAATATAATTTTCTTAAATTCAAACAAAAAACTTAAGTTGAAACTGAGACTTAAATAAGGCACAGTAACAAATAAGTAAGTAATAAATAAAAAAGCGAATGGCTTTTTTTGGAGGTATGGAATGTTTACTTAAAAACATTTAATTTTGTTTAAATTTTCTATTGCTTTGATAGAAAATTTACATATATGTTTTTTTTTACTGTAGACTGAGCAAGAGTCCACCCTTGCTGATGTTAATGCCGCTAAGCTCTGTCATGTTTGCATACTTCATCCGTGACATGCAATGTAAATGCGGTTTTATTTGCGCTCAACTTGAATAAAAGAATAAATACCCCCGTCGCAGCAGACCTGCGTACTCAGCGACTTTCCAAATCAATAATATAATAATAATAATATATGACAAGTTTGGTCAAAAACTGTCGAAAAACATGAGAATTATTTGCCTATTCTCCATAAGATTAAAATGGGAAAGAGTGAGTAGGTTTGCTGCTGTGAGGAACACTGAAAGTAGCCATTTATACCATCAAAAATTTTATTTTTAACATTTATACCAACTTTTATCAAGATCTGTCCATAAATAAAGGAGTTTGCCTAATCTCCATATGATTAACATGGGAAATGAGTATGCAGGTTTGCTGCCATAATAAACACATAAACTATGATTTTTTAGCACAAATGTATGGATCTCAACCACATGAAGCTAAATATCAAGTTTCATCCAAAAATATTAGATAATAAGTGAAAAATTAATTTTTCCTAATCCTCCATAAGATTAACATTGGAGCCTCAAAATACAACATACTGTGTTTAGATTTTTTTATATCTCGGTAACCGTTGAAGATAGAGAAAAACTTTAAGGAACTTAATTGTGTAGTTTTTTAAGCTGATTTTAATGGTGAAAGATTAAATCTAAAAATTTTTTAAATTACATACGAAAAACGCAAAAAACCCCATTTTGGGGTACAAAACCCCCCCAAACTACCCGTTCCCATTGACCGATATGTCTGGTTTACGAACTCGTCCGAGCATTTGTAGGAATACATGTCTATACCAAATTTGATCTCGATCGAACCATTTTTACGAGAGTTATCGTGTTCACAGACACATATATATATATATATATATATATACCCCCGTCGCAGCAGACCTGCGTACTCAGCGAATTTCCAAATCAATTTTGCTAACAAACTTGTAAAATACAAGTCTTATTCTATCCGAGCACTCGGTCAATATAAAAAATAATATAAATGACAAGTTTGGTCAAAAACTGTCGAAAAACATGAGAATTATTTGCCTATTCTCCATAAGATTAAAATGGGAAAGAGTGAGTAGGTTTGCTGCTGTGAGGAACACTGAAAGTAGCCATTTATACCATCAAAAATTTTATTTTTAACATTTATACCAACTTTTATCAACATCTGTCCATAAATAAAGGAGTTTGCCTAATCTCCATATGATTAACATGGGAAAAGAGTATGCAGTTTGCTGCCATGATAAACACATAAACTATGATTTTTTTAGCACAAATGTATGGATCTCAACCACATGAAGCTAAATATCAAGTTTCATCCAAAAATATTAGATAATAAGTGAAAAATTAATTTTTCCTAATCCTCCATAAGATTAACATTGGAGCCTCAAAATACAACATACTGTGTTTAGATTTTTTTATATCTCGGTAACCGTTGAAGATAGAGAAAAACTTTAAGGAACTTAATTGTGTAGTTTTTAAGCTGATTTTAATGGTGAAAGATTAAATCTAAAAATTTTTTAAATTACATACGAAAAACGCAAAAAACCCCATTTTGGGGTACAAAACCCCCCAAAACTACCCGTTCCCATTGACCGATATGTCTGGTTTACGAACTCGTCCGAGCATTTGTAGGAATACATGTCTATACCAAATTTGAAACACATTTTTATATATATATATACCCCCGTCGCAGCAGACCTGCGTACTCAGCGAATTTCCAAATCAATTATAAACAATAATAATATATGACAAGTTTTATAAAAATCTGTCCATAAACATGAGAATTATTTGCCTATATTCTCCATAAGATTAACATGGGAAAGAGTGTGCAGGTTTGCTGCTGTGAGGAACACTGAAATTAGGCATTTCTATCATAAATAATTTTTATCTTAACATTTATACCAACTTTCATCAACATCTGTCCATAAATAAAGGAGTTTGCCTATTCCCTATATGATTAACATGTAAATAGAGAATGCAGGTTTGCTGCCATGATAAACATAAACTATGATTTGTAAGTATAAATGGATAGATCTCAAACAGATGAAGCTAATATCAAGTTTTTTATCCAAAAATATTCATTAATATGGAAATATTAATTTTTATCTATCCTCCATAAGATTAACATTGGAGCCCCAAAATACAACGTACTGTGTTTAGATTTTTAATATCTCGGTAACCGTTGGAGATAGAGAAAAACTTTAAGGAACTTAATTGTGTAGTTTTTTAAGCTGATTCCAATGGGAAATATAAAATTAGAAATTTTTAAAAATTACATGTACAAAACTCCCCCACACTACCCGTTCCCATTGACCGATATGTCTGGTTTACGAACTCGTCCGAGCATTTTTAGGAATACACGTCTCTACCAAATTTGGTCTCGATCGGACCATTTTTACGAGAGTTATCGTGTTCACAGACACACATAATAGCAACACACACACATATAAATGAAACTTGATAATTCGAACCTCAAGGGACCAAAAAAAATTCGAATTATCCAAAAATTCGAATTAGAAAAGTTTATATGCAAGTGGTTGAAATAAACAATCAAACATCATGTTTTAACATTGTATATTAAAAAAGTTAGGTTAATGAAGATATTATTGATTAAAAATCCTAATTTTTGTTAAATGTCAATAATGTGTTTGGAGGGATCCCGAAACTAGCTATTACAAACTTTTTCAAATCCCTTCTCTACCTCCTTGATCGCCGCTATTTATTCTTGCAACGTCAGAGATTTGTAGGTTTCGCTTTGACGAAGCCATCATACACACGACGTGTTAACATGAAAGCAGACGACGAATATCGGAACAAACCACCACCGATGATACACACAGATGTCAATGTTGTGATTTATGAGCAGTAGTGGACTAGTGAGTGGGGTGGGCGCGTTGATCTAGCTAAAAATAGTCTGAGGACAGGAAGCCCGAACGTCGTCGTTTCCTGGAAAATCACACGGACGATGACTTTTCACTGTCATTGAATATTTCAGCTGTAAAAACTTCGTTTAAAATTAATTACGTTCGTTTATTTAACCAATGGGGAAATTTTTAACATTTATTTTTAATAAAATTATCATGTTACCAACACTGAAAATTTCGAAAAAAGAATTTTTACAAGAAGTTCAATGACGAATTATCCAAGTATCCACTGTATATATATATATATATAAAAAAATTTTAACGACTATTGTTTTTGGTCTCTGGGCACCTAAAGAAGAAAAAATAACATGGTCCCGGGCTTAAGTCTCACCATGAGACCTACGGTAATAGCTTCTTCCCTATGGGAAATTCGCTAATATATATATATAAATTTTAACGACTATTGTTTTTGGTCTCTAGGCACCTAAAGAAGAAAAAATAACATGGTCCCGGGCTTAAGTCTTGCCATGAGACCTACGGTAATAGCTACTTCCCTATGGGAAATTCGCTAAAAAGGTCACAAAACAATGTTACAAATTTAACTTTAACTCTTATTTTTAAGAATTTGATCACACTCTTCACTAGCACAAGTAAAATTAAGGTTCAGCCGTTGAGATTTTTACCCAAATATCAGTCTTGTCTATGAGTGTAGACTGACCTGTGTATCTGTCCGTTACTGTGGAAGTACTCGAGTCCTTTGAGCACCTCGCGCAGCACGGTCGCGATGGTGGACTCGTCGAACACGCCGTGTTTACAGTTGCTCGCTCTCATTTTGTGTTTGATGATGTCCAGCAAGGAGCCGCCCTCTAGCAGCCGTAACACCAACCACAGCTCCTCCCGCACGACAAACGACGTGTAGTACGTCACCACATTCTCGTGGTTGCACGATGACATCGCCTGGATCTCTTTCTGTAAAAGTTTTCACAACAATTAACACAATTTTATTTGCGAATATTTTAAAACTTGATGAAAACTACAATATTAACACTCATTAAGAGCATTTAACCAAAAAATTCATTAAAAATTTTTTTTATCATTCTATGAAAAAAAATATTATCCTAAATACATACAAAGCATATCATTTGTGAAATCAATAACAGAGTTAGAAGCTGCAAAAGTAACAATTTACCAAATAAATCTGAACGGGAAATTGTTTGCTCGATTTTTATGATATGTTGTAAGTTTTAATGTGTCATAAAATTAGTAAGGTAAACTTTAAAAAATAATAAATTATTCTAAAAAATGATGATACCTTACAAATCAATTTTGTTGTATTTTAGAATATGTCATTTTGGGTTGGAATGTACTGTAAAATAAAACTTGTTTAGAGTTTATATAATTTTTTAATTTTTAATGGCTTGAAAACCTCTCCTTACGATTTTGAAAAATATTATATTCGGCAGCCTAATAGTAACAGCATACTCAGAAAATATAAATATAAACACAATCATACATAAATATGTTCATATATGAATTTAAATGAATAAATATAAATCAAAATTGTCAAAAATAAGATCTTGACCTTCAGTCTTATAAAAATTTGGAATGGCCCTTCATAAAATATAATTGGTGATCACTGTATTATAACAATGGAATTATTCATACAAGGCCATCTAAGACTTTGTGGGCCTAAAACCTACTTCACTATCTTTACGCATATGAAAAGAATATATTAATATTTATTCTTTACAACTCTTCGTTAGCCAACTGTCACAATCAGATGAGTGAACCAACTACGGTTGTACTGTAGTAATGATTACTAACTTAAATTAATGTTCAAAAAAATTTTTAAAGTCATTTATAATTTCAAAATTACAGTACATAAAATTTTTAAAATCTACTCCCTTGTATCTACAACCTAGTTTTATAATAATATGTTTTTACAGGATACATTTACTTTTGTGAATTTTAAACTGTTGACCTAATACAAAGATATTTTTTAGAAAACTTCTTTTTTCGGCAGGTAAAAAAAATCATTACTTTTAAATCAAAGAAAATTATCATATTCAGAGTTTTAAGCTATAAATTCAAATGAATGAAAATTATGCTATTATTTATTAATGGATGTAAATAAATTCATGACTCTGAACACTTAATTAAATATAGAAGTACCAATGGCAATATATATTTACATTTCAGTTAAAAAAAACACATAATTTATGAGTGAACTAGTGTATTTACAACCAAGTCGATGACCTTGAACTACGAGTTTTACTGAAGAATATTTTATTGCAGCAATACTAGGTCCAAGCATAGACAGTAGACAGTTGACACAATTTTTAAATAAAATTTACATATGTAAATTAACTGTCTATATGACTGAAATACTGAATACAGTATCAAAAATATTAACTCCAAAATAAATATTCAGAAAGCATACCCTACAAAAAAAGAACAGAAATAAAATGATAAAGTGAGTTAGCAAATTAAAATTTAGTCAAAAATTTCATGTAAAAAACTTTTAACTTTAAGATCTTACATTTAAGCATTTTCATAGAACAAAGTAACAATAATTAATGAATAAACTTAGTGAGAACATCTATGTATTATGTTAGTTGTGTTAGCGGAGCCAAACTTTCAATGTCCAAAGGTGTGTGTGTTTTTGTGTAATATGAAATAACAGAAGAACGGCTGAAAGGATCGGTTTTAAATTAGCAATGTACGTTCTTTGACACACTAAATATAATGACTTAAAAATATAAAATATTTGTCTATCTGTTTATGTATAAATTTGTTTTTAATATAACCTTACATCCCTTATGTCGCCCTTCATCTTTTCTATGTGCTGTTAAAGCAGCTGTGACCAAATGTTGCTTGGTGTGGACAGATGACCTAGGTTGGAATCCGCACTGGCCATGCAATTTACGACATTAATTTTTTTTACTGATATTCAATATAATAAGTTAGTGACAACGGTACAGATTCTCTTAGTTCATTCATTCCATTAGACGAATATTTAAGCGTACTAGTTTCTTATTTTGCTCTGAATAACTACTGTTAAACCTTGGCAATTCGTAAAGAAATATAAATTGGAACCTCCTTAATATGAAAAATCTGTAATCAATGATTTTAATCTGTTGCCTTCATAAAACGTCTAAAATTTGAAAATAAATAGGAGCATAATCAAAGTGATTTTAGAGTGAAACGTAGCTTCTAAAACTTGATTGGGGTTACATTGAATATTTTATTACTTTGATTAAACGTGCTATATTTTAGTATGTTGTAATTGTATTCCTGTACAGTCGACTCCCTCTAATCCGGACACTGCGGGACCCAACCCCTATCCGGATTAAAAAAATTCCGGACAATTCGGCGGTATTATATATATAAATTACAACCTGTATCAGCGTAATCTAAATCTTGGCTAAATCTAAATCTATTGTAAATCTTGGCTATAGATATTAATATTAGTGCTGCTCTCCCATCCACATGAGTCAAATTCCCACACTGAAGATCCGTATCGAACGCAATTGTAAACTGAACTGATTTTGTGATGTTACTCATTTATATTTAGGCCGGAAACAAATAAACATGTTCAATCCTATCGATTTATGTCATGAGAAACGTGAACACGCACTGACGACTCATTTCCAAGAAGTAATCCGAACCATCTGAGTCCAGACCAGAGGGAGTCGACTGTACTGTACTTATTTATGTCATTTTATGAAGTTCAAAATATGGAAGTCCGATCATATTTTTCATATAAATTGCAATTTTATTAAATATGGTTGGACTTCTATAATTTGAATTTCATTCATTCATATAAAACTCTAAAATTCAAGATGTCTAAGTTTCAAACTTTTATTAATCTTAATATATATAAATCTTCTGTACATGTATTTGTAATTAATTGAACTCCTTCTAAACGGCTGAACCGATTCTGATGAAATTTTTGCGTATTCAGCATGATTCAAGGATGGTTTCAAGTTTGGTACAAATTCGTCCACATGGCTTCCGTCCTAGAGGGCTTAACAGGGTGCAGTGTCAGGTTTTATAAATTGTGTGTTTATAAAATTAACAGCTGTGATTAAGTAATTTGAAAGTTTCTTTAAACTGTATACATTACTGTTAGGCGGAACAAAGTTCGCTGGGTAACACTAGTTCAATTTAAATTTCTTTCCTCCTCATTTTATAAAATTTGAGTAACTACTGATTTCATAGATTTAAGACACAAAATTCTTGAATTATTTCCTTTAAAGTTAATTTAACAGGATGTCAAACAATGCCATGTAAGAGCCATTTATATAATATTTGAAAGATGAATTAGTGATGTCGTAATCCAACTTTATTGCAAAGCAAATATGATGCATTGTGTTTAATCTAGCATGAAATCGTATAGCTCAACCAGCAATTAGAAACGTTTAATGCAATGTCCCCATCATTTGCGAAGTAGAAATCTCGACCCATCAGTTGCCTAACACAAATTGAA
Source organism: Nephotettix cincticeps (assembly GCA_023375725.1). Classification (NCBI taxonomy): domain Eukaryota; kingdom Metazoa; phylum Arthropoda; class Insecta; order Hemiptera; family Cicadellidae; genus Nephotettix; species Nephotettix cincticeps. The sequence goes on from CM041788.1 coordinate 35,655,314, forward strand.
CTATTTATACTCCAATTTAAACAGTATAATTAGACCAGACTGAACTCTAATTTTATTCATATGGATTGTAAATGGACTGTATAAATAGTTGGTTGAACAGCTGACAACATAAATAATCACCATTGCCAACATTCAAAAGTGATTTTGAGATTTCACCATTTACTTATTACAGTATTGATGAGTAAGTTCATTAATAAATCAAACAATTTTAAATATTTTATTGAAGTTATTAAAAATTAATTACACACATAAATGTATGTACTTCATTAAATAAATTAATTTAGTTTGATATCCTAACATAAGTTATGTTTATGTGTTGTTTTTACAATTGAAGCTAGTACATTTCATGAAAAGTAGTAAAACGTCTTTTGAATGCTTTAATTTTATAAATGTAATTTACCGAAATTACAAATTTCCAATACTATAAATAATGAGTAATAGCAAACAATATTATTTTTAATATAGCATCTGTATAATGTAACTTTAAATTGACTACAATTATCTAAGAATTTAAACGAAACAGCCAACATGAGCCATCTGTAGGCTTCCTCGTTCACCAGTAAACACTAAAACATGATTCTTTCAGGTAGAATTTTCAACTTCATGACATGCTGTCAAGGTCATTGTTATCAACAAGAGACTTTGGGAACTCATGACAAAACCACTGTACAATTGCACTGAAGATTGCATCTTTGCATGTCACTATTCTTGATGAATTTTTCACACCTGGTAAATGTCCTGATTCAATAATTACACATTTTTTAAATAACGGGAAATGTTACACTGAACATTTACAAAAAGAAAATTTTTAACAAAAAACAATTTTTAAAAACTAGTATTTGGAAGTAAATTCGGTAGTGTCAATTAACCAAATAATTAATTATCTAAACAGCCTAACAACAATTTGTAAAAAATAGTGATTATTTTACAATCAATTAAAAATATTTTTATAATACAGTATTATTTATAAATTGAACCTCTACTATAGTAGGCCTATGACCATTTCAAAACATATTCAATCAAATTTTATTCTTAATACCCTAAATAAATTTTTAAAGCACTTTGGTAATTTACATTATGGTGTTCGTCTAGGTTCAGGATATTTTTTAGTTATATCCCTACATCAATTTGTTTTTCTATGAACAATTATTACTAAGAATTTTCAATATAAAACAATATTTTTACTTTGATTGTCTGAAACACCCCCCTCCCATCTTAAATTGTTAAAATAATCAACCAAAAAAATTATTTCTATATTTATGACAATCACGTCGTAGCCTACTTCTGAGAAAATTATTTATAATATATGTTTAAAGCTGAGAAAATCTGCTCTAGTAGTGTGTTAAAAGATTTCCATAAGATTATCACAAAGACTTAAGGTCAAACGATATCAGAGGCGCCACAATAAGCTTAATCAGTCGATGTTCACTGAATGGCGTACTAGAAAAGGGACTTTGTTATCACAAAGTAAACAAAGAGCCGATATCAAGTTGTTCAATTGATAACAGCCTTTAAATAAATTTGTAAGATGGAGATTCTACAAAATTACTTGAGGCATACCTCATATATTTTCCTTCTGATTCTTACAATCACGTTGGTTTTTGTTTCATATAACAGACTAATTTTTTCAATTAGTACAAAAATTTGAACTCAAGTGTTTAAACTTTGAAATATATTTCCAACTTATAGTTTCGGTAAAAAATTTAGCCTAAAACTATTAGTCAATAACAATAATCGAGAATTAAAACTTTCAATTAAATATGTTGAACTGTCCATATTTTACGGAATAAATATAGTTAAGCTAGAGTAAGTTGGTACTAAATTATATTATCCCTATGAAATTTATGAAATAAATATGTACAATTATTTTGAGAAAGAGTGGATTTAGTTGACTTTCCTGCCATTGAAAGTAACAGGCAAATGGAGTGTAGAAACTTGTGTTGCTTAGCAATATGAGAGAAAATGAACTCAAAGATGAATGACTTATTTACACAAACTTGGGGTCAACACAATATTTCACTTGACTATTTTTAACCAGAGTTCTGGTTCAGATCACGTTAAGGATGAATTGCAGTATGGCCTGATTACTCTAGTATGCTGTTAGTCAGTAAACGTCTGAACACTGAGCTGTCGAATATTTAATTTTTGTACGTAAAACTAAAATTATCCGGTTAACCAGTTTTGCTTTGCTCATAATCCTCTGTGTTGGATCATTCATTAGACACTATGCCAACTACTTTAATTACTTCCCAAGACAACTAATTAAATAAAGACAAGAAAATTATTTATTTATCACTAAAGATTCTAGAGAACAACTTTATGGGCCTAATTGTATTTTTTATAATACACTCAAACCATTTTATGAAAAGGGGCCAAATTCTGTGAAGAGGCTCACAAATTCAGGAATTATTACGAGCATAAACTATATTTAAGTTACACGATAACCTAATACAAATCTTACGAATACAATTTTTTTAAATTTACATCAAGAGAGTTGAAAATAGGGTCTGACTTAAAATTTGTAAAATGTTTCAGTTCTATCTTGTGATAAGGTTTCATTGCTGAATTGAAGTCATTACTACCAAATTATTTTCATAAACAGGCACACTCAGTTCTTATATTTTAATAACTTATGAAATTGTCAATATGTTTTTTGTACACACTGAAGCCTTTTAATATTTAGACCATGTAAACGGAAAGGCCGATTGTGTCTCGTTCAAGTCTAGTTAATCAAAAACAAATCAAACAATTTCTTCCATAAGAACAAATGCTCTTGAACTTAAATGCACAACTTGCCCTGATCATCTCTCGTCAAAGACGAATTTGAATTATTGTGTGGCCATTTAAGCTATTCCTAAGCTAACCATTTGTTTAAAATTCATTGCTAGACCGTAACGTTTGCTGTGAAATTTAAGATGTGAAATATGTTTTGATTTAATGAATTAAAATTAATATTTAGAAGATTATCGTTAGTTGAGCAGCAAAATATAAGTATATGATAGGACATCCAAGTCATGCATTCGTCCAGTTTCACTCCCAATAACTCAACCGCCTCAACATATTTGCAATCTTCTCAATGCCAATCATCAGATTAGGAGGGGGTACGTTCATTAAATGATTTCTCTGTTGAGTTTGAATGTGCAAAAAATGTGTTTTTGATGAGTTTAATTTCAGTGAGTATTCTGAAAAATATTGTGTCAACTGATTTGCAGTTTAGAATGAATCTATTTCCAATTGAAGATGATTTTTGTTTTTTTTTTGTAAAAATGGTAGATCATCGACAAATTGAAATACATTTTCAACAGGGAGTGTTTAGCCAACGTCATTTATATATACAATGAAAAGGACTGGGCCTAATATTTTTTTAATTGAAACTTGAGGAATGCCGGATACTACTGATTTTGTTTTGGATGATTTGATTCTATCAGTTAAGTATGACGGGAGCAATGTTAGTGCTGATCCTCCAAACCCTGTTTTTTTAGTTTAGAAATTAGCAGTGAGATATCAACGCAGTGACGCAGATGGCTTTGGGCTAGTCAGTGAAACACCCAATTACTGATTCACCCTCCTCAACCACGTCCAAGCATCCACTGATAAAATCTATGAAGGCTAATTTTGTTGACTCCCCCTCCCCTAAATCCATATTGCCTTAAGCTTAAAAGTGTATTTTCTTACATATTATGTTTTCAAAAACTTTAGACACGGCTGGTAGGAGCGAAACTCGTTGATAGTTACTCACCATTGTCTCCTCCTCCCCCTTTTTGTGCAGTGGCCTAACAGAAATCTTACAACTACTAGGAAAACAGTTTGTACTTACCATATTATTAACTATATATGAACTGGGTCTTGCTATTTCTTTCAGAACCCTAACACTAAAACAACTATCCATCCCGCTAGATGTTTTTGGTTTGAATTTAGAAAAAATGTCCATTTCATCTTCGCTGACACATTTGAAATAGTTAAAGTTGGCAGAGGGTTTATTATTTCTATGGTTTAGTTTTTGGTTGTCCATTGTTTGCTCTAAAGCACCTATATATTTATAAAATAATCATTGAATGTTTCGGCAACTGAGTGTGGATTTGTTATCTTATTATTTTCATCATTTATCAGTTAAATTTTTTATTGGCTTTTTCTTTATATTCAGGCAAAGAATATATTTTCATATCCAATTCCGAACGGGGTAAAATTATCCAAGCTGTAAATGGGATTGGAACAATTTTTAAATAAGCTAAATGGTTTGGGTTGTGTCAAAAGTTATTAGTGCTGTATTTCCAATGTATTTAGTAACAGAAATTACAGTAAAAATAGGCTAGGGTAATACAGTAAACAGGATTGCGTACCTTTGCAATCTCAGTTATTAAATTGTTGGTATTAGTTATTTCCTACATGTTTCAGAGCCATTTATTGTTCTATCATCAAATAATTATATTTTAAATGACGAAGAAAGAACATATACATATTTAAAATAATCATAAAATGTATAGAACTGTGTCCCAAAAGATACATACCTAATCATATTTTATTAGTGAATAACAGTAGACTAACTAGAGGTATATCTTACTGTAGTGAGTTAATAAAATATTCAATAAACTTCAACAATTAAACTTATTTAGTTGATAATTTAAAACTGCTTGTAAAATACATTCAAATTTAGATGGAGCGATCACAAGTTCCTGGTTCCATTAACCTGGAACCAAGTACTGCAATATATTTTAAAAGAAAAGAAACATTTAGATAAATAAATTGTATATTTGATATATACAGATTTTCAAACATAGTTGTATTTGAACAAAAATATAGATAGGTATTTATCATTGAAAAAAAATTACACTGAAAAAAGACAAAATTACTTTAAAATAATGTTTTGAAAACTGGTTAAAAAGTGAACTTTATTTGCCTTTCTTTAGTGTTAATTTCACAATTAAACATGACTAACTGCAGTGCAATTCCTCACAACACCTCCTGTCCCATAAACATCGTTCTCATACTTGGCTTAAAATAAACCTGGGTAGGTCGCCTTCAAATGGTATAATACGCAAAAATCATGTACAGCGACATTAATTCTACTAATCAGCGTTCTGCGAATTAAAAACTGCGATCCAAAGGCTTGATTAAGCAAGTCCTATTAATGGGGTAAAAAACTGTACATTCAAATTTAGATGGAGCGATCACAAGTTCCTGGTTCCATTAACACTGGAACCAAGTACTGCAATATATTTTAAAAGAAACAAAGAATACCATACTCAACTTTTTAAGAATAAATAGCAGATTTATTATTTTATTATTATTATTAGCAGATTTTCAAACTCTGTAGAATTTGTATATTGTAGATGAAATGAATTTAGATAGGCCTATTTTTAATCATATTCGTTACACTGAAATGACTTAAAAGTAACTTTTTAAAACGACATGTTGTTGAAAATCGTTTCTAATAAAGGCATTATTTCTACTATTTAAACTAGGCTACCTTAACTGCACTTCCTAGCTCACACACACCTCCATGTCCCATAAACATTTCTCATTCATACTTGGCTTAAAATACCTACCTGGGTAGGTCGCCATTTCAAATGGTAATCTAATATAATCCTTGTAAAAAGAAGCATTTTATGTCCAAACATTAATACTTTTCAGTAATGTATATTTCTTGTGGTCGGTCAGCTTTTTTATTATTTCTCTGCTCAAAGGTATTTTTAACAAAGGCCCTAGACAAGGAATGAATATACGCAAACGACTTAGTAAAGCGGTCTGAACCCAAATGGGCAGCCTGGGAAAGGAACTGTGACCTCTTGCACCAAAGTCCAAGAAGCTAATGTTAAATTTAATTTGTCATCAGACCAATCAGCTCTCAATGAAAATATAAGCCAATCAATACAAACTTCCAATTTATACAACCTTATTAAGACTTCCTTAAGGCCGCTTCACCCAAATTTGGGTGAACTTGGACTAAGTTATAGCATGAGGAATATTTAACAGCACCGAGTATAGCCAACAACAGTATCGTATAGAGTTGCCTAATAGTATAGACTGTCAAATGAAAATATTTTAGAACTGCATAAAAGATTCAGCTTTATCCAGTTATAATGTGTTTATGTTTGACATACAGCAATACTTTTAAGCTGTTAAATATTTATCAATGTTCTCCATTAAACCCATTATACGTAAAAGGAACTTTGTAAATTTAAATCCAAGACCAGCCTTTAGAAATGTAAAAAAGCATTTCATAGCAGCTGTAATATGCCCTATTTCAACAGTGATTGCGTGATGGTATGGAATGTTGACACTTTCTTATTCTTAGGTTATGTTACTCACCAACAGTTCATCCATACTCGTATTCCATTTTTCCAGATTTATCCTCTTGATCGCACATTTTTCTTGTCTAGGCTTACAAAATGCACCGTGAACTACTGCCGTCGCACCGACACCTTAAAAATTAAAATGTAAGGTTAGCCTATTTTTATCATATCAATGTTACCATATCACCGGTAGGCATAGCCCTGACTTGACATACATTCTGAGAGTCAAAAGTAAAAATCTCAACACTAATATAGAGTCCAACGAAAGTTAAAGTTCAAATTAAGTTAAAAATTATTTACTAACCGATTACTTCTTTTAATTCATAGTCATCTTTATGATTTGGCCAGATCTGAAGAGTTGTGGCCGGAGCGGTGGCCGCCATCTTAATTTCTGAAGAGTCGTCTGCACCTGCGCTCGATCTTCCAACGATTGTGGCATGTGGGGAAATTTCTGTTGACGACTTCCGCCTGAATATCCCCGGTGATCCAGGAGGCATTAGACCAGGGGATATTTTCCTGCAAAAGGCAAAATTGGAGCATGAACAATAATAATAAATACACCGTTTAATCTTGAATGGCTAATACGTACGTTTAAATATATTTTATGATGGATTACATATACTGTATCATGTAAATAATAGAGACTGTGTAAATAATATTAGCTGTATCCTTTGAATATCTTCTTTGAAAAGCAATTTAATATTGACAACATAAGCCTTATCAAATCACACCCTGACATTAATACAAATCAAATTCTAACATGCAAAACAAAGTGCAGTGGTTTTATTGTTTTTGAAAATTATTCCTAACAGCACCGGCTTAGTTTTTATCCATTTTACTTTCTCCCCTTATAGTACATGGAGAAAGTATTGTTTTCGTCAAAATTTTCGAATTTGAGTTGAGAGTGAATATATCCGTTTTGGGGTCCCCTGAATCCAAAAAAGTGGGTTTCGACGTGATGTCTGTCCGTCCGTGTGTCTGGATGTGTACAGAGCCACAGCCTACCCCGTCCGTCCGATTTAGATGAAATTGGGCATGTATAGTCACCGTATCTCCAGGATTTTTGCTTGGTAAAGCTTGCTAAAGCTGTTAAAGATGTTAAAGCTTTTGCTTGTTCACCCCTAAAAACCCTTAAAAACGTGAAAATCCAAATTTATCAAAAACTGCTCTAACAATTTGATTATGATAGTTTATAGTGCACAAAGTACTAAATAATTTGACACCACCCGCATGTCTGTAAAAATGACGGTTCAAAAGTTATGGACTTTTAAATGTCAAAAAATCAAATTTTTAAATTTTCAGAGAAAACAATAAAAGTAAAGTATAATTTGACTGGCACCATTGAACCCAGATTAAAAAACTAAACAAATTAGTATCTTTAATTATTTTTCTACGACTAACAGTTCCAGAGAAAAGTTCAATTTACTGTCCATGATAAACGCAGTACGTTGTCTGAAAGCGCCCATGTTTTTCTTATGAAGAATATTAAAAATATCAATTTCTTCAATATTTTCCAACCGTTTTCCATGAAACTTAGTAAGAACAAAGACAATTTTATTCTAATATATATTATAATTATAATATTATAATTTATTCTAATATTATATTGAAATATAAATCGTCTTTGGTATGAAGCGTTTGGTCAAATCACCCCACAAAACCAACTCAAAAATCTTGGTATTACCGCGGTGGGGGGGGGGTTCCCCATACAATTCGAAAAATTAATTTAACATTGTCTCTCTTGTTTTTATTTTCAGAAATGGGATGATTATTTTTGAAACAATAAATTATTAAATGATATTTAGATAAACTTTGAAGAACATTACAGTTTTATTACAGATTGTCTTTTTAAATTTACTTAAGGGAGGAAGTATGTGTCGGTCCACTGATACCGTTTATTTTATGAGCGTTTAAAATAATTTCAATTATGTTACCGGTACCTATATTTTTAATTAAAAAAATTATTATTGGTAATTGTACGGTACCAGTACAAAAATCAAATTCAGCAGTAAATTTAACAATTAGTATAAAAACTGTTTCAGCGACACATACACGTATGTACGCATAGCACGTTCAGGACAAAAAATCTATGGGTTTGCAATATTGTAACCATTCAGTATCTACCAAAAAAGTTGTTTAACTTAACAGCTAGATCGCTTGTGAGTGGTATAAAACACAGTGCATAATTGGGTTTTCAAGTGTTTTGCCTGGATTTAAATTTAGGAACGATATTTTAATTTTTGTTAAGTACCGGTACGCTAATTGAAAGTTATAATTTTTATCCAAGATGATATATTAATTTTAAGCATTGCATTTAGTCCACAGGTTATAAATTGTGTTGTTGTGTAGAAATTTTAAATATTAAAAGTATTAAGTATTACTGAAATGCTTAATTCTGTTACCAAAAATCTCTCAAATTCTGTACGAAATATTAGAGGTGTTTAACTGTAAAGGGACATCAAAATAAAAATCTTGTGTGCGTCACTGAGAAGAAATAAGTTTTAATCTTCGTCTATGAATCAATCAATATCTTTTATCCTCTCTTTATTTATAATTTTAGTTCCTTATACATTTTAATTTTAATATTATCATTAGTACATATCTGAGTTAATAATGAATTCACTAGAAAAAGATTTTAAATTGATTGCATTAATAAATTAAATTAAATCTTGTTTTTTAGCAACATTTCTTGTCATTGTTATTTTCTATTTAATTGATTTAATTTAATCGGCCTGCAACCGTTTGTCGAAGATTACAGTAGTTCAAAACAGAAAATTATACTACAGTTATTTATCCAGGTGTGATGGCTTAAGTCATATCATATTTAAACTTTATTGTTTTGCTGAACAATCTTTTTGACATGGGTATGTCCTTAGCTCAAGAGGGATGTTGGCAATTTGTTGGCAAAAATTTGAAATAGGACGTCATTTAGTTAGTGACGTATGGTTAGTAACGTCATAGTTTGGCTATGAGAACAGCTGTTTAGATGTACTGGAAACATTCCTTTATCCATGACTAGCTGACCCGGCGAACTTCGTAACGCCTTACAGTAAATACATGTTAACTTTCAGATTGGCGATGTCCTGAAGTCAATTAGCATTGCGGCTTCGTTGTTAAAGCTTTGAATATACAACAGCTGATTATTATAATAAACTCAATATGTATAATCATTGTTATTATTTTTTATTTGGCAGACATATAAACACGTGACTTTTAATCATACAGAAAATAAAGAAACATAAATACAGTACATAATCCCCAAAAACCGTAAACTATTAACGTGGTGAATAAATCTGTTCATTTTGTACAGTACACATTTACTCCATAGTTTTACATTAATGAATGATTCAGATGGCATTGGATAGTAAAGCATATTGCTAATGGAAAGTAAAACAACAGCTGTAGCAAAAAGCTTTGATTTAAGAAATCAAATGTTTTTATTGTAGAACATTTGTAAACAAACTGGGTATTGGTAAACAAATAAGGTCAACATTAGAAATTGAAAACGCTATAAAATTAATGGAAACTAATTAAATTTATGGAGACGGAATATGCCTAAAGCATGACCAGAGCAGAGACGAATCCAAAAAATAAAAAATCATTAAAACCCGTCCAGCCGTTCTCGAGTTATAATGCGTGTAACTAACACGACTTTGTTTTATATATTTAGAAGATTAACCTTTTGACATAACCCCCCCACAGGAAAGTAAATACAAACATTTTATAGCTAAAAGCTCATGCATAATTAACCTTAGTTTCTTGGTATGTGAGTGGTGTCATATATTTTTGTGTTATACCCTCAACACTACAAACCATAATAGCTTGGCCGACATCGCTAATTTGCCGTTCCGATCAAGTGTCAGCTGCGAGCCGACTTTGTTTTATTCGTAACGTTACATAAATTTCGGCGAACATCCATTTGGTTAAATGATTACACTGAAAACAGATATTAAAAATATTTAAAAAATTTTACGGAAACAATCTTAATGCTATTGTATAGGCGAGATAAATTGAACACAATTTTCACAACAACGACATATTTTTTACAAGACTCGTATGAAACATCTGGCCCGTCGTAACAGTGACTTACCCTAGTAAGTTCAACATGCTGCTAGCGGGACCAACTGAGGTACACTGAGGAGGCTCTCCACCACTAAGGTGGAGGGTGGTCAAGTCCCTCTGTCAAGGGGGAGGGTCCATCTGACTCATCGGGGTCACTGAAAATACTTCCGATGTAACCGTGGGGGATGCGACCCTCGTGCTGGGCATAGGCAAACTATCCTACGTCACAACTGCAAGGGATGTTGCGACTACTTGAGACAGACACAAACTCGGAATATTTGGAACACAAATGTTAACTCCAATATATCAGAAATATATGAGAATATGCGGTAGGGAGGGTTTTTACGCCGGTTTGGCCGAGGAATGCATTTCCCACCAAACACTGCGTTATAAAACTGTCAGAAAATAATTGGACATTGCATAAAATTATGAAATTATTTATTTTGCATTCCACAAGGGTAGGGGCTAAGACATCTCTTTGAAGGGTTTCCATTGTAGACTAAGTAGAAATTATACTCACAATCTACACTGTAGGATCAGTAATAACTAGAGTTTTCATCGTTTATTTTATGTTTTAGAGACATATTTTTGTTGTATGCATAAGGTTTCCCTTCATTCGTAGCTATTACTGTATTAGTAAGTAGTGGTACCAAGTAGGCTTATAGTATGTCGGTGGTGAGTCCTATAATCCAGCTATACTAGGAAGTCATGAATTGTGGATATCTACGATGGAATGTGGATGTAATATCCTCCGGTACGTTCATCCGCAAAGACCATCCGTAACATTACATCACCAGTTATTCAAAGGTAAAATTTAAGTTTGGATCCCAAGTTAAACTGTAGGTCCCTTAGACGTCATCGGCTGTTGAGCGATAACAGTCACGTATAAAGAATATGTTACCCTTTAGTCGGTAACAAGAATATAAGATCGTCTTACACTCATTTTTGACTCTTACTTGGATTAAAATACCTACCAAAATAGGGCGCTATTGCAGTTAAAAGTATTAAAGTAAAGTGTAGTATTTGTAATGTATTTGAGACTTGTTGAGTGCATAACAATGCAGTCCTAATACTGCATGGCGTTGTTCGCAACAGACATTTAGTTTGTGAATGACTAATCATGTTCAGCGCTTATTTCGATACGGTGTTGACGGTTAGAAGTGTTTTACTGTTTTCGAAGTTGGTAAATGATGTTTCTGTTGCAGCCACATGTGCGGAACATAACCGCCGTGACTTGGCAACCACAAAAATCAATTCGCCTTTAAATTACCAGGATCATGCCAAACATTTATTTTTTTATTTAAAGAACTAACTTACCCATCGCGCGTGTCTCCGATGTACAAAATAGTTCAATTAGTTTTTCGTTCGTTGGCAAATATGAAACGTAATATAATTTTCATTGCTCTATTACACGAAACTACGCTTTCTAAACATAAAATAAGCTAAGAAAATAGTTTATTCCCGCTACTGCATGACAAAATTACACAAAGTGAACTTTCTGTGTATTTGTGGTGCACGGAAAGTAACCGCTATTTTTTGTGCAGAGGATTATCAGCTGTTGCATTAATAAGCAGCAATAACTCGTTTCAGGTTTCTCGATACTAAGTTGAAAACAAAAAAAAATCATCAACATGTTACAAAATTATAACAAAGTAATACTTTTTAAAATTACCATATTTTTTCTTCGAAGTATTCATGGCTATAATGAAAAAATAAAAAAATATAAATACGACCTATCATCCCCAAAAGTTTTAACGTTGAATAAAAATTTTAATTTAATACAATTATTTTTAAATTCCCGGCATTTAAAACAACTTCCTAAATTAATGGAAATAAACCAACATTACTAGACAAATCGAATCTTATTTAAAAAGAATTTTTAAACAAACTATTTATTACAACATTAAACTTTAAAAAACGATATACAAAATATTTAAAAATTAATATTATTTTACTTAAATACAACATTTAGCAAATAAAATTTACAAAAGTAAAATATTTTGGCAAATAAAACAGAGATATACATTTTATATATAAAAAGATAATCATTTTTCTTTATTGTATATTTGAAATCAAACTTATAACATTCAGATAAATAAAAATATTGATTAATAATATTGAATCACAACAACTGTAAAAATTTAACAAGTAATATTTATTAATATTGTCACATTTTTTTTTATGACTAAGTATTTTAGACAATGTTAATTTAATAAAATAAAATAATATAATTTATAATAAACCAACTCTGAAATATATTATGATTTAACATTTATTAATTTACAAATATATTAATAGAAGAGAAAAATTAACAAATTACAAATAAATTTCTATTAAAACTATGCAGTAAGCTCATTATCTATATTATTACCTATAAATTCACATAAAGCTGCAAGAGAAAGAAAATAACCAAATTTTAGTTTTACTAATTATTGCAAAAACAATTCTGATTACCTCGGAGTCAGCTGATTCCGTTTTACAGTATTAGGAACACACACAGAGTCCAGCCGTTTCCGCCGCAGAGTGACAACTGTTTATTAGTTTACCTCCACACGATTTCTTAAGCAGCTCTGTTAAACTATCTAAAATCAACATCGTAACAAACTATATATTTGAACTACCTTATCTACCGAGAGTACAAACAATAATAAAGGAGAAAAAGTAGCCCAATAAGAATAACATGGAAAAAACCGAGCAAACTCTGTAATGAACCATCAGAAATAATAACAGCTGGCAGTAGTAATAATCAGCCAGCTGAACGGTCAGCTGATAAATTGCTTTCAGGTTATGTTAGCCAATTCGGGAAATTAGAGTGATTTAGTTTAGTTAATAATGGGTAATTAGTGATTTAGTGGGTAATTCGTAGCTTGTGTTAGTTGTATGGTGGAGGAAAAATTTCGTGCTTTAAGGGATTAAAGTCTTTTTTGTCTTTCGGGAAATTGTTGCCCTCGGGTACGCCTGGGTGACAAGAGAGAGAAAATTTATTTATTATTTACATCTTCCTACCATTGTAGGTTGCTTAAAAACAAAGAATACTTTTACAAATATTTTTCTTAATTATTATTATTAAATGATTTTCAAGGATGATCGCTGATTGTTTTACTGCCAACTATTTCCTAGTTTCTATTGGTTAAGGCCGAAACGTTCCCAAAAAATTATCATAAATTTTGATATTGTTCCTCTTGAACCAATAAATAAACAAGTAACCTCGAAATTTTGAATGTTGTATTCATTTTTTATAAAATTCAATTGTTGAACTATAAATTTAGATTTTTTCAATGTCCACTTCTTCTGGCTGTTTTTCGCTAGATTCAAAACGAATCGTTGGATCAATTATGAAGCCCTCGTTATTTTTATGGTCCAGCACAATAATGTCGCTTCGTCGGATTGAATAATTTGTAGCTATTGCTGTAATTTCTTCATGAACTTCGTATGACTTTTTTCTACCTCCATCCGCAATCAGCGTTCTTATTTTATTGTGCCGGACATTCCTCAAAGGGCTTCCATAGGGACATTGTCCAAGGACATGGGGCAATGTTTCAATGATATAGGTCTCGGTTGTAGGGCAATGCCTACACCGGTTGCCGTCCGTGGACCGGCGATCACATGTTCAGTTTTACTTTAATTCCTTGTTCTACAAATTCGTTGAGTATAGTATAGTAAACTAATCGCCCAATTGTAAATTTAGATTGGGTCCGGAATCGAACTGACAAACCTTTGGTTACAAGGCGAGCAAGGTCTGAAAACCCCAGCCAATATAGGCTATCAGTGGTTGCAAAGTAAATATATGTACAAATTCGTTATGATATTGTAGGGCCTATGTCATTGTTTTTGTATTATTTTGGTTAGTTGCTTTTGCTACACTAATGGTAAGCCCATACTTTGTACAGATGGCACGACTCGTGTTAAGGAAGCGAGATACTCGGCTTATTATTATGACAAAATATTAACCTAACGAACTAAATTAAATTCAATTAATCGTGGAAAAATTGTTTAGTTAAACCATTTTAGGTTTGATAAAATAATATTATTTCATTATTACATTAGGCTTTTGTCCACTATTAATAAAATTCGTCACTTTTTCATGTCAATTCAATCTAGTGTTATTAATTTTAATTTTGAAATACGTTTGGAACTAAAGGATCAATGTAAAAGTGTTGATTTATGGAAGAAATTATCTTCACAGTTGATTTTTTCTATCTGTTATATCACGTTTAATGGATCACATTTTCAGTAAAACATGTTTGTATTTACTTCCCTATGGGGAAATAGGTTAGATCATATGGATATGTCTAAAGAGAATGTTGTCAGTCCATCTAAACAGCTGTTCTTATTTTCATCCGACAAACTGCGGAAAAGAGGTAGGACATTTCCATGTCAATAGTGTGAAGTTCTGGGGGGGGGGTTAGCAATTCGCGTCCCGTGAAAAATTGTAAAGTAAATGACGTCATATGGTTATACAGACAGCTGTTTAGAGGAACTGAAAACATTCTCTTTAGACACATCTATTATCTAAGCTATTTAACAAAGGGAAGTGAATAACTTTTTGAGAGCTCATTAGATTAGATTATTGAAATGGCGACCATACCACAAGAGGTATTAGATGATTGTGGCGCGAATTTGTAGTCTTGTGACTGACTAAGGCTGACATGTTCCTTAGACAGGACTGTTAATTAATAGTCCAACAGCCGATGACAACTAAGGGACCTGCAGTTTAACATGGAATCCGAATCACGGCCTTTGAATTATGAATTAGTCTAATTGTGAGGATGGTCTTTGCGGATTTCTATCTTGCTCACATCTATCCACAATTGGTGACCTCAAAGTAGCTGGATTACAGGACGTCGCCACAGTTTAGTTTATTTTAATATGGACATTGGTTTGTTTTCAAGTGTATACACCCTCTTCCAATAGGTTTAGAATAATTAAAGAAACGTTTCATCATAATGTGTGCTCTATTTACGAAGACAATTAATACAAATTATCTTTTTAGAGGAACAGGCAGACGAATTGTGATCTATTTCGGAATTCTTTGAATTTACGGACACGTAAAACGTAAAATTTGGCAAAAATATAATTCCAAGATATGTACAAAAAATTATTTTTTTGTAATATGAATCGTGTCGCAATAAACACCGGCTATGAGTTTGCTGATCTGCTATTTTCACACAGAGTTGTTTATATTTTCAAAACTATGTTTTCGTGAATGGGCTGATATTATAAAATTAAGACTACGCAGAGTGAATCAGGACGATAACCTCTGACTGACGCGAACCATCCCAGCGTGTCGTCACGTAGGCGGGACTCCACGTGCTGCAAAACTATTAGCATCATCACATCTGCGATAGTCAACCTGCAACTGATGATGACAGTCTCCAGTACCTGCGCCTTACTATACTCATATCCCCTAAAACAATGTTACATTGAAACGATTACTGTGACGTTTAGTACCAGAAAACCTTATTTGGTGTTGTCTGAAATGGTATTACAACGTCTAACGATATGTTTGAGTAGAATTTAAACAGTAAAGGCATAATTAACTGTACACCTAACGCTAAATATATGCTCAACAAATTATTATTGACACACTTCAAAAAATATTCTGATTAGATCTAAATTAAAGATTCGTGATTTCAAAAATCGTATTTGAAGAGGTACCCCTTTCAGTGTTTTTAACAGTACTTTCACGGTATTAAAATGAAATAAATGAAAAATTGCAAAAGGCTTCAGTCTCTGACAACCTACATTGTAAAACAAAACGGGTCGCGACCTGAGGTGAGACTGGTATGTCGAATGTTAAAGTGATTGTTCCTTCTTGCACGACTTTAGGCAAGATTGCATCTATAAATGTACGAGATTCAATAAAACTTACGCCATGATTAAAATTGTTATCACAAGTATAACAAGATTTTAAATCTACTCGAACTCGTTTAATGTAACTGTTAGTAATTTGTGTACTATAGTCAATACAAAAGCACCAAATTACAGGAAAATACCCCCGTCGCAGCAGACCTGCGTACTCAGCGAATTTCCAAATCAACAATATAATAATTATATGTGTCAAGTTTTATTAATATCTGTCGAAAAGTATAAGATTTATTTGCCTATTTTCTATAAGATTAACTTGGAAGAGAGCATGCAGGGTTGCTGCTGTGAGGATCACGGAAAGTAAGCGTTTCTAGTGTAAACAATTTTTATTTCGACCATTTATACCATCATTTAGTTTTAGTTTTAGTTTAGTTTTTTTCCTATTCTCTATATGATCAACATGGGAACAGAGTATGCAGGTTAGCTGACAAGATAAACCCATGAACTATGATTTTTAAGCATAAATGGATGGAACTCAACCACATGAAGCCAAATATCAAGTTTCATCCAAAAATATAGATTAATATAGCGTGAAATATTAATTTTTCCTTATCCTTCATAAAATTAACGTTGGACCCCAAAATACTATGTAGAGTGTTTAGAATTTTTAATATGGGGATAGTGCAAAAATTTAAAGAAACTAAATTGTGTAGTTTTTAAGCTGATTCTAATGGCGAAAGATAAAATTAAAAAAATTCAAATTACATATGAAAATCCAATTTTTGAGTACAAAACCCTCGAAACTACCCGTTTCATATGTTCCAGCTTTCATTTAAGTAAACAATCATTTTTAGCGAATTTCCCATATGGAAATTCCTGCTATTACCGCAGGTCTCATGGCAGACTTTCCGTGTGCTTCGGAATGCACTTTAATATGATAGTTCCGACTAAAAACGTTAAATAAGCTCATAAATAAGTAGATAGGTCATGACAGAGGCATTAGTGCGGCCTGAAGCGGCACTAGACCTACGTCAGAGGGTTGCACTTTGAATTGGATATGTCTTAGCTCGGCGGGAGGGTATTGGCAATCCGTCAGACCAAAATTTGTAACGGAAACGGTATAGTAATAACGAGTGTGAAATTAGTATAAACTATTACAAAACCGATAAATCTAGCAATGAGGTATTTAATATTTAAACATCAGTGAGTGAACCTACAATAACCGCACGGCATAGATCAGTGAGAGCGGATTCCTATCACATCTAGCTGTGTTATGTAGAGTTTCCCATATAACGAGGAGCTAAGCCGTACAGTACTTACACAAAGTTAATGTCCGGATGTTGCTTATGTTTAACCCAACAACACATGACTGACTGACTTGGAGAATATCTCTGTTATCGCGGTCTCTTCGGGTCATCGCGCGCGACGAGACGCGACGACCGTCGACACGGCGCGGCGTCAAGGATGTCCGGGACTCGTGGATCTAGTCCAAAGGCTGTTGAAACTGCGCTTTAAGAGTCTGCTGTACCTGCACCTTATTTTACTATAAGAACAATGCTAAATCTAAACAACCACTATGCAGTGGTTTTTCACCCAAAACCTTGTACTTGTATCGTTTAAAAAGGTATAATGTAAAACGATTCATTTCATTAGAATTTAATTTTATTTATTTACTCTATATATGATAAACTATTGAAATAAATCATCTCCATAAAAACTGTTATTGACATATTCCAAAAAGGTGTATTAACATTTTAATCACTTACTTTAGGCTAGATGGCTAGATCGTTGGTAACATACGTCTAGTGTAAAAATTCAACAATAATTGATTTCAAACTATTACAATGTGTCTGAATTTGAAAAATTGTGTATGAAGTGTTTTGGAGTTTAAAACATAGTAGATTAGATTAGATTATTGAAATGGTGACCATACTACAAGGTAGGTATTTTAAGCCAAGTATGAATGAGAATTGAGTGTAAGATGATTATGGAGCGAGCTTGTAGTCTTGTTACTGACTAAGGCTGACATGTTCCTTAGACAGGACTGTTAATTAATAGCCCAACAGCCGATGGCAATTAACGGACCTACAGTTTACCGTGGAATACGAACCACGACATCTGAATTACGAATTGGTCTAATCACGAGGATTGCCTTTGGGGATTAACGTAGTATTCAATAGTGCGGACGTTAATTCACACAAGAGAACACTTCACCCACCCACCAAGACAAAAATACAATACAACAATTATGTTCAATTTTAAAAATTCAAATGTGCTAAATATTTAATTTTTGACTAGTGGTCCATGTAACATAAGGTATAAAGGTAAGTTAGTCAAAGATTCAATGTAATTTGTCAACTGGTTGCTGAGTTGCGCGTACCTAAAGCTATGTAGTTTTCCCATATAAATAGGATTGGCGAGGGAAAAGGCGCAGACTTCCCTCATGGGACTAAAAATGTTTAAGATGGATTAGGTAGGCCTACTGCTGACTCTAAATTCCAGGTTTCACCAATCCTTTATCATAATTTGCACGGTCAACAGAGTGGGACAGTGCCATGATAGTGTTCACGTACTTAAGTACAGTACAGTAGTTTAAAATATGATTTTATAACGATATAAAATACCTATACAACGTTTAATCCTTAGGCTCGTTGGTTGAGGTCTATTGATTGTACATCTACCAGAAAATTACTGAATGACAAATGTACTCTATGTTTACGCTAAATCTCATCGAATTAAGAATTCAGTATTCCCACCCGTACTTCATATAGGAATTTATCTATCTTCGCCAAACATTAAACTAAAACATAAGAAATGTAATATCAGTGGTTACGTCATCGATGACGACTAGAAGTTGTTTTTATTTGACCTAAAATGAGTCACAATAACAGTAAACAGTCTTAGAATTTTAAATCTAAAATTGATACTAAAACGAGATGACTTAAACTCTTTGATTGGGTCGAATATTTTATCCAGTTTCTTTTGTTGGATTTACGTCATAGGAATTTTCTATTTAAGTCCATTGAATGACATGACCAATACGGACAAAAATCTAACATTAGGATTCCTAGAATTTGAACTCTTGTCCAAAGCTAACTACTGTCAGTTAAAAAAACATACAGCGTATGTTTTTTACTTTCTTTCCCCTTTAAATAGTAGTCTTCTATATGGAGAAAGTATGGTTTTAGTCAAAACTTTAGAATTTTAGTTAAGAATGGATTATCCGGTTTGTTATCGTACTCGAGGAGGACCCTACCGGTTACCCTTCCAGTTATCCGGTTTGTTATAGTAGTCGAGGAGGACCCCGCCGGTTACTCAGTTTTATGTAGTACATGAGAAGGACCCTTCCGGTTATCCGGTTTGTTATAGTAGTCGAGGAGGACCCCGCCGGTTACTCAGTTTTATGTAGTACATGAGAAGGACCCTTCCGGTTATCCGGTTTGTTATAGTAGTCGAGGAGGACCCCGCCGGTTACTCAGTTTTATGTAGTACATGAGGAGGACCCTTCCGGTTATACGGTTTGTTATAGTAGTCGAGGAGGACCCCGCCGGTTACTCAGTTTTATGTAGTACATGAGGAGGAAGTCGTCGGTTATCCGGTTTGTTATAGTAGTCGAGGAGGACCCCGCCGGTTACTCAGTTTTATGTAGTACATGAGAAGGACCCTTCCGGTTATACGGTTTGTTATAGTAGTCGAGGAGGACCCCGCCGGTTACTCAGTTTTATGTAGTACATGAGAAGGACCCTTCCGGTTATACGGTTTGTTATAGTAGTCGAGGAGGACCCCGCCGGTTACTCAGTTTTATGTAGTACATGAGAAGGACCCTTCCGGTTATACGGTTTGTTATAGTAGTCGAGGAGGACCCCGCCGGTTACTCAGTTTTATGTAGTACATGAGAAGGACCCTTCCGGTTATCCGGTTTGTTATAGTAGTCGAGGAGGACCCCGCCGGTTACTCAGTTTTATGTAGTACATGAGAAGGACCTTTCTGGATATCCGGTTTGTTATAGTAGTCGAGGAGGACCCCGCCGGTTACTCAGTTTTATGTAGTACATGAGAAGGACCCTTCCGGTTATACGGTTTGTTATAGTAGTCGAGGAGGATCCCGCCGGTTACTCAGTTTTATGTCATACATGAGGAGGAAGTCGTCGGTTACCCGGTTTGTTACAGTAGTCGAGGAGGATCCCGCCGGTTACTCAGTTTTATGTAGTACATGAGGAGGAAGTCGTCGGTTACCCGGTTTAATGTAGTAGTCACAGGTTCAGGTCCTCGGACTGCTGCATGGGACGTAGTGGCTCCTGACCTCGGTGTTATCGCTATCTGCCGCTAATGGCGCTGTCACTGTTTGTGAGCGCTTATCGTCCAGTCCACAACAGACAGTGTAAACTGTTATAATTACCTTTTAACTCTGAGCCTTGTTATCACTGACCTTAGTTTTAAATATTCAGAGTGAAGTATTTTAAATTTCAGATCAAGTTTAATCCACACATGGTTACAAATTTTAGAATTCAACAAAAAAGTTTACTTGGAGGTCACGAATTATTGTGGATAGTAATAAGTTTTGTCCAATGGATGAGATATTTCCTGGTTTGTGCGCTATTGAATACTACGTTCACAAAAACAATCAAAACGATCAGACCAGTTTGTAATTAAGATGTGAAGGAATTGTGGTGCGGAATCCACGTTAAACTGTAGGGCCCTTAGATGCTCAAGGCCGTTGAGCTATTATAATAACTAACCACCTAGTTTTATACTTGGTATAAAACAACTACCTAAGAATTGCCATTTCCTAGGTAGTTGTAATGTCACAATACAATAAGTATTACATATAATCAAAGAGAATTCTTTTACTGATCAAAGAACTGAGTAAAAATTGTCCAGTCTTCCTATCTAAATGTACTATTTTCGGCCATCATGCATAAATCGGCAATGTTTATATAGCTGAGATGCCAATAACTTTTAGGTTTTTAAAAAACCTATTTCTTGAATAACACAAAGCGACGACCCATGTAACACGTACTACTAGTAAGATGGCAGGTCTTTACACTAATCAGACTTATATCTCTCGTAATCGTAATAGATTAAAAAAATACCCACGTAGCAATAGATATGCATATTGCATACTAAGCGAATTACCATAGATCTAGGAATTACTTGTCATGTTATAATTTATTCTTAAGCATGGGTTAAGCCGCGTAGGGAAGAGGGTTCGAATAAGTTATTATTGAAGGTATAGAAATTCGCTGGGGATACATACAAATCTGCTGTATTGTCTCGATTATTTAATAAACACACTCTTCCCCAAATTAATGTTTCATGGAGAACGTACTTAATGATTATACTCGGTTTTCAGCACAAAATGTGGAACGAATAAACCCGTTATGCAAAACTAAAATAAGAATATTTTTATTCACAACAATCATTAAAATCTGTCAAGCGATAACAGAGGAGATTTGATCATAAGAAAACCCTTCACTTCATATCATAGATGCCTTAGGTTACAGTATAGAGGGGTGGGCATTTCCGGTGTTCATTAGAAGAGCTGGTATTTGCCATATGGTCTTCACAGAACTATCTCTCCGATATAATCAGCTGTTGTAACCATTACACACCTCCAACAGTGATAATTTCCCAATATATCAGCGCATCATTGATTGCTAACGTTGGATGACCAATATCAGTTGTATTAGACATTGCTTCTTCATTGGATCCAATGACCTCGAATGCTGTTACGTTCGATGTCGTACACACCAATGTGCGAAACACTTAGAATTAATTATCTACTTTCTGCTCCAAATGAAACATATCAGTAATCTTTCGTAACCTTGTACAGACTAGCCTTGGAAATAGTGATTGCGAAATCATTGCATAATTGGCGAGCTAAACTTTTTGCGTACAATTTACGATTGTTAAAGGGCATTTAAAAAATACATGGGTGGGATTTCAGAGATTTTGATTTTTGATAAACGATGGGTAGGTCTAGTATCGTCTTTTTAGTTTTTAATTTTGAGGTTTTGATAGTATTTGTAGCCTTTAAAATTGGCTGTGTGATTATCACCACACTTGACACAGACAGAAGTTTGCTTCCCTGTGGAAAATAGGTCAGATCATGGATATGTCTAACGGGAATGTTTTCAGTTCATCTATACATCTGTTCTTATTATTTTATATTAAAAATTCAATACAATAACTCCGGTAGTTTCTATGGAAACCTGTTACATATTTTCCATCTTACAAATCACCAACACACCCCCAGAGCTAAGACATATCCATGTCAAAATAATTATCATATGTGTATAAGAAAAAAAGATAATGTGGAAGAACGTATAAGCATTCTCTTGGAAAGTTTTAATCACATGTGAGTGGTGTCAAATTAAAAGGAATAACTCCCATATTCAGCCACTTCTAATCGCGAATGAACACTGCAATTCCTTGGGATGTCAACTTCAGACATCCACCGAACCGTTTTGAACGAGGTTTGTTACTTAGAAAAAATTGTATGTAAACCTAAATTTTATAAGTGAACAAAGACTAAAACATTTCGATGTCAATGAAACGATTACTTAGCTTACGAAATTTTGTTATCGAATGCAATTACCTAAATAACAACTTTACCGTTAATTTGACCCTTCATCCATCTTTTTACGACAATCGAGTGAAATCCAAATCGCAAATCCAAGAACATGGAGGCAGGCCTATTGCAGACTTAAAACAGTTTAATCTTTCAATATCAACCCCATTGCATGAAACATTTTAAATTTTGTATTACACATATAATATACAACCACCATAGCGAAATTCAAATAATATCGAGTGATTCACCAAACTAGAAGTGTTTTTAACACCCTGCCCTTATTCAAGCTCGCTGAGTCAGTCAACAAACATTTCAACGGAGGGGCGAGGTGGTAAAGTGTAGGTCTACTGTATCTTGGTCTTACCACGTCATCGGACGGAGTTGTCTTGCAAAAACAAAACAACAATACCTAGATATATCGCTAAGTCGATATCGGGTTGTAAGTAATATAATTAATCGCTTACTGCTGCAAGACGTGTAGTCTCACTCAACCCGTGTCCAAGATATCGAACTATTATATCGAATGTTACCATTTGTGGTAAAACAGTCGAACATTTCAGTCACAAGGACGGGCAAAAACATTATCAGTCCCGTAGCAGCAGATAATAATGGCCGTATTTTGACATGGAAATGTCTTAGATCTGGGTGGGGTGTCGTTGGCAATAAGAGACCAAAATTTGAAACTGGGACGTCATTTGGTTAGTGACTGTATAAGAACAGCTGTTTAGATGATCTGAAAACATCCCCTTTAGAAATATCCATGATCTATCCTATTTCACATAGGGAAGTAAATACAAACATTTTTCCAATGTTAATTTATACGACAATCTGATATACGAATTAATAAAAAAATTTTCATCTCGAATATTTCCTAATTATAGTCATACCCAAACGCGTAATCATGCCTACCAGGTCTGTTTGATTTGCAGATCTCAACAGTCTTGCAAGTTAATTGATATATTTCCTGAACAAATTATGTTTGTACTTCCCTATGGGAAATAGGTTAGATCATGGATATGTCTAAAGGTTTTCAGTTTATCTAAACAGCTGTTCTTATTCTTTTAGATTAAAAATTCAATACAATAGCTCCGGTTGTATCCATGGAAACCTGTTACATAGCCAGGAGATAATTTATGAATTTCCAACATGTAGATTTAATTTTGGATCATATTCAGTTAAATGTGTAATCTTAGATTTGTTTTCAAATAATATGACGTGAAATTCATTTGATTAATATCCTTTTTTACAGTAACAATTTAATGTTTCAATGTTTCACTTGTGTAAAAAAATAAAGAGACAAGATATAGTTTGTTTGTGTATGTATTTAAAAGTTTAAAAGGTGAAGTTAAAAGGTGATTTAAACACGTGTCGTCAGTCGCTTATGATTTATGAGTTACGGTCAGTGCCTCTACTGACACTATATTACTCTATGGCCAGCCAAGCCTATCCTGGGCGGCGAGGTGTGACACAGCCACAGGTGACTCAGACCTGCCAACAGACGGTACAAGTCACTTCCGGTGGACGGGTTAGTGACCTTGCCGTATCACGGGACGAGGTCAAGGTTATCTGGACGGCTTCTCCACAACCTTCTGCCTTCAGTTCTCCATTTCCCTCCTATTTTTAACACAAATATAATGAGTAGTTAATGTTTTATTTATGGCTTATTTTGATATATTTCCGTCATCCTTTTCAAGGGTCTATAGCATCTCCGCCATCTTGGATTTTAAGTTCCGTAAGAGGAATCTTAAAAAAAGCTCTGAAACCTTTCTTCCGACTCGAAATTTAAAATTAAGACAAATCAGATTAATTTGAATTCAGACTATTTTATCGTAAATGTATTTGTCAAAATATATTTAACTAATAGTTAACGCAAACTCAGTAACGGTTTACAATTTTGGAATACTTTGTGTAACATTTGCTACAGCCATCGCTACCTACTTAAACGCAGCGTTGTCAGGGTTTTCATAGAATAAAAAACTGTTTTCCGAGGTCTTCTACAAGTAAATTATTCTAAATGTAAATAAATATACAGTTAAACCCCTCTAATCCGACCTTGGATGGTCCGTCACTCTGGTTAGTCCGACCATGCTCAGGCTCGCAAGTCTGTGCCAACTTGTCAATCGTGGGACATCTGTCATGGACATCTGTCATTGAGACATCTGTCATTGTTTCGGCTTCAGTAGGCTACTTATATATCGTGTGGTGTTTATCGTTATAAGCGACAACGTACAGTAACAGCTACGATATTTAAAATGCTGAACAAGTATACGGTAGAGCAATAAATACCCGACCTTTCGGATGGTATAATATGAGCTGAATTAAAATGAACAGAAAAACTGAAAAATAAAAACAAAACTTTCCGTTCGAGATTATCTCGATGACGCGGAACATCTTTGTACATTTTTGAACGAAAATGTTGAAGCAGATGACAAAATCACGCAATACAGTACATAACCTATTGCAAGATCTAATGCAAGACCGCCATTGGTGCGTCCAAGGATGCAGTATGATTAATTGATGTCAACTACCGTATGTACTCCAGAACCGGAAACTGATATAGATCTTGTATTCAACAAGATATTGTATTTTAAAATACAAAACATATCGTCATTAATAGTTACGTCATTAATAATGCATATTCTAGTGTATGTAGACGTCTTTCAGTTAATATGTTGTTTAACTCTGTGTCAAAAAATATTTTTTATGTAAACTCTAAATTGGTTTGAAATTATTTATTTCCACAATAACTAGAGATTAATAATAAACCATTACATTGATCGTATTCGTAAACAAAACAGTTAAAATCCAACAATTTGAGGTTATGTACTTAAATTTGAGTGTGGACTTCACTACAATATTAACTTGTACTTGTGTCTTATATTTACACTTTTTCAAGATTACTTGGGAGTAATAATATGTATGCACCTCAAATGTAGGTTTCATCAGTGCTGTAAAAAGGGGGAGGGGCAAAAGATAAGATAGTTGAACAATAGTTAAAACGCGCTGTAATTCTAAATCTATTCGATATGTCACTTCACATCTGTTTTATTTTAACCAAATTCTAAGTAGGATATATTTCTAAAATACTATTAAATGAACTGTTTTTGAAGAATCAAAATTATTTAGAGAATATAGAACATTAACGAAGTGACCTAACGACAAGCGGTTTACACAATTTATTCAGTTCAGTAATGTCGTCAAAGTAGGCTGGTATCATCAATAAGTTTGAGTTTCGACTTACTGCAGATTAACTGTATTTTGGTAATAAGCTTTATCTATGATTAAACGTTACAAAAAATACTATTTTTGTAAACCATTACTGAATACAGAATTACTTTGCTAGTTCATTCATTGTTGAACACCACATAGTACGCCGCGGGAGGCGCCGTGTTCTTCCTCTATGGAAATACGCACGTGGTCAGGGTTGCTAGTCTGTGGGTATTTTCGACGAGAGTGGGTATTTTTGTGGTAATTAAAGTAATTGGGTCTTAATACTTTTATAGGCCTATTTAATATTTATATTCACACTTAATCGTTAAACTTTACACACTTATGAATTATCTGAACTGTCTTACTTCTTAACATTTACTTTAGAATACTGCTAAATAATTATTATCTTACTCTATAATTCTTGTAAAAGCTTTATTTATTTATTAGTCTATGAAAGTTGGTTAGTGGTTGGTGCTTCTTCCCTTGTTCTCGCTTTGTTCTGGTTCTACAGCGCTGTATAACGATTACAGCTTCATAATTTGACAAGGCGGGTTAAAAGGATGCATACCTACTTAGGTGGTAGGCCTAACCAAAAAAAACAAATCAATTAAACTTACTTTTTCAATAGTAAAACTGTAGCCTAAAATTCATGTTGCGTTTTGAGAAGCACACGGGTAAGATGTGGGTATTTTACGGCAAATTTGGGTAATTTTACTATTTGTAGTTGGTAATTTGGAATATTCAGATTAGCAACCCTGCACGTGGTATACTCTCACATCTCACTTCCCACTCAGTAAATACGGTAACGTCACTATCATGTTAAAATATTATTTTCTACAGCATTCACGCCTTCATTTCGCCGCAGTTATTAAATTTTGGAGACATTTCCTATGATTGCTGTTAAAAAAAGTGAGAAAAGCGCCTAAACAATAAATAGTTTGTTGTAATTGCTTATAAGATTTAAAATGTTTATTCATTATTTAGTAAATTTTAAATGTTATTCAACAATTTATTGAGATATTCTTTGAATATATTTTTAAACTGGTTAAGTGTCTAATAGTTTTGAGTGTTTGACAATATGTATCTCGGAATATGGTTTAATAGTTTAAATATGGGTTTAAATTATGCAGAAACAAAGTGACTTGTCAAACAAGCACATAATTGATATAATTTTAAAATTGTTATTACATCAAAAGATACAGAAATATCATCTATCTGATCTGTTTGCCTACTAGTATACAACAGTGAATTAACACTTTTCATTAAATTTAAGATGTAAGCTTCATATTTCAAATGAATGACTACATTAATCAATACCTTATTCAACCTATAGCAAGGATTGGCAATCTGAGATTATATATGTCATGAAATCTAACTATAATTAATTAACTATAAAATTTTATATTTAGTCCATCTCAGGGTCAAAAGAAACAACTATTATTTATTTATCATTCGCAGTTGTTCCAACAATACGCCACAAAGAGGTGTTCAGACAATTCAATTCATGTATTGTCCCCATTTATTCTTGTTGAGCACGTTGTTGTTGTTTTTCTGGTTTCCCGTTCTTGGAATTCATAAGTCACCATCAAGTGTCAAGAGTTATGAGAACATTCTCGTAACCTCAGTCATAATCCCTTTGCTATATACAACAAACACTACAACTATAACGTCCGGCTTTAAACAAAGTCCACTGGACAGAAACAAAACATGAATGAACAAATACCCCCGTCGCAGCAGACCTGCGTACTCAGCGAACTTTCAAAACAATAAAATAATAGTAATATATGCCAAGTTTTATCATTATCTGTCGATAAATATGAGAGTTATTTGCCTATTCTTCATAAGATTAACATAGGAAAGAGTATGCAGGTTTGCTGCTGTGAAGTACGCTGAAAGTATGAGTTCCTAGCGTAAACAATTTTTATTTTGACCATTTATACCTTCATTTAGTTTTACTTGACCATTTAGTTTCATCAACATCTAAATAGAAATAAAGGGGTTTACCTATTCTTTATATGATCAACATGGGAAAAGAGTATGCAGGTCAGCTGACATGATAAACATATGAACATGATTTTTAAGCATGAATGCATGAATCTCAACCACATGGAGCTAAATATCAAGTTTCATAAAAAAATATAGATTTACTAGATATTTTAACATTAATATTTTGCCTTCTCACAATCAGTGCTAATGACTAGTATTTAAATAAAAGTCTTTATAAACACTCCAAAAATTTCAATTATACAGCTTAACAAAAATGTTTTCTTAGAAGCACTTCAGGAATGATTATATCTTAATCGGCTTTTTTTACTTCAATTTATGAAACTCCTGTACTGGATCGTCTGAGCGGCGAGCCGCCGCCGCCCCCGCCCCCGTAATTCATCAGGCGCACGTCGTTCTTGTCAGCTTTTTTAACATCGCCCATTATTATTCTTCAATCAAGGTAAAAGGGTGTTAATATTCGCCGCTGAGGCTGGATAATCTGGGCGAACATTCAGCTGATTGCTGGACGGGTGATAAGGTAGATAAAGGTGCGAGCAGGAGGCGACCCTTCACTGCGGGGGATACCATGGGCCAGGGGCGACCTAGGCTGCAGGTAGGCCTACACTACCACTCTGAGCTTTATTGAACATGACCATAAGGTGTCTAATACAAGTCTAATTAGTTTCTTTACATGGGCCACTGTCTAAACCGAATTCAATATTATATTAAAATGATATCTTGACGTATAAAAAATTTTAACAATGATAAAAATGTTCTAAACTCTCTATAAATATAAATCAATGCACGAATGTATGTATGTACCAATGTGAATGCATGAATGGTATGTATTTATGTCCTATATGCGTTGCCAAACTACTCATCCGATTTCAATGAAAATTTAGAAAGTTGCTTTAAATGTATCCGGGAAGGTTTTAATGAAAATCTTTATCGAAAACTATGTTTTTATTTTATGGCATTTAAATATCTAATTTTAACCTTATAATGTTAATGTTAAAAAATAAGTTTGCTTACAAATTATTAGTTTGTTTACAAATATAGATGAAAGAAATCCATAATGCACCTACTGACAAGCAACCTTTGATTGTTAAAATAGTTTCGATGCCCCTTTGACAAAAATAAATAAAACATCATGTTCATTCTATTTACGTCCCTGTAAGAAACAGGTTCGATCATGGATATGTCAGGGATGTTTTCAGTTTCTCTAAAGCTGTCGTTATAGCCATATGACGTCACTAAGCTTATGACGTCACTGGTTCAAATTTTGACCTCGCAAATTGGCAACACCCCCTCCCCAGAGCTAAGACATATCCATCCATGTCAAAGGTACAGTAGTTAAAAATTCCTGCGAAAGGAGGATAAAGAAGGAGTTTACTAACTGTAACCTGTAACTAGTAGTAGTTTTAGCTATTGTTTTAAGTGTTTTAGGTACTTTGTGTATTTTCTACTCAAGCGAATTTTTTTTCGTTTTTTTAATCCTTAACTTTAAAATTAAAACATTTTCTAACGTTAATTTCATGGAGAATTGATGAACTTTGAGTTATTGTAAGAGTCTTCTGTGAGGTCAAGTGGTTCTAAACACGTACGTTAAAGGTTATTTCAAAAACCAAAACCAAAATAATTCAAATAATACAAATGATGTTCGTTTAAAAAAATGTAAGTCTGTTTCCCCTATTTTGTGCATTGTCTATGCCGATGGGATTTTCAACGTATTGCAGCTGACCAAACTCTCATCTCGTTAATACCTAATGTCGATCCTGAGACGAACCGGAGACTTCCGGTTTACGAGATGGGGCGTTACTCGGATAACAGCACGTTACTCGGCCGTTATATATATCACATGTATAAAAACGTTCTCCTTGGTCAGAAGCACGTAATGCAAAGCAGTGACTGAGTGACTAGCGACTTCATTCCGTGCTAGAACAGTGCGTAAAGTTGATTGTTGCATGCACCTTACTGACACATGCAGTACACGAGGTATACCGCAATCTCAGGGTGTAGAACAGATTGGAGCGGTCCTCGAACCTGATGGGCCCCGTGCTGTCCGACCTGCCGCAACAACACAACATAACAACACGACAACAACAACCACACATATCAACAGACTGGATCTCAGAAAAAAAAACAAATTAAATAGTAATAATAATTACTTAATCAACAGTAACTTGAGAGTATGCATTTCAGATGATCGAGATTAAATAAACATCTAAGGTCACATTTAATTATTGGTTTAAACTGAATAATGCATTAGATTTTTAATGATGTCAAACTCATTTTATACACATTTCATACACACAATGAACTTTTCATGAACTTACATGACGGCTATTTTATATGATTATAAAATAGGTTATATATTTAAATTCGACGTATAAATATTCCGACGTCATTTTATTTTGTTTATTCACTATTCCATTCTTATTGCATATTCACCCATGATATTTTATTATGTTTAACATTGTATCTTAATATACTTTATTTTTAAATTAAAAATATTTATTTAATATAAATTAAAAAATACAAAACTAAATAAATTTAACACTATTTTTCGTATAGAATAATTTTCTTTTCCGCGCTAAACTTTGTACAGATAAACAGAAATCAAAATTTTCCTCATCGTAATTAGTTCATTAAAACGTATAAAAGTCCACCCTTGAACATGTTCTTTATTTATTATTGTTATCAGACATAAAAAAGATGCTATCACGAATCGTATCGTATTGCAGTGTTGGTCAACCTGACGCGTCGACCAGGGAGAACAAGAACTGCCGCCTTGATCACGTTGATGCATCTAAAAATAAATCAAGGTCGTGCAACAATCAAGCCTAAACATAGCCACTGCCTTCTTATATATTGCAGTTTCATTGTTGAGGTGGAGTTTCCTGTATCTAAACATTTCCTTTTCCTTTGGTTGATTTTCTCAACCTTTTATTTTTATCAGGAATGACATATATGTTTTCCATATGAAAAACAAGGCGCGATTAATTCTAGTTCAATTTATGCCATCCATTGTAACCTGTTGGTTAAAAGTATCAACAGTATCTATGTTCCGAATCAGTGTGTGAGTATTAGTGTTTATTGTAAATATCAAAACTCTTCATGATCTAAATTTTATATTATTTTTATTTTTGAATGATATGAGGACTGAAACATAAACCACACTTAATTGGAGTGGCTGCAATGCTGTTGAACACGCAAATTGTCGATCTTTAAAAAGGTTTATATTTCGGAATAAAAATGTTGAGCTGTCGGAGTGTGGGCACCCAGATGTCGTGGGGGTGGCGAAGGCGGGGTATAAAGGGATGAGCCAAATATTCTATCACACAATTTTCGTTCAATATTGATTCTTTAACTACGGAAAGAGAGCGTCATGAATGAATCTATATTACATTATTTTGTGTCGATCAAATTGTGTGTCGAGCATTTCATTCCGTTACTAAGGCCTGCCGCACACAGAGCCGGGTCTATACCGACCTATAATAGTCTATACCTGCAAACGTACATTTGAAAAATTGAATTTCAAGACTATTTTCAGGAGTTTGCTCCACAGTTGCAATCCGAAATGAGGTCGCAACATTAAACACCACCGCAGCCTTGTTTCCCGCAACCGTGACCCAAGATACAGGACAAACAACGGGTTCGTTGATCGGATATATTGTTTTTTAAGATTATTAAAAAACGTACATAAATATAATTAAAAAAAGTAGTAAATGTGCTATTAAAATAAAAGTGAAATGATTAATTTTGCTGTAGCACCATTTCAAAATTTTTGAATGTAATAATTTTCATCTAATCGATTCTATTATACATCGTACAACTTTAATTTATATTCTAAAGTAATAGGCTGTATTTATCATTTACAAAAGAGCTATTTTTTAAATATATTATAGGTAATACATTTATACGGAAATTCGCTAATTCATTTCATTAAAATTAAAACATTCTACTTTTATAAGACAAATTATTGCAAAATTACTCTTTACTGTCCCTTTTTTAGATCATCTACTGAAAATGGCATGCATTTCATAGCTCATTCAAATTAAATTCCTCGTTTAGATGAAACTGTAATAGTATTTTGATGCCTTCAATAACAGAGTCAGCAAACCCGCAGAACACAACTGTAACACGTGGAGCATTACGTGTTTAGAAGGATACTGAAGATGGTTTTGCCTTTTTGGAAAACAAAACTTTAGCTGATGAGTAAACCAGAACAATTGTAGTTCACGTATTAAATTGTGGTGGCTCATGTTGGTGATGAGATTTCACCTTGGAAAAGGTTCTAAAAGTTCGTCCCTCCATTATTCGTCGGAATAGTTATTTGTGTGACCAGGGATTCAAGAAAACCTTTTGTCCACAATGGAAACCGTTGTCACCCGAGGAGTAGCCAAGGGCGACAATTTCCTGAGGGACAAAAAGTACTTTACAGTTTTCGTCAACCTACAAAAATAACAATAGCTGTAAGTTATTAATATATAAGTAAGGGGAGACCGAACTTTGATCGGCTTTGTTGAATTAAGAACAAAAAATATAAATGATGAACATTTTTTTACTGACTTGCATAAACTCTGAACAAAAATTTAGACCTAAGATCTCTGGTGTAGGATCGATTTTATTACCTTCCGCACGTAATTCCTTCACCCACTGAGCTACAGCGTCTGTACCGGTTCGCTCCCTAGGTACTAATGGTGTTCTTTTCCACCATACGGTACTTTTTACATAGTAGGTTGATGAATCTGTTTTTTTAATATTTGGGAACATCGTTAATGCTATCACTTATCCATAAATTGTTCTCTTACAAAATAAGGTCGATGTAGAAAAATTATCAAAAGTATTAAAAATGCTGAAATTTAAGAACTTTGGGAATTTAATTTTTTAACTTTTGCAAGACGTTTTAGTTAAGTATGGGTCAGGAGTGTTTAATTTCGGATTATTTGATACTGTGTGTTAATGACTGATTCAGTCAGTAAATCAGTTTAGGTTTACGTTTACTTTAACTAGTTACAATTTAATCCCTTGCCTTTGAAAAGAGGCAAATAAGTTTCAGCCTTTGGTGTTGATTCAAATTAATTAAAGCTCACACAAACATTACGATTAAACACACAAACATGTGTCACAACAGCGAGCAAAGCGAGTTACTAACAATACAATCAATATATGAGAATTAATATTATTTCTCAGACGAATAACAGCTCAAACGTTGATCGTAGATTTATTGAACTGTTGGTTGGGTACACATTTTCTACGGGTTTTTATTTTGTTTTAGATAGACATTGAAATAGGGATCTGTAACGGCCCCTGTCCAATATTATATAGTCGGTACGTTCTCTTTTAAAACATTCTCCACCTGTTATCTCATTTTTATCACAATATTAAATTTTAATTTATTCTATACCGATAAAAATAATCGTAGACATCAGACACCTTAAATGTAAATTGTTATATCTGATTAAGAGTTTACGTGCAGGTACTATTTAAATAAGCACAGGTTAAAAATCCTTTAGTTCCAAGTGGTGTTGGTTTGCTATAAACTAACCTCAAAAATCTATAAATGATATTTTCGTGTAAACAGATCACGTTTAAGGTGGGGAAGTTTCTGAAGGCCCACATCGAGTGTGGAGTTGAGAGGTTCAGTCAGCAATTAACACACCATTGTTAGACCGACAACCATTAGCGATCTTCCAACCTCGTACTTGTCACATGTAAAACTTGTTGCATTGACATTTTTAAGAGGCTTTAATTTTACTGCCACAAAAACAACCATGGATTGGATCAATGGTAGGGACCCTTTTAGATATTATTCACAAATTATAACTTGATTTCTACAGATCCTGCTACTTCGGATCTAATGAAACTGCTATTATTATTTAACACAAGATTACATTTTGGATCTTATGACTTTGAACATTAAGCTAAACAATACTATTTAAATAATTTTAACTCTATATATTGATTTATATTTTTCGTTTTATAACATTTAAAAGTGCAGTCTGGTAAATAAGTAAATTACGGGTTTGATTTTAAGCTGTGTGTACATTTGGATCGTATGAAATGTTGTATCTTTTTTATGAAATTTTTGGTTATTTTGTTTTGTGTGTGTATGTGTCTGTTAAAACGAAAACTCTCGAAAAATGGTCCGATCGAGTCCAAATTTTGTAGAGATGTGTATTCCTACATTTACTCGGACGAGTTCATAATTCAGACATCTCGGTCAATCGAAAGGGGGTTTTGTACACTACAAATGTTTTATGTATAATTTGTAAACATTTCAAATTTTATCTTTTACCATTAGAATCCGCTAAAAAACTACACATATTAGGACTTTGAAGTTTTTCTCTATCTCTAACGGTTACCGAGATATTATAAAATCTAAACAAAATACATTGATTTTGAGGCTACGATGCTAATCTTATGGAGGATGAGGAAAAATTAATATTTCCCTTATTAACCAATAGTTTTGGATGAATTTTTGTATCTGGTTGGGATCCATCCATTTATGCTAAAAAATCATAGTTTATGAGATCCACACAGCAGCAAACCTTCTTACTCTTTTTTAAGGGAATTTAAAAAGGGACTCTCAAAGAAGCCCTAGTGTTTCATGAGATTTAAAAGTATAGTCTAATAACAACTTTCCTTGTATGAAATTCATAGTTGGCGATGGTGGTTTTATGTTATTTAGATTTTTATTCTGGACATTTTCCATCACGATACTTAAAACGATGATCTTTGAAGATTTCAGGTACAGTTTTTAGCTTTTTAAATTTTTTTTAATTTACCTATTAATTGTTTCATTTTTACTCAAATTTTTAGGAAATTCTTCCTAAAACACTTTTAATGTTATTTAAATTGTTTTGAGGATATTTTCCATCACTATTAGTAAAAAGGGTTTCAAGACATTCCAGGATCTGGAATTCTTCGTGTTCTGGCGTTGTGCGTGTGTCTTTTGTTGCTTCGTACCTTTTATAAAATTGTTTACTGCCTTAAACTTTTTTCCGCTTTTTGTTGGTTTAGTTCGGATTACGTACTAATCTGGGTATGTTCTTAGTTCTAGCTCACCTGAGGAGGGAATTAGATTCTAGATCACGAAACGTTGTTTTAATATAATATTGATGGAAAATGTCCACAATAACAATTTAAATAAGACAGTTTTGTTTGAAAACAGAATGTACCGTTGAAAAGTGCAATATCATAAAACTAGTATTATTTATATTTTAATTTTTTTGGATCTTACGACCACAAAACCATAGCCCGAAACGCAACGACGGACGACAAACGAATTAGCGCGACCGCGATCCAATTGCGGCCATGAGCCGAGCGGCTGGGCAGCGATCAGCTGTCAGCGGTCAGAGGTCGCTGCAGGAAGCCGTCTCTTACCTAATTGGCCTCAAGATGGCGGAGAGAATGTGGTGATGATCTTCCTCCTGCTTCTCCTCCATGGCTGAACGGTGAACGGTGAACGGTCACTGCACTAATCACTGATCACTGATCACTTGTTACGGAACTGATCACTGATCACTTGCACGATCACCGATAACATCTGCACACCGGTTAGTTTTGTACTCCTACAGCTACAGCGTGCGTCTCGATGACCTGTCCCTTTTTGGAATGAATTCAATCAAATAGAAGGGCGAAATTTGGTGGACCCGACATTAACTCAATGGTGAAAAATAGCAAATCTCTGGTAAAACTGATGCTCAAATTTCGATTAGTTTGTTAAGTAATCTTTACAAATCATTTAGGTCCATAGTAGGCCTAAAATAGGAAATTTAAGTTGTCTTTTTAAATTCATTACTACATACTGATTTCAACGTCCCGAGTGTACTTTCGTGTCAATATTAAATACAGCACTGAACTACTAAATCTAATTTTATCAAAACTTTTATACGCACGCAGCTAAAAACATTCATACTTTTTTACTGTGTAACTGTTCGTGAGTAAATAAATGTGTGTGAAATGATTAGTTTTGTTTTGATGTTATCCATAGCTCTGAAACATTAACTGTAATCTTTGAGATCTTTCTAATCTGTAGCCTATCACAAACCACGCTACCACAACTTAATGTAGAATCAATTATTTTTTAAACTTTATTTCTAATGTAAAACATTGTGAAATAAGTTTACATGTAAATGTACGACTACGTTAATTATGGTGGTAAACTGCCGTCGTAACATAGCTCATTATCCTGACTTATCTTCTCTTTACAAGGAAACCGTCGTCAAAACCCAGTTGTAAGTCGAGTCAACATGTATACAACATAACCGTAAACATTTTAAAATCAGCCCTCGTCTATTTAATGTCAAAATAAAATCAAACATTAAACTTAAAGACATAGAACAGATTTTTCTTTTTTTAAATACTGCAAGAAATCCCCCCAAAATGTAAATCGTGTATATTTAGTAGTAAATTTAAAATGGACAGAAGTGATCAGACAGTATAAAACAGAAACGAAATAGGTAATAACAGTATTGATCAATTAAAAAGTCCGTAGGTCCTATATCTTAAACACGAATACTAAAAAACAAATACAAAGAAATGAAGTTAGCGATATTAATACACATAAAATGTTTAGAACAGCATGAACTTAGATAGTAATTTTCCATTATTTGGAAGAAAATCTTGAAATACTAATGAGTCGGTGGCCAGAGGTTGTTGATGTCTCGGGCTGGCTTATACAAACCACGGTTGTTATCCCCCTTATAGGCTACGAGTTTCACCCTGAGGTTGGGTTTTCTCCCAAACAAAATAGTCTCAAAAGTTAAAAAATATATGTTTTGTGAAGAGCTAAAATGTTAAACACCAAAAACCAATAAAAATTACCAATTATGTAATTAAAAATCTTTAATTAACGCAATGACACGCCAAAGTCGAGAACTTTTGCTTCTTGTGATAAACGTACTGTTACAATATGTTTGTTTGCAAATGTTTTGGGAAAAAGCTCGATTCAAACAAAATAAGTGTACGATTAGTTTGGCTTTATCGATCAATTCTGCTACATAGACTTCATCAATTTCACAATATTTGATTTTAGCCTTGAAAGGACAAAGTTAAACTTTGTTCTCAATTATTACTCACTCGATAGTCATGATAATTTAAACAGATTTTAAATCAAGGCTGTAAAGAGAAATCTATACTAGTAATATGTGAAGGCCGTTTCTTGTGAATGAAACTCCCCCCATAATCTGATCTGACTGATGCGAGCGTCAAGTTACAAAAACGGTGTCACTGGAACTATTGGAAAATGGTTTAAAACATGTGAAAATTAATGAACGGAGTGCACTTAAAGATTGGTTTTCCCCATGAGATTAACACTGTGGTTTTGAGAAACCAAGCACATGTTTCAACACAGAACATACAAGTATTTGTTTTGTGATATTGAGATCGTATAATTTGGTAATGTTTAAAGTGAGACTATTTAATATGTCGTAAATAATAGTACATAATTAAATTTTTATTTAAGTGAAATTATGAAAAATGTCGATTTTTGCTATATTCGACAAGGATTTCACTTCCCTACCACAACATAGGTTTATTCTTTTTGCCACGCAAAGAGTCTTGTGGTCGTACTAAAAATTTATTTTTAGAAAAGAAGATAGTAAAAATTTATTTATTAAGTGTTTTATAAATTATATTTACTTTCCTGTGACAATAACTTGGATAGTGCTTGAAAGGAAGTTTTTCAGTTCCTCTAAATAGCTGTTCTCATAACGACGTGTTCTGTATGACGTCACTTCCGTTACACTTTTTGCGTCTCGCAAATTGCTAACAACCCTCCTCTAGAGCCTAGATGATTCCATGTCAAAAAATTTAAAATTTTCCCTTGATATAAATGCTATTTATTTCACATCAATGCAACGCATCAAATATATTTTTTCGACTCGTGTGACCGGTAATGATGTTACAAAACTAACATTGTTCTTACAGGAATAAAACCCAATACACCGCCACCATGATATACAGTATTAAGCAAATTTCCCCATAGGATTTACATTGTACATTCACTGACAACGAAGATATCCTAGCGTAGCCTCACAGCGGGACCACCAAACATCACTCCACTCTCCGCGCACACGACCCGGCGGGGACCCTCTGTCGCGAGGCTAGGTGACTGACGAGAGTGCCATCGGGTGGCGGTGGCGGTGGCACAGGAGACAAGCGTGACCATGACCTTGAGGTCAGCTGGTAGTGTTATCTGACACCGATCCTTACATGGGCTCCGCCCTGGCGAAAACAACGCGATACTTCCCTGAATGTCCGAGTGAAATATGATATCGACCCCTCACGAGATACATCGAAGCGAGACACGTTTTGATTTGGTGTTGGATTTCGGCTTGAAATTATACTCAGCTCATTTATTTTGTACGACGGAGAAGGCCAGGAGATAAAAAAGTACTGTATTTACTTCCCTTTGGGAAATATATTAGGGATTATTTTCAGTTCCCTAAACAGCTGTCGTTATAGCTATTTGACGTCACTAAACATATGACGTCACTGTTTCAAATTTTGGCCTCGCAAATTGCCAATACCTCCACCCCAGAGCTAAGAAATGTCCATGTCAGAAATGGACTGTATATTTACTACCCTGTGGGAAATATCTTACATCATGGATGTGTCTAAAGGGAATCTTCCAATTCCTATAAACAACTGACATTATAACCATATGACGTCAATTACGTTTCAGATTTAGGTCTGTCGGATTACCAATGCTCCCCTGAGCTAAAACATCTATATCAAAAAGGTTCCTGTAATTATGTGAGACAAAAAAATAATATTGACAACGGAGATAAATTTCAGGAAATTTAAAACGAGTTATTCAAAATATAACTAGACGTAAAACTAACGTTATGCGTCGATGCTATAGAGTTATTAACATTATACTCTTCATTGAATAAAATTAGACTATATTGGATGAAATAGTGAACTTACATTGATATGTTGACTGTTGAGTGGCTGTTTCCGATGGGTTACGTCAAGAAATAGTATATAAAAATTATAACCTCGACTGTATTTCGTATTACACAATCATCAGTAAATTACCTTGATCCTCCACGATACATATAACAACGCGAAATATATTTAAATATTTTAAAGAATAACGCAAGCTTTTATTGAAAAGTGAGACCATAGGGAGTTTATGACTTGCACTACAAAAAACTTCAAGAAAAGAGCTTTTAACTGAAAACTATTAAATATGTTTTATAAACGTTTCTACAGTACATTTTACATCAAAGTAAATCTAATGAGTTATTCAATTCGTATTCCTGTAATCCCAATATTTTGAAATATAAGCCTATACCTGATATCGTGCCACTTTTATAACTTTATACAGACAACATTGAATTTTAAAGAAAACATTTTGTATTTACTTCCCTGTGGGGAATAGGTTAGGTTAGGTCATGGATATGTCTAAAGATAATGTTTTCAGTTCATATAAACAGCTGTTCTTATTATTTTTTTAAATCAATGCAATAGCTAAGTTAGTTTCTATGGAAACCTGTTACATATTTTCCATCTTAAAGATCACAAACACCCCCCCCCCAGAGAGAAGACATATCCATGTCAAAAGGACTTGTAAATACCCTGGAATTTCAGTTGAAAATATTTATTCGAAATATCTATTTATATATTACATTTTTAACAGTTAGGTAAACAGTTATATTAAAATAAATATTTGCATATAAAATACAGCAACCAAAAATATAAATTTGTTTGACGACCACAAGTACGATCTTCATGTTGGTAGAGGACCCTAAGTAAGAAAGACGTATTATTAATTATAGGTTTACAAGTCCTTTTTTAGTCGTAGATAAACTGAAATTTCGTTGTGCTCTTGATACTGTATTTCAATATGTGCGCGCAGTGCGGTGGCCTCCAACGAAAAATGGCTCCGGTGAAAAGTGATTTGAGCCACATTGGTGCTGCCGCACTTTATTGTTTGAGTTCAAACCACCCCAATACAAAATTTCCTAATCGTCGTCCTTTCGAATTCCTCAAATAGTAGTCCACTCGATTTCTAAAGGCCCAAAATCAACACTCGTAAACATTTTTGAAAAGTTCTTTCCGCTGAACCAATGAGGGTGCACCATCACCGTTTCACAGATCAAGACTCTAAAATCATGTACAGGACTCTTAAAGTCCTGCACATATGTCAAATAAACATGAGGATTTCAGTTATTTTTGAAATAATAATTAATAAGCCAATAAGGGAATTGACTCATACTTTGTTCTTTTAAAAGTGCCTTTAAATAAATTGCTTAAGTCGTACATCAAATCCTCATCTTTCATCTAACTCTTTCATACATACTGGTTGGAATATTTTGGGAGAAATGCCCAACTTGTTCCCTCCCGAGATGAATAAATTGTATTTACTTCCCTGTGGAAAATATGTTAGATCATGAATATGTCTAAAGGGAATGTTTTCATTTCTTCTAAACAGCTGTTCTCATTCTTATTAAAAATATTAAAAATTCAATACAAAAGCTTATGTAGTTTTTTAGAAACCTGTATTATGTCTTAGCTCGGAGGGAGGTGTTAGAAATTTGTAAAATGACAATTTGAAACAGGTTTCCATAAAAACTACTAGAACTATTGTATTGAATTTTTAACATACTCGTATAAAAGTAAGAACAGCTGTTTAGAAAAACTAAAAACACTCCCCTTAGACATATCTATGATCTAACCTATTTCCTACAGGGAAGTAAGTACAAACAGTTTTGACATGGACATAGCTCTGAGGGGGGGGGTGTCGGCGATTTTTAAGATGGAAAACATGTAACACGTTTCCATAGAAACTATTGTGTTGAATTTTTAATTCAAATGAATAAGAACAGCTGTTTAGATGAACTGAAACCATTCCCTTTAGACATATCCATGATCTAACCTATTTCTCACAGGGAAGTAAATACAAACATATTTTGATTGGATGATGTGACCATGTAAAATACCAAGCTTTTTGTTAAACTATTGACTTGGAAGATACATACTGTGTTTTATCGCGGTTAAATTTCCTTCCTAAACAGCTTCTAAAAATAAGTCTAAATTAATAAATTCGACTAAAAAGATTGATAATTCGAAATACTATTTGCTTTGGTATTGAATATTTTTAGTGGCAATTAAAAAGGATTTTTTAAATTTGTTACATATCTTAACTGTTGAACTGTAGACTACTCTAATTTTTATAAAAATATGCAGGTGACGTCAAATTATCTGGTAAATAAATAAATAAAATAAATATTTGATTGTTTGTTTGCCATAATAATTAAAATTGTTTAGCTGGTTTTGAAAAATCTTACTTTCTCGTTTTGGGAGGCGAACTAACCTTAAAAACAAAAATTTCACAGAAGCAACAGTGAAGGAAAGTCTCGCGACAAAGTTTACATGCACGCATGCGAAATTTTTTATAAACATTGGAATTTCGGTGTGTTATCTGGAACAGTTTACAGTTCACATCATAGGAAAGTCTCAAAACTCGTATTTCCTTTCTCAGTTCAAATTTTAAAAAAATCTGGACGATTAGCATCTCTTTCCACATATACCAAGGGCGAAAGAGTGATTGCTACATGACGTTTTAAAATTTGTTTAAATTAATCTTCCCTAGTCTTTTATGTATACTGATATTACACTGCCTTGATACAAGTGTTAGTGTTACCATAATTTAAAATACTGACCTGGTGGCCAGAGTCATCTTGATGAGGTCGGCGGGCATGGCGGCAGTTCGATGCCGGGTCCGCGTGTTTGATGCTCTCCGCGCCGTTTGATGTCAGGGCATCACGACCTGCAACACACCATCGTCTCACAACACTGAACTCAACATTTGTGCTGGAGGATTTCCGGTTTGTATCGCCGGAAGTTCACGACGGTCTGTTTTACGCTAAATGCCTCGACGTTGGTTTACATTATGTTCTGTGTGAAACATAATTCCATGTACATCGTAAGTCTTGGGTTTGTAAGATTCATTTGTTAATTTTATTTCTTGAAACTAAAATGTACTATGTTTAGGTTATCAAGCTTACAAAAGGTTTTACACGGTATTATATACCTAAATGAAGTTATTAGCTCTTAGACGAATAAAAATTTTAATTTTTAACGTGAGTGGTTGGTTAATGAATTTTGAAAAATTGTATAGAGAAAGATGGGAAACGACTAGTTCACTCTTGAGACGAAGTTCTTACTATAAAATACTGTACTTGAACCAAGGAGTATCGTCATGTAAATTTTATTAAACATTTTGTAGCCTTATCATAAACATTTTCCAATTCAATAAACAATCCAAACAAGTTACCTTCTTTTTTTTGAGGGAGGGAAACATGCAGGATAAGGTATTTCCCATCAACGCAGGGCAGGCTAGGTTCACGGGAGGCGAGAGTCTTCGTGTCTAGATTGTTACGTTTATCTTAATTACTCCAATCAAATGATTACCA
Source organism: Nephotettix cincticeps (assembly GCA_023375725.1). Taxonomy (NCBI): domain Eukaryota; kingdom Metazoa; phylum Arthropoda; class Insecta; order Hemiptera; family Cicadellidae; genus Nephotettix; species Nephotettix cincticeps. Next base: position 35,697,678 of record CM041788.1, read on the forward strand.
CTTCTTGTATCTTATCGCGGGGCGTTCGATAGCGACTGCAGTGTCTGCAATCTAATAAAAATACTTTTATTGATGTTTTGTTTAAGACGTGATTCAACTTATGATTATTTTTTACGTGTCCGTCCGGATTTTCACGGATTGAATAAATGCACTTTTTATTTTGTATCTAAAAGGATATCGTTTGAATGAATTAAGGAGGGAAGGATAAGAAATAGTGAGCGAAAAATAAGGAATGAACAGGCAGAGACGAGAAATGGGAATAAAAGGACGAGTGGGGAGGGGGGAGGAGGAGTAGGCTAATAAGGTGGGAAGGTTGAGGAATGAGGAAAGCTCTTACGACGCTTGGGAAAGATATTGTATACGAATTAGATTCCTTACTTATACTTAGGTTTTTTTCTCACGGAGCCAGTTTACATCGTATAGGTACTTTGGCATATAGTAACACTAACAAACATCTTTTTAAATTGTTTTACTGTTCCCGGGCTTCGTTGCTCTATCACCCTTAGGATAATGTATTTACTTCCCCTCGAGAAAAGGCTTAGATCATGCATATGTCTAAAAGCAATGTTTTCAGTTCCTCTTAAAATATAGTCCTTATAAATATGACGACACTTCCGTTACAACTTTCGCGGGCCGCGAATTGCAAACACTACCCCTCTCCAGTACTCACTCACATCCTATCAATAATTTATTTTTAAGCAAATAAAGCTGTATAAAACTATTTGAATTTCATGAAGATTTTCATGAAGTGCCGAAGAGTGTGTAAAACAACTTCCAACACTGTAAATTTACAGATAGGAGCACTTTATTAATATAAGTAAATGGAAGGGAAGTGAACGTTAGATTAGATTAGATTATTGAAATGGCGACCATACCAAAAGGTAGGTATTTTAAGCCAAGTATGAATGAGGATTGAGTGTAAGATGAGTGGGGCACGATCTTGTAGTCTTGTTACTGACTAAGGCTGACATGTTGCTTAGACAAGACTGTTAATTAATAGCCCAACAGCTATGGCAACTAAGGGACCTACAGTTTATCCAGACCACGGCCTCTGAATTACAAATTGGTCTAATTAATCATTAGGATGGTTTTTGTGGACTAACGTAGTATTCAATAGTGCGGACGTTAATCCACACAAGAGAACAACACTACATCCACCGACCATTGCTCACAACTATCCACAATTCGTGACCTCCAAGTAGCTGGATTACAGGACGTCGCCACCGTCCCAGTCAATCTATTCGAAGGCGAGGATAGCCAGAAGCTGTTGCGAAGGGTCAAGATCTAGAGAGCTAGAGGGCACCGTCGCTTTGAATTAGTTCATTACACGCCAACTCCCACAGTACGTAAATATTAGCCTAGCCTACAAAATCTTACTTTGTCCACAAAGTGAATCTACAGGACCTTCTATTATTTCTTGAAGGCCATTTCTTGTGCACGAAACTCGATATCGCTGAATTTTAATGATTGAGGAGTCAAATGATTGGCCAGTATGGGTAGTAGGAATTTTTTTAGAGTGGGATAATGAAAAATATCAGATTATTATTTAAAGTTTGAATTTAATTTATACAATTAAAAAAGTCACATTTCTTGAATAGGAAAAGGATCTCTGTTCCATACCACAACATCGGTTCCTTTTGCGGCGATAAAAAACTCCACTGTTTTTATAACTACTGTATTATAAATACAGTTATACAACACCATAATTTTTATTTGATAGAACCTGTGAATACCTTGGAGTAGCATTCAAGTGTAAAACAGGTCAGTTATTGCAACATCTTTAGTTTTCTTCCATTATCTTTCTATTACTCTCCTAAAGTATAATATCCTTTTGGATTTAAATATTTTGTAATGCAATATTAAACTCTCTTGACTTATAATATTTATGGCCTATCTTTTCTGAAACCGTTTCATAAAAAATATTAAACTCATATAAGGAATAAAAATAATTGAAATTTACTAAATTTGATCATAATATGTACAGTAGTTCTATTTTCATTTTACTATCATGAATTTTAAATGCAACCCCTCTGCAATAACAGATTTTGAGAATAAGTTATAAACTGGATTCCAGTAGCAATACATACTGTACTTCTGAAATAAATGGCTTTTAGGCTATATAATTTTTCCAAAGTTTTCAGACTTTAGTTGGGCTATTATTTAGTAATCCAGACAAACAAAATAACGGTCTTTGTTAGTAACATAGCTACATAATATCAACAAAGTCATTATTCATAAGTCGCATTTATCCTTTACTCATAATTATCTTAACAATCCCTGAAATATTGGGCCCTTTCTCATAAACGTTATGCTATGATATAATATAAGTAATCTTATAGTTTTGAGGTTTACATTAATTGAAATTTACTATCTTTACGTTTGAATAGGTAGTCAAGAAAAGAACAGCTTTATAAAGCTTTATAGATGTGATTGAAAAGTATTTAATAATAGATTGCAAAAACTACCAGTGTTTTAAGTACATTTACTTTTATAAATTATTTTAAAACAAATCTGCTACTATGTCCAACCCATGTGCTATTTATATGTTCTCCTAATTTGTTCAGTAATCTGTAACTATCGAATAGAGTGTACATAAAAATGATTGTCTAATAAATCTACTTACTGAAGCTTTGAACCCGAGAATATAGAACTGTAAAAACGCGAACCAATCGTGAAATACCGTTTAGCCTGGAAGTGGACGGAGGACGGTGGACAGTGGCCGTGTGGGGGACTTGTCACTCCGGCCAGCAGGCTCCAATTACTGCCCATTACACTGGATATTGCCGTACAGTCGCTGCTTCAGTCTTACACACTGACTGTACCTTCATTGATACAATACTGCGATCAAAGCTAAATAATGGCTTCTATTTTGAAAAATAGGGGGACACTACGATATCCGTGTAAATAGCTTTAGAGTTTAAACATGAACTCAAGGGCTTCAATATGACTCCAACAGCAAAAACAAAATACCCCCGTCGCAGCAGATCTGCTTACTCAGCGAGGAAAGTTTAAGTCTCTTAAACTTTCAAGCATTCATTAAACGTGGCATTGCTTCAATCAGCTGTTTTTATTTGCGTCGCTAAACAGACCATCGCCCGGCTGTTCAAACAGAAACGTTTGTCTAGGTTACCAAATCGGAAATACACGGGGACCGGTTTGTTAATAAAATTGTACTTTACTTCCCTGCGGGAAATAGCTTGGACATGGATACGTCTGTAGGAAATGTTTTCATCCCCTCTAAACAGCTGTTCTCAAAACGATATGATGTCACTTGCGTTACATATTTTTGTTCTCCCTAATTGCTAACCCCCTTAATTTAGTGGGTTAAAGTGATTAATAAAATAAAATTCATTTGGAGTTGATATTATTTGCCGTTAGGCCTCTGAACTTCGCCTCCACCGCAGTCCAAGCAGCTACACCAATTCACTTAAACATAAGGGCAGATAATATAAATATGTACAAGAAGATATTTTGCTTCAGAATATGTACATGCGTCCCGTTCTTCGCACAGGTAAAAATGCTGAGAAGTGTACTGATACATTAAAATTGTTAATTAATTTTTTATTGTTTACAAAATGATAATACACGAGTGTCTACAAGACAAAGTAACACCTGTTAAGTATTATTGGGAAAGGATAATAATTGACGTAATAGAAACAGGCATCGGGAGAAAAATTAAAATAACCATTCCACTATTTTGATCTAATAATTCGAACTCTAATTTGTATCCAGCAGTTTATCTGTAAAGATTAACTTTATATATTCTTCTTCCCGTACTGTCAAAATGTAGTGTAAACAGTGATGTTGACATTAGAGAATGTAACCATTGATGCCTAGAACGGTCACGGAAGCTCTTTCTTCTTCTTCTCCCGGAACTGTCAAATTTTAGTATTCACAGCTGTTGATGTTCAAGTAATTTTATGTTTTCATTCTTTGAAAATGGAAACATTGAAACTTAAGACGTTCACGGCGCGTAGCCCGAGGGGTTTTAAGGAAATGAATATGCCTATTATGTTAAAATCTACCTTTCTTTGGGTAAAATAATTTCAAACCGGTCGGTTCAGTATTTTTGCGTTTATTTGCCATAATAAACCCACTAATCCACACATACATACATAAAACAAATATTCGTTATAATATTATAGATAAATAAATATGGATAAATAATTAACAAAATAAAATAGAATCATCTCCGTAGTGGCGGTTTGAGGAGCTACCGTGGACTAGCTAGGCTACTCTGCTTCTCTCTGGCCAATCACAGTCTAAAACACGCTATTGTGGTTGACGTTAGCTGCAGCTGTTTCTTTAATTTTGAATAGATTACACAAAAAAAAACTGAAAGTCCCGTACATTTTACCAGCATTCCCATAACTGAGTCATGAGACATTTAAACACTATATTACTTTATATTTTTTAAATAATGTGAATTTTTATGCTTTTAAAACAGAATGTATTTTTAAATGATCTTATTACATATATTGTGTAATATATGTAGAATATTTCTATAAAACACAGAAAGTGTATCCGTTAAATTATACAATCCATTAAACGTGTAGATGACAATTGGCAGATGGGAACTGGTGAATGCTTCAGTTGACGTTTGTTTAACCCCAGAGTCTATCGCTGGAAATTGACTCCGCATATTCAGGGGTTAAATGGTTTAATCTAAACAATGGTTGTCACTTGAACACAAATGTTTTGGAGATCTTGCCACGTGTATATTCATTATTGAATTACAATTTAAATACAAGTAAATAGTAATTTAATGTTATTTATTTGTACTCTACATAGTACAAAGATAATACATCAAAGATTCTGGAATCTGCCGAGTAGAAAATAGCTGGGTAGCTCAGAGGTACATTATTGTGTATGCGACCCCATCAGCATTAGGTGATGTTCTTTAGTGGAATACCTTTTTTATTTATTGAATTAAAAATGAATGAATATAAGGAAATAGTTATTTGTGTAACAAAGGTTTAAAATTTGACTACGAAGGAAACTGAGGTTACCCGAGGCGTAACCGAGGGATACAATTTCCTGAGAGGCAAAAAGTAATAACTTTTTATTTAATTTTCTTGTTTAATCTCTTGTTGCACACAACATATTCCCATATATTTGTATATATATACTTGTTGTGGTACCACAGCATATATTTGTTGTGTACAACAAATATATATTTTTGTGTTTTGTGTACAACAAAGTGTATGTTGCTAAATTTATAGGTAGGCTATAGGTATCTCTATAAGTTTACGGGGTGTTTCTGGATCCTTCCTACGTTTTTCATACCTGATTACTTTCCCTCCCTTGGTACTAAAAGTGTCAGAGTGTACCGCGAGATGAAAAGTAGTACTTACTCTATTCCATAGAGAAAAGTGCGAATTTTTATAGCAGGTTGAGTAAATAGTTAATATATTTGGCAACAAAGGTATTGAAGTGAAACTTTTTCTCCACGAAAGAACTGTTAAAACGTAGTAACTAACCAAAATAATCCATAAATACAAAAACAGGACATACAATATTGGTATAATAAATGTGTATGTATTTGTACATTTACTACATTAACTACTGATTGATATTGGCTAGGTTTTTCTGACCTTGCAACCAAAGGTTTGTCATTTTCATTCCGGACCCAATAGTAATTTAAAATTTAGGGCGATTATTTTATCATACTACGCTAAAGAAATAGTTATAGGTACAACAAGGGATTAAAGGGAAACTGTTAAAGTGAAATTTCCTGAGGGACAAAAAGGACTTTAATCCCATGATGCTCACATTTTTCCTCCATCTACACATAGGCCCTACACGTAACACCTCTAAGTTACCAATTACTAAATTAATGAAGTTAATAATAACTAAACCAAATTATTATAATTTTCAATGTTGGCTAACATAACATCAAATCAATCAATGCAAACTATCAGCTGACCGTTCAGGAATTAATTACTGCTGTCAGCTGTTATTATTTCTGATAGTTCATTATAGGGAGTTCCTGGTTATTTCCTATGTTATTCTTATGGGATGACCTTTTCTCCTTTGGGACTAAAAGCTGCATACCTTTCTTCCCTAGGGAGTTGGGACTAAAAGTATTACTTTAGCACTATATTCCAGAAAGTAAAGTACAGCTTTACATCATAGGTGGAGGAAAATGGTATTTTTAACTGATCTAGTTTGGAATGGAAGGTACCTTTTCCTGGGTTGGATTTAGTTTTGCAGGAGTAAGCTTGAAAATATAACATATAGGTTTTACAAGTAAAATATTTCAATAATTTCAAGTGATACTTATTTCTGAAATACATAGATTTCATGATTTTCTGGTTAGCAAATTCAATTCAATTCAATTGTTCTTTATTCATATCTGAACAACAAGTATACATTAATTGTGTCAGTTTTATACAGTATTACAATATTTATCTTATCTACAAACTTTAAAAATTATAAAGAGAAAAAAAGAAGAAACAACCATTAGATACCCATACTATTAATCCTTACAAAGTATGTCTAGCTCATAACTCCCCAAAAGAGTACATAGCTTTGCTGATGAGGTATTTTTTTAGTTTATTTTTAAATTTTGTTTTAAAAACTTCTGATTTAATTTCTTTAGGCAATCTACTATAAAATTTTGAACCACCATATTTAGGGTTTTTTTGAAAAGTTGCAAATGAATGTGGACTCGTCCTGATTTCTTGTGGAATAATTTATGATTATTCCCAACCAGCTGTTTCCCAAACCACAATTTAATAATTGTTATATTGAAAGGAATTAATTTTTTTATTAAAAGCATAAATATTTTGAGTTTTAAATGTTAAAGAAATGTATTTATCAATTAGAGATCAAAGTCAAAATAAGCAATATTAAATATTACTATAATTAGTCAAATTAATTAAGTAATTTGATCCATTTAAACCATTATATCATTTTAATTATTGAATTTTATTTATGATTTAATCTATATATATATATATATATATATTATATATATATAAATTAATTATATAATCATACAAAATAAATAATACTGGGGGTTTAGAGAGTACTGTTCATATACATGGATTTTACTTATTAATGGTAAAGGAGATTGATGGCTTAAACAGCTCTTAGTAAAATAAGTGAAAACTTAAAATATTGTTGCAATTGTTGATGAATTATTAGTTTACTGAATAGCAAGAGTCATTTGATTATAACATGTTTTGTAACTTTGTACGATCTGCATGAAGGTGAGATGTCCATTGCTTCTTTGTGTTAAATGTCGTTTGTAGCTTTCATAGGCTCCGCGAAAGTGACCACTGATGATGTCGTAATAGGCGGAATAGATGAGTCCAAAGGCAAGGAGTCCAAACTTGTTGATGTCAGCTAAAGCCAAGTAGTAATTACCCATGGCAAGAAGTAGTGGAAGTAATATATAGGATGACAGGAACATAAAATACAACCACAACCACTCTGTCCAGCAAACGGAAGGATACTGGAAGTAGATGAGTTGTTTGAAGTCACCCTGGAAGGGGTGGCGGCCGCAGACTGTCTCCCATGGACGTGATATGTACCCCCCGTACACGAAGTATGGGTTTACAGGTAGAGGGGGTTGGAAGGGTTGAGGGCAACAAGTCCTAAAGGCAGTAGGGTACGTGGGAGTGGAAGGCACTGGTGCGGGATACTGGCACCGAGGCAGACATTTCAGCGTATTTGCAGGTGTCTTTGGACAGGGACAAGGCATTTTCAATTTTTCATCTTGTGTTTTTTGTGTTGTAAATTTGTTGTTACATATAGTGTTGCCATGGAAATATTTTAACTCAACCTTCAAACAGTAATAAATAGACCATTAATTTCTTTAACTAAAGTTACTCATGAATAAATCTTACTATATACAGTTTTGTAACATCTTGGTCAAAATCTTTAACCCTTTATACTGTATGCTTCCATTGGCGGGGAAATATACATTAGCACCAATTTTTAAACTTTTGTTTCTATTTATGTAAATGAAGACACCATGTAGGTCAATATAGCTTAAGAGGTTTACCATAGCATGTAACAGCTGATCAACTTACAGAGTTTCATCATAGACAAACTTTGGTGAAAGTACTTCCCAGTTTTCATGCTTATAAATAACGAAGACATATTTTCTTACCTCCACTAGAGTGGCAATCGTGTATACCTCTGACTATCTGTCATGTCAAGTTGTACTGTTGCTACACAAATACCACACAGGTTGAAGGTACAAAACCCCGTTTTCATTCCTTACAACAGCATGAGAAGTCTACTTCTACTATAGGTAGTCTATGGTTTTATCTTCTCACTGCCATTTTTTTCAGGACCTACCCCTGGTTACTTACTCTTACTCCCATAGCCATTGGTACCCAAGTAGGGTTTTGGCCTCGCCAACAACTGCTCGCCATCTCTCCCTGTCCTGACCTCGTCAATTGCTGCTCCTGCTCTTGTGTCCTTTTTCTTCAAACTGTCCCACCATCTTTTCTTGATCCTTCCTGGTGGTCCTCCCCCATTCGGCTACCCTTCTCTTAGTAGTGTTCTCTTATTTACCTTAGTAGTGATCCTCTGTCCCTCCTCAAGACATTCTCCACCCATCTGAAACGTCTAGTTCTAGCCTGGGCCATGATATCATAATTTCTGTATATATTCTTTAATTATTTTATTATTATGTCTGATTCTCCATTATCACATACTGCTCCAAAAAACTTTCTTAAAATTTTACTTCGAAAAACTATGAGCCTTTTCCCTTCTTTTTATTTAGTATCATACAGTATGAAACATTTTAGTTTTATGGAAATGTAAATATTGCTGATGGACCAATCACAACTGTTAACAGTCATATGGATTGAAGAAATTCAACCATATCTCTTAAGCAGAAAAAATTACGAATGAAAATTACGTATTACTAATGGTAGAATGAATCGAGCTATTTTCAATTCTTTGAATTGACTGACTGGGGGCAGAGTGGTTATTGTGCCCCCCCATCTTCAAAACTAAAGGTCGCCGATCGGAACTCGCAATGGTAACATCTGGACCTAGTAGCTATTTCGTTTTGGCAAATTAATGATGCTTCCTAACAACAGGCCGACCTTAGGTTTGGACAGTTCCCTATCAAAACTTTAAGAAACGCCGAAAGGCGTAGTAAGACACAAAACAAAATTCTTTACTGCCCTACATTTCTTTACTACTAAATGACCTCATTGTACTGTACTAATCAAGAAATAAAATAAAAGAGAGTTGAAAAGTTTGTGTATGTGTTTCATTTCATTCTTTATTTGTACGTAGTATAATTTATAGCAGCTCCAACTCTTGTTTATTACTCAAAGTTAGTAATAAGTGTACACAGATTGCAGCAATTACTGACTGGCTTGAACGGGTAATTTGATCTAGAAAGGGCATGTAATTTACTGAAAAAAATCACTGTACTTAAAAATCTCTTTTTAAAGTTATCCATGCTTATTCTTACCAACCTACTAGCGCAGAAATTAATTTGTTTAACTATCTCTCACTCCTTGTCTTACATTACAGGAGATACTGTCGTTAGCATGTCTACTAACAACTCCAGGGCTTACTCTTCATATTGAACCCCATCATGAAATCCTCCCTCAGGTACTCTGTCATAACGGCATCACTCTACTATTACTATAATTTAATAACAGGGTTGGTCTAAGGGTAGAACATGGGACTTGTCCCAAGGTCCCTGGTTCAAATCCCGCCAATTACCAATGGTTTTTTCGCTAAGTGATAATGTTGCAACCCAGTAGGTCTAGCCTGAAGGAATATCTAAAATGGTCTAGACCAAATAAAAGTCTAAAAAAAACTAAAATTTATAACTGTCATGATTTTTGCAAGGTTTGACACAGGCCATTTGAAAGGTGGTTTAATAAGAGAGAATTCTGTATTCATTTTATAATTTTCTTGAGTTCTACAGCTATTATAAATAATTTATAAAACCATATTAAGTCTTAAATTTAGTATAAGGCAACTTGAAATTCTGTGCAATAATTCAATTTTCTTTATATGTAATTGTATACCCTGAGGTCTCAAGCTATAACAGACATGTTTAGATTTTTTCAAATGTCCCTTGAACTCATAGGTGCTATGGTCAGGAATGGGTTTGTCATCTGCCATGGCTGTGATTGGTTCATTTGTCTATAATTATTTTTGACACTTTGCAACATTTAAAATGCAACCATTCATCTAAAATAAGTTGTGTTCTCAACCATATCTTGTTTTTGTGACCATGTTTAATTGTAGAGTATGTTCCATGTTATATTATGATCAATATTAATGTGCGGTTGAAGTAGGGGTTGGTTATGGTCTTTCCTCTACTACCAATCACAGCTGTTTCATGACTAATTTTCAGTCAACTGTCTGATTACATTTTAATTTTTATTATCGTGGTTTCAGATCTGGTTGCCTTGTGTACAATCGATATTATTTTGCGATATAATTTACATAATATTTGTTATTTATTAGTTTTTTTTTAATTTTGTGGTAGAGCAATATAGAGCCACAGAATTATTTGCTGATCAAATCAAGAAAGTTTACCAAGCCAAAATGTAAAAAAATCGATTCATTAAAAAAATGTTGATTACTTTTTAGGCAGACAATAATAATAACTCGTTTCAGTAGCTTGCAACTGTCGTGAAATGATACCCAAAAGCCTTTAAGTATAAATTTAAAGTAAACAAAAGTGATTACTTATGGAAGTGGTGTTGTATCTCGCTAGGAGTGCTTTCAATGCTCTGTAGACAACTGTTATTTTGCCGAAGCTAGAACAGATGAATAAGTAGGGAGAGAGGGATTGTCATGGTAGTAGGAGTGGGGTACCTTTTGTTTACATTTGACCGCACATTAACCCTAGAACTGGCAAGAGTTTTCCTGTTAAATGTAATATTCACTAAATTATATATTACTTCTTAAAATATTAAGTATATAAACAAAAGAAAACATAAAACATGCCCCCCTTATAACCGCAAAAGCAAAACAGGTGTCTACTGCAATCCCAATTAAGCCCACAAATGTCGTCAACTTCCACCCAAGCCGGGCACCGTTTATTTAAGGTGGGCCCCCACTCCACTATACCACACATTTACAAGCCAAATTGGGATTTCTCATGGTCGGGATTCGAACCCTAGCACTTCTGAATGGCTAGAACGTTACACTTGTCAGTATAGAGCTCTAACCAATTCAGCCACCGTGCATAATGGTATAAAACACATATTTGGGTATAAGACATACCCTAGTGGGAGTTTAGTGAACTGTGTGAGCCGGTTCATGTGTCAGCTCCAAAAGGCAACACAGTCACGATTGCGATGATGTCTATCAAGTTCACTAAATTGACGAGAGATGCCTCCACCTACCACTGCTTTTTGAATTTGTAAATGTGTAGTGAATTACGACTTTGCCAGTTCTAGGGTTAATATTGAACACACTATAGTGTAGTTCAATGACAAGGAGAGATGAAACCAATTTGCATTAATGTTTGGCACATGCCAGAATGGCAGTAGAGTGGCCCGCAGTGTGTCTCCTTGGGAGTACTTCCCTCTGGTGCCCCTCAACATCCATGACTTCTTTGAGACTGAGCAGACGCCGGGCAAGACTGAGAGAGATGTCCATATGCCGGTGAGTCAGAGCCAACCTTCAAACCTTTTTTTATTACCAAAAGAAGAAAAGCAGTATTTTTTCATATCTATGTTAAATAGTTTGGCCTTTCAACTAGCTGCTTCATAATCCTAAGATTGCCGGTTCGATCCTGAGTAAAATCACTGAGAAAAAAGTGACAAAGGTTAACTTCAAACATTATGTCTTCGTGTCGAGCGATGCTGACACGGAGTATATAGGGTGGACCCAAAAATATCTATCTAATACTTCATTCAATATTTATACAGTATCTGAATTGTTCAACTACTGACAAAAAATAATCAATAAATTTGTTGAAACATTTTTTTCTGTAGTTTATATTGAGTATTTTGAGTTTTGTAGGCACATGCCACAAGAATATCAGAGATCTTCTCTGTGACAAAATGTTGAGTAGTTTTTTGTTATAGTTGTTTATTGACCAAACTGTTTTAGTTTAATTCAAAATGTTTAGTTCAAAATTAATTAGTGATCATGGAGAATGAACCAGATATTTTTATTCAGTAAGACCACACCTCACCAAATCCATTTCATAAATCACACCACACTCCTTCCTGTATGTACCTTTGAATACACATCAGGTCCCTTTGTGCCTTATTTGAATATGAATTTGAATCTCCTATAGATTAAAAGTAGTATAATGTTAGGAAATCATTGATCAGATACAGTACGTCTGCTACCATAAGTAGACTGAGGTGCTCAAAAATATTTGGAAGGTACGAAGCTTAAACAAACTAATTTAATTTACAGAGGCGTCATTCCTATAAAAACCGAGGCTTTTGCATATTCTACTTCCTAAATGGCAGTTATGGTAAGCTCGTAAGTTGATAGTCCAGAGAGTTACAAGAAGAAATGATATGAACTTTATACTGGAGAAATATAACCCTAGGGCCCTAAATGACTTTCTAACTGTAATAGCTCTACAAAGGCCATAATCGGGCACAACAAAATGAAATTGTCACAACATTGGCTACCCAAAGTGAACAGATTCCATAGCACCTTTTCTCCTTTGGGCATGTTAACTTTTAATCTTGGGATAACTAGTTTGATTTACAGTATTGGTTGGATCCACTCCAGGATTGATTGGTATCTGCTACTGCAGTAGAAGCACTCAAGCATGACAGCAAGCACTAGGAGCTGGATAGTTTAACAGTAGTTGTCTCTCCCTCCCCGGGTGACCCGCTGTCCTCTCCTGCAGTTTTGATCCTCATGAATCCTTTTCTTAAGGTGGTTCAAGATCAACTATGATCACAGTGCCTGGTCAGCTTTGCTGAAGCCTTTTGACACTATTTGGACATTGACAATGACAACATTTACCAGGAGTTCCGGCCACTCTGTCAAGTGATCCGTAGGAGAGTGGAGCTGAGGGAGCTGGGTGTTGACGATGACTACGAGTACAGACCTCCACACTACTTTGAGAGCATCTGCAAAGGTCCCAACCAGCGGAACCCTGAATTTGCAGCAACCGGCAACAACTTAGTGTGTATTAAGTCTTTATACTTATATTGCCTCCTAATTTTTACTCCCATTAGAGCAATTTTAAAAACTCTAGTGAAAAATGTCTTTCTTCAAACATAAATTTTCAAATTAACCCTTTAAGGAGTAATGACGTTTTAAAACGTCATTATTTGAGTAAGGGTAAAAACTCAAAACACACCTCAAAGGAGTAAATTTTTTTTTAACTTTCACTAAATTACATTGCAACATGGAGTAAATATAGTTAAAAGTTTTAGGTTCAAAATGCCCTAAAATAAACATTTTAGAAATTTGAAATTTTTTCAATCAATTTTTCAGTGTTCAAATCTTCAATCAAAGTAACTAAGGAAAGCACCGAGTGATGTTCAGCAAACAAATAACTCTCAGCTACAGAGATACAGGTGTCAATAATAGGGGAGTGTAGAACGCTTTCACTTTTATTCAGTGCTAATAAATAACAGGTCTAATAAAACTTCATGCCGCACTGTCACGTTTTCTGCTGAAACTTCCTGCCATGACCACCCTGCCTAAGAAACCCTCCGCAGATTACCCACAACCTACCGAATACTCCAATACACATGTTCCGCGTATATACATGTCTTATTTATAGCTTAAGAATCAATCTGTGTCAGGTCATATTTATATATATATGTATTTGAACAATTTTCGTCAAATGACGTTTTAAAACGTCGTTACGTCTTTTTGCCGAACTATTAAAAAGACATTTTAAAACGTCAATACTATTTTGATGAAAAATACAGTACTTTATAAAGGGTTAAGACACATCAGATTGTACTAGGATTAAAATCAATAGAAGCTTCAAGGTCAAATTTAAATAAAGTAATATGTTACATATAATCACGTCATTGAATTCAATGACGTGATTACGTCATTCAATTCTGACTATTGTTTATTATTATTTTCTAACCATATGTTATAAGGGTTAACTGCATTTACCAGATAAATGTTATTATTATAGAGTGTGTGGTGTATTGTGCAGATGTGCGTGTACCCGGGGTTCTCGTGTGTGCAGAGGTCCCAGACCATATACCTGACGCGACGCAAGTACGACTCCAACTGCTGGGAGGTGTTCACACGCACCATCCCTTCCAACTGCGAGTGTATGTGGCCTGTCCAGTCACTGGGGGAGGTCGCACATCATTACCAACAATAATCTCAACCCAATAACAGCTGCTTTTAAAATCTAACCTAAATATAACAATTTTTTATGTAATTTTCAATGTCTTATTTTTCTTTGATCTTATTTTTTTTATCTGTCTTATTTTTCATTAAAAAATATAATATTTGGTAAATTTGTAAGCAGAAATATTTTATGTAATATTTACTGACAAAATCACATACCTTGTCCTTGCAGTTCCCCTATACTTTACCTACCAACAAAGGCTACAAAATCTGTAGATGGTAGGTATCAAGCAAAGACAGGCGTCTGCCAAAACGGTACTGATAAACAATAGTAATGGTTACTCCGTGATCCGAACCAGAGCTATACCTGACTCAGGATTGGAGTAAATTCTACCGACTTAGTCACCATGAACCACAAAATGTATAAAAAATTATATGCAACATCCAACCTTCTTTCAATAATTTACAGTTAAAGCGGTGAAATATGGAACGTAGTATTTACTCCTTAATTTCCAATTCCATCCTCTTTTTTTCTATAAATATACCAAAAATAAAAGTATACCTAATAGTAATAAACCAATCAAACCACCTTAAATATCCTAAGAGGATTAGATTTCTCGAAATAGTTTTGTGTACATTCCTAACTAAAAATGTTTGTATTTATTTACTTCCCTGTGGGAAATATGTTAGATCATGGATATGCCTTAAGGGAATTTATTCAGTTTTTCTAAACAGCTGTTCTTATTCTTTTGTATTAAAAATTCAATACAATAGCTCTGGTAGTTTCTATGGAAACCTGTTACATGTTTTCTACCTTAAAAATCACCAAATGATTAGCTAAGCAAACATGCATAACATGGCTAAAAAAAAATTAAGTTGAAAGCATAACATATGTTCTTTATGGATACAAAAAAAAAATATTTTTGTGGAAAATGTTGAGACATACACATTCTTTACTTTACTTTGAAGGATAAAGTTTTAAATAAAAAGTGATTTTAATATCACATAATGTAAAAAAGGAATTTTTTTCAATTCGTCTATGCTGCAATCATGTTCAGGAAAAGAATTATACACGAATAGATTACCAGAATGAGCTGTGAACACAGCAAGACTTTGAAATGACTGGCCTAGCATGATAAGGTTGAGAAAAAATACTCCAATCAAACTGTTCAACATTTATTCCATTGGTGTTAACAATTAGTTAAAGCACACTTCAGGATAGCTGTACAAGGAGGTGTAGCTGAAGATGGTGGAAAGATTTTGGGTGATAGAAAAAATCTGATAATTCACAAAGGTATTAATTAACTAAACTGGTGAGGATACCAGAGCCTCAGTTATAAGCCTCTCAGCAGAGGTAACATATATGAATTTTAGTCCTTAATACATCCTTAATAAGTCCTTAATATATCAAAATGTGCGAAATTTAATTTCTCATGATTTTGAGCAATTTAAACTATAGCAAGTAGCTTGTTAGCTTTTGAAAGGTGAAAAAAAGATTGGATATTTATTATATGGGCACAGATAAATCTGTTATGAATGAATGTCCATGGTAAACCTATATGTTGGTTGCAATATTTAGTTATTGCACTTTTCCTTTCATAATCCGTAGGTTGCCAGATCAACTCTGAGAGAAATTAAACAAATTCATGACTAAACTAGCTGTCTTTACTCAATGGCCAATCAATGAATCAGCATGCCACACACATACTGATCTGTCTGCTGATGTGTGTGCAGACTGCAGGCACAATTAACTAAAATACATCTAAGGGGTAAATGACCAAAAAACAAATTATTTTTAATTTTA
This sequence comes from Nephotettix cincticeps, assembly GCA_023375725.1. Taxonomy (NCBI): domain Eukaryota; kingdom Metazoa; phylum Arthropoda; class Insecta; order Hemiptera; family Cicadellidae; genus Nephotettix; species Nephotettix cincticeps. Next base: position 35,713,723 of record CM041788.1, read on the forward strand.
TCAATCGATAAATTAGATTTCAAAATATCAATGAATTATATAATTTGTGAAATAGTAAAAAAGTTAGGAGCTGTGCAAGTAGCTAGTTTGTCAAATAAAGGTACAAGTGTAGGAGAGATACGCCCGATATAAGTAGGGGTTTCCATTTCTGTACATAAAAATTAGCTCACTATGCTAGTTAATTTTTTATATGAATTGAAAAAAAATTGATGCGCTACCATTTAGCATACCCTCTATTGGATAAAACGTAAAATATTTAAGTCCGTTGCAGCTAAACATCCTCATATACAACTACACTTTGCTGAAAGTAATACTCCAATAGCTGTACCAGCAAATCAGTTCATGCCTTCCTCGAAGGACCAAATGATTAACTCCAAGAGTTGGCTTTGTGTTTTGGTATAAATTGAAATCCATCAGGAACTGGCCCCAGCAGCATCTCACTGTAACAATCAAGATTTACTTAGAATATTTTTATTTAAGTTCGTCTAAGGCAATGACATAAATATACTTTAAGAATACATTAAAAATACGTTGAGATTCAAAACAATAGATGTACATAAAAAGAAAAAACAAAATTGAAATTGAAATTTGAGAATTGACATACTTTTTCATTACACTGTACTAAAACCAGCAACTTTCAACATTAGTTGCGACTATAGAAAGAAAGTAATGTTTTCCCAGCCTAGGTTGGAAATCAGCTGGAGATTTTAACCTTACTATTTAACAATACTATAGTATTTGGTTACGATTTCTGACACTAGTAGCGCTCAGCGCTAGTAGCTTTAGCAATACTGCCAGTGGATGTTGTAAAAATTGAAATCAGCTTTAAAAACAATATTATCGTTGCCACTGTAACGATTTGAAAATTGTGAATTAATCCACTCAGATTTATTTGTTTTATGGGAATGTTATTAATATGTTTTATCGTTTCAGTATTGTTATTCACTATGCAGCGACCCAGAATATATAACCTTTCACATTGAAGCCGTATTGCTATTCGACTTCAGAACATGGCCAATCTTAAAGTTAACATGTGTTTATTGTGAGGCGTTACGAAGTTCGCCGGGTCAGCTAGTCCTCCATAAGATTAACATTGGAGCCTCAAAATACAACGTACTGTGTTTAGATTTTTTTATATCTCGGTAACCGTTTAAGATAGAGAAAAACTTTAAGGAACTTAATTGTGTAGTTTTTTAAGCTGATTCCAATGGTGAAATATAAAATTAGAAATTTTTAAAAATTACATGTGAAAAACGCAAAAAAACCCATTTGGGGGTACAAAACCCCCCCAAACTACCCGTTCCCATTGACCGATATGTCTGGTTTACGAACTCGTCCGAGCATTTGTAGGAATACACGTCTCTACCAAATTTGGTCTCGATCGGACCATTTTTACGAGAGTTATTTGATCCTCTTGAATCCTTTTCTTAAGGTGGTTCAAGATCAACTATGATCTTTTTGGTCTCTGGGCACCTAAGGAGAGTGGAGCTGAGGGAGCTGGGTGACTCTTGCCATGAGACCTACGGTAATAGCTTCTTCCCTATGGGAAATTCGCTAAAAAAGAGAAAAGACATAACCTTTCAGCGCAAAGAGTGTGATCTGGCGTTATGCGTGTGTCCATGTTTTGAAGACTTTCAAACGAAAAAGTTCTAAAATGTACAATTTAGGGTATTTTGAACCTAATCAAATTTTTTGCTATATTAACAATAGGTAGCAGTAAAATTTAATGAAAAAATATTTTACTCCTTTGAGGTGTGATTTGATTTTTTCTCCCTTACTCCTTATCAGCTCTGAAATAGTAACGTTTTAATACGTCTTAACTCTTTAAAGGGTTATGGGAACAAAAATTCAAGATGGCAGAGGTGTTCCACACAACCTACCCAAGAAAAATTAAAATTTAACTGATATCTTTGTAGCTAGAGTACAAAAACTATTTTACAGGTTTTATGTAATCGAGTTTTTGAAAGGTTTTTTAACTTTATAACGAATGCTATTTTGTGACTGAAAAGATTTAGTTTAGGGCTTAGGTATGTTAACAAAAACCCTTACCTATAATTTAATCATTTTGAAGAAATTCTGGGAAATCCATGTCTATTTTTCAAGTAAGAATTTTGGAGTTGAACACTATATAACGATTAACTTAATTTGATACGTTTGTCTAATTTATATAAATTTTTCCCACTTATTATCAAGATCCATCCTTAATAAGAGAGCCAACCTTATCTTTATCCAGTCTGAAGAGTTGGGACTTGCCATGAGACATTCTAGTTCATCTCTTCCTTCAAACTTTGGTACTCTTTCATTCATCTTCTGGGGTGGTTTTTCCATAAGGCCCACTGGCATGTACCGGTACAAAAAAGACAACCATTCCAACAAAAATTTGCGAGTAGATTCTACACCCTGAAATTACAAAATTTGATGGTATAATTTACTAAAAAAGTAACATATAGAATATAGTAAAATTTAAAGATAAAACAAATGCATGTTTCATGTTCTTTGTCCATCCAAAAGCACTAAAAGATTTATCATGGTACGCATTAAGTGCAGGAATTGCTCAGATATTCAATTATAATATTCAAACTCATTCTGATAAACTTTGCTGGTTACAGCAAAGGTGTCGAGTTACTCCATGTAGACATATTCCTACAGTTATATGGGAGCTGTCATATGACATGAATTTCACATTTCATTCACTGTTTTTCTCTGAAATGTAAATAATTAAGAGAGGGGATTGAAACACATAAGGTCTAAAAAAAGGTGACTATAATCCCACTGTCATGAAACTGTGACTTATTTCTATTCCAGTCAGCCATATTCCAACTATATGGAATATGGTTGGAATATTCCAACCATATGGAATATGGTTGGAATAAACGTGTTTATTTGAACACGTTCAAATAAACGTGTTCTATAGAGCACGTTTTTGTGCTCTATTATACCAGTCAATAGAAACGAACAAGAAATGTTACCTCATCGCTGACCAAATATGAACACCAATTTTTATAATTTATTCTTCCTAAGAAAAATCTGAAATTGTTTCTAACACTCAGAACTCTAAATTATATGTTCAGCACTCTTTGGAGTATATAACCTAAGAACTTGTATGTTTGATTTTAGTTGTGATGTTACTAGCCTTGTTTGTGGTACTAAAAACCTTTGTTTTTTATATTAGTAGTACTGGATATGTTTGTTGATGTACAGTAAATATTGCATGGAGTGTGTACAACTATGAAACTAATAGTTTACAAAACGATATCTTCAAACTTGAGAGTTAAAATGAATAATAAAACAATATACCCGTACCAAACTTTGATCCTGACTAACATTTGGTCTGATAATTGCATAATTGTAACAAGGTAAAACTGATAGCTTTTTCTGATGATTGAGGAATAAACTCCTTCAACTAGGTAATGATCTAAAACAACTAAATGTTACAAAATTGTTTTACAGTCAACTCTCTCTAATCCAGACACCTCGGGATCAGACCAGACCCCTGTCCGGATTAAAAAAATTCCGGACCATCCAACAGTTTTATATACATATAAAAATAACAACCTGTATAAGTGTACAGTATCTATATAAATAACATTTTAAGATTATTTTAAAGTGTACTTTCCCTAATATTACAGGTTTTTATTTCAAACTCCTTGGATCCTAATTGTTTGTGACATATCAATGTCACAAACTGACATATTTATTTATGGTGACACATTGAATTTATCAAAATGAAATGTGTAACCATAAACAGGAATGAACAGGCCATATTTGGTGTAGTTACGAAGGATCTGAAAGTGTTCATGACTGGAGATGTCCCACTGTCGTTGCTCCTTGATCTGATTGACACTTACCTTGGTGTCACTTCCCCAGTGCTCCAGGCCATAGTTGGTGTAGTTACGAAGGATCTGAAAGCGTTCCTGACTGGAGATGTCCCACTGTCGTTGCTCCTTGATCTGAATGACACTTACCTTGGTGTCACTTCCCCAGTGCTCCATGCAATAGTTGGTGTAGTTACTAAGGATCTGAAAGTGTTCATGATTGGAGATGTCCCAGTATTGTCGCTCCCTTGATCTGAATGACACTTACCTTGGTGTCACTTCCCCAGTGCTCCAGGCCATAGTTGGTGTAGTTACGAAGGATCTGAAAGCGTTCCTGACTGGAGATGTCCCAATGTCTTCGTTCCTTGATCTCTGTGAAGATCCACGGTTTGATGAGAGCTCCCCGTCCAATCATTACTGCTGCAGCTGTCGGACTCTTTTCCTGAAGATACAAGATTATTACCTTACTATTATTTTCATTTTATATCCCTATAGGGATTGATGAAGTCCAACAATTTTTTTATCAAATATTTTCAAACAAATACTACAGCAGTTGTGTTTGACATTGGGTTAAGTGCTCCAAAGGGCTGCTAAAAAAGTACTCAAGTAATAAGCTCTGCCTTTAAGTAAGGGGGATGGCTACTATATTTAGGCTTCTCCTGTCCATCTGCCATCTCGATGGCTACTGTAGTTTGACCTTTCTGAATATTAGTCAGTCTCACCCTGGCTGGGCCCTTGGCACAACTAGTGTTCTGCTGCCTAGTTTGGTAGTCATAATATTCAGCTAGGGGGGAATACTTGAAGATGTTATCATAAACATAGATTACATTGACTAAGATATCGTGACTTTGGATTGTGACCATCCAAAGACTAGCAAAGATGGGCTTGCAATGTGCAAGATGACCGATGAAATTAAGGCATAATAAGGCAGCACGTTTTTGGAGACATAAAACATACTAAATTCCAAGATAATGCCTCATAGTAGCATACCAAAACCAACGTAGCAGTGAATTATGGAGTGGTACACCACTATTACATAATCATCACTTGAGCTTAAGAAGCAAATAATAGCCTCACGCACGAATATTGATGTAATGTGATCCATCAATGAAAGCTTCTGGTCAAGGACAAAGCCCAGGAGTTCGTGACTCCTGACATACCTTGAGCGTGCATTTTCACTCAACATATAGTCTTCATACTTATCAGTCATAAATCAAATATAAAATTGTACATAATTCAACGTTTGTGTTGGACATAACATGTTAACGTAAAAAGAAAAGACACATCAGAATTGATTGATAGAGGTTTTTCAGATTCTTACCTTAAAACCACCTCTACTCAGTAAACTGCAATGTTCAAAATTTATACATTGCAGTAAAACTTCAACTATATGAATTAATTGGAACCGAGCTAGATTCCGATAATAGAAAGTTTAGATGATTGGATATACATTAGTTATGAACCTAAATTGTTTATATTAAATTTATAACATGATGTGAGATAATCATTTTATTGTAATAATAGTTCCAAATATGCCACATTGCCATATTGTCTTCTCAACACCTTTGCTTTGCGCTGCTACATCGTTACTATCGTGTTGCGTCCCACGCATCCTTACATTTCCATTCCCACCTATTTGTGCTACTGACCTAACTGACTTATATAATTGATAGATGATTTCTATGGTCAGAGTTCAACTGCAGTTTAATAATTTGCAATGAAAATAAATAAATAAAATAAAATAATAAAATTGCGGAATGTTACACACTATACCTACTCTAACATTGTAGAATGTTACACACTATACCTACTCTAACAAAGTCATAGTCCTCGAAGGAGAGAATATCTCCATTTCCCACCAAAGGAGTGGGAGCGGCTAGTTGGGCACATTGCTCAATGTACTCCCAGTCTGCCAGTTTTGTATATCTTTGCTCCTTTGATCTACCATGTACCTAGAACGAAATTAATTCTTAAGACATTTAAAAAATAAATAAAACACAAAAAGTTACACTTAACAAAATAAGCTTAATCTTTAGGTGTTAATTGTTTTCTTTCAAGTTAAAAGATTTATTATTAAAATTATTTATTATTAAAAATATTTTTTATAAGTTTCTTCCTAAAATAGTTTAATGTGGATTAAAATAATCTAATACATAGTACAGTAGAACGCCTCCAATTCGACCTTGGATGTCCGGCAGTGCCGGACATCCAAGGTCCTGACCATGCTCAGGCTCGCAAGCACCTTTCGAGCCATTGTTTTCAGTTTGGTATCGCTTGCTTACTTCTGCTCTTCATATCTCATTTGTTGTCTAATGTACAATAATACGTAAATATCCTATGTAACTTTTGGATGGATGGTATAAAATGAACTTTATAACTGAAAAAATATGTAATTTGATCTCGGCGACACGGAACATCTTTGATGGGCCGAAAGTGTTGAAGCAGATGACGAAATTACTCAATTTATAACCTATTAGAATTCAAGAATATCATTAATCGGTCCAAGGAGTCGGTATGATTATTTTATTCATCAACTATGTATTCAAGTAACCGATAAGTCCAGCAAGATATTGCATTTTAAATACAAAGCATATCATCATTGAAAGTTAGAATGAGTATTAAAATGTGGTTATTATTCCGTGTAAAATGCAATTTCGGTAATGATAAATCCTGAAATTTGTATCTGGTATAATACTTCTCCATTTTGATAGCCTACCCTTGGTTAAGATATTTTTGTCATAACAGGCTTTTTTTCGTTATCACATTTATGATTATGCCGTAAATAAATGGAGCAATACGATGGCATTTTGCCAAATTTCCGACATTTCGCCTAATTTCGTCCGGTGTCCACAAAACCAACAAATTTTTAGGACATAATTTGATTATTCCTTTTCTTTCTATACGTTTTCAAGTTGCTGATGTTGTGTAACTCTATGTAAAAAGATCTTTTTTATTTGATTTCTTATAAATATTAGTTTTTCAGATAATCCGGCCATTTTTTGTTCTGACCTTATTTATTTATCTCCGCCCCGAAGGTGACGGATTAGAGGGGTTCTACTATAATACAATAAACATTGATATTTTTGTATAATTTAGGGAACAAGTGGAACTAATTTCACAACAAGTAATTTATCTAAGGTTCCTACCAAAACAAATTTCAAGTGAAATTAAAAATTGAAGTTAAAGTTGAACTAACCCTTTAAGTAACGACATTTTAAAACGTCATTATTTAAGTGCTGTTAAGGAGTAAGGGTCAAAAACTCAAAACACACCTCAAAGGAGTAAAAAAAATGTTTATTTTCACAAAATTACATTGCAACATGGAGTAAATATAGTTAGAAACGTGTTTTAGGTTTGAAATGCATAAAGTAAACATTTTAGAATTTTTCAATCAATTTTTCAATTTTCAAACCTTCAATCAAAGTAGCTAAAGAAAGCACCGAATGATGTTTATCAAACGAATAACTATCAGCTACAGAGATACAGGCGTCAAGGTGTGTAGAACGCTTTCACTTTTATTCAGTGCTAATAAAAACAGGTCTAATAAAACTTCATGCCGCGCCGCCATTTTTTCCGCCGAAACTTCCCGCTGCAACCACCCCGCCTAAGAAACTCTCCGCAGATTACCCACAACCTACCAAATATACCAATGTTCCGCGCATCTACGTGTCTTTAATTATCGATTTATAGCTTAAGAATAATCTGTGTCAGGTTATATTAATATATGTATCTGAACAAATTTCATCAAATGAAGTTTTAAAACTTCGCTACTCCTTTTTGCGAAACCATTAAAAAGACGTTTTAAAACGTCAATACTATTTTGACACAAAATACGGTACTCTTTAAAGGGTTAAAGAAGTTACGATAACCACCTACCCCTACAAATAAGACCCTTTAAAAAACATTCACAGTTTGTGGCAGCACTGAAAAGTTGTTTTTTGAGGTGATGATCTCAGCTGGTGTGTCCTAGGGCTTCTGTGGTGGCACGATTGCTGACATGACACTCCACATTGAACTAAAAAACGATCTATTTATTTTTTTTTTTGTAAATTTTATATTATATTGTGTACATAGTTAATTATAATTTATGACAAGTTTATGTTTATGTTTAGAAGCAGGTTAAGTGAAAGAAAGGGCTACTTGGCACTAAATTGTTTGAATAAATAATTTTTCACTTAATTTCATTTTGATATCATTTCATATTAATTTTCTATCTCTATTTTGCTCGACCATCCGACAGCCAACATTGGGACTCTGATGATGACAGTAACGCAACCCGCCATGCAATACCATACAACGGGCTAGTGAGCATTGTGGATTTGATAATGGGAGTCTGACAAATTCTCGGCCTGGGCACTAATAAACCACTTAACGGCCCTGCCTTTAAGCCATCTGATGACAAATTTGTTTTAAAATCAAAAAAGCAAAAAGGTTGTATTTACTCTCATTACTGTAAAATGAATTTGGCAACTGACCATGATGATGTCTGTTCCAGCATCCACCAGGTCTTTCACCATGGTGTGAGCCACAGGCTTGCCCGAGTAGACTCCCATGCGGGTCTTGACTGACAAAGGCACGTTGATAACTGACTTCATGCTCTTCACAATGGAAAACAACACCTTCTTTTTATTGAGAAGACCACTCCCTGCTCCCTGCAAGTGGAAATTGGTGGATTATACAACAAAGTCTGTGAGTAAGGTTCAACCTTACTTAATTGGAACAAATAGAGCCACATATACAAATGAGGTTTCTCAAAGACAAACTAATAATTTGATTGTCTTGACTTTTATTAATTACTTAATATTAAAGTAGAACCTCTCAAAATCGATTCCCGAAAATTCGACAGGGCTGGAGAATTAATATTTATTTTACACCGCCCATAACCTAAAGCAGTACATAGGCCGCCCAAGAGCGCTAGAGACTCAGGCTAGATTTTGGGTTTTCCAAAGTCGTTCAACGTACCCTTTACCTACCTAGCTGGGGTGTGCTATTGTTTGCACATGTTCGGGATTTCCTGTGGCCCACTTTCCTTATTGTGAGTTCGTGCATTGACCTGGGATTAACAGGCAGGTCATAAAAAACTACCCTCGCTTCATTGTCGTCACTGGGCATTCAGCTTAGTATAAAAGTTGATATAAATGTATGATTATATATAATAAATCAATGAATGTACCATTATAACACTTTCACTGCAAGTGGCAACGATCGCTGCCACACCGGCCTCTCCCCAGGTGCATGCGGCAACGATCGCTGCCGCTATTCCATTGTTGCTTAATACGTGAGTGAGCTGCTAGCACTTCTCCAGTGTCTGTGTTTGTTATTGGGCTTGTGGCGAGATTTACTTCTTTCATTTCTGGCGGTTTCAGTTTTTGATTCATATGTTTCTATGAAAATATAAGTTTATGTAAACATTGTGGATGGCATTTCTTCACTGTTTTCCATCAAGTGGTAAATAAAAATGTAAAAAATTGTTTGCATAGATCTATATCATGAGGCTCTATTGCATGAATTTTGGCAGTGAACTTGTTTTAATACTCTAAATAAGCGTTTTTATTCAACCCTTAGTAATTTTAGTTCCCTAAACCTCAACAACCTCAAAAATCAACAACCTTTAAGTTTTGACCACATTGTGTCAAGTTTCATGATTCTACTGTATTACTATTACAAGTCCTGATTATACTGTTCGCAAAGAGAGATCAGGCTTTTAGAGTGATTATTGAGACATTTCTATAATTTATTTCAATTGACTGGGTGGCAGAGCAGTTATAGGGCCCCCGCCTTCAAAACTGAAGATCACGGGATCGAATCCCGCTACGGTCGATCTGTACCCAGTTGCCATTTCATCATTAATTAACCCATTGGGGTCCAAAGACAGTGTCCGTCTCTTTATGTTATATTAATTAATAAATACAAAAAAATTTTAAATTTCAAAAAACCTGTCCCTCCTATAACCACTAATCATAAGCAAAACAGTTGTCCAATGCAATCCCTATTTAGCCTACAAATGCCGTCAGCTTACACCCAAGTCGGTAACCATTTATTTAAGGTAGGCCCTCCCCCCTCTAAACCAAAAATTTGCAAGCCAAATTAGGATTGCTCACGGTTGGGATTTGAATCCCGACAATTATATATAATTATTGGCACTTATGATTCTTATACTAATAATAATAGGCATCCTTCCTAAATGTCTCGATGTTTTACTCATCAGTGATACGCCTTAACGATCTCAGCTACATTTGCCTGGTGTAACAGAGCCCTTAGTTGGCTCTAAAACATACTTTAGCAGCAAAATATTGAGCTCCATGGGATATTTCCAAGATTCAATCATAGGGGGCAGCATGAAATGTAATTTACGAAGTTCTTGATGGATGTCACTGCTCGATGGGTTAAGTTAATCTCAGAGTCTACAAGCCAGTAGTTTTTTCGAAACATCAGATAAAATACCCCCGTCGCAGCAGACCTGCATACTCAGCGACTTTCCAAATCAATAATATAATAATAATAATATATGACAAGTTTGGTCAAAATCTGTCGATAAACATGAAAATCATTTGCCTATTCTCCATAAGATTAACAGGGGAAAGAGTGAGCAGGTTTGCTGCTATGAGGAACACTGAGAATAAGCATTTATACCATCAAAAATTTTTATTTTTAACATTTATGCCAACTTTCATCAACATCTGTCCATAAACAAAGGGGTTTGGCTATTCTCCATATAATTAACATGGGAAAAGAGTATGCAGGTTTGCTGCCATGATAAACACATAAACTGTGATTTTTTAGCATAAACGTATGGGTCCCAACCACATAAAGCTAAATATAAAGTTTTGTCCAAAAATATTGGTTAATAAGTGAAAAATGAATTTTTCCTTATCTCTATATATAAAATTGAATGTATGTCTGTATGTATGTATGTCCTTTATGCGTTGCCAAACTACTCATCCGATCGCCATGAAATTTTAGGAAGTTGCTCTATATGTGTCCGGGAAGGTTTTAGTGAAAAAATATTTTCGAAAACCCCATAAGTTTCCATTTTATGGCGTTTTAAATTTCTAATGTTAACCTTATGGAGAGTAAGTTTGTTTACAAATTGTCTACAATGGAAACATTTGATTTCTTAGCTACAACTGATTGGTTTACTTTCCATTAGCAATACCGTATGCTTTACTATCCAATGCCATCTGAATCATTCATTAATGTTAAACTATGAAGTAAATGTGTACTGTAAAAAATGAACAGCTTTATTCACCACGTTAATAGTTTCGGTTTTGGGGGATTATGTATATATATTTTTATTTTCTGTCTGATTAAAGTCACGTGTTTATATAATAATTACAATATTTATATTATTACGTTTATTATAATAATCAGCTGTTGTATATCTTTCCTATAAAAGCCGTATTACAGTTAGGTTTCGTTTGGGTTTGGATTGGATTCGAAAATTGTGAATTAATCCACTCAGATTTATTTGTTTTATGGGGATGTTATTAATATGTTTTATCGTTTTGTTATTGTTATTCACTATGCCGCGACCCAGAATAAATAACCTTTTACAATGAAGCCGTATTGCTATTCGACTTACATGGCCAATCTTAAAGTTAACATGTATTTACTGTCAGGCGTTACGAAGTTCGCCGGGTCAGCTAGTCCTCTATAAGATTAACATTGGAGCCTCAAAATACCACGTACTGTGTTTAGATTTAATGGTAACCATTGGAGTTTTGAAAATTCATAATGGCGTTGGTTATTAATTATAAAATTAACAATTAGTTGGACTTTTCCAACGCGTCTTGTGTTTAAAATCTACACAACGTTTCGAGAGTTGGATAAACTACTCCCGTTTTCAAGTGCCTAACAATATTTACATTTGTACAAACAAAAGGTTATTTCTACGTATAAAAAAGAAACCGGTCAAAAAACACAACAAAAAATATAACTATAGAAAAAATTGTAAACAAAACACTATACTTAGCCTATTTTGTACATTCGGAAAATTGCAAACGAACGACACTAGCACTCCGCCTCCGAGCTAGCAGACGTAAAAATAAGTAGGACCGCACGACACGAAGGCCAGACCACTACTGACCCCCACCCGTCAAAGCGGTCGCTACTTTCACCTCGTGTCCGCTAGGGGCGCTGGCAGCCCAGCTTCGTCCGGCTGCAGCTGAAAACAAATTAGCACACGGAAAAAACAATTGTATACAAAAATTCGGGGCCACCAACGTTACACTTCGCCTCCATGCTAGCGAAGTGTACTTCGCTATATATATATATATAAATTTTAACGACTATTGTTTTTGGTTTCTGAGCACCTAAAGAAGAAAAAAATAACATGGTCCCGGGCTTAACTCTTGCCATGAGACCTACGGTAATAGCTTCTTCCCTATGGGAAATTCGCTAAAAGAAATTTGGACCTGAATGGGTTAATACCCTTTCTAATAATGTTCTAACAATGTCGATGTTAGGTAGTAAAAAGACCAGCATTTGGACTGGTCCCCACCAAAAAGGCTAAAAGTGCCGAAAGGCGTAAAAAGACACAAAAACCCACTGGTTTCTTCCAGTTTGTAATTAAGAAACTAATCTTGTTTTTGGTTTGGTGGAAACATAGAACATACGATTATAACAAAATTTGGGTGGTACAAGGTCGTATACAATAATGTGCAGAGTAGTAAAAATAGTAAAAAAACAAACAAAAAAAGATGACACGAAATACAGTATTTCACCAAGGCTATCTGTCTAATCCATTACAAAAGCATTTTTTTGCTTTATTCATTTCAGAAAGAAGCCGGATACTTTATTTTTAAGAGAACTGATTATAGATACTTTAGAGGATTGACTATATTCTTATATTTGCTACCACTGAACCTGAGGGATACTTATGCAAAATTGTCAATAGAACTAAATTACAGGTATTTTAGTTTAGAATAGCTTCTTGGTTCCTTCATACCTGATTGTATATGAGATCAATGGGACAACCGACGTTAAGGTCTATGAAGTCTACGTCAGTTTGTTCTTGAAGCAACTGAGCACACCGTGTCATGACGTTGGCATTTCCACCACACACCTATCACAAAGTAACAAAGTTGACAACACTTGTCAACAAATTTAAATGTTTTTTATAATATGTTTTATAATATTTTTCAAGTATCAGATACAATACAAATCAAA